>CM022947.1:120259290-120859290 GCA_012931725.1 Litsea cubeba | reverse complement strand
AGCTGGTGTATTTGATTCAGCAGTAATACCAAGTGGATGGTTCGTTGTGGTCAAGATGATTTTTGGCAACAGAGGAAACCTTGGGAATTTCACCGACTTACAGGGTATTGGATTAGACAATGTGCAGATGCAAGAGTATACCCCAGTTTTGGTGATGTTCCTTTTCTTGGTAAGAATGATTTTCATGATGATTTCACCTTTTGTTATGTTTTTCTTAATGTCTATGATTTATCCTTGTAGTGTTTAAAAATGGATTTATGTTTCTTCTTTGAGGCTTATTTTGAATTAAAACTATGTTATTTTACTCTTTGCATGAGTCGCATGATTTTGTTTTCATAAGCATTGGTGTTTCGAATTTTTGTTTAATCTCCTTGAGATATTACTTTACAATGATCTTGAAATTTTGCTCTCGTTTTAGTTTTCTTAAATGTTGACATCTACATTTCAAAACCTTAAAGATTTCAAAACTTTGTATATGTTTGGTTGGGAATGGATTGCAATAAAATTTAATGTATGGTCATACTACATGAATTTGATTTATTTTTGAAAATCCTAATTTGAGATTGTTGAGTATTTCAAGGATTTGTTGGGTTATGAAAACATGATTTTCAAAACGAATAATGTTGTTTCATGTTCAAACTTTGATAACTTTATTGTTAAGCTTTACTTGACAATTTGGAGGTTCGGTTTTTACTATGTTTTAAAAATGGTGTAGTTCAACTAAGTAATTGTTTAGTCATCATGTTTAAAAATTTTAAGATTTGTTTTGCATTGAATGGAATGAGTGGTATTAGCCTATGGTTGGAGTTTGGAAGTGTAAGAATTGAAGGGTTGATGGATGTCAAGATGTGTACTAGTTCAGTTGGAGGCAAAGTTGGATTTATGAGAGAGTAAACATCATTCAAGAATTGGATTGAAAGTTTCAGTTCTTCCGGGATTGACATCAGATTGGCAGATGTGTTTTATTGATGACACAATACCAGGTAAGAGATCAAGAGCAGCGTGTACAGCTTTGTAGGACTTAAGGCACAAAATTCCAAGTGATAGAAAGAGACAGAACTTGCAGTTTCTTGGACCGACAGTGACTGAAAAGGTGAGTAAAAGAAATGATTCAGTGCAGGAACGACAGATGACACCGAGGATACTTAGGAGTGTTGGGCACCAGTTTAGTCAGAGAAGTATGTTTTCGAACAGATATGTGAAACAGTGTGAAGCCTTCAACCGAGTCAGAATGTGGTTGACCGTGCATCTCAACGTCGGGTTTGATCAGAGAGTCTCTCAGTTGCCGAGGTCTAGCATAGGGTGTCAGTGTTTTCGTTTGTCTTTTGAGTTTTTGATTTTGAGGTGGTTTAGACCATTTGGAGGACCAAATGGGTTCTAAGGGGGGGAGGATGTAAGACCCCGACCCCCAATCCCTTTGTTTAGTATTATTTTGATCGTGGTTTAACTTGTTAAGTGAGATTTGATTTAGTTTGACCTTGTTTTTGAGTTTGACTAGACTTTTCCATAACCTTAGAGATTTTGAGGACTGTTGACTTTGGTTTGACCCGGTTTATATGATATGTATTTTTATGAGAAAATACATTTGATTTCTAAAAATTCGTGATTTGACGTATTTTGACTCATTTGATGAAGTTTAACAACTTTCATGTTTTGATCATTTTGGTTTGACGCTCAGAAATCGCGTTTTTCGAGGAAAATGGGCAAAAATGACATTTTCACTAAATCTGTCCATGAATTTCGAAAATTTCAGAAATTGGGAAAAGTATACTTTTTGGAAAGTAGAAATTTCGCTGATCATTTTTGTCTTCTTCGTCGTTTTCGTCCGGGGCCCGCAAATGTGAGTTTCAGCCTTGTGAAGATTGGGGCCCACAAGACCCACCTTATAAGAAGGGAACCTTCCTTCTTCTCCTCCATTTCGTTTCCAGCAAGGGTTTGAGCTAGGGCTCTTTCCCTCTCATCCAGCCACTCTCTCTCTCTCTTCTGAAACTCTTATTTGGTGGAGTCTTCATGGAGGATTGATCTCCCAAAGTTCTTCTCCTCCCTCTTGGCTTTCCAAAGAACCCATTTGCAAGGATTTTGAGCTAGGAGAGACCCCTCATCCAAGCTTCTCTTCTTCGTTTGGGTTTTTCAAGGTTTGCAATGGCTTTCCAAACCTTAGATCTTTGTTCTCCTTTCCATTTAGAGTGTTTTAATCCCTTATGCAAGAGCTTTCCTTGGAGATTTGAGAAAAATGGATTTTTAGGGTTTTCTTTGGAAAATTTTGGGGTTTTGTAGATTGGAAGCTTGAGGCACTAGAGCTTTGTTTGAAGAGTGATTTTGCTTCCATCTTGGCTAGAGGCAAGTAGAATTTTCAATTAATATGATGTTTTCATGTTTCTTGTTTGGTTTCATGGCTTTTTCTTCATTATGTTCTAATCCTTTATGATTTATGGATTTACTTTGAATGAATGAACTAATGTATGTTGATTTCCATTTATGCTATTTTCTTATGATGTATTGGAAGTTTGGTTTCATTTTAGTCACTTTGATAATTTGCTTTTTTTTGTATTAATGGTGTTGTGTTCTAAGTATGGGAAAAACTTTGATTTTAAAAAGGGTTGCGTTTGATCAATTGGATAGATTAATGAATGGGGATTTGATGAGTTTGGAAGGCCAAAGGAGGGTCCAAATGACCTTGAGATTTAGTATGAAAGAAGGGAAGAAAAAAAGAATGAAAAGAGGGGCAACGAGTGCAATTCTGCACTCATTCCGGACCCAGCCAGAACTGGGTCCGCTCGAGTGACCCAGTGGGCCGCTCGAGCGACCCAGGTTCTGGAAGGGGTCCGCTCGAGCGGACCCAGCCCAGTTCTGGGCCCTTTTCAGGGCCCGGTTTGAGGAACTTTTGGGCCCTTTTCAGGGCCTGGTTTGAGGGGATTTTTGAAGGACCTTTGGGCCTGGTTCAGGTCTAGTTTTTGGCTGATTTAAAAATCTGTTTGTGGGCCTGATTCAAGGATCAGTTTTGGACTGTTTTTAAAACTTGTTGGTGGACCATTTAAGGACCAGTTTTGGACTGTTTTTAAAACTTGTTGGTGGACCATTTAAGGATCAGTTTTGGACTGTTTTTAAAACTTGTTTTGTGGGCCATTAAAGGTTCAGTTTTGGATTATTTTAAAGTTTGTTTTGTGGGTTTGGTTAAGGTTAGTTTTTGGACTGTTTTAAGGATTGTTTGGGCCTTGTTTAAAGGGGCTATTTTGGGTTAAATGAGTAGGCTATTTTGGACTTGGTTGAAGGCCAGTTATGGGCCTGTTTTCAAGAGTTTTGACATTACTTGTGATGTTTGGAAAGTTTGTGAAATGGGAATGGGATCATTGTGAGAATGAATGAATGTGGAATTATCCGGGAACCTTTCGTGTCTCAATGCGCACTTTATCATTTAAACATTATGGATTTTCATTGGCATCAAACACATTCTTTATTTATCAATGTTTAAAGGTTAAATGTGTATTGTGATGGTTCCTTGGTAAATCATTAAGTCATTCTCCACTATCCATTCCATTTCAAGCCAGAAAATGTATTTGTATTTATATTTGTTTTCTTTGGTAAACTAATTTGAATATCATCGGTGATTTGCTATAAAATCATGTGTTTTCCCATGTTCGAAAGGGTTGATCGTATGATTTTATACAAATCACTTTGAGGTGTATTCGAATGGTTTATCATGGATTTTCGTATGTTTTCTCTGATTCGATTTGAAAAGAGATTGGAGTATGTTTGTCACATTCGGGATTTCTTTGATGAGACTATGTTTTTGATAAGACTAGTATTTGAAAATAAAAACCTCGAGGCAAGACGGGGCCAGAGCTATGTGGTGCGAGCCCATGAGCCAAAGAGGCTATGATTTCGAAAATAAAACCCTGAGGCAAGACGGGGCCAGAGCTATGTGGTGTGAGCCCCTGAGCCAAAGGGATTAGTATTATGTTAGATTTGTATCGGTTTGAGTTTTGAAGACTAAAGGCACCACTAGGCATAGGTCACCTTATCGGGCTGATCACCCGGCTTGGGATCTTTAATCTGTCCGCCAGCTGCAGCTTGGATTCTATCTGTACCGACCATGGCAACGGTTCTATCTGCCGGTCCCATTTGTATGGCTACGGTTCTGATACTTTTGATATGCCGGTCCCATTTGTATGGCTACGGTTCTGCTCCCATTTTTAGTACCACGTTCAGTGGCTACGCTCTGTTTGCTCTTATTACTTCGGTAATAGGAGGATTTAGCTATTTGTGGTCGCCAAGGTTTTATCTGCACATTACTTTAGTTTATGATTCTTGTCGGTTATACTTTTTATGCTTTGATTTGTTTAATGTTTACGATATCGATCTTTATTGTATTGTCCCTACTATTCAGTTTTAAATGTATTTCCAATTATTAAATGTTTTGCTTAGGTGGTTATCTTTTCAAGACATTTATGCTTTAGAGACTGTTCGTTTATTTGTCTTGATATTTATGTTCGGTCTTTCGATCGTTTTATCGTGATTTATTGTCATTATTGTTTAGACTCTTTATTCGGTTTTACGATGATCTCGTCTGGTTTTATGTATGTTTCTTTCGTTTCATATTACTTGTTTATTTACTTGCCAGACCGTCGTGTCTGACCCTTTTTGTTTGGTGCCAGTTTCTTCTCTTTCTGGTTTTAGGTGTTTGATCAGAGGAGGCGGTGGGACCGCCGGTCTGACGTGAGAGGCTGCCCATTGATATCATCAAGATGTCAAGCTTGGCAACGGAGTTCGTAAAATCACTTGGGGTAGTATTCTGTCTAGTTGGATTTTCTGTATGGCTTTGTAGCCTTTTTCTTTGGGTTTGTAATTAAGACATCTGTTAATTGTAATTTGAACATGTGGGAATTAATTAGTCTTGTTACTACCAGCTCAGTGTGTTCTGATATATGATTTATGCCAGTCCGCTTATATGATGGCTTTATGGAATTGGTTGCGTGCGACACGGAACCCGATGGCCACGGATTCCGGGTCGTAACACCATGTGTAGCTTCCGCAAAAAATATACTCTGATTGTATTGGGATTTGTTTATCCTCATTCACGCGGATCTTGGGAAACATAACAAAAGTTTCAAATTATTCCAAAATTTCGCACCCCGAGGTCGGATCACTGCAGGGCCTGGTTTCGGGGCGTGACATCGGATCAAGAAACTTAAAACATGAAAAGTGTCCGGCATAATATTATCTTTCCAACAAGGTAAATATTGACATACTTCCGGGGTCCACAGAAAAAGTCAACTGTTTGGTCAAAGAAATCAAAATAATGGAAAATCTGGGATTTCAAGGGTTAAAACATCGATTTTTGGGCCTCGGGTGTGATCGACAAAAAAGAGAGAAATGTTTCTTATACAATCTAGTTTCCAAAAAGTATATATTTGGCATGGTTCTAAGATCTCGAAGTTTGGGTCCAGATTTGTGTGAAAAGACTGATTTTGTCCCCAGGGTTAGAAAAACTGATTTTCGGGGTTTCGAATGGGTACGGAGTGAACACAAAAGTTGTAGGGAATGACGAGATTAGTCAAACGAAGCTAAAACGGGAATTTTGGGAATCACCAAGAACCTCCCCATGCTGACTACGCAAAACAAATGGGAACCTACGGTTACTGTCTAGGTTCACTGGCTCTCAAAACTTCCCAAAGCTAATGAAAAGTCATTTAACTCAAAAACTCAACCAAACAACCACTAATCCCACTTAGAAAACTAATCCACAAATAAAACCACACTAAACCAGGGAATTAGGGGTCGGGTTCTCACAAATGGACTCCCTCTCATTCTCACACATAGCACATAAATTTGACAGCCTTTGAAGCCAAGCCTTTCCTCCTACCTTTCCCGAGATTGCAAGCCAAGAAAAGGCCTCCAACCTTAGGAGGAGCCAAGCCTGTCTGCACCTGCTAAGCCGGAACTTTGACAACTCAAGGGTGACCTATAAGAAAAGGCATCAGAAGGGCAGTGCTTCCAAATGCAAGAATCAACTTTGTCTCTACAAATAGAAACGTTAGAAAGAAGAGTGATGAATGAATCATACTCTAACTCCTCATACTGACGCAAAGCCCTCCTGAAAGACAGCCTAGGAACCAAAACCCCCTTCACCCAAATAACAGGTTTTAACCGAAGCCCACTTATTTCTCACCAACCTAAACAACGTAGGAAAAGACAAAGACAAGGGACCAACACCACCCAATCATCCACCCAGAATGTAACCCGACTCCCCTCCCACACTTTAAAGCCCACCCACTCCCAAACAACTCTCCTCCAACATCGAAGATATTTCTTCAATCCTCAAAATATTACCCACAAACATGATAAACGATACTAAGGAACTCTATGAGGCTCCAAACCCCACTCATCCTCGCCATATTTTGCAACAACAAATTTTCTCCATAACACCTCCCTCTCTTCTCCAAACCTCCGCCACCATTTAGCCAAAAGACCCAATTTATAAAATCCAAATTTCCCGCTCGTAAGCCCTCCTCCGCGCCCGCCTGTAAAGCCCCCCTCCTCCCCAATAGCACACGCTCGCACGCAAGAAGTCCCTCCTTAAACGATCCACCTTTTCTCTAACTGCTGCTAAGCACTCACAACAAGAGATATAGTAGACGGGCCAATTAGAGAGAGTAGCTTTGATTAAGGTGATTCTTCTGCCAAAAGAGAGATAGTTCCTTTTCCGCATAGAAAATCTCCTCTTGAGATTTTCCACCATAGGATTCCACACAGCTTTGTATTTTTGCTTGCCCCAATAGGCAGTCCTAGGTAAAGCGATGGTAACTTACCAGACTTACAGTGAAATGCCTGAATTTCTTCGTTGGATGACCCAACATCCACCAATAGGGTCTCGAGAGAATCATCGTTAGCGTAGAAGTGAGTTCAAAGCACCTAAGAATCCTTTTTAAAACTAAAACCTCCTCCCACCTCGTCGTGTTAAAGAGGATAGTATCATCAACAAACTGAAGGAAACAAACTGAAGGCAGGTGATAACTTCCTTCACTTTACCAACCGCAAAAGCCCTCCAAAAGCCTGCAAACTTTAGCCTTAGAAAGTAATACACTACGAGCCTCCCCCACAATAGTAAACCATGTTGATGCCCACCTCCCAACTCCCTTTTTTAGCAAGACAACCGGTATCATTGGCAGATCTTTTCACATGTGAAAAGGACGCTTAGCTTCAAAGCTAGATCTATAAATTCCTCTGTGTTCGCCGGTCTCCAGGGCTGCTTAGCATGATCCCCACCGGATACCACATAAGAAGTGACCCATTCTCAGAGAAAACATTTCTGCTTCATTCACATAACAGAAACCGGAAGGGCTTGAAAAGGAAAGGATGCTCAAAGACGAGACGTGTCACGTCCCCAAAATACAACCAGGGGAAAACATGAAAAATAAGAATAAATATTCAATTTCCTATGTTTAATGCAACACAAGCTCCCAAATATGGACCCACAAAAATTTCGAAACATGGTGAGTCATAATAAACATTTGCGGAAGCATTAAATCAATTGGTATCAATATTAAAAAAATCAAACCAACACATAACTAGTTGAATATTTAACGTTAAAGTTTCCAAAATATCTTAAACAAAATAACTAAATAAAATTAGGTTCATTATGAATAATTTGCTAGTAAAAATTTTCTCTCTATGATAAAAGTCACTCTGACGCAGACTCAGACGGCTCTTTGGCCATCATCGGCTCTCCACTTGGGTTCGTCAACTGGCTTAAACGCTTGAAACGTTTGACCCTCCACCGTCTCCTTGATAGGGTAGGGATTCGTACCTATGCACCAATAAACAAAGTAAACAGCAAGCACGAAAGCATAATTCATAAATAAAACACAAGAATAAAGTGAGTAATGACAGGTAATGATCATAAGAGAATAACAATGTGTCAATGACGAAAAGAACGTATATCTTAAATCCAATCTACACAATAGAGCAATACAATAATCACACAGAAGTAAAGCCACTGCTTTGGGTGGTCAGCCCTAACTATAAAGCGGGAAAACCCGTTCGAAGGCCGGCGGTCATAAACCGGTTCGTAATCGTAGGCCGGATTAACCGGTTCGAAATTCGGATATTACAGTGTCCGTACACATCGGTGATCAACCGTCCAATTACAACTGCAGTCGTTCGAATATGACCCAATCGAAATACATATATATACATATCATAGTAGAATAAACCTAATGATCTTGTAAAGCTCTGACACAGAAATCTAAGTCAAAGTGAAGGGCTGGTTGCACAATAATCCACAATCGAATACCAATCAAATCATTCGAATAAACCTCCACAATATCTCAATCAAATACCAAGCCACATCACAGTCCATATCCAATCCACATAGGGTATGCAGCTAATAGACCAACATCAATCACAATCATATATGCAAACCCGAAGGTCAAAGAATAATCACAAGCCAATCCTAAGGTCAAACATAAGGTCTCGTACCCAACAACCACAGTAATCTCTAAATAGATAAAAGAACAACACATCCCTTCTCAATCAATGGTGCATAGACCCAATTAAGGGTTTTCCAATAAAGATGAGTTGAGCTCATATCCATTAGGATTTATTCGAGGTCATACAAGGCACTAAACCCCACGTTAGTAATATACCGTATGCCCGGATAATATTTACTCAGTCTAATGATCCGATTAATAAAGTACAAAAATATAATTTAACACTTTAAAACCAAAGATATCATTTAATATTTAATTTATAAATAATAATTATAAATAACAATCTTAGTTTATAATTTTAGAAAACTTAGGGTCTCATCTTAGTGTATTACCAAAAATATAAATCTTAAGAGTCCAATGGATTTATTAAAGACTAAGGGTCTTTTTCTAAATTCTAGAAACTTAAGGAAGGGCATGGTAATACTTTGATAGCATTAAATGCTTGTCACATGGGTGAAACTCCTTCCAAAACATGTCCCAGGTCAATCATAGTCTTAATTCTAACCCCATATGACACTATGTGATGTCACAGTACCTTCCCACCTTTTTTTTTCCAAACCGTGGCCAGTCATCCACCACACACAAATTTTCCCACACTTTTTCCATGCACCCATAGACCACCGAACTGCCCATCATCTTCCTCTTACCAATCCTTCTGTACAGAACATTTACAACGACAACTGAGAAATGGAGGCCTGCTGGAATCGTGGGCCTCACCGATCAAACACGGGTACAATGGTTTTGACACACAATTTATAAAATTTTGGAAGCACTGCAGGGTGATACTAAAATAAGAACAATCGATGAAATCACAGTCTCCGATTATATCATGGGTCAAAATAACATATTAGCATTATCATATGAAAATGGCATCAAAGGGGTTTCTACATGCATCAACACGCAAATCAAGAAGAACACAAGTATTAAATCTACAAATTATGATTAAGTACTTGCCTGAGGTCCGCGGTTGACGGAAACGGTCTAGAATCTCTATTGCCAAAGCCCAAGGTGCTACCCCAGAGAAAATTAGAAGAGAGAATTGTGTGTAAAAATAAAAGAGTGTGGTGTATAAATAGGAAATAGGAATATGAATTGTAATCTGACTTAAAGTCTAAAAATAATAGAGTTTCTTTTCTAAGAAGATAGGAGTTTGGATTAGAAAAGAATTATACCACTAAATTGGGCCTGGGTTAGCTATGGGTTAGGACACCTATCCAACAAGCCTAACTCACCAACTTAAGTCTAGCGTGGTCCCCACTTAGACTAATCGCGTATTTAATTAATATACAATCAATTAAATAATAATAAAATAAATAATATATATTTAATAAATAATCAAAACGTCACAAGACGAGTGATCTCTGATGATACCAATGATACTAGAAGGGCCTAGATTGTGCACAAGACACCACCAAATTGAGTTTGAAAGAACACAAAGGTTTAGGAGATCAAATCGATAGTATAGGAGCTCATTAATTTTATGAAAGACCATGTATTCCATAAAAGATACTACTTCAAAGCATCTCATATTTCTCTCCTTCCAAAGCACCCAAAGGCCCACCAAGAAAACAACTTTCCACATAATCCTACCCCTGACCGAACCTACCCCCATCCTTCAAGCCTGAAACAAAGCTCCTAAAGAGTTGTGATGATGTTCACAATTAACATGTGGAAACAGGTCAATTGACTTGATAAACTTCCATTTATTAGAGGGGTAAGCATTAAGTTAATAACTTTGATATATAGGATCTTCTAGGCATGGGTTGTGGGCATTTGTGATTCTGCAGCATGGAATCATGAATCTGTTATCTTTTTTGCAACTTCTGCTAAACTTGTCCTTTTTAAAAGTTAGGTGGCACAAAACATATTGCCACGCTTGTACCTTATTTCAGATATATAATAATAATAATAATAATAATAAAATTTGGTCAGTGGTACCTATCAAAAATACATGGAAAAATTCTATCATCAAGCTGAAATATCGCAGTGTTCACTGTAAATGAAAAAAATGAAATATTGAAGTACTTGATCTGGCTGTTTGGACAAACATCAGTCTTAGAATATTAAATAATTTAATGTTATAATACTGCAACTATTGTTCTTCTTTTTTTTTTTTTTTTTTTTTTTTGTAAAAGTACTGCAGAGTAGGAGAGGGAGAGGGAGACCCAAGAGAAGTTGGAAAGAAACTATTAAACATGACCTTGCCTACATGGATCTAACGGAGGACATGGCCCTAAACAGATTTGATTGGCGTCGTCAAATCCATATAGCCGACCCCACCTAATGGGAAAAGGCTTGGTTTGGTTTGGTTTGTACAAGTACTGCAACTGTTGTTATTGTCTAAACATGTTCTACTATTCTGTGATTAGAAAAATAATTCACATTTTTGAAGTGAGTAAGCCTTAACTTCTTTTTTGTTTTTTGCAGCCACCTTTCATAGGTGGCAACAGGGAGAAGATTCAGCAGAAAATAATACAGGACAAGATCAAGCTGCCTTCATTTCTTTCAAGTGAAGCTCATTCAATATTGAAAGGGGTAATCTGCTTTTCCTATCTTTGTTTCCATATTTTCCATGGCCTGCAATTCCTCCCCCTTCTTTTTTCTGTTGAAATGGGTCTAATTTGGTGCTCTAGGTCTTTTGGTCCCATGGGTCCCAGCTGCATGCATCATGCATCATCCAGTGTATTTTGTTCTCTACTTTTCAGGACTATATTTTTTTCGCATTGGATGGACACTGTTCAAGGGGCTAGGAGCTTCCAATCTGAAAGATCCTTGGGCATCCCCATTCACAGTGGGACCCATTAGATTTTGATAACCTGGATCATAAGTTTCTCAGTTCACTATCAATTCAAACAATTTGTAATTCAGTATGCTAACTAAGAAATCCAAGTTGCTCAAAAGCATTGAGACCTAGGAGTGTTCACGGGCCCTGGTTGAGCTGATCTGAGCAATATCCAGGCCTGCCCTGACTTTAAAACCATAGGCCCAGGCTTGGCCCTAGCCCAACTTAGGCCATAACGCCTGGCCGAGCCTGGCCCATCTCAAAGTGTCTTAGTGGATGATTGGCTTTATAGGGGAAAAAAGGTTTGCATTAACTGTCCCAAGTAGTAGCTAAGCTAAAGGTTTGCATTAACTGTCCCAAGTAGTAGCTAAGCTGGTAGGGACATGTGCATGTGCACAAATTCGTGTGTTTCAAGTCCCCTCTCTAGCAAAAAAAAACTTTTAAACTTTGTGCAAGATGGCTCTCATTCGGGCCAGGCTGGGCTTTGGCCTCTCTACCACTGAATCCAAGCCTTGCCCTCACCCAGTCCATGAACACACCTACTGCAACCCTATATTTGTCCATATCTTACTCCAATTGGAGTTTGCCCCTCAAGATTGATCGCTTGTAATGTACGGGATTTTATTCTGTCTTGTTTTATTTTATTCGCACGTTTTACACAATGATCAAACTGATGTGGGGGGCTAGCTTTTGTTTGAGTGAAATTTAGTCTATGAATTAATAGGACAGTCATTTTCTGGAATTTGGGTTTTAGATGTGGGCCGCATTGTTGGATTTATAGCATCGACTCAGAAGAGTCGAACTCATACTCTAAATCATACAAATTGCAAACTGAATCAAATGAACCTGCCCCGTTGAATTATTTAATCAAGTCTTCTCCAACTGAAATGAAAAATGGTTTTGAATTGGTCAAAATGCGAAATTGGTAAATGTACTCTGGATTGGTGAGGATGCATAGTTCCCATTGTGCAACCTAGCACAACAAATGAAATCAGCACGTACTGATGCCACTTTAGGGGCATATACTTCATGTCCAATATGATCCATGTAATGCAAATGCCTACAGCGTCTGGCTGTCTGTCTCTTGTTTCATTATCAAATTTCTCTTTCTATCTCGCAGCTTTTGCAGAAAGAAGCAGTGAGGAGATAAAGAGCCACAAGTGGTTTAAGCCAATCAACTGGAAGAAACTGGAGGCCCGGGAAATCCAGCCAAGCTTTCGGCCAAATGTTAGCCGGGAAGCACTGCATTGCCAACTTTGAGGAGCGATGGACCAACATGCCTCTGTTGGATTCTCCAGTAACCAGTCCGACTGCTGGTGACTGCAATTTCGTGGGGTTCACTTACGTGAGGCCCACATCTTATCTTAATAAAACTATTTATTTCCACTGGAACCTTCCTTGAATGACAAGATAGGTGCTGCCTCTCTTATGACATTCTTGTTGCCTGATACAGTCTCTAGACATAATGTTTGTGTTGGTTCCAAAGTTTAAGTGTGGACGCAGAGCCACTGGTAAGCTGCTAAATGGATTCAGCTTACTGGGTTGTTATCTGCTCTTGGGATTTGCCTTGTTTATAATGTTTCAACTGTTGACTTGATACTGTTTCTGTTTTCCCATGAAGTGTAACTGAACACATCAATTGTTCATACATACTATATTGAATTAGCAACTACGATGGCTCAACGGAATTACATTAACTCAAATCATTGTGCAAACTAAAGTTCAAAATTAATCAACCCCTCATAAGCAAAGTATGAAATGTGTCAAACTGAGAGCTGCCTAGTCAACTATAAAAGTTTTCATCTCAGATGGGAAAAAAAAATCCTAAAACTTTGAATTGGGTACTGGGTAGTCATAGATCAGATAACTGTAAACAATCAAAACATTGGTTCTGATCACCTGATTTAGAATCATCATTTTGGTGATTCCTTGGAGTAAAATGTTATCCCGAGAATCAGGTGATCTGGACTCCCAAGCATTGGATTGGAGCTCTGTACTTTTTTTGTTTTGATACTGTTGTAGGTGCAGAAAATAATGACCCACAATAACTGGGGAGCCTTAGAGGACTTATCCAATGATGGTGATGACTGGGTACCGTCCGAAAGCCTGAAAGAGAAGAACACACGGTCAGAGGACCCTGGCCTGGGCGGCGCAAGGCTCTCCGATGCCAAAGTCAGTGAATGAACTGGGACAATGGAAGGAGATGAAGGAGAGAGGCAGAGTAACCGCTCTATGAGTTCTATTGTGCGCACCTTGCATGTTGAAATGCAGTCCTTTTTATAGACGATTTGGAAGATATCTTGGAGATATCTTGGCATGGGTCTCATGATTCGACTGGGAAGTCATGATCAGCCCACGATGCAATTAATGCGGTTCCAATCCAGCCCACTTCGCATTAAATGCGCGTCGGATCAGCCCATGTCGCATTTAATGCGCGTCTTGTTGGGCCAGATCGTGTTGGACGCCTTTGGCGGTAGGGGTACCATCGGATCCGCCCTCGGGCCCTGCCCTGATGTAGCCTCAGCCGTTGGATGCCGCCATGTCAGTGATCTGGCGAAGATTGTGAGCGGCTGGATGTTGCATCTGTCTTGCTAGCTCGCGCCCCTACTCCTCCACGTGCTTGATGACGTGAAGGGGGCGAGGGGCGCAAGCGGAGGTTCTTTCTTACTTCGGCTTCCGTCCCGGCTCTTTTAGCCGAGGTGGAGCTCTCTGCCGAGATGGACACACGAGGTGGCCGAGCTCGGCGCCAGCGGTCCGGAACTGCTTGACTTCGCGGACCTCCTATCCTGGCAGCCGGGGTGAGCCTGGTGCCACGTGGATGGCATGCGGTCGGCACGTGAGAGTGCTCAGACTCATCTGATGGCTGTGATTAGCGTAATCCTGTGGCTCTGGAAATCTCCCCGCACAATTGCCCCCTAGCTTTTGACCTCTTAAGCGCCCTGGCCTTTAGTGGTCGAAAGCTAGAAGACTCGTCTGGGGATGCGACGGTCATTGCCTGGTGTCGCTTCAACTGTCCTGAAGCAATGAATGCTCTGTCTTGTCTGTACTGGGAAGCGAGTCGACGGCTACACGCGTCGCCTCTTCACTGATTGCACTGTCTTATTGATGGAATGGGCGCAGATCGCAAAATCCACCCTTTCGAATTTCGAAAGCAGCGCGCGCCGAGGGTTTGTTTTCCATAAAGAGGGTCGTCTCCTTCCCTTCTCGTTTCTGATTTCTTTTCGCCTTTGCCTTCATCTGTGATTTCTGCTCTGCTGCTCGAGGTTTCTTCAAGCGAGGACGACCCTAGGGCGTGTCTGGACCTGTACTTGAGTCGCCCCTTCTGTCTCTGTAAGTTGCTTCGCGCCTCTGTGTAGCTTTTTCTTAGGGTTTCGCAACCTTTAGGGTTTATCTTTTGCTGTCTCCTTTCTTCAGACATGGGTACCCCTAGGTTCAATCTAGATACCGAAGAGGGAATAGCTAGATTTAGGGCCGCTTTTGATATTCCGGAGCGAGTCCTGCTCAAGCCGGCGGACTCCGTCGACTATGCCACGATGCGCTGGTCCGGCGGCTGGATGCCGTTCCCGCTGATCTCCGTGATCGAGGGCGGGGTCAGATTCCCCCTGCACCCTCTACTTAGAGCTTGCCTCAGTACCTGGTCCCTTACCCCGTGCCAGCTGATGCCCAATGGCTATAAGGTTATCATGGGCACGGCGAAGCTGAATGAGATTCTGGGGGACCGACTTAGGTGTTCATGATATCGAGGATACCTACGATATCTGCAAGGCCGGGGAAGGGAGATATTATCTCCGGGTGAAGCCGCAGCGAAGAGGCTTCGTCCTGGCCTTGGAAGAATGCCGAAGAAGCCTTCTTCTGCGTTTCGGGGGACTGGGAGTTCGGTGCTGGCGAAAGTAGGAGGTTATCGGTCCCGCGCCGCCCCAGGACAGTCCCAAGTAAACATCGCTCCTTTTCATTCATCTTCTTTGCTTGATTTCGACGATGCCGAACTGACTCCTTTATTATTTGTTATGCAGAGGCAGGTGCGAGACGACGCCGAGCTGCGAGTGAAGGCTGGAGGAGGAACCCCGACGACATCAACAAGGTTGAGAGGTACAAGGGGCATGAGACTAGGTCAGCTTGGAAGCTGCTCGGATACACGCCGAGATACCGCGGGCCACTACCAGAGGACCGGGGTACCCGAGGTGGACGAAGCGCATCCTGACCGTCCAACCGTCTCCCTTGCTGTACCTGCTGGGATCCCCTTGAACGATCCGGCCGCTAGACGAGCTGCGTCTGGGTCCGAGGCGTCCACTTCCAGTTCGGAGCCGCCGAACCTGAGGCAGATAGTGGACGCTTACTCTTCTGATCAGGAAGAGGACATGGCGGGAAGGTCGAGGGAACCAGTCAATCAAGGATATAGCGGCCAGGTTCAGGCGGGGGTCTTCTTCCTCTGCGACGCCATCTTCTGCCAGCACCCGAGCAGCTTCGAGCTCGGGAGGTGCTGGCGACACTTCCGCTCCTGCTTCTGCTCCTGCTCCTGCTTCGAATGCGGGAGTTCGGCGACGCTCGCCGGAGCGCCCGAGGGAGGGGTCCCCGCCCAGGAAGAAGTCCAAGGCGGGGGAGAAGGACTTGGGGGCCGAACAGCCTCCGAAGGGCAAAACCCCTGCGCGGGCCCCCGGAGTCAAGGCTCCAACTGAAAAGAGTGCACCGGCTGATAAGAGTGCACCAGCTGAGAAGAGCGTGCCGGCAGGCAGGCCGTCCGGCGGGACGACTCGCGAGCACACCATCTCGGCGGGGCAAGGATCCGGGTCGTCCTCCGGACCCCGAACTGCCCCAGCGCCATGGAGGCCGAGGATGGAAACGCAGCCGGTAAGCCTCTGAACGTCGAGGATCGGCTGCTGGGGAACGCCGATGTCATCGGGGCTCTCGCCAAGGTCTGCGCTCTGCCGCGGGATATGGAGACGCACGAGAGGTTCGATAACGAGAGCCTGATGGTCTCGGCGATTCAGGCTAACCTCCTGGTAAGTGCTTTCAGTGTTTTCCTTCCAAGTAATTTGGCTCGACTGCCCCAGCTTGACTCATCTTTCTCCATTTGCAGAACGTGCAGAGGCTCCTGACCGTGGTGGGGCGGAGTGATAGGAACGCTGCACGGGTCACTCAGCTGGAGTCCGAGAGGGACAAGCTGAAGAAGGAGCTCGAGGAGCTGCAGGCGGGAATGGAGGGGATGAAGAAGGCCAGCGCTGAGGAGGCTGCTCGGCTGACGTCGGCTCTGGCTGGTGTCGCCGAACTTACGGCGAAGACCAACCAGCTGAAGGGCGAGGTCTGGGCAAGGAACAAGAAGACCGCCGAGCTGGAGTCGGAGTTGGCCAGATTAAAGGCTGAATCGACGGCTGAGGGGACGAGGCTGCGCGGGGAAGTGCTGGCTGGGCGAGCCGAAACAGCGAAATTGAAGACGGCGAACGCCGAGCTGGAGAAAGAGAAGGCCTCTCTTCTATCCGAGGCCCAGTCCGCCTTCCAGGATGGGGTGGATCACGCCACCGAGCTATATGAGAAGCAGGTGGAGGAGATCACCGCCATCTTGTTCGAGGAAGGATGCCTGGCCGCACTGAGACGTGCGGGGGTCCCCGAAGATCACCCTGTCTACCGGGACCTGCCGAAGTACTCGGACCCGGCTCTTGAGCCGAGCTCCGCTCCTGCAGCCGAAAGTGCCCCAGTTGAAGCTCCTGCAGTTGCTCTTGCTGCTGACGACGCTCCAGCTGCCCCGGCCCCGAGCGATGCCCCGGTCGCCAGTGACGCTTCGGCCGTGCCTCAAGGTGATGCCTCCTCTGCTCCTGCTTCGGCTGAGGGTACCAGTTGAAGCCCTTTCTACCAGCGACGTTCCAAGCAAGGTCGCGGTTTCGGCCGAAGCTGCTGGTTCGGCAGATATGGTGATCGACCTGGTGGAGTCGCCGAAACCACAGTAGCTTGTAATATTTTTGCTTTCTGCCTTGTAATACTTTCTATTATCAATGAAAAGCGGGCCCCTTTACTTGAACGTTTCCTCTCTTTTGTTTTTTGTTTTTGGATGTAACATTGAATAGCATTGAAGGCCTTTACTGCAACGCATGACCATCGAGGTAGAGAGAGTCACACGGTCTTCATAGCTGTCTGTGCCGATTCTCCGTATTCTGGAGATCATAAATAGCAGTAAACATGGTGTTACTGCCGACGAGGGAAACAGGTGGATGTCTCCACGTGGCGCCCTAGGGATCGCTGGTCATCAGTCGTGCACCCCAAATAATGCGTGGGAGACTTCGCCCCTTAACCTCCTTCGGAGATTGAGCCCTTCTTCTTCCTATAAGTAGGGGCGATAGGCTCGCCATGGGCGATGAGAAGAATAGAACGTAGGATAGTTTAAATCACGTAGACATAGGAGCCATGCCCAGCGGGTGTTCAGAAGCAGTCGATCCGGGGGGAACCCCTGCGCCTGCGGGTGGCTTTCTCCAAGGGGGGAAGCCCATCGTGGTCTGCGCGCTCTCTGAAGGAACTCCCCGTGGACCACGCGCTCTCTGAACGTGGGTTCATGAATGACCGTCCCTGGTCAGGTTGCATGGCAAACCTCTGCAACTGCGGGATGGTCGGGTCCTGGGTGTCTGCCGATCCTGCAGGGTCTTGTGTAGCATCGAGCTCGCGCCGTGTCAGGATGGTAAGACTAAGGGTGGAGTTGAGGCCCGCTGGACCTGGGGGCTCTTCAAACTTTGGTCTCACTGACCGGAGGGTGTTGAAGAGCTCAGCGAGGTCCAGGGCCTCCGAACTGGAGGGGCTCTGCAATCGCTTTGGTCTGACCAACCAAAGTGTATTGTAGAGCTCGGTGAAATTCAGGATCACTCAGAACCTGCAGTCTATGATCCGGCATCTTGGAGTCTGCAGCCCGAAGAGTCGGTGAAGATCAGAGTCTCCCAGCTTTTATTTATTTTCTATTTTTAGAGGACTGTGATCCTCCTTTCTGTATTTTTCTTTTCTGTTCTGTAACTCTTGTAATAAAGTAGTTTACAATGAATAAAAAGGAAGAACTTTGTGATCACTCAAACTGTGTACAACGCCTTTGCGTTCTCTTTTACTTTCCATGCACTGTTCCGGAACACATAAAGTGTTTTTGTGCTGCTTTTCTGTGTTTGAGTGCTGGCCCAGCTCTTTCTTTCTGAGATACTGACCTTGGCCGAAATGGCTGGCTTTGGAAACTGACCATGGCCGAGATGATCTGCTTGCGCCGAGGTGGATTTATCATTTCGCTGACCTCGGCTATGAGAGCATGAGTTCGGCACGGTCTTTGGGAGGTGTATAAACCCGGACTTTAGGAATACGGCCGAGTGTTCGAACTCGAGGCCTCCTTCCAGGGCTACGGACCCTTGTAGAGTGGGATAAATCCCTGGGTTTAGGAATTCGGCCGAGTGTTCGAACTCGAGGCCTCCTTCCAGGGCTACGAACCCTTGTAGAATGGGATAAATCCCTGAGTTTAGGAATTCGGCCGAGTGTTCGAACTCGTGGCCTCCTTCCAGGGCTACGAACCCTTGTAGAATGGGATAAATCCCTGAGTTTAGGAATTCGGCCGAGTGTTCGAACTCGAGGCCTCCTTCCAGGGCTACGAACCCTTGTAGAATGGGATAAATCCCTGAGTTTAGGAATTCGGCCGAGTGTCCGAACTCGAGGCCTCCTTCCAGGGCTACGAACCCTTGTAGAATGGGATAGATCCCTGAGTTTAGGAATTCGGCCGAGTGTCCGAACTCGAGGCCTCCTTCCAGGGCTACGAACCCTTGTAGAATGGGATAAATCCCTGAGTTTAGGAATTCGGCCGAGTGTCCGAACTCGAGGCCTCCTTCCAGGGCTACGAACCCTTGTAGAATGGGATAGATCCCTGAGTTTAGGAATTCGGCCGAGTGTCCGAACTCGAGGCCTCCTTCCAGGGCTACGAACCCTTGTAGAATGGGATAGATCCCTGAGTTTAGGAATTCGGCCGAGTGTCCGAACTCGAGGCCTCCTTCCAGGGCTACGAACCCTTGTAGTTGCCGGAGTCAGACGATAGATTAAAGACAGGCGAAAAAACTGCTTTCATTGATTCGGGATTCATTACATCTTTAGAAATAGAATTTCTTTAGGTGGGATGCATTCCACGGTCTCGGCAGCGGCTTGCCTTCTAAGTCTTCGAGCTTGTAGGCTGATTTCCCCGCTAGTGAGACCACCCTGAATGGGCCATGCCAGTTCGGAGCCAGCTTCCCTTCGTTTGGTTCTTTGTCAGCTGGCAGGGCCTTCTTTAGAACTAGCTCTCCCACTGAGAATCTTCTTTCTCTGACGTTTTAATTGTATGCCCTGGCTAACCGCTGCTGATAGTCGGTCAGTCGCAGGGCTGCTGCTTCTCGTCGCTCGTCTGCCAGCTCCAGCTCCATCGCCAGGTTTGTGTCATTTCGGCCTTGGTCGACCAGCTCTGTCCTCAGGGTGGGAAGGCCGATCTCTAAAGGAATGACCGCCTCCATCCCGTAGGCCAGAGAGAAAGGTGTTGCCGAGGTGGATCTCCTTGGAGTCGTTCTGTATGCCCATAGCACGCTCGGAAGCTCCTCTGTCCATCTTCCCTTTGCCTTGTCCAGTCGCTTCTTCAGGCCGTCCAGGATCACTTTGTTAGAGATTTCTGCCTGGCCATTACTCTGTGGGTATGCCGGAGTGGAGTAATGGTTCTTGATCCCGTGCTCTTGGCAGAAGTCTTTGAAGGATTTGGAGTCGAACTGAGTCCCGTTGTCCGAAATCAGAGTTCGGGGGACGCCGAACCTCGTTAGGATGTTTTTCCAAACGAAGTTCTTGGAGTCCCTGTCCGTGATTGAGGACAACGGTTCAGCTTCTATCCACTTTGTGAAGTAGTCTGTGGCGACTATCAGCCATCTCTTGTTTCCTGGAGCTCGGTGAAGAGGCCCCACAATGTCCAGGCCCCATTGAGCGAAGGGCCATGGGCTAGTGAGGGGACTCAGATCTTGAGCTGGCCGGTGGAGAGAGTGGGAGAACTTCTGGCACTTCTCGCACTTCCTGGCGTACACCCTGCGAGGGCCACCAGTAACCCTGGCTTATTGCTCTGTAAGCCAGTGATCGGCCTCCTATGTGACTGCCGCAGATTCCTTCGTGGATCTCATACAGGAAGTCGTCCACTTTGCTCGGATGGACGCACTGGAGATATAGACCTGTGAAGGATTTCCTGTAGAGTTTGCCTTCGGGAGAGAGCCAGAATCGAGCTGCCTTGAGTCTGACCCGGTCAGCTTCAGCCTTGTCCTCGGGGAGCCGGTCATCCTTCAAGTAGGCGATGATTGGATCCATCCAGCTTGGGCCGAGATCAGCACAGAGGACAAGCCGAGATGAATGGAGTTCTAAGCTTGACCTTGATACTGACCCAACCTCGATGGTCCTTTTCTTCCCTGCTTCGATGGCGGAGGGGGCCAGGTTCGCAAGCGCATCTGCGTGCGTGTTGGTATCTCGGGATATTTGCCTGACCTCGGCTTTCTGGAAATGAGACAGCAGTTTTTTTCGCAAGGGCTAAGTAGGCCGCCATCCTGTCATCCCTGGCCTGGTAGTCTCCGGCGAGCTGGCTCGTTACCAGTTGGGAATCGCTGAAGATCACCAGGTGTTGGGCTCCGAGGATTTGGGCACTGTTCAACCCTGCTATCAGCGCTTCATATTCTGCCTCATTGTTTGTCGCTTTGAAGTCGAGGGTGAAAGCCTGCTCTATGACCAGACCCTCTGGCGATTGGAGGACTATCCGGCGCCAGCTCTCCTGGAGGTGGACGACCCGTCGACAAAGATCTTCCATGCCATGGTGGGAGGCTGCTCGACCTCAGTCAGCTCTGGCTCGTGCCCCTGCCCCCCAGTGCCGTGCCGAGCTGGGTCGGAGCCGGGTTGGGGGAGATGAATTCGACAATGAAGTCTGCCAGAATCTGGGCTTTGACCGCAGTTCGGGGACGGTACTGTATATCATACTGCCCCAGTTCAACTGCCCACTTTGATATTCGGCCTGAAAAGTCAGCCTTTTTGAATACTGAACGGAGTGGATGCTCCGTGATCACCACAATGGTGTGGGATTGGAAATAATGGGAGAGCTTGCGAGAGGCGCTGACGAGGGCCAGCGCAAGCTTCTCCAATAGAAGGTATCTGGTCTCGGCATCAAGCAGGGTCTTGCTCGTGTAATAAATTGGTTTTTGAATTCCCTCGTCCTCCCTGATGAGGACGGAGCTCACTGCGTGATCCGAGACCGCAAGATACAAATAAAGAATCTCCCCCGGAGCTGGGGTGGAGAGTAAGGGTGGTGTCATTAGATAGGTTTTGAGCGCGGCCAATGCCTGGTCGCACTCGGGGGTCCACTGGAATTTCAAGTTTTTTCTTTAGAAGCTGAAAGAAAGGCCTGCACTTATCTGATGACCGGCTGATGAAGCGATTGAGTGCTGCAGCCATTCCTGTGAGCTTCTGTACCTCCTTCGTGGTAGAGGGGCTCTGAATGTTCTGGATCGCGGTGATCTGATCCGGATTAGCCTCTATCCCCCTCCGTGTTACCAAGCTGCCGAGGAATTTGCCAGAGGCTACGCCGAAGGCGCACTTGGAAGTGTTTAGCTTGAGCTTGTATGCGCGAAGGATGTCGAAGACTTGGCCAAGATCCGCCAGATGGTCGCCGGAGTGCACTGATTTGACGACCATGTCGTCGATGTACACCTCTACCGTCCGGCCGAGCTGAGCATGGAACATTTTTGTGACGAGGCGCTGATAGGTCGCCCCCGCGTTCTTTAGCCCGAAGGGCATCACCTTGTAGCAGTAAGTGCCGCGGGGGGTTATGAATGACGTTTTCTCCTCGTCAGGCTCGTAGAGCGGGATCTGGTGGTAGTCTCTGTAGGCGTCGAGGAAGCTCATTCGGTCGTGACCGGCGGTGGCGTCGATCAGTTGGTCAATCTTCAGAAGGGGGAAACTATCTTTAGGGCAGGCCCTGTTCAGGTCCGTGAAGTCCACGCATACCCTCCACTTGCCAGTTTTCTTCTTGACCACCACCGTGTTGGCCAGCCATACCGGGTACTGGACTTCCCGGATGGCTCCTGCCTTTAGCAGGTTGTCGACCTCTTCGACGACCGCATCTGTCTGCTGCAGCCCTGTCCTTCGGGCCCTCTGCACTACTGGCTTGTGGTCGGGGTCCACATTCAGCTTGTGGCACATGACCTCAGGGTCGACCCCAGGCATTTCGCTTGGGCTCCAAGCGAAGGCGTCGACGTTCTGCATCAGGAACCGTGAGAGTTCGGCCCTTTCTTCGTCTGGCAGCTGGGTGCCAACCAGGAAGAACCTATCTGGGTCTGCCGGGCTCAGCCTTACCTCGGCCAGGTCTTCGATGCTCTTCTTCTCGGGATCACGGCCAATTTCATCTAGGCCTTTCTCGAACTCGGCGAGGTTGACGCGCTCTGGCGCCTTCACTGCAGGGACCGCGGCCAGCACGCACTGCCTGGCTTGCTGCTGATCTCCCTCCACTGTAACCACTTCCAACCTGCCCTCCTTGTTCTCAAGAACGAACTTCAGCTTCTGGTGGAGGGAAGAAGGGACTGCTTCTAACTTGTGGAGCCACGTTCTGCCCAGAATGACGTTGTAGGGAGAAGGGGCATCCACGACCAGGAAGTCGGCCGACACGGAAGCTCCGCCGACCCGGGTTTCCAGGGTGATCCTACCCTTGGGGTAGACTGGCGTGGCGGACAACCCTAGTAGGGGCGCACGGACCTCCGTGAGGTCTGCTTCCGATAGGTTCATCTTCTTGAAGCAGTCGTAGTAGAGGACCTCGGAGGAGCTGCCGGCGTCGACGAGGATCCTCTTCACTGTGAAGTCTCTCAGCTTCATTGTGAGGAGCAGGGGGTCGTTGTGAGTGAGCTGGATTCCCTCTAGGTCCCTGTCTGAGAACGAGATGGCGGGTCGGTCGCGGCGGGCTCTCTTGGACGCCGGAGCGAGCTCGGCTTTCAACACTTCCTTCCGTGCGAAGCCCGCCTGGCTTCGGCGCGGGCCTGGGTGCTGCCCCGAGACGAGGGAGCGGGGGCTGAGGGCGCCAGATGGATCACGTTGATGATCTTCTCTGAATCCTCACTGTCTGGATCCTGGGTTGCGCTCTGGTGAACTCGGCCCTCGCTGCCGCCGGCGTCTCCTGCTTTGACGAACTCTGGAATGTGGCCCTCCTCGGCCAGCTTCTCCAGGTACCACTGCAAAGACTTGCAGTCCTCGGTCCTGTGCCCGTTACCCCTGTGGAAGGAGCAGTAGAGCTTGCTTCGGCTGCCGGAGGTGGGCTCGTGCTTCAAGGGCAGAGGCCACTTGAAGAACGGCTTGGTCTTTATCTTGCCCAGGATGCGGTATATCGGCTCCTTGAAGACGACGTTGACGCTCTGACTGGCGCTGGAGGGAGGTCTGGGCTTCCAGGCGCCCCCAGACCTGGACGACGCAGGCTTCGCCGAATTGGAGACCCAGGCCTGCTTGGGCTCCTGCTTCTGGAAGGGTCTCCCGCCTCTCTGCCGAGGCTGGCTGCTCTTCTGCTCAGGCTCCGGACGCCCGTCCTCTTCCCGGGCTCGGATCTCATCTTCCTCCCGGGCGACGAAGCGCTTTACCCGGGACATCAATGCTGGCATGGACTCTGGGGGGTCCCCGACCAAGTCCTTTCGAAGGTCGTGACCGGGGATCAGGGCATGTTGGAAGGCGCAGATTGCTATCTCTTCCCTGGTGCCCTCGATCTGGCTGTAGACCGCCCAGAATCGTTGGGCGAACTTGGCGAGGGTCTCACCCTATTTCATTCTCAGGGCGAGGAGGTCTCCTTCTTTCTTGGGGGCGACGGTGTAGGCTTGGAACTTCTTTAAGAAGGAGAGCTGGAGCTCCTTCCAACTGGAAACTGACTCCTCTGGGAGAGAACAGAACCACTTCAGGGGGAGGTCGCCCAAACTGGAGGAGAAGATTTTACAGTTCAGGTGACCCTCATTCCCCCAGATGGACATCTTCTGGGAGAAATGTCGAAGGTGAGCGGATGGGTCGGACAGTCCGTCATAAGGGACGAACCGTGGGACAGAGAACTTTCTGGGCAAGGGGGTGCGCTCGATCTCTTTTGTAAAGGGTGAGCCCCCCAAATCAGTGTGACCACAGATCTGCTTCTGGTCCCGCACGTCCAGGTTGTGCTGAAGAGCTAGCCTGACGCGTTTGTTGAACCGCTCCTGCTCGTCGTCCTTCTCTGGAGTCTGAGCCCTTGGCTTTCGCTTGGAGTGGTTCGGGCTGCGATGACTATGAGTTCGGCCATCGCGGCTATGATGACTCCGGCTGTTGCTCGAGCCTTCGTCACGAATCTGGCTCTGCTTATGGTCCAGATGGTTTCTGAGATCTTCGCGGGGAGGCTGGGCTGCCCTGCTGGGGGCGTCCCTCTTCTTCCCTTGAGGCTCAGAGACCCGCCTCAAGGAGGCGGTTTGCGCTGCCCTCAGCTGCTGCTGGAGCTCGCGAATCAGCTGCTCTTGCCTCTGGAGGAGAGCAGTTTGGGCTGCGACAACCCCTCCAGTGGCAGGGGGTTGAGCGTGGCGCGTCTCTTCTACGGCCACGGCTTTGTCCTTGCGATGACGCTCATGCCGACGCTCATCGCGTCGGGGTGGCATGACTTCTTCTGCTGAGATCGAGGTCTCGAGTCCTTCTTGAAGGGGGACCTCGATAAAAAGCTGCGAGCCTAAGCGGCCCTCGCCTGCGGATGTGCCGTGCACTGTGCGGGACCGCCCCTGAGGAGGGACGTCCGCCGACGGTGGTGGCAGCTCGAGCGCTGCTCTCGAGGATTCTACGCCCTTCCTAGCTTTCGGAGGCATGGCTTCTGGGAGATTGAGGTTGAGAAGGTTGGGAAGGTTGGGATATTACTTTCCCACAGACGGCGCCAATTGTAGGTGCAGAAAATAATGACCCACAATAACTGGGGAGCCTTAGAGGACTTATCCAATGATGGTGATGACTGGGTACCGTCCGAAAGCCTGAAAGAGAAGAACACACGGTCAGAGGACCCTGGCCTGGGCGGCGCAAGGCTCTCCGATGCCAAAGTTAGTGAATGAACTGGGACAATGGAAGGAGAGGAAGGAGAGAGGCAGAGTAACCGCTCTATGAGTTCTATTGTGCGGACCTTGCATGTTGAAATGCAGTCCTTTTTATAGACGATTTGGAAGATATCTTGGAGATATCTTGGCATGGGTCTCATGATTCGACTGGGAAGTCATGATCAGCCCACGATGCAATTAATGCGGTCCAATCCAGCCCACTTCGCATTAAATGCGCGTCGGATCAGCCCACGTCGCATTTAATGCGCGTCTTGTTGGGCCAGATCGTGTTGGACGCCTTTGGCGGTAGGGGTACCATCGGATCCGCCCTCGGGCCCTGCCCTGATGTGGCCTCAGCCGCTGGATGCCGCCATGTCAGTGATCTGGCGAAGATTGTGAGCGGCTGGATGTCGCATCTGTCTTGCTAGCTCGCGCCCCTACTCCTCCACGTGCTTGATGACGTGGAGGGGGCGAGGGGTGCAAGCGGAGGTTCTTTCTTACTTCGGCTTCCGTCCCGGCTCTTTTAGCCGAGGTGGAGCTCTCTGCCGAGATGGACACACGAGGTGGCCGAGCTCGGCGCCAGCTGTCCGGAACTGCTTGACTTCGGCCGGACCTCCTGTCCTGGCAGCCGGGGTGAGCCTGGTGCCACGTGGATGGCATGCGGTTGGCACGTGAGAGTGCTCAGACTCATTTGATGGCTGTGATTAGCGTAATCCTGTGGCTCTGGGAATCTCCCCGCACAACTGTGATCCAGTTGATGTCCTTAAGTTCTTAAGGCTACGGTTTTAAAGAACAGAGTCTGGTTCTGCTTGGGCTTTCTACCCTAAATCCCCATTATGCGGACATGATTGATCTAAGTAGGGATGGCAATGGGTTGGGTTTAAATGGGGACTTAGTTTTTTATTTATTTATTTATTTATTTATTGCTAAAAGTACAAACAAATTCATATGGTGCAACAAGATTGTGTGCGTGAACTCTAGCGTACGACCTTGTACTCTTTTCCTTTGACCTTATCCGTCCAAACGGAGCAGGTTTGGTATCATATACCAGTGACCTGTCACGAGATAGGTCGGGTTTGAATGAGATAAACTTGAGATGGTGCGGGTTTGGATTTGCCCCAACTTGCCTCAAACCGCCCCATTGCCATCCTTAGATCTAAGGGCACTTTTGGATGAGGGGCAAATGACAAGTCGCCAAGTAGGTAATCCCCATTAGGTGGAGATGTGAGAATTCTAATAGTGGAGAGTTAAGAGTCTCCTTGTGGAGATTAACCACTTTCCTCTTATAGTGATTTTCCAGTGTATTGGCTTTAAATGAAGAAAGCATGTTGAGAGTATTGTCATATTATAATATATTAAGCCAAGAGGTTTTGGATTCAATTTTGACTTACGGTTATAATGTTGACCGGGAGTTACATCAACTACCTTCTATAACTTTTTATCATAACCACTCATAACTGCTCTCCACTTTTCTTTTCTTTTTCTTTTATTTCAAATTCTATTATTTCCTTTCTACTCCAATACCTCTTTTTTTATTCTATGATACCAACTCTTGGATTATATAAATATATACTCATAAAAAATCTCCCTTTGGCTTTCTTTCTAAAAAGCTATGGAATTTCTTATACATGAATGCTTAAATTGCAATGTTTGATATATCTGTGGTGAGCACGGGTAATTTTGCTAGTGAGAGATTATCATGATTAGAGTTTGTAATCAAAATTGGGACATACAGTCGGATTGATCACATTTTAGAGACATGATTTTGAGCTCCATTATTTTTTAGCCTGCCCATGTTACATATAGAATCAGCATAATGGTGGACTCAACTACAATTGAATAATATTTGTGTAAAGCATCTACATAGCCAAAAGGCCCAATTCAGAACCCGACCTAAATTCCATGTCGGTTTGAAATTAAAGCTTGAGCCCAACCCAAACCAACATAAATGAGGCCCCCCAAATCACTTCTGCGTGCATTCTATGAACTTGCTAGATTGTTCTGAGACTCAGTGGATACCCAGCTGTGTAGTAGAAGTACCAGCTGGGTATGGGATCTGTTAGGTCTGGTTTAATGTGATCCGTACCAAACGCAACTGTTTTTGGCATCCTTACCCAGGGTCGACACTTTTCTTTATTTTGGGGTTAAGTTTTGATTGACAAACCGACCTGATAAATAAAATGGGCAGGGTTTTGGTGCTGCCTTTGTTGTCATTTAACATGCCAACCCAACTTATCCATGATCATTGACCTGTCAAACTAAAAATGATTAGAACTGTTAAGGATCCAAGTTGATTAGATTTGATATTTTGAGATAAATGGGTAAGGATTTAGTTGAGCAAGTGCGGGTTCAACCTGCAAACAGCACACCTTTGGTTGAAGGGTGTTGGTGCTTTTTTGGGTAAATTAGGGAGAGATCCCTCATTATTGGGCTATAAAGTCTCGAGGACAGAGCATTAATGTTTAAGGCCTAGAGTCCCTTGCGCATGAAATTAATTCAGGCGATGGTCCCTAAGCATGTGACATTAGATTTTTTATGACTCATTTGCCCTTCTAACCATTTAAATGGGTGTGTGGTCCCTAAGCATGTGACATCAGATTTTTTATGACTCATTTGCCCTTCTGTGTGTAGTCCCTAAGCATGTGACATCACTGTCTTTCCTAGATTATTTTTACAATGTCCTTACTATCTGTAACAGGTTGGGTCTTGGACCATGGCAAGTGAACTACTTCATAATCCTCATGGCTAGTCCTATAACAGCCTTGAGGAAAGTCTTTCTTTCTCGATATTGGAAGAGCACCTTGATGGAAGACACTGTTTCAACAAAAATGAAGAGCTAAAGAAGAAAACCTAAGAGATTACTTGAACGACTGATTGCATAAGTCACATGGGGTAGGTTGCTAGATTCAGATAAATTTTTATCAAAGCTAGACAAATTTAAACTAAATCTAGTCAAACCAAACCAAATCTAGTTAGATAATATCATATCGAAGTGACATAACTTGTTTTCAAATACAAATAAATTCGTATAAACTCATGTCATAGTCAAATAAGTTCACATTAAAGTTAGATGCATTCACAGCAAACTCAGATAAATTCGCTTAATTCGTATCAACCTCAGATAAATTCAAAGCAAATACAAATAAATTCATATCAAACTTAGATAAATTCGTACCAAACACAGATAACATCATGCCAAAGTTAGATAACACATACAAAACTTAGATAAATTTACAACAAACTAAAAAAAAACTCATTTAAAACTAAAAAAAACTCATGACAAAGTCAAATAAGTTCACATCAAAGTTAGATAAATTCACAGCAAACTCAGATAAATTCACTTAATTCGTATCAAACTCAGATAAATTCAAAGCAAACACAAATACATTCATATCAAACTTAGATAAATTCGTACCAAACACATATAGCATCATGCCAAAGTCAGATAACATTATGCCAAAGTCAGATAACACATATAAATCTTAGATAAATTCACAGCAAGCTCAAAAAAACTCATGCCAAAGTCAAATAAGTTCACATCAAAGTTAGATAAATTAACAACAAACTCAGATAAATTCACTTAATTCGTATCAAACTCAGATTAATTCAAAGCAAACACAAATAAATTCATATCAAACTTAGATAAATTTGTACCAAACACAGATAACATCATGCCAAAGTCAGATAACATTATGTCAAAGTCAGATAACACATACAAAACTTAGATAAATTCATTGCTATAATACCATCATCAGTTAAAAATTTACTGCAACTTGAATAATTAGATTTATCAATGAACCAGCTCTGTGGAGAGATCCCTATAGAGTTGGCATCTCTAACATTCCTTTCAGTTTTAAACCTCTCTCAAAACAACTTCATTGGAGGAATACCATAGGCCCAACAATTGCTTATCTTTGCAAACAATTCCTTTCAAGGAAATCCTGGTTTATGTGGGCCCCCATTGTCTAGGCAATGTGAGGCACCATGGCAGCCTGGAAGTGTGAGTTTTTCATCTGGAAATAATTTTGATTGGCAATTCCTATCGGCAGGGTTGGGATTTGGCGTTGGTAATTGGATGGTTATGGGGCCACTTATATTTTCGACGAGAGTGAGAAGGTGGTTTTTCAAACATGTGGACAGGATCTTACTTGTGCTCATGGTGTGGTGGGACATGTACATCAAGCATTTGGTTACTCCAAATCGGAGAGCATTTTTCTGATGGAAGTAGTGCGTGTGCGTGTTTGGTGACGTATAGAATATATAAAGAGATTGCGTTTTTGTCTTTTTGACTCATTTAATGTTAAAAGAGGACCGCTGCCTTTATGAGAAAAAGACTTGGACTACCGGCTATAAAATGTAGTGTTAAGGGACCTGCCGCCAAATGCCCCTACTTTTTTTGTAGTTTCACACACATGCTCAAAGATTGATCCCTACTTCTTCAAATTTAAGTAAGAGCAGGGCTCTCATTAGCTGAACCTTATCTTATTCTAAGCTGAAATAGTGCTTTTCTTACAAATAAAAGTTGATTATATCTGTCTTTTGCATGATGTAAATGAAAAATTCAATTTTGATTAGATTTATCTTGATTTTGGAGACGATCATCATGCAAAAAAAAACAATGATAATTGACTTTGATTTATAAGACCAGTTTATTTCAACTTAGAATAAAATAAGCTTCAGCTGCTTAAGAGAGCTTACCTTTATTTAAGTAAACCTCTTGAACTAGAAGGAGCAAATATATATTAAAAAAAAAAAAACGGGTTCAACCTGACTTGAGCCAGTAGCACACCTACTTTATCATTCGACTCTTGAGACCGTGGGGTCGAACTGAATGGATAACTTATGTTTTGAACTGTTCATTTGGGAGAAAGGAAACACTTTATCTGCCACCACTAGTCAACGGAGACAAGTCAAGAGTGGCTCACAGTCGCACTCACAACAGACTTCACGCGGGGAAGGAAACGGGTCGCATTAAATCCCTCGCTAACACGTCATGCGGGTTGAAACATTTCACGTCACATGAACATCCCTGCAACTTCTTGCAACTTTCTCTAGACACTTTGAAAAGTAAAATCTCACATGCTCGGTTCTGCTCGGCTATGAATAGACATAAGGAGCTTTGTCGTATCTCCCCTGTTTCTAAGAAACACAGGAGATCCAGACTGTGTCTTAAATTATTGGCAACTCAGGAAAATAGCTTAGATGCTTTCAAATTAGAGTCGGGATTCCTTGTTTCCCCGAAAGAGAGAGAAGCTATTTTAGCCTATCATGCCAACCGTATAAAACTTATGTCCACTAATGCACCCTCATGCACCCTTCTTAAAATGAATAAAAGAGAAGAAAAGATTTTGTAGAATCACAGGATCTTACATCACATTGAGCTACCACTTATCCCAAAATCAATTGTTAATAGGAAACGACACAACAATGATTTTATGGTGAGGGTGAGAGTTCGACCACGATTATAACCGCTCAGGGTCGACTTTGACCTCAACAGATTCTATACACTTGGCATAATTTGATAGGCTGAAACGATATTTCCCTGCTTCAGCGAAACAAGAGATCCGGACTCTTCAAATTAGGTTTCCAGCGGTGTATTGTAGACAAAACTTCACATGATATATATTTTAAATAATTAGAAATAAAAAAGCAAGCACTCACAAATTAATTATTCTTAAAATGCCTGTTTACAGGTTTTTTTTTTTAGTTTTTATTATAATATTTTGATTTTGGAGGATTTTGATGGACTTTTAAACAAGAAAGAGCGTGCTAAACATATACTTAGCAGTAGAAATGTTAAAATCTTAATAAATGCCAAAGAAGATTTCATATCATGGCACATTTTTTTTATTTTGGATGAAGATGATCCTATATCATGATCTTATGACATAATTGCAATTATGTTGTGTAATTGCGCAACATATCTCTTCCTACTAGATAAGAAAATATATCTTCTTTCCATCATTTCGATGGGGTATGAAGATTGAGATAAGGAAGAAAAATAAATGGAGTTTTGTATTGATTAAAGAAGATCTTTTCTGCTAAAGGAGATTATATCTTGGAGGTAGATTTCATCATTTTTGTCTTTTTTATTTCTTTTTGTTTTTTTTTTTATTTGAGTTTTCTCTCTCTTGAATTGGGATTTGGGCTATCTTTAATTTCTTTTAAAGAAATTTCAAATTTATTGAAGAAGTCTTCTATGTGATAAGACATGGTATTTTGGTGGTCGGTTTAATCTTCTTCTTTTGTTTTTATTCTTTTATCATCTTGATTTCTTGAAATGAGTTTACTTCATCTCTTGAATTGAGAATTGAATTCTCTATGATTTCTTGAAAGGGGCTTTGTACTAGCTGAAGAATATCTTCTGTGATATGAGAGATGGTATTTTGGAGATGGGTTCCATCTTTTTCTTCTTTTAAAAAAAAATAAAATATTCATGCAACTAATTCATTGAAAGGGACTTTACATTAGGTTTCATCTTCCACTTCCTTTTTTTCTTTATTCTTTACAATGAGTTTTCTTCATTTCCTAGATTGGGAATTGAGTTACCTCTGGTTTTAAAAAATGAGTTGGACTAAATGAACAAGATCTCATATGGCATGAGAGAGATGTATTGGAGCTAGGTGGGTTTCATATATGTTTTTCTTTCTTTCATGATTTCTTGAAATGCCTTTTCTTCATCACTTGAATTGAAAATTGGGTTTTTTTTTTTTTTTATTTCTTAAAACAGATTTTGCTAATTTGATATGAGGGTGCTGAGAACGAAAAAGGGAGAGTGGAGAAAATAGAATTTGTGAAGGTTGCCATTGGTAGTCTAATTCGTGACAAAGAAAGATCATAAAAAATGTAATATCATTGAGGTAGTCAAAGAAACCCAATCTGCAATACACAACAAAAAGAGGGAAAAAGAAAAAAGAATGAAATCAAGATTTCAAGGAAAATAACAAATTCACCCTACAAGAAAGGCAAGAGAAAAAAAAAAAAACAAGGAAGGCAAGAGAAAATATTAATATTAAAAAATAGAAATACAAAAGTAAGATGAAACACATGTTGCCATTTATGACAAATTCTTGATTATGTCATAATTGCATGACATAATCACTATTATGTCTTGCAATTGGACATGTGGGCATTGTTGCCAATCATTGTTTAAATTTATGGGGCTTTCTCCATTAAAGACCCCCTTTATTGTATATTAAAGAAAATGGGTTTTACTTTAATTTTGACCAGCAGCTCAGATTTTGACTTTAAGTTATTCTTTTTTCAAATCTTGTCTCCCTACTTAGGTTGTAGCCCTTAGCCAACTGTTGCTGGTAGGCAGTCAAGCGGATGGCTACTGCCTCTCTTCGCTCTTCGGCTAGGTCTAGTTCTCGAGCCAAGTTCACTTCGTTGTAGCCTTGATCGAAGAGTTCAGATCTCAAGGTTGGGAGGCCGACCTCAAGTGGGATCACACAGCCTCCATGTCGTAGGCCAAGGAGAATGGTGTTATAGAAGTGGAACGTCTTGGAGTGGTCCTGTAAGCCCACAGGACACTCGGGAGCTCTTCCACCCATCTCCCTTTAGCTCAGTCGAGCCTCTTTTTAAGTCCATCGAGTACTATCTTGTTTGAGATTTCGGCTTGACCGTTGCTTTGTGGATAGGCTGGAGTTGAGTAACAATTTCTGATGCCGAGCTCTTGGCAGAAAGTTTTGAAGAAGTTGGAATCGAATTGGGTCCCATTGTCCGAGATCAAGGCTCGTGGAATGTCAAACCTTGTGACTATGTTTTTCCATACGAATCTCTTTGAGTCCTGCTCGGTGATGGAAGATAGTGCTTCGGCTTCTATCCATTTGGTGAAGTAATCAGTGGCTACCATTAGCCACCTTTTATTCCCCAGAGCTCGGTGGAGAGGTCCAACAATGTCCAATCCCTATTGGGTGAAGGGCCATGGACTGGAGAGTGGGCTAAGATCTTGTGATGGTTGATGGAGGGAATGTGAGAATTTCTGGCACTTCCCACGTTTTCTAGCATATGACTGGGCGTCTTTTTGTATGTAAGGCCACCAGTAGCCTTGGGTGATAGCCCTGCATGCTAGTGACCGACCTCCAATGTGGCTACCGCAGATCCCTTCATGGATTTCGAAGTGGAAGTCTTCGATTCTGGTCGGGTGAACACACTGAAGGTACGAACCCATATAGGACTTCCTGTAGAGCTTGCTTTCTGGAGATATCCAAAATCGAGCTACTTTCAGCCTGATCTTGTGAGCCTCATGCGCGTCGCCTCATACTCAGCTTCGTTATTGGACGCCTTGAAGTTGAGTGTCAGGGCTTGCTCGATGACCAGTCCCTCAGGAGATTGAAGAACTATGCCAGCGCCAGCCCTTTTGGGGGTTGAGGAACCATCGACAAAGACCTTCCAAGCAAAAGCAATAAACTGATTCCAAGATCGCTTTTCTTCCGTCTCCGTGACTTTGTCTTCATTCCCTTTTCCCCCCAATTCGGTGCTGAGCTGGGTCGGTGCCGAACTTGGAGAGACAAATTCGACGATGAAATCTGCTAGGACTTGGGCTTTGATCGCTGTTCTGGGGTTGGTACTGAATGTCGTATTGTCCCAGTTCGACGGCCCATTTAGAAACTCTTCAAGAGAAGTCTGCTTTCTTGAAAAGTGTCTTGAGTAGATGTTCTGTAACAACCACTATCTTGTAGGTCTGGAAGTAATGAGAGAGTTTGCGAGAAGTACTCACAAGTGCTAATGCAAGTTTCTCTAATGGAAAGTACCTGGTTTCAGCATCAAGCATGATCTTGTTCATATAATAGATGAGCTTTTGTATTTTGTCCTCCTCTTTGATAAGAACAGAGCTTACCGCATGATCCGAGACCGCCAGATATAGGAAGAGCACCTTGCCCTGTTTTCGGAGTTGAAAGTAGGGGTGGTGAAGCAAGATATGATTTGAGCTCTTGCAAAGCTTGGTCACACTCCGGAGTCCATTGGAACTTCAGGCTTTTCTTCAAAAGCTGAAAGAACGGTCGGCATTTGTTGGAAGCTCGACTGATGAAGCGATTGAGCGCGACAGTCATGCCCGTGAGCCTCTGGACTTGTTTTGCCGTATTTGGACTCTGTATCTCTTAGACTACCGTGATCTGGTCTGGGTTTGCTTCAATCCCTCGCCTTGTGACCAGGCTTCCAAGGAATTTTCTGGAGCCGACACCAAATGCACATTTAGAGGTGTTTAGTTTGAGTTTGTACCTCTTGAGGACGTCTAACATCTGATTTAGGTTCGTCAAGTGTTCTTGTGATTTTTTAGACTTGACGACCATATCGTCGATGTAGACCTCCACAGTTTTGCCGAGCTGGGCCTGAAACATCTTGGTTACCAGCCTTTGGTAGGTGGCTCCTGCGTTTTTTAACCCAAAGGGCATTACTTTGCAACAGTAGATACCTCTAGGTGTTATGAACGCGATTTTTTCTTCGTCAGGTCCATACATCGAAATCTGATGATAACCTCGGTATGCGTCGAGGAAACTCATCATGTCGTGGCCGGCAGTGGCGTCGATCATTTGGTCGATCTTGGGGAGTGGAAAGCAGTCTTTGGGGTATGCCTTGTTAAGGTCGGTGAAGTCGAGCAGACTCTCCACTTCCCATGTCTTTTTCTTGACCACCACCGTATTGGCAAGCCAATTTGGGTAGTGGGGACTTCTCTGATCACCTCGGCCTCCAGCAGTTTCTCGACCTCCTCTATCACTACTTCAATTTGTGAGATCCCTGTCCCGTGGACCTTCTGGACCACAGGAGTATGCTTTGGGTCCATATTCAGCTTATGGCATATGACTTCGAGGTTGATGCTAGGCATCTCAGAAGGAGACCAAGCAAAAACTTCCTTGTTCTACAACAAGAAGTTCAGGAGCTCGTTCCTCTCTGGCTCCGCGAGATGGCTGCCGAGCAAAAAATATCTCCCAGGATCGTTGGGGTTGATCCTGATCTCAGTTAGGGCTTTGAAGCTTTTTTGGTCTGGAGCGCAGCCAACGCTATCCAGGTCTTCCTCTAGTCCGGCCATATGTACCTGTTTTGGCTCTTCCTCGCCAGGTACTACGGCCAATAGGCACTGCTTTGCCGCCTGTTGGTCACCCTTAATGGTAATCATGTCAACTCTGCCGTTCGCGTTCTGTAACGGGAACTTAAGTTTCTGGTGAAGAGTGGAGGGTATTGCCTCCATATTATGTAACCAGGTCCTCCCCATAATGGCATTATAGGGGACGATACATCTACCACAAAGAAGCTAGTTTGCACGGTGACACCCTCGACTTGGACTTTCAGGGAGATTTTCCCTTTGGGGTAAACAAGTTTTGCACTAAAACCCACTAGGGGAGTGCGTATCTCTTGCAGATCTTCCTCTCTGAGACCCATTCTTCTGAAGCAGTTGTAGTAGAGGATCTCTGATGAACTGCCGGGGTCTATAAGAATCCATTGTACCTTGCAGTTTTTCAACTTCAGGGTAATAATCAGTGGATCATTGTGAGGAAGTTGGACCCCTTCTAGGTCCTCATTTGAGAACCAGATTCTGGGTCTTTCTATCCGAGCTCTCTTGGCGGTTGGTTCACGCTCGGCTGCCATTACCTGCTTGCCGTGTGAAGCCCTTCTGGCCTCAGTACGAGCTTGAGTGCCCCCCTTTGGAGTAGAAGCCAAGTGGATGATGTTGATGATTCTTTCCGAGCCATCGCTGTCTTGATTATCATTGTTTCGGCGCTGATGGGCTTGGTTGTTGCTTTTATCTGCATCCTTCACGTAGTCCTTTAGGTGCCCGTCCTTGACGAGCCTCTCGAGGTGGGACTTAATGGTCATGCAGTCTTTGGTCCTGTGCCCATTTTGTTTGTGATAGGCCCAGAACTTACTTTGATCTTGAGTGGAGGGGTCTCCACGCATTGGCTGGGGCCATTTAAAGAATGGTCGTGCCTTGATCTTGCTGAGGAGCTTATAGATGGGCTTCGTGAAGATTATATTGATAGCTCTGTAGGAGACGCCGGTGCGACCTGCTTGGACTTTTGGTTACGTCCTGAGTTGGGAGCCGAGACTGCTACTGAGCTGGTGGATGCCTGGTTTCGGTCTGGCTCATTCCCCCGAAATGACTTCTTGTCTCTCTTGGAGGTTGTGTCTTCGGGAGGGTAGCCGAAGTTCTCATTAGCTCGCGCCTCGTCTTCTTCCTGCTCTACGAATTGGTTTACCTTGGTCATCAGTGCTTTCACTATGCCTGCAGGGTAACGAACCAATTCTTTTCAAAGGTCATTGCCAGGAAGCAGAGCTTGCTGGAAAGCTTCTACTTTGTTTTAGATGGTCCAGAATCTCTTAGAGAAGTGAGTGATGTTCTCATTCCTCCTCATCCTGAGACCCATCAAGTCGCCATTAGTTTTGGGAATGATTCGATGTGCTTGGAACTTTTCCAGGAAGGAGTTCCAGAGCCGTTGCTAGCTTGAGACGGACCCCTCTGGAAGTGCACAGAACCACTTCAGGGGGAGGTCTCCTAAACTGGAAGAGAAAACTCTGCAATTCAGTTGATCTTCGTCCCCCCATACCGACATCCTTTGGATGAAGTGTTGGAGGTGTGCTGCTGGATCCGAGATCCCGTCATAAAGGACGAACCTTGGGACGCTGAATTTCTTAGGGAAAGGAAAATCTTTTATCTCGCGAGAGAAAGGAGATGCGCTGAGGTTGTCAGAGCCGCTGGGCTTTAACTGTTCACGAGAGTAACCGATAACTTCCATATTCTGCTGGATCGTTTGCCGGAGGTGCTGATCAAGTCATTTTCATATATCAACACTATCCTCCGGCACTTGCTATGTTCTTCTTGGCGAGATCTGACATTCTCTTTGAATGGCCGCAGCTCGAACCCTCGTCATGTGCTCGATCGTGCCTCTTTTTATCCAGGATTTGCCTCAAATCCTGGTTGGCCGAAGGGGCTCGCTTGCTCCTGGGGGGTTGAGTCGCGACTTTTCCCCTTTTTTGGAGTTGATGAATCAACTTGTCTTTCTCTTGGATAACAAGGTTTTGGGTCCTGATATCTTCAAGATGAGAGCCTACGTCGTTGCCATCAGCGGGGTGCTTCCCATTATCCCGTGGGGGATGTTAGGAAGGGCCCGGCCCGGGGTTATCTCGCTGGGAAGGTGTCCTTTCGTCTCCTAAAGATGTATCAGGTTCAGTGTGAACACTTCCCACGACGCCCGTCCTCCTCTGGCGGGGGTATAGAGGGTCAGGTGGGAATACCACTGTAAACCCTGGTGGGAGTATCGGTGGCTATGGTAAGTTCTTTGAAGATCTTCCGCCTTCTTAGCTTTCGAAGGCATGGTGTTTGGGAAAGTTTTTGACTTCCCCACAGACGGCGCCAATTGTGAGTGCCTAAAAAATACGGACTTGATAATAGAGGATTAGGACGAGCTTAGTTGCCCTTTGATGAAGATATAATGTCTTTAACCTGAAAGGGGAAGAAAGGAAAGCAATCAAAGAACCTGACTGCATGTTGTCAACACAAGGCTCTTCGATGCTTGAGTTAGTTTTGTAACTGAACAAAGGATGGAGATGATGAATGGGTTGTGCGTACCTTTTGAAGGAGACGAGTCCTCTATTTATAAGGGAGATAGGTCGGTCTTGGGCAAAGGAATTCTATGCTCTTGACAGGATGTCCCATGGTATTGTCCAATCATGACTTTTCCTTAATTGCAGTCCTATCACAACCCACTTTGCCTTTAATATTAGTCCCTTCATATCCCACTCTGTCACATCAGAGTCTCTTTCTTATTAATGGGCATTTATGGGAGTCCCATCGAACCATGCTCTGGCGACGTGGGAGCGATGGATGACGTTGCATCAGGGATTATGGGCGGTGCCCTTTGTCTTTGTCATACGTTCTGTAACGTGTCAGGACATTTATGGAGGGACAGTTGTCTGTGCCCGTCTCGGTTAGCATACTGGTACTTTGACCGAGATGCAGACCAAGTGTTGAGATCACGAATGACCGAGACCGCGATCGATGTCAGGGGTGACCGAGACCATGATCGAGGTCAGGGGTGACCAAGACCAGAAGATGACTGAAGTCTAGAATGGCCTTAATCTTTTCTGGCGCTCTGGTACTGTTACCGAAGTGCGCGTAGCCGAGACTAAAACATGATTAGCTGGTACTTTTACCTAAGCCATTGTAATCTTAGAGTCTTGAGGAAATATCCCCACACAACTTATATGTGAAGTGAGCCATAATAGAGAAGTATTGGCCCAGCTTTATTAGTTGGAGATGTTTTTTATCGCTTGGAAATGTGTAAGAGGTTAGAATTCTACACTCAATGCTCACATTAGTGAGGCATCGTGGAAGCTACTCTCCTTCTTTGAATGTTGTTTTTGGATTTCAGATGGACAGGCTCATGCAAAAGAAGAGAATGGTAGCTGTAGTCAAAAGAAGAGAATGGTAGCTGCAGTCAGTGTTGGAATTGCTACAGAATAGTAACTGCTGTCAAAGAGAATGTAAATGAAACAATAGTACCCGAGTGTTGATGACTGCAACTGTGATTTATTGGCGGAAGTCGAAGAGCAGCAAAGGCAGCAGATATGTGACCGAGGCACGTCTGATGACTCTCTCTTTAGGATGAGTTCCGCCCCTTAGGATAAAATCCAGGTGCGAAGGTTCTCAGCAGAACCGCCCCCAGGATACAACGGCCTTCCTTGATTCAGGTCTGGTCGCAACGCAGCCCGAAAGAGAAGACTCCTTTTAGAATACTCAATGCTTAGGGGGAAAACAGTAAAGAGAAGAAGAAAATAATTTTCTGTGTTTTTTTCGAGAATGGAAGACTCCTAATTTATATTGTGATTAAAGACCGTTGGGCCATTAATCCTCATTAAGTTACAACGTTAAAACACATTAAAATAGCGATTAAAATCGGTCTAATGCTCAACATTTAAAAACATTAAATCAGCGATTAAAATTGAATAATGTTGAACCACATTAAACCAGGGATAACCGAACTGTCGAGTTCGGTCGACGGTCATGCCGAGCTCGGTTTACCGAGACGGACATGCCGAGCTGCCGAGCTCAGATTATCATGCCGAGTTGCCGAGCTCAGCTCATTGAGTTCAGTCATGATGGCAGCTATCATGCTGAGTTCGGTCCGACGGAAATGGTTTTTTATATAAAAAATCAAAATAAAATAGTGGCAAAAGGTTGCCATATCTATACGGGTCCCTCTAGGCCAACTGGCCTGGATTTGCACCCCCTCTGCGCGCGATATACACGCAGGATGCGCGTCGCGGACGGACGCCCGGTTAAACGTTTTCCGGACCCAGGACCTCGGGTCAAGCCTGGCTCGCGTGCGCGCATAGGCCCATGGCAAAAGCCTATAATAGTTGTTAAAGTGTAAAGGAATGAAGACACTTATAAACCATCTTCAAAAGTTGAACTTTAGCAATATGGGATGAGCTGTTTCCAATAGCCTACACAACCCATAAAGCAAAAAGTACTAAAGGACAAAACACCTTTTACAAAGAACACCTTAAGTATGTTTTGAAACACCAAAAACCCAACAATCTCCCTCTGTTTCAAAATACTCAATGAGCATCTCACTGGTAAGGTAGCAGAGCTTGAACCTTACCATCATGACATAATTTTAAACTTTTAGGAGTTGGAGTGAATAAAGTCTTGAACTTCTACTTTTTATATTAGTTTAGAATTATGTCAAGATTTGATCTTGGAGTCAAAAGGTCAGCACTTTACGGCCATGTGCTTAATCCCAGATTTTATTAATGCTCTAGAGAATCTGCCCAAATCCTCATAGGAAGCGGCCCCACTTCCACACTCATATAGGTAAGTCTATCAAGAGTGCTCCTACAGCTGTTCACCCCACCATATAGGTTATAGATCTCATTAAGGATTAAATCCAACCTCATTCGCTACAGGTTATGTATCAACCATCAAATTAATATCACACAAGATGGATGAGTATAGAGTAAACATACTCTATAGGTCAGTACTACACATCATCGAGATAGCTTGTTTTTCCCATTGAACCTATTTCTCGGGATCTCCGGTCATTAGGTTGGGTTCCCGCTATTGATGATTTATGTGCTTAAGACACATCCATTTAGTTATTTCTTTTATTTTTTCCCATGTAAGGCCTTTTGTCAAAGGATCTGCTAAATTATCCTTTGATCTCACATAATCAATTGAAATTACTCCTCCACCGAGTAATTGCTTCACATAGCTATGTTGTAGTCGCACTTGTCTAGACTTTCCATTGTACGTGGCATTGTTAACAGTAATAATTGCTGTAGTGTTATCACAATGAATAATAATAGGAGGAATTGATTTAGTCCACAAAGAAATATCAAATAATAAATTTCTAATCCATTCAGATTCCATCGCAGCAGCTCCCAGAGCCAGGAATTCTGAATCCTTAGTGGAATGAGAAATTGCAGTTTGTTTCTTTGATTTCCAAGATACAGCAGCACCTCCCAAAGTGAAAATATACCACTTGTAGACTTAGAATCATCTAACTCTAAATTCCAATCAGCATCGCTGTAACACTAAACTACAGCTGGATAACTAGAATAACACAATGCATAGTCTATGGTATGCTTTAAATACTTAAGTACTCTATATGCAGCATTCCAATGTGTAGCATCATGATTACTAGTATATCTACTCAATTTACTCACTGCATAAGCTATATTAGGGTGAGTACAATTCATAGCATACACTAAGCTACCAATTACACCAGCATAAGCAAGTTGAGATACACATTCACCATCATTTTTTACTAATTTAATACTTGGATCAAAAGGAGTAAACACAGGTTTACAATCAAAATGATCATATTTTTTCAATATAATGTGATTGGGATAATTTAATTCCAGAATCATCTCTTATGATTTTAATTCCTAATATAACATTTGCTTCTCCCAAGTCTTTCATATCAAAATTCTGAGAAAGAAGACTTTTTGTTTCCTCTATGCATTCCAAGCTTGATCCAAATATTAGTAAATCATCAACATATAAGCATATTACAATTGTTGAACAACCATCGTATTTATAATAAATACATTTTTCAGCCTCATTTATTTTGAAGCCATTAGAAAGAATGACCTCATCAAATTTCATATGCCATTGTTTAGGTGCTTGTTTTAGTCCATATAAGGACTTTATTAATTTACACACCTTTCGTTCTTGTCCTTTTATGACATAGCCTTCTGGTTGATCCATATAAATCTCCTCTTCCAAATCTCCATTTAGAAAAGCAGTTTTTACATCCATCTGATGTATTATCAAATTATGAATAGCAGCAATAGCAATCAAGATTTTAATATAACTGATTCTAGACATAGGTGAATAAGTATAAAAAAAAGTCTATTCCCTTTTTTTGTCTAAAGCCTTTGGCTACTAGCCTGACTTTATATTTCTGTATTGGCCCATCAGGCCTAAGTTTTTTCTTGAGAACCCACCTGCACCCTGTGAGAACCGAACCCCAGATTTCTGGATTTAGCGTGGTTTTAATCATGGATTTATTTTCTAAGTGGGTTTAGCTGTTGTTTGATTGAATTTCTTAGTTTGATTATACTTTCTTTGATTTTGGGAAGTTTTGAGAGCCAGTGAACCTAAACATGACCGTAGGGTCCTATTTGTCTTGTGTGGTCTTTGTGGAGAGATTCTCTTTGCTTTCAAAAAATACCCATTCTTACTTTGTTTGACTAATCTTGTCATCCCCTACAACTTTCGTGTTCACTCCATACCCATTCAAAGCTCCGAAAATCAGTTTTTCCAGCCCTGGGGACAAAATCATTCTTTTTACACTAAATCTGGATCCAAATTTCGAGATCTCAGAACCTTGCCAAATATATACTTTTTGAAAATTAGATTTTATGAGAAACATTTCTCTCTTCTTTGTCGATCGCATTCGAGGCCCAAAAATTGATGTTTTAACACTTGAATCCATTATTTTGATCCCTTTGACCAAACAATTGACTTTTTCTGTGGACCCCAGAAGTATGTCAATATTAACCTTGTTGGAAAGATAATTTTGAGCCGGACACTTTTCATATTTAAGTTTCTTGATCCGAGATCTAGAAAGCCTTCTAATCTCCATTGCAAGTTTTAAGTGTTTCTAAGTGTGGTGGGCCCACACCCACCCATTATAAAAAGTACCCCTCTCCTCTCTTCTCCCTCATCCGTTGCAGCACAAAGGGGGGAGCTCTGCAACTGAGCTTCCCTCCTTTTTCTTCTTGTTTTCTCCTCCCCATTCATGGAGGAAATCCTTGCCATTTGGAAACCCAACCATGCCATCTTCTTCCCCTTCATCTCCTCTCTTGTTTGACACCATTTTTGAAGAAAACCAAGCTTTAAAATTTTTCCATTGAACTAGCCTTGTCTATTTGAAGACCTTCCATGTAAGCAATCTCTTCCTTCTTCTAAATATGTGTTTTCCTAGCCCATGAGACTCTCCATCTCCATTATTGAAAGCTTTCTCTTTGTATTTCTTGGTTTTGACATTTTAGGGCTTGTTTTTTGGGGTTTTTTTTGCATAGGTTGTGATTTCTTGGCTTGGAGTGTGATTAGAGCTTGGATTTGCTTATCTTGGACCCAAGGCAAGTGGATGAAATGATTTATTTGATGCTAAATCATATTTATTTATATTCTTGATTTTTCATTAATGGATGATTTGCTTAAACCTTATTTCAAGACTTGTCTCCTATTGATTTCAAATGCATCAATTAATGTATCTTTCTATCGCATTTTATTTCTTAGAAATGTACATGTTTGTGTTAACTTGAATGGTTCATAGTGTGATGGATTCCACATGATTGAATAAATGGAAAGAAGATATTGGTTAGATGTTTGGAGGTGTTGAATGGTGGAATTGTAGTGTTGGGAATAGAAGTTTTGAATGATGAAATGGAGGAGCTTTTGGCTCACTTTGTTACAGGGATCTGACCCTTAAAAATGAGGAGTGTTTGGAGAAAGAAGGGACTGAAAATAGCTTCAAAATTTGGTGTTCACAGTAACGTCGGTCAGCCCGACAGCCAACCGACATGGAGCCGACACCCTCTCGGTCCCAATTCCAGAGAGCTGTATTTTTCTACAATTTCTAACGCTGAAGTGTCGGTCAGCCGACGGTGAACCGACAACCTCTCGGTCCTAATTCCAGAGAGCTGTATTTTTCTATAATTTCTGATGCTGAAGTGTCGGTCAGCCGACGATGAACCGACAGACCCTCGGTTCCAATTCCCGAGAGCTGTTTTCTCCCCATTTCTAGTCTCGGCTAGCCGTCGGTCAGCTTGTCGGTCGACCGACATGACCTGTCGGTTAACCGACAAGCCAACCGAGGGTTGACCGAAATTTCAATCTTGATGGATTTCTTTTGAAGAACTTGTGGAACTATATGGGATAAGAATGTGGAACTATATTGAAGAAGAAATCCCTTTATTATGATTTGTTAAGATCCTTAGATTTGTCAATGTATGTAAGGTCCCAGAATGTTTTTAATTCTTAAAGAGTACCAAATGTTTATCAAACCTAACATACGGAACCCTATACACATTGATTTAAATCTTGGACCTTCAACACTTGGCCCGAAGATTTATAGAATCCATTTGTACCTGATTTTATCGGATTTCACTTGTACATTCCAAGTTTCGTGCCTTGTAACTAGTCTTGCCCCGGATATGGTTTTTAGCATAATTGCTATCTGGTTCTTGCTTAACCTAATATGATATGTCTTATGCTGATGAGCATCTTGACCCGAATCTTATTTGTGCTTTTCAAACATCATATCTTATGATTTGAACTTGCCCCGAAAGTATTGGAAAATGTGTTTAGCTTTTGCTAACCCGTATATGCTCGATCCGATATGAATGTGCATTTGTGCCTATGGGCACCCTGTTCCGTTATTATGCAGTTGTTTGATTTTCCGCATTTTACCTATGAGTCGGCACCACTAAGCTTGGACAACCTTGTCGGTTTGATCCACCGACTTGGAGATCCTTCCCCTCCTGTTAGTCAACTGCAGTCTAGAATCCGCAGAGTTTTTACCCGGTTCGCTACTGTGGTCCCGCAGAGTATATATATGTATATCATAGTATTTTATCATTGTCCCTCCTCACCTTGTGTGATCGAAGTCAATGATCCTGTAGGGTATGTGCTCTCATCACTTTAGTGAGAGAGGATTTAGCTTTGTGTGGTTGCCATCTTGACAGTTCCCGATCCTTGATACCCTTACTGTTTTAAATATACATACTTCATACATGTTTTAAATGAATCTCCGATTTGTTAAATGTTCACACTTTGTACTTATTTTAAATGAATTCTCGATTTGTCAAATATCCATGTTCTACACGTTTTAAATGAATACATGTTTTGTTAGATATTCATGTTTTATACATGCTTTAAAGGAATACATGTCTTGTCAAATATTTATATTTTATACCCATTTTATATGAACATAGGATTTTGTCAGATGTTCACGAATTTCTATACATTTTAATTATGTACAGTTTTTTATCAAATAGCGTGGTTTATCATATGTTTTATTTTTCAATATATTGTTTATATTCTTTCACCCACCTGCCAGACCGTCGTGTCTGACCCACTACTTTGGTACTCAGGTTCAGATATCTAGCCCGATCAGAGTGTACGTGATGGCTATGGAGCCATGAGCTTGCAGGTTATTTTGTCGGCTATGTCGTATAGACATTGAGCTTGACATCGGAGCTACGTCACATATGGGGTAGTGATTATTGGCTTGTTTTTGTATGGTTTTTTATTAGCCCTTTTTTCGGGATTGTAATTAATGCACATTGTTATTTGTAACTTGAATATATGTGGGAATATAATATCCAGATACTGTCAGTTCTGTATTTTGTTATAATAGTTTATTCCAGTCTAATATGTTCATTGATATGATAGCAATATATTAGTGGCCGAGTGCGACACGGAATCCAATGGCCATGGACTTTGGGTCATAACGCCACGAAAGCTTCAGCAAAAATATTCAGGATGTGTTGGAACGTGTTATCCTCACACACGCGGATCTTGGGAGAAACATAAATTTTACTTAACTCAATAATTTTCACGGCCCCTCGGGTTTGGGGTCGTGACACACCCTAAAGGTTTAGTACCTAAAGGTAAGTCAGTTAATTCCCATGTATTATTTGCTAAAATGGATTCAATCTCATCATCTAATGCTTCATTCCACAAGGCAGCATCATGTGCAGTCATAGCTTCCTGAAAAGTAGATGGATCTTCCTCTACTAGATAGGTTTCAAAGTCAGGACCAAAACTAGTAGCAGTCCTTACTCTCTTACTCCTTCTAGGTTGTGATTCCTCTTCCTTATGAGTTCCTAGAACTCTTTTGGATGAAGAAGTTTCTGAGGTAAACTTAGTCTTAAAAAGAAAAGAGTCTTCAAAGAAGTCTGTATCTCTATACTCAACTAAGGTTAGGTCTTCTAATTTCATGAATCTGTAGGCAGCACTATCTTGTGCATAGCCAATGAAAATACACTCCCATGAGTGGGGCCCTAATTTAAGCCTTTTTGGATCTACTATCCTGTCATGTGCTAAACACCCCCAAACTTTAAAATATTTCAGATTAGGCTTTCTCCCTTCCCAAATCTCAAAGGGTGTTCTATTAATCTTAGAATGTAAAACTCTATTTAAAATATAACAAGTAGTCAACAAAGCTTCACCTCACAAATTTTTAGGACTACCAGATGCTATTAACATAGAGTTAACCATTTCAATCAAAGTCCTATTTTTTCTTTCTGCTATTCCATTTTATTGAGGTTTATAAGGGGCAGTACAAGTTCTCTTAATTCCTTTAGATTCACAAAAATTTTAAAAATCTCTTGAGGTGTATTCACCACCTCTATAACTTTGAAATGTCACAACCTTTTTATTCAATTTATTTTCAACTTCAGTCACATAAATTTGAAATTCAGATAGTGCTTCATCTTTAGTTCTTAATAAGTATACATAAGTATATCTAGAACAGTCATCAATAAAAGTAATAAAATAATATTTACCACCTTTAGTCATAGTATTACTTAGATCACATATATCAGAATGAACCAATTGAAGTAATGTAGATTCCCTTTCTACATGTTTAAATGGCTTGCGAGTAACTTTTGATTGAGAACATATTACACATTTCTCATGATCATCTTCATATTTATCAATTAGTCCATCATTACTCATACTTTTCATAGTTATGAGATTAATATGACCTAATCTACCATGTCATTCATTAACTGAAGTAATGATATAAGCAGAAGAAGATGCAATATTATTCTTGACAATATTCAATTTAAACATATTCTCACATGCATAACCCTTACCGACAAATACACCTTTCTTGGTGATTACAAACTGGTCGGATTCTTTTACCTGTTTAAATCCGGCCTTATTCAGAAGATAACCAGACACAAGGTTTTTTCTCAATTCTGGTGCATGGAACACGTTCAGCAATGTTACTGTGTTCCCGGAAGTGAACTGAAGTTCAACCTTCCTTTTACCGATTACTTGTGTAGTAACGGTAGTTCCCAGAGTGAGCTTACAGTCATCTTTGACCTTTTCATAGGTCTTGAAGACACCTCTGTCAAAAGTGACATGGGTGGTTGCACCAGTGTCAATCCACCATCCTTCACTCTTTCCTGTGCTGACAGCATTTACCTCAAAAATAACAGTAACAAACTATTCTGCTTCAGTAACATTAGCTTGAGGCTTGGTGGTGTGAGATTGTTGTGGATATTTCTTTCGGTGACGGCATTCTCCTGCAAAGTGTCTCGGCTTGCCACAAACAAAGCAACTGCCTTTAGCCTGTGGCTTGACAGTCCCTTGATTTTTATTGAACCTTTTGTTCTGATTTTGCTTCAGATTCTTTTTCTTAAAGGAAGGATTAAATTGCTTATTCCTGCCTAGATGTTGATCAAACTTCCCTTTCTTTTCAGCACCAACTTGGGGTTTGGATTCAGCTAAGTTAATTTTACCACCATTCTCAGCCAAATCCTTTTGATCACTGTTCCGGGCTTCTTCCTCAATTCTCAAGTAGCGCTGAAGGCGCTCCAAAGAATAATCCTTTCTCTTGTGTAGAATGGTTTTTGTATGTCCTTCCAAGTGGTTGGTAATTTTTCAATAATTGTCGCCACTTGGAATTGTTCATCAATTCGGATCCCTTCTTTAACAATTTCATTAACAATGGTTTGTAGATCATGAACTTGAGGAAGAATGGGCTTGTCATCTACCATCTTGAAATTCAGATAGTGACTAACTGCATACTTCTTAGCCCTAGACTCTTCTGTTTTATATTTTTTATCAAGGGCTTTCCAGAGGTCCTTAGCAGATCGTGCTTCTGAATACATATTGTATATGTTGTCTGCTACCAGGTTCAGAATATGACTTTTGCACAGGTAATCATGCTCTTTCCATTTCTTTCGTGCATAAGAGCTACCTGGTCATTCTTCACGATCAGGGCATGATTCAGTGAGGACATAAGCAATTTTCAAAGATGTCAGCAGAAATAAAACATTCTGCTGCCAACGTCGAAAATTTGATCCATCAAAATTGTCCAACCGAAATAGGTCCTGATGCATGAACTTGACAGCGGAAGTAGTCATGGTACTCGTCCTAAAATTGTTGGAATTGCTACTGAATAGTAACTGCTGTCAAAGAGAATGTAAATGAAATAATAGTACCCGAGTGTTGATGACAGAGAATGTAAATTAGATAATAGTACCCGAGTGTTGATGACTGCAACTGTGATTTGTTAGCAGAAGTCGAAGAGCAGCAAAGGCCGTCTGATGACGCTCTCTTTAGGACGAGTTCCGCCCCTTAGGATAAAATCCAAGTGCGAAAGTTCTCAGCAGAATCGTTTTCCGAACCCAGGACTTCGGGTCAAGCCTGGCTCGCGTGCGCGCATAGGGCCCATGGCAAAAGCCTACAATAGTTGTTAAAGTGTAAAGGAATGAAAACACTTATAAACTATCTTCAAAAGTTGAACTTTAGCAATGTGGGATGGGTTGTTTCCAATAGCCTACACTACCCATAAAGCAAAAGCACTAAAGGACAAAACACCTTTTACAAAGAACACCTTAAGAATGTTTTGAAACACCAAAAACCCAACAGTCAGGGCTCACGGATGGCAGGTTCCATATGAGGACCACCAGTGAGCCCATCTATATATGAGTTCTGAAGATCCAAAACCCCTCTAGATGATGAGCCCATCAGTGAGATCGGTGAAAGTGGGGCCCTACTCTGATTGGAGTGAAAAATGAATTGATGTGTATGGCCCCATTGCAACGACTTTGAAGTTCCTGTGTCATATATATGACAGACACTTAAAACTCTTAGCTTGGTGTTCAAGATGTCAACAACTTGGATCTTGGACACGTTCGCTTGAGAGCAATTGCAGGTCGCGTATCCGTTTTCTGTTGACTGGGATGCCAGATGGGTAGGGCAAGTAAAAAAGAATATGCAAAAAAGATACTTAAATGTACGTGGGAACCACAAAGCTTGTGCAGCCAATTTCAATAGATGGATTAATATTGACTAATAACTATAATATAAATGAATTAATAGCTTCTTCATCTGGGAAGGCACTTCGACTTCCACCTTCTTTGGCTATTCTTCTACTCCCAACTCTCCACGGCTAATGAAGATTTGGAATTTTGTTTGGAGTTGCAGAGAAGTCTTTTTTTTCTTTCTTTTTTTTTTAAAGAGTTGCAAGTAAGCAGGGAAGAATGAGAGCCATAGAAGGAAAATATCATCGATTTAGTTAGTTCAAAAGGATTAGGGGCAGTATGGGGAATCTTTTGAAAAAAAGTAAAAAACTCACGGGATACCAGGGGATTCTACTAGTAGTCTTGGTTTGAAAGACTTTCATGTTTTGAAATATTTGAAATTTACTTGTCCTATTTTATAATGTCCCTAAAAGTAAAGCCCTGTTTTGAAAATTTTACGACAGGAGTGTGAAAGGATCACTGATCACAAGCGGGCCCATAGAGTTATACTATACTGCAGTCCGCCAGGAGGAGAAGAATATTCTTCTTTCTTATATCCTTTCCATCTCCTTTACCCTCTTTGATTGCATCCATGATCCATCCAATTCCAAGGTGGCCCCATGCTAGTTGATATTTTGGCTTCTCAGTCCTTCCTACTAGTCAAGCAAATCCAACCAAAAAAAACCATAGTCAAGCAAACATTACGGACACTTCATCCCAAACACAATACTGCAGAAAACAAAAGAAAAAAAAAAAAGGGAACGGCAGAAAGCTTTTTCGGTCGACGGTTGTTGGTGCTTTTATTACGCTCAAAACGTACCAAAACCCTTCATAATTCCTCTACACTCTTCCAAACCAAACCAAACCAGATATCATTTCAACGATTCCAAGATTTCCATATAATTTTGCTATATTTCTGTCATCATCAATCAATTCAGGTGCTTTGATCGTATGAATTTGTTTCCTCTTTTTACTTCTCACTCATTTGCTGGATTGGAGTAGTTTTCTCATACTGATTTTTTTTCTTCTGAATTTGAGAGACTGGAATATCTTCTTCTTCCAATGTTGCTGATTTGCTTGAATTTTGAATTTTCAGTGGAAAAGCTTCGCTGTGTGGAATCTACGACTGAAGTTTCATCTTCTTCCGATGTTGATGATTTGCTCCAATTCCAGGTTCTGAGTAGAAAAGGCTTCCGTTTGTAGAATCTCACTGTTTTGTGTCTCCAGGTGAGAAGCAGACTTAACTCTTGTCTTTTGCCTTCTTGAATTAGATTTCTTGAAGGAAAGATCGTGTGGGAATTTCAAAATCCGATTTTCTTTCATCGATTTTTCTAAAATTTCAATTCTTGGATCGAATTCTCTAGTGGAAAATCAAGTTGTAGAAATCTTTTTGCTTGCTGACAAATATTGTGATGAAGTATGGAAATTTAGTTTTCACACCTCCAATATCAGTGATATGGTGAATTTGAGTATTTTTTCTTCTTCTTTTTTCTTACTTACTCCTGTCATGAGTCCAAATCCTAGCTCTGCAAGAATAACCTCTATGAGAATCTTGCTTTTTTGATCATATAGAATCTCTCATCTTTGCTTGAATTGCATATTCCCATCTTCAAACACATCATCCCTTTCAAACAAAACCTTTTTCTTTCCTTCTCTTTTGCATCAATGAAGAAGGGCAAGGGAAACCCCCTGATCCCCTTCTTTTCCCCAATCTGCGTCTTTCTCTTCATCCATCTATCCTCTGCAGCAACCAACATTTCCCCAGAAATCCTCTTGAACTGTGGAGTTCCTTCCGCTTCAGTCTCATTTGATAATGATAACCGCAGCTGGACAGGTGATATTGGGTCCAAGTTCGCTCCATCCTCAGCAAATTCAGAGAGTCTCAAAGCCAACTCTCCTTCCTCATCTGTAGGTACAGTCCCTTACATGACTGCTCGAATCTTTAAATCCGAATTCAACTATGCATTCCCTGTTAGCGCTGGTTGGAAATTCATTCGCCTCTACTTCTACCCTGCGAATTATGGTATTTTCAATGCGTCTGATGCAGTCTTCTCTGTACTTGCTGGTCGCTACACTCTCCTCCACAACTTTAGCACTTTACTCACTGTACAAGCCCTGAACTATGACTATCTCACATACGAATTCTCCATCAACACTGTGGATGGATTCTTGAACTTGACTTTCGCCCCATTTCCAAGTGGTTCCAATGCCTATGCCTTTATAAATGGGATCGAGATCAACTCGAATCCCTATCTCTTCCCTCAATATGGACAACTTGTCATCAGTTCAAGTCCCCATCAAACATTTCCAATAGAAAATTACACTGCACTTCAGATGGTTTACCGATTAAATGTTGGTGGGAAATCCCTCTCGCCCACTGTGGATTCTGGCAGTCTGTTTCGAGCTTGGTCGGACGATTCATTTTACATATATGCTTCAGGTTTTGGTGTGTCTTATGGGAAGGATCCAAATGTAACTGTTGCTTACACCGATGTCCGTCCCTTTGTTGCACCGCCTGAAGTTTACTCGTCTGCGCGATCCATGGGACCATCTCCCGACGTCAACCAGGGGTATAACCTGACATGGATTTTTCCTGTTCACACCCGTTTCTTTTACCTGGTCAGGCTCCATTTCTGTGAGATCCAGGCTGAAATTAACAAGGCGAATCAAAGGGTGTTCTATATCTATCTCAACAATCAGACTGCGGAAAAAGAAGCTGATGTTATCATGTGGGGCGGCAAGAACAGGAATGGGGTTCCAGTGTATAAAGATTACCTTGTATGGGTAGACGATACATCTGATTTGTGGGTTGAGCTTCACCCCAATATTGCAACCGGGTCACAGTATTATGATGCAATCTTAAATGGTTTGGAGATCTTTAAGTTGAATGACAGTCGGGGGAACCTTGCAGGGCCTAATCCTACCCCTCTAGAACAGAAGTTTGATCCTGGAAAAGCCAGACGCTCGCCGGCGAATCAGAAATCAAAGAATTGGACTCCCTTTATTGCAGGTGGTGTGGTTGGTTCTGTGGCTGTTGGTGCTCTCATCTGCCTTGCTTTCGTTGTTTTCCATCGTCGTCAGAGACAAGCGAAGGTCACTGGCACCAGTGATGGGCCATCTGGATGGCTCCCTATACCACTATACAGCAATTCCCACACCACGGCCTCCGGTAACACAGGCACCACAGGGAGCCACGCCTCATCTCTCCCTTCAAAACTCTGTCGCCACTTCTCCTTTGCAGAAATCAAGCAGGCAACCAATGACTTCAGTGAGGCTCTTCTCCTTGGGGTGGGTGGTTTTGGCAAAGTCTACAGGGGTCAGATTGATGGTGGTGTCACCAAGGTCGCCATCAAGCGCGGTAACCCACTCTCAGAGCAGGGTGTGCACGAGTTCCAGACTGAGATTGAGATGCTTTCTAAGCTTCGTCATCGCCACCTTGTGTCGCTCATAGGATACTGTGAGGAGAACTGTGAGATGATACTTGTCTATGACTATATGGCCCATGGAACGCTCCGTGAGCATCTCTATGCGACTCCAAAACCGCCTCTCTCATGGAAACAAAGGCTTGAGATTTGCATTGGTGCAGCCAGTGGCCTTCACTACCTCCACACTGGTGCCAAGCACACCATCATCCACAGAGATGTCAAGACCACCAACATCCTCTTAGATGATAAATGGGTAGCCAAGGTTTCGGATTTTGGGCTGTCGAAGACCGGCCCTATGCTGGATCACACCCATGTAAGCACCGTTGTCAAGGGAAGCTTTGGATACTTGGATCCAGAGTACTTTCGTAGGCAGCAATTGACAGAGAAATCCGACGTATACTCATTTGGGGTTGTACTGTTTGAGGTGCTCTGTGCAAAGTCTGCATTGAATCCCACACTGCCAAAGGAGGAAGTGAGCTTGGCAGAATGGGCTCTGCGTTGCCAAAAGAAGGGCGTGCTCGATCAGATCATTGACCCCTATCTCAAAGGGAAGATCACACCTGAGTGTTTCACCAAGTTTGCAGAGACCGCAGAGAAGTGCGTGGCGGATCAAAGCATTGACAGGCCTGCAATGGGCGATGTGCTGTGGAACCTTGAGTTCGCACTGCAGCTGCAGGAGAGTGCAGAGGAGAGTGGCCAAGTCCACGCGGTGACAGACAATGAGGAGGCCCCGTTTGCCCGTGCTGATTCATTGACCAATAGAAATTTCATTGCAGCAGCTGCAATGGGTTTTGAAGGGAATGTTACAGATTCTAAGAGCTCTGGGATGAGCTCGTCGATTAGCATTGGAAGACGGAGTCTGCGAAGTGAGGATTCGCATTGTAATGGACTAACACCCAGCGCAGTCTTCTCACAGATCTTGAATCCAGAGGGCCGGTGAGATGTTCAGATGGACACATTTGCCAGGCACCAAAATATGGAATATGGTATGAGCTTCATCTTCTCATCAGAACAATTGCATGGAATATTTCCAGTTTAAATTATAATGTTGTAATTTTGTGTTTTCATACTCATGTCTCAAAAGACATGAGGATTTATATCTTGTTGTATCATGTAAACTATGTTGTATAATGTATGCTATGTTCCAACAACTTGTGAGAGGATACATTCTGCCTTTTAATGGCATCTTTGCCTTGTTCTACACTCCACATCATTTGCATTTTGGAAAGGATAAATAGACTAAAATGCTCATGGTATGAAACAAAAACTCTATTTTTTCCGTCGTTGTATTATGTTCTATGGTCTTACTTCTGGAAGGTGTTATGTTCTTAAGGCTTTATTAACACTAAAGCAGCTTGCAGTTCTTTAGGGATGTTTTTCCCCTTCTTTTAACATTTTGTTTTAGGGCTTTCTTCTTCCGATCTCTTTAGAGTAATGTAAATGGATTTTTATGCAATGATTGTAGACGTAGTCCATCTTAGAGGAGAACTACATACAGGTATGTGTATTGAAAAACATACCCCATTTTGTTTTGTGGGTCCCACCTTTATGTGCCCATGATCATCTTGCCCTTTTGTTTTTATCTGCACCTCACCCAATTAAAATAAATCCAAACCCTCCTTTACACATCCATCCATGTGAATTGGCACCTCTCTCAATTCGACAATGATATAATCATTATCTACCTTTGGAGTGAGGCGTTTGTATTAGGGCCGTAAGCGGTCGGTTTTCAGTCGGTTTTACGATATATGACACCCGGGCCGAAACTTTCGGCTTTACAATTTTACAATAACCAAAATTTACCAAAGTATATATACTGGACATTGGAAACCGACATTTCTGTTCGGTCAGTTTCGGTAGGTCTTCGGTTAATGGGCTGGGCCTAATTTTGTTTGGCTTCAACAATAAAATTTTCAAAAATCTCATAGCTATGTCTCAAAGGCATAAGAGACCACAATGTTACCAAATACTAGTGCCTGACTAATGAAGCATGGACATAAAATACTGTAACTGTCGTGCCATGCATATCAGGGGAACATCAAAAGTGATAAGATATGATCGTTTGAAATGGTCTGATCAGTCTCAATGATGTATTAATCCACTGAGTAATTGAAAATGCTTAACTGTCAATTTATAGTATAGCCATCAGGAAATTACTACAAATAATATATATCAGGGGAACATAAAAAATGCACCTTTAGAAATAATGCTTAACTGTAAATTTACAGTCTCAATGGAGCAGTTTTCCTCTCTATCATGGAATCCACTTACTACAAATGCACCCTTAGAAAGCTCAAAAAGTTTTAAATCACCTTTTCCTCTGTGACGAGAAGCCCGCTTCCTGGGAAGAAACCCAAGAAACCCATGCCTAGGGTGTTCAAACTTCCTATGCGACATCCCTTCGCCCCTACTTCACCCTGCCACAACCTTAAAAGAAAAATGATAAAAAGAATGAAACTGACTACATGGTATTCTCCACAGAAAGCCTCTTACTGATTACAAGAGATACTATTATATAGAAAAATACAAAAATCTTCCAAAGAAGTAAAATAAAAGAGAGAACACCCAAGCCCTCACCATTAAAAATAACAATAAAAAACCGCCATTACATACAATTATATACCAAGACAATTTCTAGAAAAAAAAAGTCGGCGGGCCATCAAGTAGTAATTTGTTCGGTCGGTTCGGTTTTAACCGAATAGTTTCCACATAATTATAAAAACCGACCGTTTGAAAAAAAAGAGAAATTTACAAAAACCGCTCGGTCGGTTTTGTTTTAAAAAAAATCTATAAACCGGCCAAACGGTCGGTTCGGTCGGGCGGTTCGGTTTTCACGGTTAATTTTGACAGCCTTAGTTTGTATTATCTGCCGAGTGATATTTGGCTCGAAAAATGAACTTCCAAGATGACCTTTGAGGTGTTTGGATGATCCATAGTGATATTTGGCTACCTCCTACTTCATCAGATAACCCCATTCATCTGCCCGCCCGCGGCCCCCACCCCCGGGCAAGGGCGGAACCAGGAATTTTATCTTGAGGGCCCAATTTGAAAAACATCTAAAGCATGCATATAGTAATAATATTGATTAAGAATATTCCGTAAATAAAAGTATATGATCTTTATTTATAAAAATGTGAATGCCACCAATAAATATATTTTAACAAAAGATGTTGAAAGTCTCAATTTATAAAAAATAAAAAATAAATTCTTTCAGTAAAGTTATGTATTTTTATAAAGTAGAAAATTGGATATAAAGTTTTTAATGAATAAAATAATACCAAACCATGCGTATGTGAAAGGAGAAAATTCAATGAATGTAATTTGATTAAAGAAAAGTTAGAAAACATGAAATTTTACAATACAGTGTGTTGTGCTAAAAGAGAGGGAGTTTGATCCATGATTTCTTTTAAACATGAAAATAGATTTGGGAATTCTTTATGTTGATGATTTTGAGTATATTGTTCGAACAATGAGAATTTTTTTTTTTTTGTAAATTATTTTATATCAACTTGGTTCTTACAACTTGATCAATGTTGTTGTCAAATTAATACTAATACATGTCGCGGCCCTATTTAAACATATGATTCATAATAATCTAAAATAAAAAAATATTGAAAAGAAAAAAGAAAAAGGATACCAAAGAAAGGGTACAACAAAAATATGAATGAGCATTAGTAAAAGCTTTCATGGTGATGAACAGATAGTATAAAGCAGTTTCAATAGGTTGCTAATTATAGTTAGATGACGTTTCATCACCATATGAAATCATATCTTTGAAAGTCTTTTGTCAAATGATTGTTTTGGCATGGGAGCCGGATTTTGTTTGTGGCATGAGAGCCAATTTTGGGTTTATGGCATGAGAGCCAAAATTTTATTTTTTGTGCTAAGGCCAAGGTTTGTTTGTGGCATGAGAGCCAATTTTGGCATGAAAGCCGGATTTTTGTGGTATTGATAGCCGGTTTGTGTGGCATTGATAGCCGGTTTGTGTGGCATTGATAGGCGATTTTGGTGGCATTGATAGCCGTTCTTTTTTTTTTTTTTAAAAGTCAAGTTTTGGTTTGTTGCCGTGAAAGCCAGGTTTTGTTTTGTGGCATTGATAGCCGGTTTGTGGCATCTATAGCCGATTTTGGTGGTGTTTATAGCCGGTTTTGGTGGCATTTATAGCCGGTTTTGGTTTTAAAAAATGCAAGTATCGACTAAGAGTTGCTTCCTGTAACACCCCGACCCACCTTAATCTCGCTTTAGAGTTAATTAATTTAGATTAAGTGCTTAATGAATGTTTTGATTGTGATTGGACTTGATTAGGTAGAATTAGTGGGGTTTGACCATTTACTAGGTAGATTATGACTTTTGGAGTGTTTTGGGTTTTGTGTGTACTTAGAAATTTTTGGGTTTTTAATGCATTGCATAGAGCATTTGATGGGATTTAACTTTCATGCTTTGACCCAATTAATTCAGATCCATTTAGGCCCATTCCCAGCCCATTCATTTAACCCAGGCCCTTATTTGAGATTTTCAGTCCTTTGATGGACTTGCATGCAACTGCAGGATAAAATTTGGGATAAATCCCATTTCAGCTACTCCTTTCTTCTTTCTTCTTTCTTCATCTCCAGCTGAACCCTCTCTTCTCAATCTCTTTACTACCTCATCTCCTCCCAGCCTTCCATCTCCAACATCCTCTTGGGCTAACTATTGCATGTGAGTCTTGGTGGAGGCATCTCCATCTTCCTATTCATCTTCTCCAAGCTTCCATTCTCTCTAAAAGTGCTTCATTTCCTCCATTGGTAAGTCTCAACTTCCATTTCTTTTCTCTTGCTTCATATTAGTGTAAGAATGTCCTAAAATTCGTGCATACATCATCTCCTTCCTCATTCATTTTCTTCCATTTTGTTTTTCACCATTTTTAGGGCATTTGAGCTTCCATATTTGGGGATTTTCGAGTTTAACAAGGATTAGGTGTGAGAGCTAGCTTTCAAGCACCAAGGCAAGTTAAATATGTACATTGATATGCATGTTTCCTTGTTTGATTCATGAATGTATGAAATCATGTGTAGAAACCCTTCTTCTTGCTCAAAAAATGGATTTTTGTGGATGATTTTTCTTGTTAATGTATATGGGTTTATTGATGGTTTTGATGAGCATTTTGGAAGCTCAAGGATACCCATTGGTAGTGGTTCAAACCTGGAATGAATGCCTTGAATGGCTTGGGAGAAATCAAGAAGTTTCAGATTTTCGGAACCCAGGATTTGACAGTTCGCTCGAGCGAGCGTGAGTGAACGCTCGAGCGAAGGGCTTTCTGGGAGAGTTCGCTCGAGCGAACTTTTGGTCCGGTCGAGCGAACAGCTCTCTGTCTGGGGTCCGCTCGAGCGAACATCTGAACGCTCAAGCGAACCTGATACTTGCAGTATGCAGATTTTCCAATGACCATAACTTTTCAACCGTAAGTCCGTTTTTGGAGATCTACATACCGTTGGAAAGCTCATGATTTTATTTGATTTGAGCCTTGGAAAAGATTATATGTTGGATTTTACATAATTGTGACAAATGGACGTTTCCATGAGCCGGACATTGAACCGTAGCTTGATCTAGTTGATTGGCCTGATAGATGGACTTGTAGGATGTGCACCCTGAACTTTTATCATGACCACTGGGTTTGTTTAATTGTGGATATGGATTGAGCACCCGTACCCACAAATGGGGCATTGTGTTCTTCGGATTGTAATCGTGCCAAATGTGTTCTATTAAGGGATTCGACATCCAAATTATGTAACGCCAAGGGGTCCTCGTAGCCCGATAATGTCGAACTCTTAATACTACCCTGAGTTGGACGGTGAAGACCACATGTGTTCCCAAGACCGTAGGCTTGGCTTGAATTACATCTTGACTCCGTATATGATTTGTATGAACATGCATTGCACTCCGTTTCCAGTATTCTAGTGTGACTTGATCATACTTCTGTTTAATTATGTATTTTCTGTTACACATCTGTTGTGTTATATTTATTTCTGTATTTGTTCAGCATATTTCAGTAAGTCCCGATTTGTTATTTATATATCTTGTCCTGTATATGTCCTGTATCTGATTTACACTGTCCTGCACCGCTCTGTAGTTGGTATATTGCATTCTATGAGTCGGCACCACTTAGCTTCGACCCTATCTAAGTCGGACCCGGCTAAGTGTGGGTTTAGTAAACTTCTGGCCCTCTGCAGATGGGAATATATTCTGAGGGTTTACCGGCACCCTAGGTCTACGATGGAGAATTCTGGGTACCTCTGTCTCCTAGTAGCACCGCCCTGTCCTGTCCTGATATTCTGCTCTCATTTTATTTCATGTTATATGATTAACTTGAGAGAACATAGCTTATGTGGATGTGCCAACTAGTACTGTTAATATATTTATCTGTTATCTATGACTCGTATGTCTCATGCTAAATTCATGCACTGATATGCCTAGTGATTATCCCTCGATCTCTTATGATTTATACCTGTCTGACTATTCATTTGATACATGTTATATGGACTGTATATGTTTGTCTTGCTTAGCTTAGTCTAATGGTGCTACACTTGGCATTACAGGTGAATACATCGACGCTATTGCCCCGGAGATCCTTGAGGAAGAGGAACCTCCACACAACGTAGCAGAGTGGACTCCTGATGATGTCTTTTAGACATCCGTACGATGAGAATTGGACGTTTAAATGACCCACTGACCGTGGCTAGGATTGCCACATATTTTGTAGTAGTTTATAAACTTGTTAGCTTTTGGATTGTAAACTTAACTAACTTACTTCTTCTCTTTCTATCTCTTAAACTTGAATCTTAAATCTATGCTCATGGACCCTTATGCTCTATATCTTGATGATTGTGGTATGTTAATTGGATATCTATTTGACAGATTTATACAGGTATATTGAGAAATATAAACCTCACACGTGATATCCTGTGGGTAAATTCCGTACGTGGGGACCTAGAGTCAATGAGTTTGACTCGAATTTCCACGCGGGCGTGTGTCGCGCCTCGGGATGTGTGTAATCTCGGGCTCGGGGCGTGACACTTCCCTACTGAATGGTCTTGCAAGTATCGATGGAATGTTGCATCCTTGCTCATTCGGTTGCGAGTATCGATGGAATGTCGCCTCATCGCGGATTTGGGTGCAAGTATCGACTAAGCGTCGCTTCCTTGCTTTTCAAAAATCTTGTTTTGCGGGTACTGACTTTATGTCATTTCCCCATGATTTTTGAAATTTGCGGTTTTCTCGAACCTTTTTGGGTTGTGGATATCAACTGGAATGCTGCATCTCCACGATTTTAGGGTTTTTTTTTCGAACCTTTGATATTTTGGGTTGTGGATATCAACGGGAATGTTGCGTCTCCACGGTTTTGTGGTTTTTTTGAACCTTTGAATTTTGGGTCATCGATATCAACTGAGACGTTGCGCCTCCATGATTTTGAGGTTTTGCAAGTATCGACGAAATGTCACTTCCCTGCGATTTTGGAAGTGTCGAACATGGTTCACATGCTTCTGATTTGTGCGAGTATCGACTAAACGTCGCTTCCCCGCGGTTTTTTGAAAAACTATTTTTTATAAAGACACGAGGGTCATAAATTTTGACCTAAAACCATTTTGGCGGTAAAAGGAAGGGTGGACTAGGGTGGAAATCCCTGAATCTGAATTCTATTCAAACCATGAATTTTGGGTTCAAGGATCGAAAATTTTGGTTAAGTCAAGGAAAGGCTTCTAAACCTGGATTTTTTTTTTGAACAATGAAACGATGAAAGTAAGCATTGTTTGAATTTCTAGATATTTCAACATTTGATATGAAAATTCTAAAAGGAGTGGGTTTGACGAGTGAGTACCTGATAATAGGCTTTGGCCATGCAGGCATTGCTCTTACCCAGTTGGGTAAGTCTTCAAGGGTAGTACCGCTTTAAGAACTTGCCGTTGATTGACAACATACATCTGTCACCCTCCATGTTTAGGAGAGCATATGCGCCGTTGGAGAAAACCTTGTCGGTGACGTAAGGTACCTCCCAATTGGGGTCAAATTTGCCTTTGGACTTGTGAGCGAAGACCATTGGTCTTTTTACCGCAAGAACCAAGTCACCCTTTTTGTAGGCGTGTTGCCTAACCTTCTTGTCGAAAGATCCTGCCATGCGTGCTTGGTAAAGTTCAATGCTTTGTCGAGCTAGCTTCGAGCCGTCTTTCATCGAGATTGTCCAGCTCATGGAGTCGCAATTTGACACTGCTTTCTTGAGTTGTGTCATTTTGTAGAGATACCCTCAGGGAAGGAATTTGTACTTCCAAGGGTACGATCGCTTCGCATCCATAGACCAAGGAGAATGGTGTGCTATGAGTTGGTCCTCGAATGGTGGTTCGATAGGCTCACAAAGCTTCAGACATTTTGTCGCTCTAGTCTCTTTTGTGATTAGAGACCATTTTCTTGAGGATTTTGCAGAGTGTCTTGTTGAAGGCTTCTTCTAATCCGTTTGCTATTGGATTGTTTGGAGTCGAAGGACAGCTTTGGATTTTGTATTTGTCGCAGAACCTGTAGAATCGGTGATCCCGGAATTGTGGTCCATTATCATGGACGAATCTTTTAGGTATGCCGAAACGACAAATGATGTTGGTGCGCAGGAACTGAAGGACTGATGAAGTCTTCATTTCGTTGAGCGCAAATGCTTCTGACCACTTGGAGAAATTGTCACGCCCTAAAACCGGGATCCTGCAGTGATCCGATCTCGGGGAGCGTGATTTGGGGTTAATTAAAAATTTATATTTCTCCCCAGGATCCGCGTGTGTGAGGAAGGCAAAATTCCCAAACACATCGAAATATTTCGCGGAAGCTTACAAGGCATTGCGACCCGGAGTCCATGGCCATTGGATTCGGCGTCGCACCCAACCTACCAGCGTAAAGCTGTCATAACAATATTCAGACTTAGAGTGGAGCAAATCATAATATCAGGATATACAGAGCTGACAGTAATAGGTTAATCATTACCCAAACATATTCAAGTTACAAATTAACAAGTGCATTAATTACATTCCCAAGATAAAGGCTAACAAAAGCCGTACAAATTATCAAGCTAAGAATATGTACTACCCAGGGGTGAAACGCAACACCGGAGTCAAGCATGACGTCTACATGACATTGCTGACACAAAAAGCCTGCAAAACTCGTGGCTCAAAAGCCAACTGCACACGAACTAGCTCAAGACGGGAACCTGCTACCAAGAGCACCAAAGTGTAGAATATCAGACACGACGGTCTGTCAGGGTATCAATTTAGGCAATAGCATAAACAAAAACCAAAGCTTAAAAAAAACAATGCTTAAAACATTTTACTGACCTTGAAACACATGTACAAGGTTTAAAACAATGCCTGAACAACATGCTTATCCATAAAACAAGACTCCACGAATGATATACAAAATAAAACTAGCATGAATACATATAATATCATGAATAGTAATCCACAAAGAGCCCATCCTTTCTCCATCATTCATGATGATTAGAGCAAGCACGCACGACAAGCACGACACGTAAGAACACGAACCCACGCTACACGAGGTAGACGGGGAAACCGGCCGCGGAACCGAAACAGGCACGATGTGTATAAAATACACGACTAGTCTACAGACAGTCCACAGGTTTAAGGAGCCCCGGACAGTGGATCAGACTGAAGGGGCTGAAAGAAACTGCGATTCAGATTTGAATCTCACTAGCGGAAGACATTCATGGCTGATTTGTAACATGACAGATTTTAAAAAATCTGATTTGGGCAGCATAAATCAGCCATAGTGATCGCTTAATAACTCCATGAATTCATGACCAACAAGTGTATAATTAAAGGAGAATCAAGAAGACTATTATTACCTTGAAGATTTGTAGACTTCAAATCTCTGAAATAATAGATCCAAAGAGCCGAACTCAGACTTGCAATTAGCAAACAAATTGCTGGAATTTTCTGCAGTAGTATTGCCTTTGATCTTCTTCTTTATCTCACTTCCAAATCTGATTGGCTAAGATGGTGGGATCTTAATCTAGGAATTGAGAACTATTTTTCTAAGGAAAAATCTCAGACCTTAAGCTCTCTTCAATGAAGAAGGAAGCACCAAAGGGGCTGGACGTGTGGAATGGGGTCTTGTATCTGGATGGACGTCCAAGGGTGATGGCTTCCTCTTTTATAGAAACTTTGTGTTTGCTTTCCTAAAAAGTTATCTCTTCTAATTCTCATAGATGTCCTAAAAGGAAAGTATAATCTAAAGATTTATTTCCTTTTAGAAACACTTCAATTAGAAAAGGAAACTAAGGAACTTCCCACAAACTTTGGCAATTAGTAATCCTAGTTGTACAACACTTACTAATTTAAGTTTCTAATCCAAAAAGGAAACTTTCTCATAGGAATACTAATCCAAAGAGGAGTCCAACCTTCCAAGTAGAGAGTCCTACTCAAAGTTGGAAACCTTACCCATGGAAATCCCATTATGGACGTCCCACATACTAATGCACACCATGGCCCACTAATAATTTATCTAGAATTAAATTCATGTATGCCATTAAAGGCCTATTTGAATTTAAACTCAAAATTATTTTTCCACTAAAATAATTCAACCAAATGTCATCTAAACATTTTAGGAAACCATGCCAATCTTGGAAAGTGACTAGGGAAGGGACCAAAAGACATATTTGCCATTGGCTCCTAAAATGACCAAAATGTCCATGCTAATCCCATAGCAACATAAAGACCATTTTAATCTTAACTCATTCCACTAAAGAGTTATGGTTGAACTCCAGGGACAAATATATAATATAATAAGCTCGTCATAAAATGACAGTTGTCTTCGACCTACTAAGTGTAATGACCTGAATTCCCCTCTATGTAACATCCATAATCAAGTCAGGTTATCACATGTACTATCAACCTTCTCGATTACATCTAAACCTTAGAACTTCATATCCTTAACTTAATCATCATCCGGATATCATTCTCTTGGTCCAGGGAGCGACCCACAAGTTCAATATCCATATGGAACATCCATATACTAAGATCTTAGATTTTGATGATCAATCGGATAATTCTAAGGGGACGATCATTCCATCATTAGATGGCATAGATTCTTTATTGCATCTGCACGTCCCAACTGATCAAGTCCGAGTACCCAAAACACAGAGCTGTTGACCCATGAAAAGAATCTCACCCATAGTGAATTAAAGCACAAGAACTTGACTTCGTCAGTCCATCCACAAATGCTCAAGATTAAGAGCACTGGTCACTCAGTAGCATGAGGTGACTTGATCTCTTTCTGTGATAGTACTATTTTAGAGATCACACCTACCATGGTCCTGTTCAATGCATTGCATATGCACTAATGAGATAAATCCGGAAAAGTCCTCCCATGACTTAGGTAAGTCACCCTGAATATAGGAGAGTCTCTTACTATAACTTATACCAAGATGAAGTGCCCAGCTCCATCTCTCAGTTATGAACAAATATGTTGTTTCCAGTGTCCATGAATTAGACCTATCTGTGTGTAGACACTACATACCTAATTCATTTACTAGAAACAATGGGCCTTACACAACCATACATATATACATGTTTAAGCAGAAAAGAGTCATTCTATTAAATAACCAATAAATATCCAGTAACAAAAGATAAGAGTGCAGCTAGTGGGCTTTATGGCATACACCAATCCCAACAGGGGCGGTCCAAGCTCAGTGGTATTTACTTAAGTGAAAGTCCAAGATCGAATCCTAGAGGAAGGGGGGGTTGAATAGGGTGAGCTCAAAGACCTAGACCAATTTTAATTATTTTTGCTTTTAAGTTACTTATGCTTTGATGAAGATTATTATTCTTAAGAAAAAGAGTAGACTCTAAGTTAAGCATTCACAAGAAGCAAACAATCTCAAACTCATTCAACAAAAGCATTAAACAAGAGCATCAATCATATAAGGAAAGCAAGAGATCAACCACCATGACACAAGTATTTATAGTGGTTCGGCCAACGTGCCTACATCCACTCCCGGCGTCCCTACCGGATTTCCACTAAGTCAAAATAAGGTTTAGGTTCACCATCAACCTTACAAAAACACCACAATGCTTTTCAAGGCTTAGCATTAACCTTTACAACCACTAATTATGCTTTTCAAGGCTAAGCACCAACCTTTACAACAAGAGGATTTTCTCTTAAATAAAATGCCTATGAATGCATGTTTAAGAGACCAACTAAGTGCAATTTAGTACCTCTAAATAGGCTAATTTGAAAAATGTAAACTTAACTTCTAGGTACATGCATATGAATGAAAAAGTCTAAGATTAATGCATGTACTAGAAAACACTCTATCTCTTTTTAGAAGGAAGAAACTCTAAATGATGCAAAGATACTAATTATATGTATGAGAAAGAGCAAAATGAAAAACATATGGTTTTTAAAGATGAACAAACTTGATTTAAACAAGTATAACTTGAACCAAACAAGTTAGTTTTGAAACATGAAAAACAAACTCATGTGTATTAAAAGTCATATGTTGTAGTCCTATAGAAAAACAAGTTTAAAGTCCTAAAGATGTTAGGAAAACAACATTCAATCACTTACAACATGCTATTGAATAAAAAAGAAAGTTTAAGACATAGCATGAGATATTTTGAGAAAAGAGAGCACACCCATTTGAGATGAATCAAAGGTTGAATCAATGGATTAGCCCCATAATCCCTTACTAATGCTCTTAAAAGATCCTCCTTCCTTGGCCTCAAAACTCCTCAAAAGTTCAACTTTTTTCCCAATAGAAAATGTCCCTTTTTATAGCCAAAAAGGTTGCCAACAGCTAGTCCAACTATTATATATTATGTTTAAATATACTTTTAGCGGGGGCCGGGGCTGTCGGTAAAAATATATAATGGTCGCCGGTATAAGTCATTCCAACGGTCATAATTTTTTGAAAATATGCTTTCAGCGACAGTCTCAGCCGCCGGTAAAGGTGATATATTGGCCGCCGGTAAAAGTCATGTTTTCCCAAAAAATGTATATTGCAAAGAGATTTTCTTGTGGGGACTTTAAGCCATGGAATCAAGCTAGGAAACATGTTTTAAATCATTCTAAGAGTTTTAAAAATGTGAAACCAAAAATGCCTAAGATGATTTAAAAACATGCATAACATATGATAAAAAACAAAGATTATAAATGAAGATTTTGCATGAAGATCATGCTATAAAAATGAATGCATCCTATCAAATTGCAACAAAAGAAAAACTCTAACATTAAGTCCATGAATGCACGAGACAAAAATATACTTGCAAGATAAATCACACTGATGGAACAACGCATTCTGCCCGGTTCTACCGGGGTCGGCGGACGTGGGAGTCCGTTTGGATCCGACCCTTTCGTAACCGGGGGGCAGAGGCGTGCATCAAAATTTTTTTGTGTGGGTGTGCCAGATTTTCTATTTTACTTGGAATTACAAATGGTGATCCGGAGATTGACCTTTGCAAGTCAAAAGGAATTCAAGTTTTTCATTGCACATATATTTAAGAAAAGAGACATTTTCTTGATTTGCCGTGAAAGGCGATTTTTTTGTGCATTTATAGCCGATTTTGGCGTTTATAGCCGATTTACAATTCTTATCAATAATGAAAGACAAGAGTTGTGAGTTTTGTCTCTTTTAGAAAAATACAAACTACAATGAAAAGCAAGAAAAGGAGTATCTAACTTCTCAGGAGATTGTGGGGGACCCGTTCAGATTGATGGTCGCAAGCCATATGTGGACTTCGCCATCATCCATGCAGATGAAAACAGAGGATGCTATTGATTCGCTTGGCTTGGCTATAACCTCAGGTTTTTAGAGGACAAAGACCAAAAGGAGGTCCTATGTCCAATAAAAAGCTAAGTAGATGGGTTGAAAAGTCACGTCTAAGCCATTGGAGGCAGAAGGAGAAGGCAAGGACCTTGGGGGGGGTACCCCCCAAGGGACTTTTGTCACCTTGTAGCGGTGGTCGGTGTAGAACTTCCACAGAGTTTTATCTCTTAGATTTCTGATGCCTTTTTCTGTCTGAGTTTCCGGATTTTCTGCAGTCTGTTATGTGTTTTCTGTGCTGTTTGTGTTGTTTTTGTTATATGTGTTGTTTTTTCTTCTTGGAGTGCTCTCCGATTTATAGGCTTTTTGGTAGCCATTTAGGAGGGTTTATGGGTTTTTATTGTCATTAAGCCGCATAATGGGAGGAGTTACAAGATTTAATTCCTTTATTTTGTAACTCCTTTTTCTTGGCTTCTGATTGGCCGGAGGAGATTAAGGGCATTTAATCGCATTTAATCGCCATGATGGGAGGAGTTTCATGGTTTAAATGTCATGAATCTCTTGACTTGTAACTCCCGGATGCTTGCTTCTGATTGGGCCGTCCAAAGAAATGAATTAATGAATGCAATAAAGCTAGTCAATTAATCGCATTAAGTGGCCGCCGAGCAGTTGAAGAGTCGCGGGCCGTGCCGCGTCTTTTGGAATTCTTCTGGCGATGATCATCGATGGATCTTCATGTAGATCGACATCGGATGACCATGTAACTTCAGGTATTGGTTGCCAACAGCGGGTCGGTGCCATCTGTCCTGTCGATTTCTCGATCGGTCGGGTAGAAAGTACACTTTTTTGGTTGTCCGGTTGGCAATCAATGTTCATTTCGATACTGTTGATGATTGATCCGTGATTTTGACGGATGTTAGAGGATTTGGTGTTTCAAAAGTATGAATTTTGGAAAATACCAGAGGTCGGACGCTTCGAATCGCGAAAAAACGGAGAAAAACGGGGTTTCCGGGGCCCTCCCGGCGATCCCGGGCTCTAGGGTCGCCGGCAACCCTGGGGGGGTTTTCCCCCCTTTTGTCCCGTTTTCCGCCTGTTTTTCCTGTTTATCGATTCTTTTTTCTTCTGTATTTTTCCTTGACATTTTTGATCATTTATTGGCCTGATTTCCCTGTAGAAAACCTGATGAGAATCCTTGCATTTTAGTTTGCAAAGTTTCCAATTTTCCGAGAAAGCCGAAGACTTTGTCGCGCAGAGCTGTCGATTTTCCGTCAGAAGCTGAAACTGGGTCAAACGATGTCGGAATGACCTGAAATTTGGGGTGAAGCCTGCTGAGCAATAAATAAGACCAACCATAGGCTTTTGTTTGAGTTTTGAAGCCGTTTGGGGTCCTATCACCAGTAGACTTGTTTTTTTCGCAATGAAGATGTCGCGGCTTGATGTGCGGTCAACTAATGTCCGATTGACTTGAAATTTGACAGGGAACCTATTGGAGTCATTTTAAGATGATCCATAGGCTCTGTCTTGGAAACCACGGTCCCAGGGAGCTTCGCCGCAGGGAGGCCTGATTTGGCTTCCGAGCGTCAAAGTCTGGTCAAATGTTGTCGAAATGACCTGAAATTTGACGTGTAGCCCTTTGTAAGCATTTTGAAGCCGTCCATGTGCTCTATCTGATGAGTGATGGCATCGGAGGTTCTCGCCGCCGAGAGGCTTGATTTAGTTGTTCGAGGGTTGATGTAGGGTCAAACGTTGTCGGTTTGACTCAGAACTTGACGTGGAGCCTTTTGGATGTATTTTGAGACCATCCATCGGCTCTGATCGAAGATTTGGTGTCTCCGATGCTGTCGCCGCCGGGAGTTCCTTTTCAGCTGCCGAAGAAGCGAAGTTAGGCCAAATGATTTTTGAAATGGCCCGAAACTTCTTGTGTACTCCTCTTTTGGCTATCTTGAAGGATCTTGCAGTTTTTGTTTGATTCTGACAAGATTTGATTTTTTTGGAAGTAGCATTTGCCTATTTATGGCAGGTTGCGACTTCATGCAGTTTTCTGGATCTTGAAGAAGCAAAGTGACATTTTTGGTGTCAACAAATGCCCCTCGAGGTGCAGCGACGAGTTGCTTAACTTTTGTAGTCGATGTGCCTCGAAGAGATTTTGTGAAGGAGAGCTTGTGACTTGACCAAGAGTCTTTGAGCAGTCTTTCTTTTGGTATTTGTAGCCTTTTGAGCTTCCAGGGGAATTTTATGGTAATGAAAGGGATCACGTACCACCTTGAGACAAAGTTTTGAAGATGACATCAGGGATATGGATTTGGGTTTTGACCTTGTGACCTAACAGGCTGTATGTGGCAGGTTAGGGGGTCGGGTTTGGTTTTGATCGTGTGACCCAACAAGCTGCATGTGGAATGTTGGGGGATCAATTTTGGTTTTGATCTTGTGACCTAACAGGCTGTATGTGGCAAGTTAGGGGATCAGGTTTTGGTTTTTGGTTTTGGTCTTGTGACCTAACAAGCTGTATGTGGCAAGTTAGGGGACCAGGATTTGGTTTGGTTTTTTTTTTGTGGAATGTCAATTTCAAGATTTTGGCTCAATTTGGTAGATGAGGCTGGATGGTTTGATTTTTGGAAGCTCATGGGGCTTGGAATTCTTTTTTGTATGGTCCAATCAACTCAAAAGAGGCATGGAACCATTTTTGTAAGCTCTTGGTAAGTGGGATTTCTCTTTGACTAAAAGCCGAATTTTTTTTTTTAGTGCCTAGGTGGTCAAACCTGGCTCATATGGGCTAACCCATGGGACCTTAAGCTTTTGAAATGGCTTAGATCTCATATGGTGTCATTTTTGTAAAGAATATCCAAAAATATCTCCTTTGGATGGAGAATATCTAAGAATATCTTTACTTGGAGAGAATCTCTCATGTTCCCTTTATTTTGGGAGAGAATATCTCAAGATATCTTCCTTTGGGAGAGAATATCTCAAATCTCCTATCTTTTGGGAGAAAATCTCTCATTGATTTCTTTTTGGGAGAGAATCCCTCAAGATATCTTTCTTTTGGGAAAGAATCTTTCTAATTTTTTTTAATTTTGGTAAGGTTACTAATTAGTAACACTTACCTCTTTCTTCTTTCCTTCTTTAGTTTGCTCTCTTCTATAAAAGTAAGGAGGAGGTTAGATTTCTTGCTCTTATTGCTTTCTTTTGCAACAATCCCAAGAGGGCTTCAAGACCAAGAGTTCTTCTTCTTCAAGATCTTCAAGACTTTTCTTCTTTTTCTCCATCAATGACTTCAAGTAAGTTCCCTTTTTCGAGAAAACCCCATTGTAGGAAAAAAAGTTCTTTTCTTTTTTTTTCTTTCACGGGTTTGCTCTTTTTTTTCTTTTCTTTTACACGTGTTTTCTTTTTCTTTTTTTCTATTTTTTTCTTTCTCTCTCTCTCTTTTTTTTTTGAGAAAGTTTTCTTTCTTTTCTTCTTTTTTTTTTAATGCTTGAGGTTCCAACCGATGAAGTGGTGACGGATCTTGTCGGGGCACCTGAAGAAGAACCGAGGGACTCTGGAGTGAATCCAGAATCTCCAATTGGTATAACTTCTTTTGCTTTCTTCTTTTTGTCTGTGACTTGGTTTGCTAACATTTTTCTTGTCAGCTGACTTGCCACAGGATTCCGATGACTTTGAACCATCGATGGACGCAAATGTTGATGATGCTTCCGATGAGTTCATGGAGGAAGAGAGTGTTCCGCCAGTCGTCGAAGAAGGTATTTTGTAGTAATAACCCTGATAATGTTTTTCAAACAGGATCATATTCATACCCTTTTGTGTTTCTTTGGCAGGTTTTGTGGTGACAGAGGAGAGTCCGTCGCTTCCTTCAGAACCAGAGCAAGGGATGCCAGAGGTCGATCCAGAGTTAGAGGCTCCTGGGACCAGTTCTGACACTGTTGAGGAGATACCTCGTGCTGAGATTCCTTCTCCAACAGCTCCGACTGGAAAGAGTTCTTTTGTTCCTCTTCCAACGGGGCATGACATGAGTAGCAGACCGACGGAGCGGGGCGAATCTTCAGCTGGGCCATCTCTTCTTTTTGCGAAGAAGGTGGTGGTGCGGGTTCTGAGCTCCTGGATTGAGACTCTCCTTGCTGGACACTTGGATGCCGGATTTGATATGATCCAGCATGTGCAGGAGATTATCGGTGATGCCGAAGAGGCTGGTCTAGATGTCACAGGTGCTAGGGCGATCGTTGATAGGATCATTGCGCTGGGTGACAAGTGGTTTGAGACCATGGGTTTTCTTGACGACCAGTTTTTCAAGGAGATGTTCCTGGACCCTGCTGATAAGGCTAAGTCTGACTGAATGAGGCTACACAAAGCAAGAAGCAGATAGTCTGAGAGAAGAACTTAGAAGAGCTAGCCATCATTGGGCTGACGCATGACCTTAACATCCTTGATAGGGAGGTCGATGAGGCCAGGAAACGTCTTGAGCATCTGAAGGCACAAGTCGCTGCCAAGTGGGCTGTAATAACAGAGGCTCGCGACAGGGAGAGTGCTCTGATTCGCCGGGTTGCAGATAGTGATCGAGTTCTTGAAAGGAAGTTTCAAAAGAACAAACAATGGCAAACTGCTCGGGATAAGCTTCCCGGTGTGAAAGAAGGATTGCAGCATTCTCCAGCATCTCATGGCAAGTTCCGCCGGGAGCTCCTGTTTTTTTTTTTTGTAACAGAAACTATCCTTCTTCCCCTTTTTTTTTGGTACCACATGTATTTGTTGGTACTCTCTTTTCTTTGTAGTGTTTGTGAACACTTTCTTTTTTTTTGGTACCGCATGTTTTTTTTTTGGTACTTTTTTTTTGTAGTGCTTGTGAACACACTTTTTTTTTGGTACCACATGCATTTTTTGGTACTCTTTTTTTTTTTTTGGTTTTCCCTACGCTCACTTAAATCATTTTGTGATGAAAGTAATTGCTAAATGGGATTTAATCAAAAGCTTGTCATTTTGTGAAAATCTTTTGTCAAATGATTGTTTTGGCATGGGAGCCAGATTTTGTTTGTGGCATGGAAGCCGATTTTATGGCATGAGAGCCAGCTTTGGTGGCATTTATAGCCTGTTTGGTGGCATTGATAGTCGGGTTTTTATGAAAGCCAAGTTTTTTTTTGTGGCATTGATAGCCGGTTTTGTTTTGTGGCATTGATAGCCGGTTTGTGGCATTTATAGCCGGTTTGGTTTGAAATGCAAGTATCGACTAAAAGTCGCCTCCCTACTGAATGGTCTTGCAAATATCGATGGAATGTCGCATCCTTGCTCATTCGGTTGCGAGTATCAATGGAATGTCGCATCCTCGGGGATTTGGGTGCAAGTATCGATGGAATGTCGCATCCTTGCTTTTCAAAAAATTTTGGTTTTGCGGGTACTGACTTGATGTCGTTTCCCCATAATTTTTGAAATTTACGGTTTTCTCGAACCTTTGGGTTATGGATATCAACTGTGATGTTGCATTTCCATGATTTCTTGGTTTTTTTGAACCTTTGAAATTTGGGTTGTGGATATCAACTGAAATGTTGCGTCTCCACGGTTTCTTTAGCTTTTTCGAACCTTTGAAATTTGGGTTGTGGATATCAACTGAAATGTTGCGTCTCCACGGTTTTTAGGTTTCTTTGAAATTTGGGTTGTGGATATCAACTGAAATATTGCATCTCCACGGTTTTGGATTTTACAAGTATCGACGAAATGTCGCTTCCCTGCGATTTTGGAAGTGTTGATCATGGTTCGTATGCTTCCGATTTGTGCGAGTATCGACTAAGCGTCGCTTCCCCGCGGTTTTTGAAAAACCCATTTTTTTTTTGTTTAAAAGACACGAGGGTCATAAGTTTTGACCTAAAACCATTTAGGCGGTAAAAGGTAGGGTGGACTAGGGTGGAAATCCCTGAATCCGGATTTTGTTTCAAACAATGAATTTTGGGTTCAAGGGTTGAAAATTTTGGTCAAGTTAGGGAAAGGTTCCTAAACTTGGATTTTTTGAACAATGAAACGATGAAAGTAAGCATTGTTTAAATTTCTAGAAATTTCAACATTTGATATGAAAATTCTAAAAAAGTGGGTTTAGCGAGCGTGTACCTGGAAACCGATTTTGGCGGTACAGGCATTGCTCTTACCCAGTTGGGTAAGTCTTTAAGGGTAGTAATGCTTTAAGAACTTGCCGTTGATGGGCATCATACATATGTCACCTTCCATGTTTAGGAGTGCGTATGCGCCGTTGGAGAAAACCTTGTCGATGACGTAGGGTCCCTCCCATTTTGGCTCAAATTTGCCTTTGGACTTGTGAGCGAAGACCATTGGTCTTTTTACCGCAAGAACCAAGTCACCCTTTTTGTAAGCGCGTTGCCTGACCTTTTTGTCGAAAGATCCTGCCATGCGTGCTTAGTAAAGTTCAATGCTTTGTTGAGCTTCAAGCCGTCTCTTATCGAGATTGTCCAGCTCATGGAGTCGCAATTTGACATTGCTTTCTTGAGTCATGTCATTTTGCAAGGATACCCTCAAAGAAGGAATTTGTACTTCCAAGGGCACGACAGCTTCGCATCCATAGACCAAGGAGAATGGTGTGCTATGGGTTGGTCCTCGAACGGTGGTTCGATAGGCCCACAAAGCTTCAGACAGTTTGTCGCTCCAGTCTCTTTTGTGACTAGAGACCATTTTCTTGAGGATTTTGCAGAGTGTCTTGTTGAAAGCTTCTGCTAATCCATTTGCTGCTGGATTGTATGGAGTCGAAGGACAGCTTTGGATTTTATATTTGCCGCAGAACCTGTAGAATCGATGATCCCGGAATTGTGGTCCGTTAACATGGACGAATCTTTTGGGTATGCCGAAACGACAAATAATGTTGGTGCGCAGGAACTGAAGGACTGATGAGGTCTTTATTAGTTGAGCGCAAATGCTTCTGACCACTTAGAGAAATAATTCGTAGCGGCGAAGATGAAGCGATGACCTATGCTTGAAGGGGGAGAAATAGGACCTATGATGTTTATACCCCAGGCTTCGAAAGGCCATGAAATCGCTGTAGGATGTAGCCATTCTGGAGGCATGTGAATGTAATCTCCATGAACTTGGCATTGTTGGCAGCGCTTAGCAAATTGCATTGCGTCAGCTACCATGGTAGGCCAGTAATAACCTAACCTTTTCATCTGATCATAGAGCTTGGGACCAGCCTGATGAGCTCCGCAAAGACCAGCATGAACTTCTTTGAGTGTTTCTTCAGCCTCTTGTTATGACAAGCAGCGTAGAAGTACTCCGTTGAAGGATTTCTTGTAAAGGATTTTTGAAGGAATATCCAAATGAAAGCTTGGGGTTCGCCTTTGGATGCTTACCCGTTCTTTTGGATCTTCAGGTAGGTTTCCGAACATAATGTAATCAATGAACGGATCCCTCCAATCGCCGATTGAAGATTGAAGTTTGAAGGATTGAAATCTGACTTCCAACCACTTGGTGGCATTTAGCAACAGCTTGGTGTGTGTTAAGAGGAGGAAGGGTTCTTCTTTCGCACACTGTGATTTGCATGTTTTCCCCTTCCTGGATTGCCATAGATGCGGCAAGTCCAGCCAGGGCATCTGCACGTATGTTTTCACCTTTACGAATGTGGGTGATGTGACAGATGTCAAACTTTTGCAGAAGCGATTGTGCCTTGTTGTAGTAAGGCAGCAGATCAGGCTTCCTGACTTCACATTTCTGATTCATCTGGTTGACAATCAGTTGAGAGTCTCCAAAGACTTCCAGCATGGTGATACCGGATTCGATGGCGAGTTCCAATCCTAGGATCAGATCTTGATATTCAGCTGCATTGTTTGTATATGGTTCCAGTAGCGAGAAAGCGTGTGGAATCATGTATTTGTCGGGGCTAACAAAGAGGATGCCAACTCCCGAGATCAGCTGTCTTTTTTCATTTGTACTGGTTGCACCGTCAAAGTACATGTCCCAGGAAGCATTTCGTGAGAAAGTCTCCGCATTGTAGACTGGTTCGTCTGGGAGATCATCTCTGAGTGGAGAATCTTTACGTAAGGGATGCTCTGCGAGGAATTCTGCTAAAGCTTGCCCTTTGATTGCCTTTTGTGGTACATACCTAATATCAAATTGTGACAGAAGGATGGACCATTTTGCCAGTCGGGCATTGAGAGAACCTGCTTTTGTGACAAGGACCTTCAAGAGGTTGATCCTTGAGACCAGGTAGACTGTGCTGGAAAGCAAGTAGTGACATCACTGCAAGGCATTGTTTTTCGACTGGAGAGTAGCGATGCTCTGCACCTACTAGCATGCGGCTGAGGTAATATAGAGCAGCTTCTTTTCTTTCATCATTTTCTTGTGCAAGCAGAGCTCCCAGAGAGTGATCAAGGGCTCTTGTGTACAAGATGAATGGTTTTCCAGTGGTAGGTGTAGCTAACACGGGAGGTTTTGTCAGGTATGACTTGATATCTTGGAATGCAGCTTCACAGTCAGCATCCCAGACAAAGTTTACACCTTTTTTCATCAACCGGGAGAATGGACGGCATTTCCTCGAAAGATTGGAGATGAACCGTCTGATCTAGGCCAATCTCCCTTGAAGCCCTTTGAGTTCTCTCAAGGTTCTTGGAGAGGGCATTTCTAGAATGGCTTTGACTTTTATGGGGTCAAGCTCTATTCTAGCTTTTCGAACTAAGAATCCGAGGAACTTACCCGATGAGACGCCGAAGAAGCATTTCAGAGGATTCATTCGCAGTTTGTGTTTGCGAAGCTGGAGGAAGACTTCTCGAAGGTCTTCGAGATGATCTTCTTTTCTTTTGTTTTTGACGGCGAGGTCATCAACGTAACATTCAACCGTCTTGTGCTGCATATCTTGGAATATCTTCATCATAGCCCTCTGATATGTGGCACCAGCATTTTTCAGACCAAATGGCATGACAGTGTAGCAATACACGCCAAATGGGGTCCGAAAGGATGTATGTTTTTCACCTTCAGGATGCATCTTTATCCGATTGTAGCCAGAGAAACCATCCATAAACGTCATTCGCTCGAATCCACAGGTATTATCAATCATTACCTCTGGTATGGGGAGCAGAAACTCATCTTTAGGGCATGCGCCATTCAGGTCTCTATAGTCAATACAGACCCTGATCTGCCCGTTTTTCTTTGTCACGGGGACAATGTTGGCCAACCATTCTGGATGTTGTTCCTCACGGATGAAGCCGACGCTTTTGAGTTTTTGAACTTCTTGTTCAATTTTATCCATCACATCTGGACAGAATCTTCTTTGACCCTGCTTGACAGGCTTGATGTCTTCTTGAAGATTGAGTTAGTGGACTGCTATTTTGGAGTCTAAACCAGGCATTTCAGCATAAGACCATGCAAAGCAATCAACGAACTCACGAAGAAAGGAGATATACTCGGGTAACGCATCATCCTTTATATTCTTACTTATGAATACAGGACGTGGGTTATCTGGTGTTCCCAAGTCTATCTTTTGAATAGGATCTTCTGTTGGAAGGTTCGAAGGTGGTTCCTCCACAATATTTTCGGAGGCTTCCAGCTCAACGAAACCTTCTGGGGTTTCAAGGGCATTTCCAGACCAAGGCTTTGTTCCTTTCAACGGGTCTTCTTGATCGGGAATTTTCCCAAGGCTTGCTATGAGATGATCCCAATCGCCTGTTGAAACCGGGTCGAAGTAGGCTACTTCTTTTGGGGATGAGGGTTCTTCTGGGTCAGAAGACCACACGTCTGTGCCATCGGATAACTCCTCTTCATTGTCAAAGAAATCGTACCAATTGGATGAGCTTCCTGGATCTTTGTCAGGTGACTCATCGAAAAGATATCCAGGGAGATCGATGTCTTCATGGACTTGAGATGTTGAGGCTTGGTCAGTAAATTGACTTTTAAGCCTTTGTGTCAACTATCTCAGCGGAGTGTCGGGATCATACCCTAACCCGTATGAAGATTTCTCTATGAAACCGTAGAGTCTCCAATCTTCTAGCTGGCTTTTGGTCAAGACAGGCCCCAATGGTGTGAGAATACCGCGTCCTTCTCCCAAACCGACTTGGTTTTGAGCGTCATAGCCCATTTTCTTCATAACAGCTTGTGCCACAGGACTATATAAGGATAGTTGAGGCATACCTTCATTTTGGAAAGGCTCAAGCACGGAGTTTTATGAAGAAGCATCCGATCTATTGAAGAAGATCGGCTTTTCCTTTGCTGAAGTTACTAGAACAACGAAGGAAGCTGACATAGGATCTTCTATGTCAGAAGATGTCTCCATTGGAGTAAGAGCAAGCTGAACTTGCTGAGTGTCAGCTTGGCTTGACGATGTGTCGTCTTCTGGATCTGAATCCGAATCCGTGTCTTGCATGATAGACACGAAAGAGACAACAAATTTGCCCTCAGGCCTTTGCTTTGCCTTTTTTACTTTAGTTGTGATGACCAAAGGCTTTGAAGGTTTGAGGGAGATGATGAAGGGAGTTTGAATGCTCTCTTTGAATTTACCGGATGGTTTGTTTTCTTCCGGTGATTGTTGAGGAGCCTTGCCTTTATCTTTCTGGAGATTTTCGGCAAAGGGTGCTGTGTGCTTCTCCTCTTCTTCTTTTTCACCTTCATACATCTGTGAGTCTGCAAAGTGGACTTCTTTACCTTTGAAGGGTTTTTATTGCATACACAGTGACCTCAGAGATAAGATCACCGATCTACAACTTGAACCTGATTTTGTCGATAGGCCTTTGAGTACTCCCATCATATCCAAAGATAGATACAGATGTGTGGCTCAGTTTGCTGGGTGGGATGCCCAACTCTTCAAGAGCCGATGTGGAGATGAGGTTGAGTGCAGAACCTGGGTCGATCTGAACTCTGTGCATAGGCATTTCCTTGATGTACCCTGTGAAGTACCGGGGTCGGTTGTGCCTTATTCGCCAAGTAGGAGGTCGTCCTTTGTGAAGGCAATGGTTGCACTGGCTGCTTTTTTAACCGAAAGGCATTCAATGCATGATCCCTCAGTTTTCTTCTTTTCTCCCTTTGAGGAAGCTTCTGAGTTTTTGACCCGGTAATCCATTTCAATTTGGAGGACTTGCGGGGCATGTTTGACGACATCCTCATTCAGCTTTTATAATTTTGAAATGAGATTATCACGAGTGTGCGGAGACATTCGCAATAAATCTAGGATGTGCAGACGTGCAGGTATGTGCTTGAAGTGTTCAATCAAGTCATACTTGAAAGCCTTCTTAGGGCCTGCATGTTCATCATTGTTGCCACTAGGGGCACTTACAACATTTTTTCCTGAAGGATTTACATATGTAAAGGAAGATTGGTTGTAGTTTTTGTGGTAGTCCCGGCCAGAGCGGGTGCCTCTACCAACTTCGAGAGCTTCTTGAGAAGGGTCTTCGTTTGGAAGATTGTCTTCAGCATCTAGAGGCTGTCATTTTTCATTTGCTGAGGATGTATTTGCAGCAGAGTTGCCATCCTCAGTGATTGTGTTGCATGGAGCATTTTTCGGGAACAAGTCCTGAACAGCATCCAGCAACCTTTCTTCTTCGTTGACCAATTCATCGTCCCAAGCATCACTAGCTGGGAATTCTTCAGTCAGGAAGGGTGTGAACTTTGAAGTCACAGTCTCAGGAGAAGAAACCTAAGAGGGTGTCGTCTCAGTGAAACTCACATCAGATGAGGTGGCTTCAGAAGATACATTGCTAGGCGTCGCCGGAGTGTAAGTAATCTCATCAGACGATGCTTCGGAAGAGCTATAATCCCGAATTATCACATTACAGGAAGCTCTGACAACAGACGTTGCCTGATCGGAGTCAGACTCATCCTCGGATGTAAGAGGATCATCTATCCAGCAATTTTCTCCATTTTCAGGAGTTAAGGGAGGATGTACCTGATGGTCTTCATGGACTTCTGGCTCTGGATTCCGTGGAAGCTCGTTGACGCGGTCTTGCTCTTGTTCTAGAGCGAGACGCTGTAAGATCCTTGCATATTCTTTAAGATCAGGCATGGGAGCCAAATCTTCTTCTTCATCAGCTCTTTGTGGCTCAACATGGTTGATTTCCACTGGAGCAATGAGAGGTGCTGGGTCAGCAGCATTTTCTTGTACAGCCTCTTGGTCTTCTTCATCATCAGACCAGGATCCTTGCGGCTGTAGGGGGTCATACCAGATTACTGGCATAAGATGAGTCTCAGGAACCCATTCTTCATCAGAGAGATATTCTCCTATTTCAAGGGACTCCTCCCACTCATCGGTGTAGTTGGATTTGAATCCATCATCGGTGTCGCTGAACTCATATCCATCAATGGACAATCCAACCACCGAATTGCAAGAGTATGATGCCTCCTGCGTGGCTTCTTCTTTAAATTGAGGTGGCATGAAATCACTGAGAGTGAATTTTCTTACCCCCTTTGAAGTCTCTGGAAGGGACGTTTTTGTTGCCTCCAGTGAAGCGATAGAGGAAGCCTCTGCCTTTTCTTGGACTTCTTGTTTTGGCTGGGTCTTCTCTTGCGGTTTGAGCTTGAGGTGATGTTTCCTAGCCTGCCTTTGCTGTTGAGCTGTAGGCTTTGTTTTCACGACCTCCCAATTTTCATCTTCTAGGAGATCGGGATGTACCCATATGGGTTGTCCGTCTGGTGTCGGGTAAGGAACCAGTTCCTCGGACGCTTGGATTGAGTTTATCACCTTGAAGGAAGTAGTGATCTTCTTCTTCGGTGATTTTGATGTTTGTCCACATGTCACCATGTTGACGGAGGCAGACCCATAGTTTTTGTCAAAGGTGATGACTCTGTTTTTCCACATCTCGTTTATTTTCTCTCACAACGAAGCATTGATTGAGAGGATGCGAGATCGTCTGATGGTATGGACAGTACCGAGGATCGTTGGTTTCGCCAACATCACCGGGTCTTTTGGGTTCAGGCAAGGTGAGCTTGCCGTTTGCCACAAGAGCCCCGAAGATTTCATCAACATCTTCATCAAATGGGTATTTCTTCTCTACTCGTTCTTTGAAGGCATCAGAGAGTTCAGGTCTCTTACCAGCAGCTTTGTTTTCAGCTTTCTTTGGTGGCTGAGGAGCTGACTTAGTCTGCACATTGAGGACCTCTTTCTTCTTTGGTTTAAAGGTTGCAATGGCGGTTGGCTCTTTTCTTGTTGATTTCTGACTGTTGAGGTCTTTAATCACCGTTTCAACTTCCATGGAAGCTTCTAAGAGTTCTCCCAGGTTCTTTGATTTGTTGCCGTTGATCATGGAGCGGATTCTGGCTCTCATGTTGTTTCGGCAGATGTCGACTAGCGACACTTGTGGCAATACATCAGAGCATTTGTATGCCATTGCTTTTCACTTGTGAATGAAGTCATATGTTGACTCATTCACCCCCTGTTTTAGGCTGCACAGCTGAGCCATAGTAGCGGGATGATTCTCACCTTTGAAGTGAGTCAGGAAGCGTGTCTCTAGCATGGCCCAATTTTGGATGGAGTCCTCCGGCAGAGTGGAGTACCATCGAAGGCCGTACCTTTTAGGATACTTGCAAAGGAGCGGATCTTGAGTGCATCTTGATCCGCGATAGCTCCGGTCAAGATCTTGAAGTGGATGACGTGCTGTTTGGCTGATCCTTTCCCCGTATATGTTTGGAGAGTAGGATGCTTGAATTTTGTGGGGAACGAGACCGAGTCCATCCATAAGGGATATGGTGGCTTGATCCCATGCTTCTTGAGTATATCCTCTTCTTTTGCTTTGGCGAGGATACTGTCTACGTCCTTTTTGGTGAGGGCGTGTGACTCATTTTCTTCTCCATTTACCTCATTGTCTTGATGATTCGGAGGAGGTTCATTGTTCGCCTGATTTTGGAAGGCGAGGAGAAGGCTTTCCATCAGAGTTTCAATTCTCTGCTGGCCTTGTTCCAACTGCTGGATGCGTGTGATCGCATCATCTAGAGGTGGATTGCGAGGTGGTGGCTCAGAATTTGTAGCCAAGACGTTCATCCCTCGTGATTCGAACGAAGAAACTGTCCTGGTGACTGAGCTGGGGCTCATTCTTTTTGATGAAGAGCTTGAGGAAGGATCACTCTGCCGTCCTTTGCTTGAAGGAGCAGGGGATTCTTCTGAGTGTCTTCTTGTCCTGGAGACGCTGCCGGTCACCGGACGTCGGACAAGGATTTTTGTTGCTGACTTTTGGCATCTTCTGGTTTTTCCAACCATATGGACGGTAGCAACTTGGTAAGGTCTTTCTTTTTCGACCCATTTGGGAGAGACTTGAAGTGTAGGAGGCTAGGTCCTTTGCTTCTCTAGTCTCTTTTGTCGATACGACGCGCGGTGGCGTATGCGACAAGCAATTTGAGCTTCGGTCAGCTCTGGCTGGGCTTTGACAACGAAGGATGTGCTCCCTCGGGCGCAGCCGCCGAGCCTGTCTTCTTTGTAGCTGGGCAAGGACAGGATGCGAACCCGGTCCTTCGCCTGTTGCAGCGAAGCTTTGAATTTTTGGAATTCGGCCCCTGTAGAGATGAAGGGTCGAACTGCAGGTTTGTAGGCTGATGGACCGCGCTCCTGGCGCCTGGTCCTACCGAGGTCGGCGGACGTGGGAGTCCGTTGGGTTCGACCCTTTCGTAACCGGGGGGCAAGGGCGTGCATCAACATTTCTTTGTGTGGGTGTGCCAGATTTTCTATTTTTACTTGGAATTGCAAGTGGTGATCCAGAGATCAACCTTCGCAAGTAAAAAGGAAATCAACTTCTTTCAAGTTTTCCATTGCACATATATTTAAGAAAAGAGACATTTTCTTGATTTGCCGTGAAAGGCGATTTTTTTGGCATTTATAGCCGATTTTGGCGTTTATAGCCGATTTACAATCCTTATCAATAATGAAAGACAAGAGTTGTGATTTTTGTCTCTTTTTAAAAAAAATACAAACTACAATGAAAAGCAAGAAAAGGAGGATCTAACTTCTCAGGAGATTGTGGGGGACCCGTTCAGATTGACGGTCGCAAGCCATATGTGGACTTCGCCATCATCCATGCAGATGAGAACAGAGGATGCTATTGATTCGGTTGGCTTGGCTACAACCTCAGGTTTTTAGAGAACAAAGACCGAAAGGAGGTCCTATGTCCAATAAAAAACCGAGTAGACGGGCTGAAAAGCCATGTCTAAGCCATTGGAGGCAGAAGGAGAAGACAAGGACCTTGGGGGGGGTACCCCACAAACCTGATGAGAATCCTTGTATTTTATTTTGCAAAGTTTCCAATTTTCTGAGAAAGCCGAAGACTTTGTCGCTCAGAGCTGCCGATTTTCCGTCAGAAGCTGAAACTGGGTCAAACGATGTCGGAATGACCTGAAATTTGGGGTGAAGCCTGCTGAGCAATAAATAAGACCAACCATAGGCTTTTGTTTGAGTTTTGAAGCCATTTGGGGCCCTATCACCAGTAGACTTGCTTTTGTCGCGATGAAGATGTCGCGGTTTGATGTGCGGTCAACCGATGTCCGATTGACTTGAAATTTGACAGGGAACCTATTGGAGTCATTTAAGATGATTCATAGGCTCTGTCTTGGAAACCATGGTCCCAGAGAGCTTCGCCGTCGAGAGGCCTGATTTGGCTCCACGTGTTTTTTCTTTTTTCTTTTTTTTTGCTCGTGTTTTCTCCATTTCTTTTTTTTTTGCATGTTTTTTTTTTTTGTGGGCCGTACGGACAGATCCGTACGGATTTGGCCGTACGGCCACGTGGCCTGTGGGCCATCCCTTTTTTTTTCTCTTTTTTTTTGTTTTCTTTCCCCCTTTTTTTTTTAGAAAGTTTTCTTTTTCTTTTTTTTTGTTTTCTTTCTCCTCCTTTTTTTTTGAGAAAGTTTTCTTTTTCTTCTTTTTTGCTCATCATTGATAATGCATTTTTTTTTACCAAGATGTTCATGCATGTATATTTTTGTAAATTGAATTGTAGCATGATGTGATAGCATACCTGAAAGTTTTCGCAAATTTGGGAATTTGGAGCTCGCAGCGATGTTGAGCCCTTCCTGATTTTGCGGAGACTTTGAGGTTTTGAAAGTTTGGAGTTTCGGAGCTCGCAGCAATGTTGAGCCCATCTTCAAGCTTTCTATTTCTTTCGGGATAATTCCTTTTCTTCGGAATTGCCCCGTCATCATGTCAAAATTTCGCCAGATTTTTTTTTAGCGAGATTCTGTCATTTTGATGTTTGATCTTTTTCTTTTCCATCCTTTTTAGGTGGTTCCTCCAGAACGAACAAGGGTAAAGAGCCTGCTACAAGCATACCTCGTCGATCTTCTAGATCTTCTAATCCGGCCGTTCAGCAGGCCTTTGAGAAGGTCCGGTATGTTGAGAGAAATTTGGAAGAATGCGACTCCCTCAACAGAGATGAGATGAGGCAGCGACAGATCACTCTCAAGGGAGAGGAATTCTATAAGATCATGGTAAGCAGTCGTCCATGGATGATGGAAGATCAGAGTGTTTTACCCAAGCTTACCTTCTTCTTTGGTGATGCCGTCCTTGATGACATGACATACCAGAGGAGATGTTTTCAGTTTTCTTTCACAGCAGATGGTGAGAAGAAGATTGTTGCTACCCGGTCGACGTTTGATCGCACCGTCTCGATCATGAGCCTTGCCCCCACGTGCTCTAAGAGGGAAGATCCTCCAAGCTGGGTGAGAAGGACAAATGTAATCAAGACCGGGGTTTTTGTTGGCAGTTCTCCTGGATATGCGGAGAGGTTGCCTGTTGACATGGACCTGTTGATGCCGGCCAGTGGCTACCAGGGCTCTGATTATCCGTCGGTCGATTTGAGACCGGTGGGCCTTGGTATTTTCAGCGGTGACGGCAGCAATTGGATAAAGCCTTTTCGACTTCGTGGTCGTTTTAATGCTGACTCCGAGTGGAAGTCGTGGACTGATCGCGTCCTGCTGATTGGTCCCGCCATTTTGAAGGAAGCCGGGATTTTTGATGCGGTCCGCGCCTTCAGGGAGACCGTGATCTTTTCCGACGAGGCCTTCATGGCTATGCTGGAGTCATTCCTCCCACAAACCAATACCTTCGTTGTGATGAATGGTGAGATTGGTTTCTCTTTGAAGGAGCTGAGCGCCATTACTGGATTGCCCATCCTTGGCAAACTCTATGAGGAGTTTATGCCGATTGACAGTGTCCTTGAGGGGCAGTCTGAGGAGTTCAGGCTTCTGTACTTTCAGCTCGTCGCCTTCTATGATTTTTTGAAGGAGAAGGAGGGTTTGAAAGTTAGATCCAGCAGTTGGAAGAGTTCTAGCTCTTCGTTCCCCAACTTTTTTGACAGCAGGGAGTTTTCTAATAGTGTGACCCAAGAAGCCAGGGCCCAGGATCCAGGTTCGAAGAAGATCTTAGCCATGCAAGAAGAGTTGAGAGATTTCTGTGCAAGTACAAGCGCCATATGTCCTGACATTGCACTGCGGAGAGATCTCACTATTTACCTCACTTATTGGCTTGGTGAGGCTATTTTTGCTGGAGGAGATGGAACGCACATCAGGCCGCATTGTATTTTTCCGGCTTGTCAGATGGCGTTTGGAGAGCAGCTTGCTTTGGTGCCAGCTCTTTACTCCTACCTGTGTACCAAACTGCAGGCTACTGCTTTTTTGGTTCGGCTTGGGTTTCCCATGAATAGGGTATTTTCAGCCCACATCTTTATTCGTGGTACGTGTACCACTGTCCTGGCTTCCACCGGCTGGGTGCTGCACAGGATGATGATCCTCTGATGATTCGACTAGCTAAGGGCAAAGCCGTGTCTGAATCACTTTGTTTGCCCACATGAGGATCCGACGATTCAGGAACGTCGAGATAGGGCAGTCTGCAGTGAAGCTTTCTCCGGAGTTGCGGAAGAAGGCTTTTGATTTTGGTGCCTCTCGAGACTCTACCAGGGCGGGGTCGGGAAGGCATTACTCCTTGACAAATGCAGAGAGAGAGTGGCTTTTCAGCATACGTGTCGGCACGATGGTGTACCGCAGACATCTTTTCGTTGACATCCAGTCGTATGTACCCTCTCGCTTTGCTTTGTAGCTGGGCTTTTCTCAAGGCGTTGTTGGAGTGCCTTCAAGCATGGTGAAGCGCTTTGGAGGTTTACAGGATGGGAGAAATGCATGGGCTTTCTATAGTGCTGAAGACACTACAGCCATGATCTCTTATCCAGTGTTGTTGACTTCTCGGACTGCCGGCTTTGCGAAGTGGTTCGTGGAGAGCTTTTCGGCATATCGGGGGCTTTCCAAGAAGGAGCTTGATGTGAAGCTAGCATCTGGAAAGGGCCTTGGAAAGTCGGATGGCGTCCGGCGAGAGGAAGTTTGGGCCTTCCTTTCTGGAGAGAAACACAAGATAGGCTTTCTTGGTGACCAGGGCGTCATTGGTTCTGAAGCTGTTCGAGAAATACCTGATGAGGCTTTAGAGCAGCTAGAACAGGAGGAAGCCGAACTTGGTGCTTGGATGCAAGCGGCACAGAGGCAAGCTTCCGTGGAGTCTACTGATAAGGGTAGACCATCCAGTGAGGAGTCAAGTGGGAAACCTGACTCTGACAGCGGGGCAGGTTCCTCTAAGAAGCGAGCCCGCAGGAGTAAGAGGAGGAGGAGTCATCATCGCAGCAAGGGGCAGCATGAGGACTCTCCTAACTTGGATGTTCCTCTTACTATCAATGAGGATGTGCCAGTGGATGCTGACGAGCCTCCAGAGAAGAGAAGCCGAGAAGAAGAGATCGTCGGTGAAGGTATGATTCTTCCTTTTTCTCTTTCCATTTCTTTTCATGGGATTTTTCCATGTTCTGATTTTTCTTCTTGTTTCTGCTTTTCTTTTTTTTTTAGCAGAGGAAGACTTGATGATGCCTGAGGTTCCAGTCGATGAGGTGGTGACGGATCCTGTCGGGGCACCTGAAGAAGAACCGAGGGACTCTGGAGTGAATCCAGAGTCTCCAATTGGTATGACTTCTTTTGCTTTCTTTTTTTTGTGTCTGTGACTTGGTTTGCTAACATTTTTTTTTTTTGCCAGCTGACTTGCCACAAGATTCCGATGACTTTGAACCATCGATGGACGCAAATGTTGATGATGCTTCCGATGAGTTCATGGAGGAAGAGAGTCTTCCGCCAGTCGTCGAAGAAGGTATTTTGTAGTAATAACCCTGATAATGATTTTCAAACAGGATTATATTCATACCTTTTTGTGTTTCTTTGCCAGGTTTTGAAGTGACAGAGGAGGATCCATCGCTTCCAGAGCAAGGGATGCCAGAGGTTGATCCAGAGGTAGAGACTCCTGGGACCAGCTCTGACAATGTTGAGGAGATACCTCGTGCTGAGATTCCTTCCCGAGCAGGAGCAGCTTCAGCTGGAAAGAGTTCTTTTGTTACTCTTCCAACAGGTGATGACATGAGCAGCCGACCAACGGAGTTTGGTGAATCTTCAGCTGGGCCATCTCTTCTTTTTGCGAAGAAGGTGGTGGTGCGAGTTCTGAGCTCTTGGATTAAGACTCTGCTTTCTGGGCACTTAGATGCCGAATTTGGGATGATCCAGCATGTGCGTGAGATTCTCGGTGATGCCGAAGAGGCTGGTCTGGATGTCACAAGTGCCAGGGCGATCGTTGATAGGATCATTGAGCTGGGTGACAGGTGGTTTGAGACCATGGGTTTTCTTGACGACCAGTTCTTTAAGGAGATGTTCCTGGACCCTGCGGATAAGGCTCAGTCTAACCTGGATGAGGCTACAGAAAGCAGGAAGCAGGTTGTCCGAGAGAAGAACTTAGAAGAGCTAAACATCATTGGGCTGACACATGATCTTAACATCCTTGATAGGGAGGTCGATGAGGCCAGGAAACGTCTTGAGCATCTGCAGGCACAAGTCGCTGCCAAGTGGACTACAATAACAGAGGCTCGTGACAGGGAGAGTGCTCTGATTCGCCGGGTTGCAGATGCCAATCGAGTTCTTAAAAGGAAGTCTGAAGAGAACAAAAAATGGCGAACTGCTCGAGATAAGCTTCCCAGTGTGAAAGAAGGGTTACAGCCCACCCCAGCATCTCATGGCAAGTTCCTGAAGAAGCGTGCCTTGGAATCCCTGACGGCTGAGGCCAAAAGTTCGCTTAAGGAGCTGAACTCTTGGCTGGAGACTATTTTTGATTGAGCTCCTATTTTTTTTTTAACAGAAACCATCCTTCTCTCTCTCTTTTTTTGTGTAGTGTTTGTGAACACTTTCCTTCTTTTTTTTTTGGTACCACATGTACTTTTTTTTTTGTACTCTTTTTTTGTTATCCCTACGCTCACTTGAATCTTTTTGTGATAAAGTAATTGCTAAATGGGATTCTTTTTTTTTTTTGGTTTTCCCTACGCTTACTTAAATCTTTTTGTGATAAAAGTAATTGCTAAATGGGATTCTTCTTTTTTTTTGTTTTCCCTACGCTTACTTAAATCTTTTTGTGATAAAAGTAATTGCTAAATGGGATTTGATCAAAAGCTTGTCATTTTGTGAAAATCTTTTGTCAAATGATTGCTTTGGCATGGAAGCCAGATTTTTGTTTGTGGCATGGAAGCCGATTTTTGGCATAAGAGCCAGCTTTTTTGTGGCATTGATAGCCGATTTGTGGCATTGATAGCCGGTTTTGTTTTGTGGCATTGATAGCCGGTTTGTGGCATTTGTAGCCTGTTTTGGTGGAATCTATAGCCGGTTTGTGGCATTTATAGCCGGTTTGGTTTTCAAAAATGCAAGTATCGACTAAAAGTCGCCTCCCTGCTGAATGTTCTTGCAAGTATCGATGGAATGTCGCCTCCTTGCTCATTCGGTTGCGAGTATCAATGGAATGTCGCATCCTCGCGGATTTGGGTGCAAGTATCAATGGAATGTCGCATCCTTGCTTTTCAAAAATTTTGGTTTTGCGGGTACTGACTTGATGTCGTTTCCCCAGGATTTTTGAAATTTGTGGTTTTCTCGAACCTTTGGGTTATGGATATCAACTGAAATGTTGCGTCTCCATGGTTTTTAGGTTTTTTTTTTTTAACCTTTGAAATTTGGGTTGTGGATATCAACTGAAATGTTGCATCTCCACGGTTTTGGATTTTGCAAGTATCGACGAAATGTCGCTTCCCTGCGATTTTGGAAGTGTCGAACGTGGTTCGCATGCTTCCGATTTGTGCGAGTATTGACTAAGCGTCGCTTCCCCGCGGTTTTTTTTTTGAAAAACCATTTTTTTTTGTTTAAAGACACGAGGGTCATAAGTTTTGACCTAAAACCATTTTGGCGGTAAAAGGCAGGGTGGACTAGGGTAGAAATCCCTGAATCCGGATTTTGTTTCAAACCATGAATTTTGGGTTCAAGGGTTGAAAATTTTGGTCAAGTTAGGGAAAGGTTCCTAAACTTAGGTTTTTTTTAACAATGAAACGATGAAAGTAAGCATTGTTTAAATTTCTAGAAATTTCAACATTTGATATGAAAATTCTAAAAAAAAGGTGGGTTTAGCGAGCGTGTACCTGGAAACCGATTTTGGCCGTACAGGCATTGCTCTTACCCAGTTGGGTAAGTCTTCAAGGGTAGTACCGCTTTAAGAACAAGCCATTGATGGGCAGCATACATCTGTCACCTTCCATGTTTAGGAGTGCATATGCGCCGTTGGAGAAAACCTTGTCGATGACGTAGGGTCCCTCCCATTTTGGCTCAAATTTGCCTTTGGACTTGTGAGCGAAGGTCATTGGTCTTTTTACTGCAAAAACCAAGTCACCCTTTTTGTAGGCGCGTTGCCTGACCTTTTTATCGAAAGATCCTGCCATGCGTGCTTGGTAAAGTTCAATGCTTTGTTGATCTTCGAGCCGTCTCTCATCGAGATTGTCTAGCTCATGGAGTCGCAATTTGACATTGCTTTCTTGAGTCATGTCATTTTGTAAAGATACCCTCAAGGAAGGAATTTGTACTTCCAAGGGCACGACAGCTTCGCATCCATAGACCAAGGAGAATGGTGTGCTATGGGTTGGTCCTCAAACGGTGGTTCGATAGGCCCATAAAGCTTCAGACAGTTTGTCGCTCCAGTCTCTTTTGTGACTAGAGACCATTTTTTTAAGGATTTTGCAGAGTGTCTTGTTGAAAGCTTCTGCTAACCCGTTTGCTGCCGGATTGTATGGAGTCGAAGGACAGCTTTGGATTTTGTATTTGTCGCAGAACCTGTAGAATTGATGATCCCGGAATTGTGGTCCGTTATCATGGATGAATCTTTTGGGTATGCCGAAACGACAAATGATGTTGGTGCGCAGGAACTGAAGGACTGATGAGGTCTTCATTTCGTTGAACGCAAATGCTTCTGACCACTTGGAGAAATAATCCGTAGCGGCGAAGATGACGCGATGACCTTTGCTCGAAAAGGGAGAAATAGGACCTATGATGTCCATACCCCAGGATTTGAAAGGCCATGAAATCGCTGTAGGATGCAGCCATTCTGGAGGCATGTGAATGTAATCTCCATGAACTTGGCATTGTTGGCAGCGCTTAGCAAATTGCATTGCGTCAGCTACCATGGTAGGCCAGTAATATCTTAACCTTTTTATCTGATCATAGAGCTTGGGACCAGCCTGATGAGCTCCGCAAAGACCAGCATGAACTTCTTTGAGTGTTTCCTCAGCCTCTTGTTGTGACAAGCAGCGTAGAAGTACTCCGTTGAAGGATTTCCTGTAAAGGATTTTTGAAGGAATGTCCAAATGAAAGTTTGGGGTTTGCCTTTGGATGCTTACCCGTTCTTTGGGATCATCAAGTAGGATTCCGAACATAATGTAATCAATGAACGGATCCCTCCAGTCGCTGATTGAAGTTTGAAGGATTGAAATCCGACTTTCGACCACTTGGTGGCATTCAGCAACTGCTTGGTGTGTGTTAAGAGGAGGAAGGATTCTTCTTTCGCACACTGTGATTTGCATGTTTTCCCCTTCCTGGATTGCCATGGATGCGGCAAGTCCAGCTAGGGCATCTGCACGTATGTTTTCACCTCTACGAATGTGGGTGATGTGACAGATGTCAAACTTCTGCAGGAGCGATTGTGCTTTGTTGTAGTAAGGCAGCAAATCTGGCTTCCTGACTTTAATTTTCTGATTCATCTGGTTGACGATCAGTTGAAAGGTCTCCAAAGACTTCCAGCATGGTGATATCGGATTCGATGGCGAGTTCCAATCCTAGGATCAGAGCTTGATATTCAGCTGCATTGTTTGTGCATGGTTCCAGTAGCGAGAAGGCGTGTGGAATCATGTATTTGTCAGGGCTAACAAAGAGGATGCCAACTCCCGAGATCAGCTGTCTTTTTTCATTTGTCCTGGTTGCACCGTCAAAGTACATGTCCCAGGAGGCACTTTGTGAGAAAGTCTCCACATTGTAGACTGGTTCGTCTGGGAAATCATCTCTGAGTGGAGAATCTTTAGGCAATGGGTGCTCTGTGAGGAAGTCCGCTAGAGCTTGCCCTTTGATTGCCTTTTGTGGTACATACCTAATGTCAAATTGTGACAGAAGGATGGACCATTTTGCTAGTCAAGCATTGAGAGAACCTGCCTTTGTGACAAGGACCTTCAAGAGATTGACCCTCGAGACCAGGTATACTGTGTTGGAAAGCAAGTAGTGACGCAGCTTTTATACGGCGAACATCACTGCAAGACATTCTTTTTCGACTGGAGAGTAGCAATGCTCTGCACCTACTAGCATGCGGCTGAGGTAATATAGAGCATCTTCTTTTCTTTGATCATTTTCTTGCGCAAGCAGAGCTCCCAAAGAGTGATCAAGGGCTCTTGTGTACAAGATGAATGGTTTTCCAGTGGTAGGAGCAGCTAACACTGGAGGTTTTGTCAGGTATGACTCGATGTCTTGGAAAGCAGCTTCACAGTTAGCATCCCAGACAAAGTTTACACCTTTTTTCATCAACCGGGAGAATGGACGACATTTCCCCGAAAGATTGGAGATGAACCGTCTGATGTAGGCCAATCTCCCTTGAAGCCCTTTGAGTTCTCTCAAGGTTCTTGGAGAGGGCATTTCTAGAATGGCCTTGACTTTTATGGGGTCAAGCTCTATTCCAGCTTTCTGAACTAAGAATCCGAGGAACTTAACCGACGAGACGCCGAAAAAGCATTTCAAAGGATTCATCCTCTGTTTGCGAAGCCGGAGGAAGACTTCTCGAAGGTCTTCGAGGTGATCTTCTTTTCTTTTGCTTTTGACGGCGAGGTCATCAACGTAACATTCAACCGTCTTGTGCTGCATATCTTGGAATATTTTCATCATAGCCCTCTGATATGTGGCACCAACATTTTTCAGACCAAATGGCATGACAGTGTAGCAATACATGCCAAATGGGGTCCGAAAAGATGTATGTTTTTCATCTTCAGGATGCATCTTTATCTGATTGTAGCCAGAGAAACCATCCATGAATGTCATTCACTCGAATCCACAGGTATTATCAATCATTACCTCTGGTATAGGGAGCGGAAATTCATCTTTAGGACATGCACCGTTCAGGTCTCTATAGTCAATACAGACCCTGATCTGCCCGTTTTTCTTTGTCACGGGGACAATGTTGGCTAACCATTCAGGATGTTGTTCCTCACGGATGAAGCCGATGCTTTTGAGTTTTTGAACTTCTTGTTCAATTTTATCCATCACATCTGGACGGAATCTTCTTTGGCCTTGCTTGACAGGCTTGATGTCTTCTTGAAGATTGAGTTTGTGAATCGCTATTTTGGGGTCTAAGCCAGGCATTTCAGCGTAAGACCATGCAAAGCAATCAACGAACTCACGAAGAAAGGCGATATACTCGGGTAACTCATCATCCTTTATATTCTTGCTTATGAATACAGGACGTGGGTTATTTGGTGTTCCTAAGTCTATCTTTTGAATAGGATCTTCTGTTGGAAGGTTCGAAGGTGGTTCCTCCACAATATTTTCGGAGGCTTCCAGCTCAACGAAACCTTCTGGGGCTTCAAAGGTATTTCCAGACCAAGGTTTTGTTCCTTTCCACGGGTCTTCTTGATCGGTAATTTTCCCAAGGCTTGCTATGAGATGATCCCAATCGCCTGTTGAAACCGGGTCGAAGTAGGCTACTTCTTTTGGAGATGAGGGTTCTTCTGGGTCAGAAGACCACACGTCTGTGCCATTGGACAACTCCTCTTCATTTTCGGAGAAATCGTGCCAATTGGATGAGCTTCCTGGATTTTTATCAGGTGACTCATCGAAGAGATATCCAGGGAGATCGATGTCTTCATGGACTTGAGATGTTGAGGCTTGGTCAGTATATTGACTTTTAAGCCTTTGTGTCAACTGTCTCAGGGGAGTGTCGGGATCATACCCTAACCCGTGTTAAGACTTTTCTACATAGCCGTAGAGTCTCCAATCTTCCTGCTGGCTTTTGGTCAGGACGGGCCCCAATGGCGTCAGAATACCGCGTCCTTCTCCAAAACCGACTAGGTTTTAAGCGTCATAGCCCATTTTCTTTATAATAGCTTGTGCCACAGAACTATATAGGGATAGTTGAGGCATACCTTCATTTTGGAAAGGTTCAAGCATAGAGTTTGATGAAGAAGCATCTGATCTATGGAAGAAGATCGGCTTTTCCTTTGCTGAAGTTGCTGGAACAACGAAGGAAGCTGACGTAGGATCTTCTATGTCAGAAGTTGTCTCCATTGGAGTGAGAGCAGGCTGAACTTGCTGAGTGTCAGCTTGGCTTGACGATGTGTCGTCTTCTGGCTCTGAATCCGAATCCGTGTCTTGCATGATAGACACGGAAGAGACAACAAATTTGCCCCCAGGCTTTTGCTTTGCCTTCTTCACTTTTGTTGTGATGACCAGAGGCTTTGAAGGTTTGAGGGAGATGATGAAGGGAGTTTGAATGCTCTCTTCGGGTTTACCGAATGATTTGTTTTCTTCCGGTGATTGTTGAGGAGCTTTGCCTTTATCTTTCTGGAGATTTTCGGCAAAGGATGCTGTGTGCTTATCCTCTTCTTCTTTTTCACCTTCATACATCTGTGAGTCTGCGAAGTGGACTTCTTTACCTTTGAAGGATTTTCTGTCCGCAAATACTCGATGTATCATGCTGTCATCGCCAACAAACTTGATGCATTGATGTAGAGTTGAAGGGACAACACCATTCTCGTGGATCCAAGGGCATCCAAGGAGGATGTTGTAGCATGAAGGGGTTTTTATTGCATATACAGTGACCTCAGAAATAAGATCACCGATCTGCAATTTGAACCTGATTTTGCCGATAGGCCTTTGAGTACTCCCATCGTATCCAAAGATAGATACAGATGTGTGGCTCAGCTTGCTGGGTGGGATGCCCAACTCTTCAAGAGCCGATGTGGAGATGAGGTTGAGTGCAGAACCTGGGCCGTTCTGAACTCTGTGCATAGGCATTTCCTTGATGTACCCTGTGAAGTACAGGGGTCGGTTGTGCCTGGTTTCGCCAAGTAGGAGGTCGTCCTTTGTGAAGGCGATGGTTGCACTGGCTGCTTTTTTAACCAAGAGGCATTCAATGCATGATCCCTCAGTTTTCTTCTTTTCTCCCTTTGAGGAGGCTTCTGAGTTTTTGACCCGGTAATCCATTTCAATTTGGAGGACTTGCGGGGCATGTTTGTCGACATCCTCATTCAGCTTTTGTTATTCCGAGATGAGATTATCACGAGTGTGCGGAGACATTCGCAACAAATCTAGGATGTGTAGACGTGCAGGTATGTGCTTGAAGTGTTCAATCAAGTCATACTTGAAAGCCTCCTTAGGGCCTGCATGTTCATCATTGTTGCCACTAGGGGCGCTTACAACAACTTTTCCCAAAAGATTTACATATGTAAAGGAAGATTGGTTGTAATTTTTGTGGTAGTCCCGGCCAGAGCAGGTGCCTCTACCAACTTCGAGAGCTTCTTGAGAAGGGTCTTTGTTTGGAAGATTGTCTTCAGGATCAAGAGGCTGTCGCTTTTCATTTGCTGAGGATGTATCAGCAGCGGAATTGCCATCCTCAGTGATTGTGTTGCATGGAGCATTTTCCGGGAACAAGTCCTGAACAGCATCCAACAACCTTTCTTCTTCGTTGACTAATTCATCGTCCCAAGCATTAATAGCTGGGAATTCTTCAGTCAGGAAGGGTGTGAACTTTGAAGTCACGGTCTCAGGAGAAGAAACCTGAGAGGGTGTCATCTCAGTGAAAGTCACGTGAGACGAGGTGGCTCCAGAAGATACATTGCTAGGTGTCGCCGGAGTGTAAGTGCTCTCATCAGACGATGCTTCGGAAGACCTATAATCCCGAATTATCACATTACAGGAAGCTCTGACGGGAGACGTTGCCTGATCGGAGTCAGACTCATCCTCGGATGTAAGAGGATCGTCTATCCAGCAATTTTCTCCATTTTCAGGAGTTAAGGGAGGATGTACCTGATGGTCTTCAGGGACTTCAGGCTCTGGGTTGCGAGGAGGCTCGTTGACGCGGTCTTGCTCTTGTTCTAGAGCAAGACGCTGCAAGATCCTTGCATATTCTTCAAGATCAGGCATGGGAGCCAAATCTTCTTCCTCATCAACTCTTTGTGGCTCAACACGGTTGATTTCCACTTTGTAGTATAATGAATTGTAAGTATGAGGTCGATCCCATGAAGATTTGTGATAAAACAATGTCAAAAATAACTAAAAAATCAGAATATTAAATGGATGAAAAAGTGATTGAATGCTGATTGGTTGAATGAAACTACTAAAAACAGTAAATTAAACTATTAAAATAAATCAAAAGCTTAATGGAAAGTAACCTAACACACAAAACTACTACTAGGATTGAAAACAATGATAATGAATGAACTAGGGTTTCATCTACTCCCCTAACCTATCTTATGCATGTCCCTTATTATCCCTTAATAAAAAATTAGAATTATTGGTGACATTTATCAACCTAGATCATGGCATATGTATCCAGATTATGATTCCCCTAAACCTAATTCATGAGTGGCATACTACATGAATTGTTCATCAAGTTGCAAAAACTAGGCATGGCATATGTCCTAGTCAATACATGCATGATGCATAAAAACAATGGGAATGATAAATGCATAAGTCTAAGCATGGCATATACTTAGATTATTCATGGTTCTAAACCCCATATGCATAACATCAAGATCAATCAAAGATAAGTTAGCTAATTTTAAATTTAATTGAACATGGCATGGTTGGCATGGCATATACACAACTCGCCAAATTAAAATCATGGTTTAGAAACTCAACCAACAAAACTGAAATCCGATTTAAAGAATGCCAAAAGGGACTACATAAAATTAGGCTAGGGTTTCAATTACATCTTGGCCCTAAAAAGTTTAACTACTCATGTTTGTAATAGAAAATAACATAGAAAAGAGGTTCATAATACAAACTCTAAAAGACTGATGAAGAAGAAGGAATGGCCAGCAGCTTGCTTGATTTTTCTCGCTTGAAAAAGCTCCTCAAAGTGGTGATGTACGGCTGCTAGGGCTTTTGTATGAGTGCTGGTCGTCCAACCCTATGGTCCCCTTTTATGCTTTTTGCAAAGGCTCTCTTTAGCAAGGAGTTTCCTCCTTTTTAGGCTTTGTTTCCTTTTATGATTAGGTCTCTTGCTTTCTTTACAAGTAGGTTTCCTAATTAGATTAGAATAGAAGTCTCTTTTCTTGATGTGGAAGACTTTCTAATTCTGGTCCCACTTTATAGCTTCTTGAAAGTTCTTCACTTGGACCCACAAATCTGAGATTTATTTTCAAGGGACTAAACCTGAATCTTTGACATGAGAGTGGGCCCATATGGGGCGTGCAATATGGTGTGTGGGACCCCCTTCTTGGACTTCTAAGCTTAGCTTGGACTCTTGCTTGGTACTTCCTTCCTTTTCTCCGTTATCTTCTCTATGCTTGGGCGCCACTTGGACTTGAAAAAGAATTTCCAAATTCTGAAATTCAACTCTTTGCAATAGATGTTGGGCCCCCTTTGGGCGTGTAACACATGTTTGGGCTGTTTCCTTCTTTGTTTCACTTTCCCTTTTGGTTTATGCTATGAGTCTCCAACACTTTCCTTTTAGGGCTCCACTTTAATTTCGAATTTTAAATCCCCAAAAAGAATAGGGATTGCCCACTTGGCCGTACATCCCTTGGGATTCACACTTGAATCTCTCAATTAATCAATTGCTGAAATTTCTTCTCTTTTGGCTCCTTTTGACCTTTTCATAAAAAAACAATAAGACAACGTAAAAACAACTAAAATAACAATGAACTAGCACAAGATAAACCAATTATTAGGGCTCAAATTATAAATAATTAAGCACTTATCAGCCTCTCAAGAGAATCAAATCCCATTTAGATTGGTGTAAAAAAACAATGGATTGATTTTTTTTTTGGCTGGGGCGGGTGTGTGTGTGTGTGTTTGTTTGTTTTTTCCATTTGGATTTGATCATAGGAGGTTGGCTCACAACCCTGGTGCATCTAGTCTATTTGCGCAGGAGATTACCTAAAAAATTCTCCCTCCCTCTCTCTCTCTCTCTATATATATATATATATAGAGGGAACCGATCCTGTAAGGACAGTCCTTACGGTCTGCCCAGTTTGGGATGCCCACTGGGGCCCACCTTATGACCCATCCAAATTGACCACACATTCACAACCCCATTATAGGCCCGAATCTCATGAATTTGCATGGATTAAGATGAACTAGACCATTGGATTGAGGGTCGATTTTTCTTATTTGATATTAAACTGTTAAACTTGTGGACCACGGATGAAAGGGTTAGAGGTATTAGATTGACTTCAAATTTGATATGTAGGTTGGCCCCACTTGGATCTTTCAGTACCCCTCTATCCCATGCCTAGTGGGGTCTCATGGTGGGCCAGCTCTCCTAAACTCTCCTTATCGAGGACAGCTCTCCGAAGCTCAAGCTTAAGATAAGGTAAGCTCAGGTGTGTGGTGGGGCCCACCTGGGGATGGGGGTGTGGGGATTCCAAGGACTCCCTGGGACCCTCCTCTTTGCAAAAAACCAGCCCCAACTGTGATTTCTATCATCTTCATCTTGGCCTCAAAAGTTTAATGGTCAACAGTCCATTTGGATCGGTATACAGTCGATCCAACGGTCTAGTGAATAAGGATCTGACCGAAAGTTTGTGGACATGTGCAAGGGGGTTGTGCGTTTGGTCCATTTGGATGGACAAAGGGTGGGCCCTGCAAGCATGAGCTTGCGGAATTTTATCCTAAGCTCGCACTTAGGAGAGCATTGTCCATATATGTGTGTGTGTGTGTGTGTGTGTGTGTGTGTGTGTGTGTTGGGTGGGTGTGTGTGCACGTGTGTGTGTGTGTGGGTGTGTGTTGGGTGTGGGTGTGGGTGGGGTGTGGGTCTGCGCGCGCGTATGGGTGGGTGTGTGGCTCACTTGGGACCATGTCAATTCATGGGAAGGTGGGGGTCGAAAGATCCGGATGGACCCACCTGTGTTCAAAATTTCAAGTTCATCAGATCATCCAAACCCCTTGATCTATTGGCCTCAAATTTAAAAGTTTTAGAATGCAACAATTTTCTTTTTCCTATTTCAATCCAACAGTTCAGTGCCATTCAGATCGGTGTAAAAAACTTGGGATCTGTGACATTCAGGGGTGGTGGTTGTGTGTGTCCGGTGTCCCATTTGGGTTGATCACAACGGCCGTGCTCATCTTAGGCATTTGCGGTTGATCGCTCACCTGAAAATATCTGTGTACAGTAGCGGGCACACATCGCAACATGACAGACCTTTGTATTGCCAATTTGTAGGGCTGTCAATGGGATAGATTCCAGCTGGACCTGCTTGGGCCCAAGTCTGGGCCCAATAAGGATTGATAATATGGGAGGCCCACGCCCACCTCTCAATGTCCTGAATACTTAGTACAATTACTGCCGGAATGAGAATATAGCCAAGGCACCCCATTTTCAGTCAGAATGCTCTTTTTACACGATTCAAAATAAAAGGACTAAAATTTGTATTTTATAATGTACATTTTTGTAAATGTACAAGTATACATATACATTCACATTTATATACACATGTATGTATATCTTAAAACATTTTGTGTAACTAGAGTCTCATGGGCCTAGAGACTGGGCCGATAAGGGATCCGAATCCTAACTGTGGGTTGGCCCAGTAAGTTGGGCCTGTTGGAAAGTCCAAACCTCGGTTATCAGACTCGGGCTCATGTGGATTAGGACTGGACCTGGTCCATTGACATCCTTACCATTGTGTTAATATTCATGGTTATAATCATGCAGTTGCTTCTATATTATTAATCTTTTATCAACCCTGAGGTTGTTTTATTTTAATTAGGCTATGTTAACTGATTTCGGCCTGGCAAAGCAATTTGAGGAGAACACAAGATCAAACTCCTTGTGTGGAACAGTGGAATACATGTCACCTGAAATAGTTCTTGGGAAAGGTCATGGCAAGGCTGCTGGCTGGTGGAGTGTCGGGATCCTGTTGTTTGAAATGCTTACCGGAAAGGTTAGTTTACTAATTTTGATTTATTTAACAAATAGTTGTTCATTTGTGTATCTTCCTTTGTATCTCATTTTACATGCTATTAATTCAATTCACAAATCTTGCTTCTGCCAATTTCTTGTCATGAGAATTTTCTTCGGGAAATGTTTAATGTTTGGGTCTCAAGTATATATGTAGAAAATCTTACAAAAAATAGAATAATTTAAAAATGAAAGTGGAACTATATACATATATGTGAATGATTAGATAACACCATACTCATCTGGAGTATGTCCACCATTGGATTTTACATCCTAAATCTTTTATCGCTTTTCCATCCTTGATATCTACCCTTTATATATGTGACATGATGGCCAATCAGGCTGATTCTGGGTCCACCCTGTTGACCACTGCTACCGACCCTCAAATCCCTGATGATTGGCATGAACCTGAGTGGGGCTCACAGATTCACTTGTCTATATCTATCAGAGGTTTATACAGTGATGATCTGTTGAAACTTCTGAATTTTATAAGCTTATATTTCTTAAAACAGATAGTTTAATAAATTAGATTTATCTGGTTAGATTTAGATCCTTCTTTTCAAAATCATATTTTATTGTACTTTGCAGTATTTCAGAACTTATTTTTTCTTTGAGAATTGACTAATATTTTGAGAACTTCATCACATTGGTTTTCATTTATAGATCTTCTTATTTCAGAAACCGCTAATTTGTTTCAATTGTTATGGCGGCGGATTACCTTCCTGCTGAATGTAATTTCTTTTTTTGGCTATGTGTCACGCCCCCAAACCTATTTACCGCAAAGATCTGCATCTTGGGGCACAAGCCTTGGGGGTTTGTATGGTAAAACATTTATTTCCCTAAGATCCGCAGGTGAGGATATGTAAATCCCATCACTAAATATGTATATAAATGTGAATGTATAAGTATATATAAAAGACCTCTGCAATCTCTTGCTCACCGGTAGCGGAGTCGCGGAGTCGACACCTACAACACCAACAGTAGCATCATCAAATTATGAAATAGTTTTAGCAAGTAAACAGTCCATAATTACAAATCCATATGAATAAGATGGCTATAGAAACATGCTTGGTGAGGCTAACAATACATATAACATGCATGAATACATGCTGTATTAAATGTAAAGTACAAATGCATGAGCATATATGAATATCTACTATACAGTAGCACAAATAATCAATGTGAGTGAGTATCATAACATGCATGGTGCAATACAAACTAGCTGTGCACATGATGCAAAAGAAATGATGGAAACATGAATCATGAATAACGGAATATGCGTACGCATGAGTATGACATGTGTAAACCGTGCGCCAAGGAGGCAACTCCGAATACCTAGGCCCATGTGTGGACCCCTTCCTATGTAGGTAAGATGTTCCACTCTACCCACTTGCCCTTTTATAGGGGGAGCCACGGACCTTTGTCGCGACCCGGTCCCGAGATCTGATTAGCTCGGACAAACCCCGAGTTGCGAATGCATACTTACTCCCGTAAACTCCGAATTAACATAAAGTTAAAACGAAATCCACAAGGGATATCAAATACCATACCTGTCAATTGTATACAATGGCGGAAAATATACATTGACTAAAACACTATTACTTATATGAGTTCCTTTACCAAAAGTAAAGTTCATGTATACACATACATCTCAGATATAATAAAGTCAACCACTGCATATTTATATACAATGCAGGGGACATCTACTTCTATGTCAAACCTATAAAATAAACCTTCCAAACATTTCCAGAATAGTTTTAGTTGATTCGCACTCCGAATATTTACACCCTTCGATCAACATCCTTTGCTGATGGCGCAGACAGCAGGGCCTGCAATGTCATCAATAACACCGTGAACACGACGGTTCAACAATGTACATACAGTTCTATGATAGTTTATGCTAACATATTATTAATCAATTTACAGTTCTATATGAATCGATACAATTCTATATTACACAGATATAAACAGTAGAATCAAGTAATAACCATTACTTATGACTATAACAATAGATTTATATTTCATCTCATTTTATGCTTTCAAACGAAAGCTGTTCTGTATTTCTGTTAACACCAGTATCAGTCAGTTATAAATAATATTTATAATATAATCCTCTTTGGCTCATGGGCTCACGCCACCTGGCTCTGGCCTATGTTGCCTCAAGGCTTTATTATATAATATGGGCTCGCGCCACCTGGCTCTGGCCTACATGTTGCCCCAGCTCATGGACTCGCGCCACCTGGCTCTGATCCAATTTTGCCTATGATATGCCAGCTCATGGACTCGCGCCACCTGGCTCTGATCCAATTTTGCCTATGATGTGTGGGATTTCCAGTGTCTTGATCAGAGATCACTGGTATCACCACGGAGCTCCGGAAGGCTCCTAGCTCATCTACTGCAGTAGGAATTATTAATTCTTCATTACATTCTATTCATTCAACAATTCAATTCATTATGTTAGTATAGCTCAAGAATGAGCTTAGGGAATTACGGTCTAGTATTAGGCTATTCATTCATCTCATGTAATCAATGTAGTTCAATTCTATATGAGCTTTATGAAACATTAAATAACATAGCTCGACATTGAGCTTAAGAATAATAATACCATTGAATGCGGAAATCAAATTTAAGTCTATACAATTTTATACAACACTATGCAGACGTCTAAACCAAACAAATGGGTGAAACTTTCGTTATCCAATGCACATGTTATTCTTGATGAACATCACTTTAAATATTGAATGGTGCATTTGAAGAACTTAGTTTACACCTATGTAGGTTTATACATTAACAATAAACAGCCTGTATAAATTAGGCCTCGAATCAGGGAAATCATATTCCCAAATATGAAATTCCTTCACTGTCGGTCAGCTCTTCGGTCAGCCATCGGCTGACCGATAGCTCCATGTCGGCTGACCGATCTCTCGTCGGTCAGAATTCCCGAGACCCAAATTCCTGTACTTGAACGTCGGTTGACCGACGTACACTCTGTCGGTTGACCGACATTAGTCGGTCCACATCGGTTCATTACTCGGTTCGAAAACCAGAGACACGAATTCCTATATTTACAACGTCGGTCAGGTCGTCGGTTGACCGACCTTGCATCGGTTCGAATTTCAGAGAACTGAAATTCAACGAAAACAGGTTCTATACCTGTCGGTTCACTCGTCGGTCACTTGTCGGTCGACCGACAGTCACCCAGAAGCTCAGTTCGAGCTTCAGATTTCTGAAGCCAAATCTCTGGCTTTTTGATCTAATTGAGTTCTAATCATACAAAACCATCATAATTCATAAAACATGTAAGTACTTGCCTTTATTCAGGTTATACCCAAAAACCCTTTTGACAGCTTGAGATTTGAGATGCAAATTCAGCCAAATAGAAAACTTGAGCCTTAGGATAATGAACTCCAAGGAAGAAGATGAATGTTTTCTCAAAACCCACTTGAAACTTTCTTTCCCAAACACTTGATCCAGCTTAAAGAAAGAAGAACTTGGAAGAAGAAAATGATGAAGGAAAGAAGAAACAAAGAAAAAGACATGGGGAGCTGCTGCTGGCACTCCCCCACGGTTTCCCTCTCATCTCAACAGCTCATACTTCATGTGAGCTTAGTCACAATGCAATTTTTGCATTTACACCCCTATTCATTTACTTAATTCCACTTTGAGTCAAATGAAGACCCATTAAGTTTAAACTCAATTAATAACTTAAGTTAGTCTTTTAAGACTAATTTGGATACATTCTAAATCCTTAATCATTATTAAGTTAACTAATCACACTTAATCCACCTTAAGCTCGATTAATTAGAGTTAATCAAGATTAACTCGGGAAGGGGTCTTACAACTCCCTACAACTTTTAGAATCATTCGGTCCTCCGAATGCTTAACAAATCAATGAAACGTAATTAAGCAATTTATGAATCCAAAATTACTTGCACGAATAATTTAGGATAACTCCGAGTTATTTGGCTCTTCAAGTTTCCAAGTAGTTTCTCTAGGTCCATGATGTGCCCAAAGCACTTTGACCCATGAATTGTTCGCGTACATAGAACTGCCTTCGCGGTATTGACAGTCCGAGTGGACTTATTAATACACGTGGTATTTGGCGTTTAGCAACACTTAAATCTCTTCATGTATGTGAAGAATCTGCTACATACTTCTAAAGCCTCGATACTTGGAATGTACTGTGGCAACGGAGAGTTCCGCTGGCAATTCTAGACGATAGGACCTACTTCCAATCTGATGCTGAATTTCAAAAAGGTTCAAAGGAATCTCGGAAAAGTTTCTATATCTAATCGAACCGGATCTCATTTTTCAGACTAAATCGAATAATGTCTGTCATTGGTGAAACCTTCCAAATTACGAAATTATCAACGACGAGTTCTAGATCACGCTGACGATTATCAGCAAAGCTCTTCTGCCTTGATCTAGAAATATCAACTGGTTTTATCCCTTCAACACATATTCTATTATTTCAGTAGTAACGATCGTAGGACTGTGGAAACTTCAAGTTCCTACACTTTCCAGCTTAAACATTAGAGTGATAGTTACTGTTGTACAAATACAACATTAAATGATTATCCTAATCACTCCCAAGTCCACTATACTGGCACGAAACAAGTTTTCTAAAGTTTGGACAATCTGTTCCGATTGTTCGTCAGCCTGTGGTAATAAGTAGTACTAAACCAAAGTCTAGTACTCGTCGATTCTGGAAGGACTGCTACAATGCAGAAACAAACCGACAATCTCGATCCGAAACAATCGAGATTGGGATTCCATGCAATCGAGTCATTTCCGTGATAAACAATCTAGACACATCCCTGAATTCTACATGTTTTCTAATTTAGCGGGAGTGCACGGATTCTGCAAAACAATTCACGATCACCCATACGGCATCGTGCTATTTCTTTATCCTCGATAAACTTGATACAAAGTGTACCGTGAAACATGTTGCAACGTTGTCCTCGATCCCTACGAATTCCGGATCTATGAACTATCTATCCTTAATCCGCTAGATACGAAATGGTTCACATAGAGACATCGCTGTAATCATTTTCGGTCGTCCACTAGGTCAATGGACACACCTATATTCTTGAAGTTACTAATCTGGTTCCATTCAGGTAAATCTAAGATTGGGGTTGAAATTAACCTTTACTTCAAGGTTGGAAACTGAACTCATATGTATCATTCCATTGGAATGACATCTTCTTTCGAGTCAGTTCGTTAGCGGGATTGTTATCCTTGAGAAGTCCTCGACGAACTTCTGTGATAATACGCTTATTCTCAAGAAGTTACGGAGTTTTGGTACATTCTTGATCTTTAACTCAATCTGATGACATTCAGATCGAAGATCAATTCGAAAGTTAACCTACGCCGAATAGTATACCGAAGTTTTGTTGGTAGCGGTACTACTAAATCAGCTAGTATAAACATTGTCTCAATTGAAAAACACATTAGGAGAAACACAAATCATAACTACTCTTTTCCCTAAGAAAGTAGCTACCGTCAAATCACAAGTTGGTAATTCTATCCGATTTCGCATATCACAAACACATGCAGGTGTTGCAATGAATGCGTATAACGCGGATCTAACAATGTAATTGTATAGTTATTAGTGATAAAAACCATACCTTCAACCACATTGGTTGTAATGTCCACTGTTTGTCTTTGAACAAGTTGATGTTAAGGAGTTCTTCTTAGCCTTCGGACATTGAGCCATCTTGTGTTCTAGCGAACCACACACTAGGCAAGCTCCGGTAGTCCTCCAGCACAATTCAGTCCTGTGAGCCTTACCACAAGTCTCACAGACTGGCTTATTCTTTTGCTTGTCATTCCTTTCTGGAATACATTCTTGCCTTTGTTTTTGCCTTTTGTTCTTGGACTGTCCTCCTTTTTCGTACCCTGACTCACCACTTCTCTTGATGTTCGCAGTCTCCTGTTGTTGAGCCTACATTCGGTTCTGTGTTTCTAACATAGTATTCATCTGAGTTTGCAGTAGTAATTGAGTTTCTTGACTCTTGACTATCTGCTCACTGTTTCTGACCAACTGGGCTTGCATGCCCATCTGTGCCTCATGACTCCTGACCATTTGTTCATTGCTTTTGGCTAATTTTTCCAATATAGCCATAAACCTAGCATCAGCATCAGATATAGGAGGGGGTGTCGTGACAATATAGTCATCATTCCTAGATCCCGATCCAGAAGCCATGCTGTAAACAATACGGAAGGAAAAATATATATCTCAACACTTCCATCAATAAGTAATCACATCCAAGTAATCACATATCAATCATTCATAAGGAATCACATGGAGTGAAAACCATGTTTATTACGAATCGTTTCGTTCCTCACTTCGTTATTATGTTTGCTAAGTCGTTAAACAGTTTACTTAGCTTTTTAACCTAATGCTCTGATACCATACAATAAGTATGTCGCGACCCGGTCCCGAGATCTGATTAGCTCGGACAAACCCCGAGTTGCGAATGCATACTTACTCCCGTAAACTTCGAATTAACATAAAGTTAAAACGAAATCCACAAGGGATATCAAATACCATACCTGTCAATTGTATACAATGGCGGAAAATATACATTGACTAAAACACTATTACTTATATGAGTTCCTTTACCAAAAGTAAAGTTCATATATACACATACATCTCAGATATAATAAAGTCAACCACTGCATATTTATATACAATGCAGGGGACATCTACTTCTATGTCAAACCTATAAAATAAACCTTCCAAACATTTCCAGAATAGTTTTAGTTGATTCGCACTCCGAATATTTACACCCTTCGATCAACATCCTCTGCTGATGGCGCGGACAACAGCGCCTGCGATGTCATCAATAACACCGTGAACACGACGGTTCAACAATGTACATACAGTTCTATGATAGTATATGCTATCATATTATTAATCAATTTACAGTTCTATATGAATCGATACAATTCTATATTACACAGATATAAACAGTAGAATCAAGTAATAACCATTACTTATGACTATAACAATAGATTTATATTTCATCTCATTTTATGCTTTCAAACGAAAGCTGTTCTGTATTTCTGTTAACACCAATATCAGTCAGTTATAAATAATATTTATAATATAATCCTCTTTGGCTCATGGGCTCACGCCACCTGGCTCTGGCCTATGTTGCCTCAAGGCTTTATTATATAATATGGGCTCGCGCCACCTGGCTCTGGCCTACATGTTGCCCCAGCTCATGGACTCGCGCCACCTGGCTCTGATCCAATTTTGCCTATGATATGCCAGCTCATGGACTCGCGCCACCTGGCTCTGATCCAATTTTGCCTATGATGTGTGGGATTTCCAGTGTCTTGATCAGAGATCACTGGTATCACCACGGAGCTCCGGAAGGCTCCTAGCTCATCTACTGCAGTAGGAATTATTAATTCTTCATTACATTCTATTCATTCAACAATTCAATTCATTATGTTAGTATAGCTCAAGAATGAGCTTAGGGAATTACGGTCTAGTATTAGGCTATTCATTCATCTCATGTAATCAATGTAGTTCAATTCTATATGAGCTTTATGAAACATTAAATAACATAGCTCGACATTGAGCTTAAGAATAATAATACCATTGAATGCGGAAATCAAATTTAAGTCTATACAATTTTATACAACACTATGCAGACGTCTAAACCAAACAAATGGGTGAAACTTTCGTTATCCAATGCACATGTTATTCTTGATGAACATCACTTTAAATATTGAATGGTGCATTTGAAGAACTTAGTTTACACCTATGTAGGTTTATACATTAACAATAAACAGCCTGTATAAATTAGGCCTCGAATCAGGGAAATCATATTCCCAAATATGAAACTCCTTCACTGTCGGTCAGCTCTTCGGTGAGCCATCGGCTGACCGATAGCTCCATGTCGGGCTGACCGATCTCTCGTCGGTCAGAATTCCCGAGACCCAAATTCCTGTACTTGAACGTCGGTTGACCGACGTACACTCTGTCGGTTGACCGACATTAGTCGGTCCACATCGGTTCATTACTCGGTTCGAAAACCAGAGACACGAATTCCTATATTTACAACGTCGGTCAGGTCGTCGGTTGACCGACCTTGCATCGGTTCGAATTTCAGAGAACTGAAATTCAACGAAAACAGGTTCTATACCTGTCGGTTCACTCGTCGGTCGACTTGTCGGTCGACCGACAGTCACCCAGAAGCTCAGTTCGAGCTTCAGATTTCTGAAGCCAAATCTCTGGCTTTTTGATCTAATTGAGTTCTAATCATACAAAACCATCATAATTCATAAAACATGTAAGTACTTGCCTTTATTCAGGTTATACCCAAAAACCCTTTTGACAGCTTGAGATTTGAGATGCAAATTCAGCCAAATAGAAAACTTGAGCCTTAGGATAATGAACTCCAAGGAAGAAGATGAATGTTTTCTCAAAACCCACTTGAAACTTTCTTTCCCAAACACTTGATCCAGCTTAAAGAAAGAAGAACTTGGAAGAAGAAAATGATGAAGGAAAGAAGAAACAAAGAAGAAGACGTGGGGAGCTGCTGCTGGCACTCCCCAACGGTTTCCCTCTCATCTCAAGAGCTCATACTTCATGTGAGCTTAGTCACAATGCAATTTTTGCATTTACACCCCTATTCATTTACTTAATTCCACTTTGAGTCAAATGAAGACCCATTAAGTTTAAACTCAATTAATAACTTAAGTTAGTCTTTCAAGACTAATTTGGATACATTCTAAATCCTTAATCATTATTAAGTTAACTAATCACACTTAATCCACCTTAAGCTCGATTAATTAGAGTTAATCAAGATTAACTCGGGAAGGGGTCTTACAACCTTCCACCCAAGACATGAACATGACATGCTTGATAAATTATAGGATGGTGGTAACTCCGCACAGGGGTGGACCTAAGTATTGCTACGTGGGTTCACGTTTACCCACGAGATTGGAGAAACTACTTAATAATACCTTAAAAAAATTATTTTCTTATTTGACTTCTTAACTTGACCATTGCGTGCACCACCCAATTGAAAATCCTTAGTCTGCCATTGACTCTGCAAACCCAGGCCCATGTGCGGGCGTCTTCCTACACAAGTAGGTTGTGCCACTCTACCCATTTACCCTTCTTCAAGGGGGCCACGGACGTTATTGCCATACACTTGGAACACGATACTTATATGAGCTGATAAACATAAATGCGTAGAACATGGACGTTCATGAACACGTGGGCATAAGTGTGTGAAACATGAAACATAGCGTGAACATATGAGTATGAACATGTGGAACATGAAACTAGGTATAAACATGTATGTATTAGAATGTATATGCTTTGGAGGGTTAGGGAATCCAGTTCCCTCATACATGACCTACTTTAAAATTGGGCAGCATTTTGACATGCTGGAGTTGGCCCCAAAATGGGTGAAAAAGAGGGTTGGAGCCAATAAAATTGTAAGGGTGCATTGCATGAATGCGAACCACACCAACCAATTGACCATGCCTTGGGCCTTATCAAGTCCATTGGCGAAAGCAAGGCATGTGAATGCACACCACAGGATAAACTCGTCTGTATCCTTCAAAGCAGAGGTCTCTTAAGTCCATTTATATCAATGATGCGTAATAATAATAAGTAATGCATGATAGTACACTCTACCAATCCTAAGAGCAGGGCTGTCATTCACATGTAGGTACAATACCATTCATCTTGTCGCCATGGGATCATAGTTATCATAACATATCTCTATCTTGGTGCTCTGATGGTGGTTAACAACTAGTGTCCCACACTTGCATACCCACGATGTAACATTGTACCGCACATGCATCCGAACAACCCTTAATTGTAGTTAATTCAACATCACTTACTCATACTTAACTTTATTGGTGAGTCTGGGGTTTATGCTTATATCCTAACTTAAGTGTAGTACCTACTGGTGATAAATCATGCGGCACACGGGTCGAGCTCCACGCTGAGTTCGTTGGAGGTGCAGGGGGTTGGGCGCCCTTGATAGGGTGCGGGTGCAACGCCCTTGACCCAAAAATTGTTTTCGGATTCCCTTTTAGAGTCTATCGTACATATGTTGCATAGCGGAAGCACGAAAAGAAACAGACCAAGGACAAAGATCACCGTCTTCAAACCGATATCAACACCTTGACTCCACAAGGAAGCGATATGGAAACCCTAAACGAAAATGTAATTCCTATTATACTATATTAAAGACGAAGTTTTTGGCTTTAATTTTGATTGTCGGTTGGGATTTTGACCATAAGTTATTTTGTCTTGAATCTTCTTTCCCCACACATGCAATTACCTTCTTTATCTCATTATCAAAACCACTCATAACCACCCCCCCCCCCCCCCCCCCCCCCCCCCTCTTCTCTTTTACCGCAAAAACTCCATTTCAGTGCAAACTCTACTACTCCTTTTCTACTCAATCCTCCTCTTTCCACCACTAGCTCTTGGATTATATAAATAGGTACTCATAACCTTCTTATTCTATTTTCTTTCTATAATCTATGAATTTTCTTAATTCCTAAATATTTCAATTGCAATAATGGTCATATCTGTGCTCAGCATGGGTTATTATGCTAGTCATTCCTTAAAAAGAAGCATTACATCACTTTTTTAGAGTCCCAAGACCCTAAATTACCTGAATAGCAAAATTACGAAAAATAGTAAAAAAATTCAAAATTACATCAAAGCCCCTTGACCATCCATCCCCAATTACATTTTAAGACCTTCCACAAAGTCTCAAACTTAAAGGAACTCAAATTCCCCATAAAATGAGCAAAACGACAATTTACTATAAATAGTAAGTTTTGCACAAGAACTCCTTTTGACCCTCGAAACGGCCTAATTTATCCTCTGATGACTTCAATGCCTTTGGTGGTTTTGTAAAGCGTAGAGCTCGTTGATAGCTTCGAAACGCATGGTTATGGGCCCCGTGACGATACCTGGATCAAAAGTTATGGCCGTTTGAAGTCGACACTATGGATTTAACCTTCTGGCTTGACTTCTTGCGATCTTCTTGTTTTAGAAATTCTTTTGTGACTTGTTCTACATCAATATACACAAGACCGGGGGTTTTGGTCCACAAATGGGTCGGGGAGTATGGCCTACGATGGTCCAGAACATAGGAGTCCAAAGCCAAATCCTAAAACATGGGTGAAACGAGGTTTCTTTGTCAATTGACTGTTGGCTGCGGCCAACCGCCGATTCCTCTATCAGTCAACAGTTGGACCTGACCAACTGCCGAATGCCTCTCTCAATCGGCGGTTCGGCATGCCAAATCGCCGAATAGTTAAGTTGGTCATTCGGCGGTTCGGCCTACTAGGCTAACCTTCGACTAGCTCTAGAGTGAACCGCGAAACTACCCCTGAACTGTTTTGAATTCGGGAGTTCTCTTCTTGGCCTCATTTCTAAGGGTCCTAGGCATGTTTCTAAGGTTGCGAAAACACATTACCAAGTTTCCCGTTTAGCATTCCATGGTTTAACATGCAATTTGCTGAGCACGAAATGGGTATAGCCATGGTCATGGAGTGATGGCGAGGATTTTGGCTGGATCAAATTCGTGATTTGAAGAAGAAAAGAGGGAGGAAAGGTAGTGGCCAGATGGCTGATGTCTTGTTTGGTTTGGGGCTTGAATGATGGAGGAGGAGAATGTGGAAAAAGGGTTGAATGGGTCTGGGTTGAATGGGTCTGGCCCAAGAGTGAAAGCTTCTTGAGATTAAATTTACTTTCCAACAAGCCCAAGAATTACGTATTCTGAGGTTGAAGAGAAACTCAACTTTTATGAAAAATGACGGTTATGTTCCGTCTCAAGTGAGAAATTGTGAAACGAAGGGTTTTCGGACATCGAATGACTATGAGTTTAACGTGAAGGTTCCTTGGAATAATTTAAGCTATTTAACATGCCAAGATTTGACCTATTCCTGAAAATACCCAAAATACCCCTCTTAATAGCCGATTGACAACACTACCCTTCCTAATTCAAAACTCAGTCTAATCACAACCGAACCAACTCAAAAACCATTCTAACACTAAAACCAACTTAATTAACACCTAAGTTTAATTAACACTAATTAGTAATTACAATTAATTAGGGTTGGGGTATTACACTATGTCGAAGCACTCATTGCTTCGACATGTTTTGAATTGTGAACTCTCTATTTTTCCCCAAAATAGATAATCTACATGTTTTAAATTTTGAACTCTCTATTTTTCAACATCCAGCTGAATTTTCTTGGCTCTGTCAGAGAATTCATAACTGATTCCATCAAAACAGCTCTTTTGTTGTTCTGTTCACATGTTCCATCTGTTTTAAATTGTGAATTTCTATTTTTCTTAACCTGGGCTATTATGTCTCCAACCAATGTAAACCATGTTGTCCTTGAGCATGCACGTTTTATCTTTCCTCTGTTCATGATAGATGGATAGATTTTTTAAAGGAAAAAGAATTATGATGACATGTGTGCATTTTGAGTCTAAATATACTTTTGGTATTATTTCCAAACAGATGGATTAGACCAAGGAAGAAAGAGTACTTTATGATTTTGCTACGCTTCTTCACTTACAATGTGTTGGATGTGCAAACACCTAATTTGGCTAACCAATAAATACTTTTATCTTCTCACCTTCATCAGTTCCCTACAGCCCCATTTTCATACCAATTTGGTCAGAAATTAGAACTTAATCTGATAGATCCCCCAGGCTGCTATGATTATGATTATGATGATGATGATGATCGCATATATATATATATATTTTGAATGGTACCTGAATTTTATCAAAAGCTAAGTAGAGTAAAAGGCATATACTGAGAAGCAAAAAACAAAAAAAAAAAAAAAAAACCATCCAATTTTGAAAATAAAAACATACAAGAAGCACCCATAATGCTCAATTTTTTTTTTTTTTTTTTGTAACGATGAAATGTATTAAAGGAAACCAGAAGAAAACAAAAGGCCCCTACTGAAGAAAGGGGCGGAAGGTATAAGAGCATTATACCATGGAAAGAACAGAGAAAGAACAAAAAATAACATGGAGGATAACAATAAACTACATGGGAAAGCTACTGAATTACAAGTCCTATCCACCCCTTGCTTAGCAAGCGAATCTGCAAAACCATTGGCCTCCCTCCCAACATGAACAAAAGACACTTGCATCGAAGATGATAAAGCTTCGATCTCAATCAAATAAAACCAAAATCTCCTAGGAAGCACAACTGAATATGTCACCCATGAAATGTCATTAAGAGAATCACTTTCTACCACTAGGTTAGATTGAAAAGATGAGACATACATCCAAATCGCATGTAAGATGGCTAAAACCTCCACCTCATTAGACTCCATACACCCCACATGCTTGGAAAACATAGCCAAACAACTCCTTCACTATTATGGAGCTCCCCACTAATACTCGTTGGACCTTGCTGCCCCATCCACATTTAACTTTAACTCATTAACAAAGGGAGGAACCTAAAACAACACCGTATTTACCTTCTTAGCCCCATAAAGCAAGGAAGCCTCCCAATTATGCAACACATTATCTACCCTTAAATTATTAAATTCACTCTTGAAAAAGGCCCATTTGGCAATTCGGACCACCACCAACTGAGACATGTCTTCCAAAAACGACAAGGACCCTCTGAAAACTATCATTCCTCTGGTTCCACACCAACCATAAACTAGCGAAAGGGATAAGTCTCCAAAGAACCAATCCACACCTAGGAAAATTAAGAATATACATCCACGCTTCAATCATCCCCACCGACGACCCTGGGCTGCTCCATAAAACACCACACCTCACTAGAAAACTACACCACAAGGAATGAGAGAACTCACAATGAATAAATAAATGGTCAATGGTGTCACGCCCCCAAACCTGGGAGAGCACGAATTGGGAGTTAAGAAAGAATTATATTTCTCCCAAGATATGCGTGTATGAGGATAATGTCAATCCAGGCCCATCCATTTTGGCCCATTTCTTGCTTTGTAATTAGTCAAAGCTGTACCTACTACCCACTAGTCAAAGCTGTACCTACTACCCACTTATTGCTTTGTAATTAGTCAAAGTTGTTAGTCATACCTACTACCCACTAGTCAAAGCTGTACCTACTACCCACTTATTGCTTTGTGATTAGTCAAAGTTGTTAGTCATACCTACTACCCACTAGTCAAAGCTATACCTACTGCCCACTTATTGCTTTGTAATTAGTCAAAGTTGTTAGTCAAAGTTGTTCCTTGATTTTAGGATCTAAGATTTGTAATTGATTGTAATTAGGGTATTAAGCCCTTATATATACATCAGTTGATACAAGGAGGAGAGCACATTCATCTCTCTCTCTCTTGTTCTGTGTTTCATCTCTCTCTCTCTCTAACTTTGTCATGGTATCAGAGCTAAATCAATCATCTGATCATCTCCTGAGTCTCTTCCAAGCCTTGGAAGCCATCTGTGATCGTCATCTTCAACTAGATCCTCTCTATTCATCCCTGATCATCTCTGATCAAGCGTGGCCCACCTGTGATCAACATCACCAATCTCAGCGGATTCTTCCCTCTTGGTCGACTGGAAATCTTCTTATTTATGAAGATTTTTTTCCAGATTTATTAATCATCAGAGGTAGGTCTTCTACCTATTTTTGTGGAAATTCAATTTTTTCCATTTGTTTTTATCTCAGCCGTCCAAAATCCAGGATCTGGATCTGATTTGACCGGGACCACTTTCAAAAGTTAGGTGATTATCCTGTTCACCCATCCCCACTCTCTTATCTATCAAGAGATCACCAGGTGGGGCCCAGGTTCTGTTTCTCTCCCTGCCGACCTGGACGATTTGGTGCTGCTGTCTGGCCATTTTTTCCGAGTGTGCTCACTGTTCATCCAGGCCTTCTGGGAACTATTCTGGGCTACCGATTGACCTTCTGCTTGTGTTCTTAACCACTGATTGTGGTCTGATCAGTCTGTCCCACTGTGCTGCTGCCATCTCTAAGCTACTTATTGCTTTCTCCACAACAACTGGGTGCCGATTGCTGATTTTTGCTGTTGTTCTGCTTATCATTCATCATTCTGGTTATTTATTACTGTTGGGTTGATTGCTTGTTCATCCTTCTGCTAATTAGTGCCATTACTGCTGATTGATCTAGATACTACCATTTTCTGTCATTCTTGTTGTTTACTGCTTTCTGGATTGATTACTTATTTTGAGTAGTCATGGACAAATTTGAAATTACCCTTGTAACGACCCGGAATCCGGGGCCCTTCGAATTCCGTGCCGAGACTCATAAGCATCACACACATAGGTTAAATCAAAGATCACATAAAGATTCAGGCATTTATCAGCTTAAACCAACTTGTATTAAAAATCCAAATCAAATGTAACATTGTCCAATAATTGCAATGTCTATAAAATGAAATAATCTGAACAATCTATTAAATCTAAATCTTCTCCATATATGAGGCTTCGACGCTCAAGTACGCATCCCAAAGTCTATCTCCCGGTCATCACGGTTTTCCTGAGTTGCTAAGTTCTGGTTACCTGGATTGGGGCAAATCCACAAAATATCAGTACAACTGAGTGAATAGATATTCTAATCTATTTGTCCATTTAAACATATGCTTAGATAAGATTACACAACAAATTAAAATAACATCCAAAGTCTCATTCAAAGCCAAGGTTGGAATCTGGTCAAATAAACGACAACCTCCTAGCCACCTGTTAGCACCAGCCCAGAAACCGACCACCAAGGTCCAAAACCATCGACCACTAAGGCCCAAAATCATCGACCACCAAGGTCCATCGTATACATGTATACCGGTCACCATGACCCTGTCTCATCAGACACGTCCACTAAGGACCAGCCATCAAAGTGGCTCATCACGTCCATTAAGGACCCGCCGCTATAACGGCTACCATGGCCCGAAGCCATCTATCATCCGGACACAAGTCCAACATCAACAATCCTCACAAAATCGGCCATACATGCTCGTGGTCTAGGGGTGTCCAAAAGGTTCCTCCAAACAGACAAAGTCACCGTATCTCAGTTTTCCAGTCAAATAGCAAATACATGTCTCATCAAAAATATGATATATAGCATGTCCTCAACATTACTAATGGGCAAATTCCATAATCAACCCCTTCTCAAATTATGTGAATTTAATTGCCCCAGTCCGAATCAAAATTGGTTTACAAGATGAGAGAGGTCAATTACATAACTCACCCTTTACAGTTTTGAGGTAAATATTCAATTACCAAATTAATCACCACATATACATATACAAACCACAGAATCTACCATGTGAGATCCCCAAATAACATTGGTATACAACAGGTATCATAATCCACAATATGTTTCAAACCATAATTACTCAAGAAGCGAAATAAAGAAAACAACTCCAACAATAAATGTAATAACCACAATTGAACAGTCCTTATAAGGTCTGAAATCCAAAGAATGGTCTCAAATTAATCAAAACAGGCCCAGCTATGAAAACAATAAATATCAGGCCCTTTCTCCAAATTTTAGAAACATAGGGGACAAGGTAAATAATTAATTAAGATTTAATGTTCTGTAGCACATGGACTCCCATCCCAAAAACGTGTCCAGGTTATCACCACCACTTCCCCCTCTACATACACAAGTGACAGAACCCATTCTAAAATAAAACACTACATGCCTAATGCTGCAGGGTGGGCTGGATAGTGGGTCCCACTGGTCCAAACCTAAGATGGACCTAATGATCTTAGTCGCCCATCAGTCCTTTACCCATTGCATGGACCTGATCTCTGATCAGGTGGGCCAGGGGTCCCACTAGGGCATGTCGACATTTAGTCTTCAACCAAAAAGGATTCCCGCTATCTGTTTTTGAGGCAACTGGAAGGTGGGCCAAACTGGGCAGAACCCACTTGAGTCCTTCATCTCATAGGTCGCCCAACAGTCTACTATCAGATCCATGGTGCAGATCTGTCATCAGGTGGCCCACATGGGCCCCATAGTCCAAAACGTGAAAACAGTTCTAGACTACCTGTATTCTGGAATTTCCTATTTCAGATCTGATTCTTCATTAGTTTTTGGTGGATTAGAGTTGGAAAGGGTACTAAATGATCCTACAACAATGATACATAGTTGTAAAACAAATAGAAATCAACCCATAAGAGAGGTTTACAGGACGACAGCACCATAGCATGGCTTCACGTGACTGATTGACTGATTTTTAAATCAGTTGGATAGTGGGCCATACAGGGCCCACTCCATATAGGTCCAGTACCTTAGTGGTCGACCATGGGTCTACATTCAGATCCACGGTCCTGATCTATCATCAAGTGGGCCATGTGGGTCCCATAGCCAGTTTCAAGATTTCTGCACAATGACGACCTGAATCAATGAAGTCTTGGTTTCAGCTTGGATTTTTACAGATCTTAGGTTGATTAGGGTTGGAATTGCAAACTAAGAACATTATCTACATGTAAATTCAGTTGTTATGAATTCTAGGGCCATCTGATGGTGACTCAAGGCTTCACATCCATATTTACATGTCGACAGTGAGGGGATGACACTGTAGCAGTAAACCCAACTTGAAGAAATCCATTGGATTATCATCTGTATCTAAGGTCCCGTGATAAAAATCAAGAAATCAAGATATACCATAGCATAAACCAGAAATTTAGAATTATACACAAGTAGATCAGAATTTCTCCTTACCATACAATAAAGGAGACTACACAAGAGCAAGGCCAGAAATTCAAAACCCTACAATTAGATCAGAATCTCTACTCACCTGTTATGGCTGACTAGAACTGGGTCTTCCTCCTCCTAGTTTCTTCAAGGCTAATACTAAACTAGGCTTTGGGTTGATCAATATATAGAAGCTAAAGGTAGAGTCCTTCCCAAAGTCCTCTTTCTAATTTTTATTATTTCCTTCTCACATGCCAATCCTATTCCTAACAATACTAGGAGTCTATGGTACAACCAACACAAGTCCCACTCAAATTCCTCCATCAAATTATTGGTCCCAATAATTCTAAATAAAACTAAGATAATTAAATATTAAATATCAGAAAATAATCTAGCCCTAATACTGGGCCCGGGGTATTACAACCCTGGTTAAGTTTGATGGAAAAAATTATACCTCATGGGCCTTCCAATTTCAAATTTACTTAGAAGGAAAGGAACTCTGGACCCACATTGATGGATTTGACCCTCAACCCAAGGAAGATGACAAGAAGATTTTAGTTTGGAAAACTAAGGATGCTAAAATAAAATCCTGGTTACTGGGCTCAGTTGATCCACATTTTATTCTCAATCTCAGACCTTGCAAAACTGCCCGTGAAATGTGGGAATATCTTAAAAAGATCTATCAACAAGGCAATGTTGCTCGTCAATTTCAGTTAGAACTTGATATTTCTCAATTTACTCAAGGCACCCACCCAGTCTATTCAGGAATATTACAATGGATTTCGCAGACTGTGGTCCGATGAAGTAGCTCAGGGGAGTAAGAGGTAGCCAACGGACTATTCTCCAAGCCAAACGGCTTAGGGTATGATGTCTTGGTCTCACACCACAGACAAGAGAGAAACACACGAATGAGAGAACTCAAATTTTCATTAATTTCTGTATATCCCAATGGAAGGGATTACATCCTATATATAATAGAGTCTCAACATAATTTTAGTAACCAATCTCTAATACTAAGAAACTTCTTAATTCTAAGAATCTTGGAAATTAGAAACTACCTAATCAAAGCAATTAAAGAAATTTGCTAAATGTAGATAAATCTTCTAGAAAGCCTAAAACTAGAACTCTCGTTTGATGATTGTGTCACTGCTGGGCCTTATGGGCTTTGGGTCTTCTGGAATATACTTTCAATCGGGGCCCAGTAGTCTGGCCTGCATCAGCTCTCCCCGGCTTGGAGAAACTCGACTCTGGCGAGTTATCAGCTTGGTACCTCTCGTACAAATTCGGATTGAGTCTCTGAAAATCGGTGGCGGTGATCCATGTAGCTTCAGAAAATGGTTTACCTTTCCACTTGACCAAAAACTTGTGATATCCGCCAGTCTTGGTTGTCACTTACTGGTCATCATAGACATCTTCAATTTCTTCTCGAGGAGCTGGAACTATGGGAAGCCGGATATCGTGTTCTTCAAATGATTCATCTTGATAATGCCCATGATAAATCGTGAGATCTTCGACATTGAATGTAGAACTGATAGTCATGTCTGGCGGAAGATCGAGTACGTAGGCATTGGAGCTGATTTTCTTCATAATCTTGAACGGACCTGCACATCTGGGATAGAGTTTCTTGTAAGTGCCTGTGGGGAACCGTTCTGGCTTAATTCGCACCATGACCATGTCTCCTTCATTAAATTCAACATGGCGCTTTCGAGTGTCCGCTTGCTGTTTGTAACGCTCATTACTTTTGGCAATCTGTTGACGGACCTCATCATGGACGTCTTTCATGTGCTTTGCAAATTGTTCAGCTTCTTGGCTAGGCCTGGCTTCAGCTGGTAAAGGACTCAAATCAATCGGAAGACGCGGCTGGATGCCTGTGACAACTTCAAATGGTGATCTTCCAGTTGATCTGTTTACGGAGTTATTATAGGCAAACTCCGCCGTGGGTAAAATAAGATCCCATGAAGCAATGTGGTCGCCGATGAGACATCGAAGAAGATTACCCAAGCTACGATTGACGACCTCAGTCTGGCCATCAGTCTGAGGGTGATAGGCACTGGAGTACTAGAGCTTTGTCTTCAACATATGCCATAAAGTTTTCCAAAAGAAGCTCATGAACTTAGTATCTCGATCCGACACTATAGTCTTGGGGAGGCCATGAAGACGAACCAACACCGATTAGTAATTTTGCATCACAAAAAGCGAGAAAAATAAATTTTAAATAAAATATTTATAATAATATTACAAAATAGAAAATGCCTCATTTAAGATTTTCGCTTTAGGCCTCAAGTTGTCTCAAGCAAGCCTGCTCCATCTTCGTCTCCTGCAATATGACCATCACCTGCTAACACAAAAATGCAAGAAAAGAATAAAGAGGGAGTTTCTAGCGACTCCTCTTCTTAAAACCGCTCAACAATTTCATGATCTGGCCTCGACATCGTCGCAGCGGCGAGAAGACACATCTCCTTTCTTAGAACGATTGCGAATTTTCCATGGCTCCATCACCCGCCCATGCCTTTGGATGCCTTTGATTGCTAACCTCTGTGAAAAATCGTCAAAGGTGCCCATGCTTTTGGCCCCGCTCGAGAAGCAATGGGTCTGACACTGCCATTGCTCGAATCTTGTAAAAAAAAAAAATTAATCAAAAGAAAACTACCCATCTCTTCTTTTGAATTTTTTGAGAAACCCAACAACTTAAATCTGAAATGTCGGCAGTACTGTGTGTCAAGATTGTCGAAGCTTATAGAGAAACCAGCCATCTTCGACGATGGGAACGAATATTATGCTTTGACCAGATGCATGGAGGTTTGGTGCCTTACATAACCATCAGAGCCTTTCAATCTCGAACCCATCTCCGATGTAAAAGACACAAGTTTTAACGACAAGGATCGCTTTCAAGTAGTCTCCAAATACCAATCATCTGCCATAGCCGGAGCTCCGAAGACGAAGAATGCTGGCAGCTCGTGGGAGATGTCTGTTACAAGCAATGCTAGCGGCGCCCCCATCATAGACGTATGACGCTGGCGACGCTAGCGTCGTTCCTCTCAATGTTCTAGAATCAAACTAGGGGGCACTCTTTCGTGCTGCCCGAGCTATGATGAACTTTTTTCTTGCAACGACCGGAAATGGACCGGAATTGATCGGAATAGACAACTGAAATGACAAAAAATGGACCGAAATGGAACGAAATTCAAATCGGAATTTTTGTGGCCCCATTCCGTTTCTGTCGGAGGGCTGGAACAAAAATTTTTGGCCATTCTAGCATAAATGAAATGGAATTGACAACTATGGATTAGACGGGTAGACTATTGGACAATTTTTTTAAGCTTGGACAATTGATAGGAAGACACCCTGCTAAATGCACACACGATTTTCCGTTTCACCCACTGTACTTTTTTTATAACCAATATACATCTGTGTTAAATTACCTGCCATTTTTCCCTTCTCATCTCCGCTTGCTGATTTTGTCAACCATCATCACTTTTCATTTCTCTTTATATATATATATGTGGAATGTATACTGATTAATTATCAATGACAACTAATTTTTCGAAATCACTGTCTCCTTGATAATTTTGGATGTGGATTCCATGTATGATTTTACTTTTCAGATTTAATAAGTCAAAGCTTTATAAAGCTGTGAATTACAACTATGATGAAGAAAATGTCAAAAAAGGGGTCATAAGAATAGACATTAGCCGGGGTCTCGACTTGATTTCCTTATTCGACAGATTTGATTATGAGGTTAACCAGGTAGAATGAACATTAGTTGGGGCCTTCCAAGGGCATTAGCCGAGGTTCGGCCTTTGTTTCTTAGAATTAAAAAAAAGTTTTTTTTTTAAAGGTCAAATGTGGTCTATGTTTATAAAGACTTTGGCCAAATGACGAATGACAAGTCAATTAGGGTCCATGAGGGGGACGTTAGTTAAATGACTTGTATTTCAGTCAAGAAGACTTGAAGAACCATCCTAACCGGAGAAAATGAATCTGAAGAAGAGTTAGGAGCAGTAACGTTTAAGAAACTTTCCATTGATAGGCATCATACACCTGTCGCCTTTAATGGTGAGAACGGCGTATGCACCATTTGAATAAACTTTGTCGATGAAAGGTCCTTCCCTTCCCACTTAGGTTCAAACTTCCCCTTAGATTTGTAGGTGAGGATCATAGGTCTTCGAACTGCGAGGACGAGGTCTCCCTTTTTTAAAACCCTTTCTCATACTTTCTTATTGAAAGATCCTGCCATGCGAGCTTGATATATTTCAATGCTTTGTCTGGCTGCAAGTCTCTTCTTATTGAGACTTTCTAATTTTCAAAGTCTCAACTCAACATTTTGATCACTTGTAATAATTTCTGCAACTGCCACCCTAAGTGAAGGTAGCTGGACTTCTAGGGGTACCACGGCCTCGCACCCGTAAACGAGAGAGAATGGAGTTGACTTGGTCGGACCTCTAATTGTGGTCCGGTAGGCCCAGAGAGTTTCATGGAGTTTCATTCCCCGTGACTTCTTATTGTTTGACACCATCTTTTTCAGGATTTTGCAGATAGTCTTGTTAAAGGCTTCTGCTAGTTCATTTGCGGCAGGATTATATGCTATGGAATGACAGCAATGAATACAGTACTTGTCACGGAACTTGTAAAATTTGTCATTGCTGAATTGTGGACCGTTATCATATATAGACATTTAGGCACGCCAAAATGACAGATAAGATGGTTTTTGGCGAAGTTGATTATGGTGTCAGCTTTTACTTCAGTTAATATAATTGCTTCGAACTATTTAGAGAAATAATATGTAGCCTCCAGAATGAAGTGATGGCCTTTATCTGATAGAGGGTGAATTTTGTCGATGATGTCCATACCCTAGGCTTCAAATGGCCAAGATACGGTTGTAGGATGCGGATAGGTTGGTGGTTGATGTATATAATCACCATGAATCTGACATTCTCTGCATTTTTTAGCTAACTGCATAGAATCAGTTATCATTGTAGGTCAATAATATCCCAGCCTTCGAATATGGTCATGCAATTTTGGTCCAGCCTGATTAGCGCCGCATAATCTTGCATGGACTTCTTTTAGCATGTTTTCTGCTTCAATTTTATACTGGAGTATTTTTAGGAGCCAATTGTTTGGCTTTATATCCTGCATTGCCAAGCAACCCTGACCGGGTATAGCACGAGGTACATGGAGATTAGAAATCATGGAGTTGTTGCTAGAAGCTGGATTGGGATTAATAATTTATGATGCTGGACCTAATTTATGATGCTGGACCTCCGACTAGTTCTGTTTGTGATCTAAATCTTTTTAATCAACACTCTGTACATGGACTTTTTAGTCTCTCTCTCTCTCTCTCTCTCTCTCTCTCTCTCTATGTATGTAAATGTATAACCGATCCAAAATATCTCTATAGCAATAAGTCTACGGGTGATAGAGAAGCAAGGGATGTAGGTCGAAGAGGTGTGGAATCAAGATCTGGCAAACATTTATCATTATCAATGTCCCTGTGCATTGAGAGGGTGTCAAAAAACCCTTTCTCAGTTGGGAAATAATGCCAGACAGCCCAGTTTTTCTTCAAAAACCCCAATCAATAAGGTTAATTAGACAAAATCACTTTAAGTTCGTTTCATCTAGGGATTGGGTTTGATGTTTAAGAATAATTATGGAAAAAAAAACGAACTTGCAGTCTCGAACCCATGAAAAACCCACAAAGCTTTGTTTAAACCTAAGGCAAAAAAGAGAAAAACGATTAAAACACATATTTCCATGTGCTTGCCAACTGTGAAAAAGCTTTGAAAGAAGGCACCAAAGGATGCTTGGGGCCACTGGTTGGGACCAACGAAAAGGGGATGTGTCGACAGTGAATGTTGAAGAGGATAAGGGATAGAGGAGGACGATGGAATGTGGGAAAATGGGGTTCTTGCGCTTTTTGTATAACCGCATGGATGGTCGATATCGACCATCCTAATAAACATATATATATATAAAACAAAAGGGGCCCAGAGGGCCCCTCCCGTCTCTAAACTACAGTGGGTCGTCCACTTACCTATGGCATACTATGCAGACTTTTTCGGTAGTTTTCCCTAAAAAAAGGAAAAAGGCGTGCCTCAAAAGGAAACAAGTTGTATAGAAATCTCATTGTATTGGAAAGGGTGGCGTAATAGTACATATGAGTTTTAGATGGAATTATGTAAAAATTAGAAGTGTAATACTGACTATGAATTATTGTTAATAGATTCAACATCTTTTGTTCTTACCCCAGCCAAGAAGAGCTTGACCCATGAGGGAGCCCAAGCATGTAGGAAGAGAGACTGCACACGTGGAAAGAGATTACCCACAGTTGTGGAAAGAGAGCCCGCAAATAAGGGAGGAGAGCATCGTAGTGATTATGGATCCCATTATCCCAATGACTACCTTATTACTTATTAGGTGGATGATTCTAACCACTTTCTGCTAGAAGCCTAAGTACTTGCCGTAAAGAAAGGCCAATGTTAGCTAACATTTCTTTGGTTATATTTACCATTAAGAATCTCTATAGTTTTTACCTCATGATACTATGTTGCCTTACAAATTAAAACATATGGGAAATATTAATGGGGCTTTTGGCGGTAGGTCCTTCATCATTTACTTTTATAGTCTAAGGTCCACGGACTTTTTTCGTAGTGACAGCAGTCCTTTCATGAAAATGACCATCTGAAAAGGACATAAATGCCCCTGGACACGTCAGCATAAAGGATTGCTTCGCGTAAAATCATTTCAAACCCTTTCATTGAAACAGAAACCACATTCATCCCAAAAGTGAATCAAAAAACAAATCAAATTGCAAAAACCTAAAGTCTTATTCGATCGATTGGAAAGAAACTGGTTCGACTTGGTGCTTCTCGGTTTCGATCTGTGCAATAACTTTCCGGAGAAGATGAGGAGAGTTGTAGAGGAGATCTCTAATGGGCCACATAGACTCGTTGGAGTTGGATAAGAGAGAAGTAGTCTAGGTTCTTTGTTTTGTAGAGTTCCAAGTACTTATCTCAAGGGTTGTAAAGTTCCATTGCATCTCTCTTGTCTCGGTTTGCATGATCAAAAGCACATGGCCTTTTCTCCCATGATCTTGACAAGTGGCAGATAGGGAAAGAGATAGGAGAGAAGTTGGCTTAATTCAAGCCAAGCTACAAGAAGAAGATAGAAAATGTGAAGAGGACGGCTGAGCTTTTGCACGTGATCGGCTGTGATGCCCGGCATCTACTCAGTCCGTATGCCAGCAAGTTTGTGTGGGTCCAGACTCAGATAAATTTGTGTTGGTCCAGACTCAGATAAACTTGTTTGCAAATCAGAAAAGTTGTTCAAAACTCACATAAATTTATCTGAGTTTTGGCAAATTTATCTGAGTTTTTCCAGAAGTTCAGATATGTTTGCCGAAAATTCAGATAAATTTATCTGAGTTTTTCCAGAAGTTCAGATATGTTTACCGAAAGCTCAGATAAATTTATCTGAGCTTTGCATCTGAAACTGGTGCTTGAATGGCTGAGAGAGAATCAGCTAATGTTTTCACAGATTGTAGGTAATTAGTAATGGGTGATGCACCTTTTTGAATTGTTTGTAACTGGTTGTGAATAAGAGACTTATGTGCTTGAGACTGCTGCAGATGAGTCTGTTCAAGAGAGAGCCAAAGTGAACGGGTATTTGTGAATCCAAGAGCCTGAGGGGCAACGGTCTTGGCAAGAGTGGCATTAATGCAGTTGATGACAGATTGATCAATGCGAGTCCATCCTTCAAGGGCTGGATTTGGTGTTGCGATGCTATCTACACAGATGTTGATAGGAGGTGCTGACTTAGTACCATCAACGTAGCACATGAGACCAGTGCTTTTCAAGATGGATTCCATCTGATATTTCCAGACTAAATAGTTGGTGCCATCTAATTCAATGGAGACAAAATTGGTAATGTTTGTGATGGGGAGAGTTACTGTGAGAGAGGAAGAGGAAGAAGAAGCAGAGGAGGCCATGGTGGGTGAATGACGGGATCAAAGAAGAGAAACATATGTGAGTCTTTGTAGGGCTCTGATACCATGGTGGCGACGAAGCGTGCTCTGCAATGTTACTCCACAACCATGGAAAGGAACGGAAAATGGAAGAAATGAGAGAGAAGCAGATGGAAGGAGTTCTCTGGGACAACAAAGAATAAGAAAGAACTTGGCCTAGGAATGAGGGTTGAAAGGGGCAAATTAGTCATGAAAATATATGACGTGGCATGTTAGGGACCTTTCACCAAAATATCTCCAGCTGTCTGGACTAGAGACATTAGAGAAAAAGTTGTTGTCCTTGATGCCTTAGAAGACCGTGCGCAGGGACCTTTGGCTAATTTACCCAAGATTAAAACATATGGGAAAGTCAGTATGGCACGATGACAAATTAGGCAAAGGGGGCATGTTTATTTGCATGGGATCCAAAAATTCATAGTCAAATGGCTTCAACAAAACGATTATTAAAGATGTGAAGCATGAAGTACATGACTTGAGGGTGAAGGATATTAGGTAGAGACGTAGATGCAGACATTTAATTTCCAAAGATTTGATTTACTAGGATGATGACTTTGTATTCATTTCTTATCTTCCCTTGTTTCAGTTTCCACAAGTGAGTGTCATTTGATGACCTTTATTGATATTTACATTTGATTATTCATTTTTATTGTCTTATAAAAATACAAAGTCAGATCAAAAGGTCTGCCACATTAAATCATCTTTGCCCTTGATTTAAGGGTCTTAGGACTTTATTTTTCACTAGAATTTAGAAAATTTATGTCTGAAGAATTTCTTCTAAGGCATAATGGAATTCGTGATTGAGCATTTAAAAATATCATCAAAAAGCAAAGGAAATAAAATTCCAAGAATTCCAAAGGCCGTTTAAGACATGGAGTGTTGAGATTCTGGTAAAAAAAAAGTTGTATTTACAAATACCATGTGACAAGCCATCACATAGTTATGTGATGAATTCTCCCAACACACCCTCCAAATTCTTGTCATAAATTATAATATTAAGAAACGCATACTCTTAAACAGTAATATCATCTAAACTATAATTTTTTTTATAGATTTAATCGAAGGGCTAGTAAGGGATGAAGGAGTGAAAAATTAGCACTCGTATGACATATCCACTTATCATGACAAAATTACGAAAGGTGCATCGTCGCTTGCTCGTGAATCAGAGTTTTCCGGGTGCAAATTTTGCCGCAAAGTACATATCAATCATATCAATCAAAGGAGAGTCCGAGCCGAGCCGAGCCGAGCCGAGCCGCGTCCCTTTTAATTTAGGTTATTTAGCTGACGTGAGCATAATATCATTACTTTCTCTTGCCAGCTATACAGTGATTAAACCCCTCTCTCTCGCTTCTGCCTGCTCTTGCGAAATCTCAAACCCTCAAAAACCCTCACAAGAAGGACAAAAAACAAAAGAGGAACCGTCGTTCGAACGAGGGTGAAAAAACGAATATGAAGGAAGGAAAAACAGGGCCGCCTCCTGAAAGGGAGCTCTATGCTCTACTCCACATATCTCCCGAAGCCTCAGACGAGGAAATAAGGAAAGCGTATCGCCAATGGGCTCAAATCTACCACCCCGACAAATACCAATCCCCACAGGTATTCTTTTTCCCAACACCACCATCCAACACCAACCATTACTCCTCCTCCTCCTCCAATCAATCAATCTATTGAGATTTCATCAAGACTCCTTTTTTTTTTTTCCTTTATCGTCCTTCATTAGATCGGAACGCGTGTGTTTTAAGCTACCAACTAACAACACTCAAGAGTGGTTTGGATGTTCAATCAAATACTCAGAGAAAGTGAATGCATTTTTTTATTTCAAAACTTAGGGATTCCTTCAGTTTATGCCTTGCTTTGTCTAATTACAAGTTCTATGTGGTAGATCTGTTTGGGTTGAATTCTGTCAAGAGTACTGAAAATGCTTGTAAAAAATTGTTTTATTTCTAGGTAGCCGAGCAAGTTGTTGTGAGTGCTGCCAGGATTTTGTTAACATTATCATCTTACCATAATGCTGGCGTCGCAGTTTTGTGCTATCATTTTTCTTATTGAATGATGTGTTGGCAGTGTTGCAACCTTAGTTTTTATAAATATATTTGACTCATTTTGGCACGTTCATTCAATTTCAGATGAAAGACATTGCTACAGAAAACTTTCAACGGATCCGTGATGCATATGAAATCTTAAGTGATGAGCACAAACGCCTAATATATGATATATATGGCATGGAAGGGCTTACCTCAGGTTTGGAGCTTGGCCCTAAGCTGAATAAACCAGAAGAAATCAAGGAAGAGCTGGAAAGGCTACGGCGTCGCAAGGAAGAAGAGAAGGCTTCAGTGCATGTCCGCCCTTCTGGGTCACTGCTTGTCAATTTATCTTTGCCGCAGTTTCTAAATGGTGGTGGCATAATGAGAGGGTATGATCTACCTATCCTTTGGCATTTAGATTTTGTTAATGCCTTTAACAGTTTCGTTTGGATTGTGCACGTTCCATGGGATTAAAATGCGGTTTTGGACCATGTATCGGTATTGTCCAAAACCTTTAAGTATCGGCCTTTTGTATTGATTCTTTTCGTTGTATTTGTCCTTTCTATCATTTTAAAAAATAATCCAATAAATCCAAAAGAATTGGGAAAAGTGTGATAGTAATATCAATTTCAACATTTACATTTATAAGGGGTTTTGTTTTGGATCATCAGTGAAAATGAGTACTGTATCGCCAAGAGTCCATGGAGCTACACCTATAGTGCATTTCTAAATTTTCTTTTATTTGTCTTTTAACTAAAAAAGTGTGGTACTTTGTTAAATCCATTTAAAATATTCATTTTACATTGAGTTTGTACAAGCTTATGGAGATAAAAGAAAGGAAAACTAGAGACCTTGATTAGACAAGGTGCATTAGAGATAATAACGAACATGGTCTTGGTTAAAATGATGAACTCCACAGATGGGAATTGGCCGAATTCCTCTCGGAACTCAACACCTACGACTACGAGCACTCTTCCATTGAAGAGAAACAACAAACCAAACATACCAATTTTATTGAATAATCATGAACTACTCTCCTAATAGAGGGATTACATATTCACTGTTGCAAAAATCTGCCTAGGCGGCCGCCTAGGCGGTGACCGCTAGGCGGGGATTAATCGGACTAGGAGGGGATTAATCGGGCTAGGTGGGGATTAATCGGGAATTAATCCTTAGTTCATGCCCACCGCCTAGCGTCCGCCTAGCGATTTTTACAACATTGTACATATTTATAGGAAGGGTTGGACATCTTTCCTAGTATGACTCTGCTTTCCTAAACAATAAAGGAAATTAAATCATTAACTTGCTTAACAATTCAAATAAAATAATACTCCTAATCTTAATGACTTCTAAATAAATCATAACTCTCTAAATAAGACTCTTAAGTAATTAAAACTTCTAAGTAAATAGATATCCTGCTGGGCTGTGGACCGGATCCAATTAGCTGGCCGACCATGGGTCTGGCCTGCATCAGTACTGATGTGTTAATTAGGATTATTTGGTAACCAATTTGTTCAATAAAAGTTGGGTGTAGGAAGAATTGTCAACTTATATCATTCAGAAAATAAATAATAAATAATAAATAATAAAAAAAGAGAATGTTTGACATATGGAGAAAAAGTATGTGGTCCCTTTTCACCAGAACAAAAGATATTCAGAATTTTGCAAGCTACAGATTTAACAAGCTTATGAGCCAAACAATGAAGTTGTGGGAGAGAATGATGGAGTAGCGCCTAGAAGAGGAATCAAATATTACGGAGGACCAGTTTGAATTTATGCTAGATACAGGGGTGGAACCGGAAAATATGAGTTGGGTGGCTGCTATGTAAAATAGAAAATTTGTTTGTGCCCCCGCCTACCCCCCGCCCGCCCACGGCCCCAGTTCCACCGTTGGCTAGATTTGTATATAACAGAAACCAGTTTCTATACAGATAACTTAGCGAAAGTTGTGAGAGAACATGGAAATTTACCACATGATCTTCTTTGACTTAGAGAAGGCACACGGGAGAGTATTGAGACAGTTGATTTGGTAGTCATTGAAGAATAATGCATTGCTAATAGGCGTATCAAATTGTACACGACATGTATAAGTGGGGAGTAACAAGTGTGAAATCAACAGGGAATCACATTTGAGTCCCCTATTAAAATTGGGTGGAACCAAGTATTGATTTGAGCCCCTATATATTTGTCTTTGTCATTGACAACTTAATCGAAGGTTTGTGATGCGGACATGTGGTACTAATTAGTTAGATAAGAAAGCAAGCTAACGATAAGTTAGAACTTTGGACGAAGACGTTTATGTCAAATCAGTTGAAAATTAGCAGATTTAAGACAAATATATTGACGAAGATTCAGAAGTTGAATACATAATTCTACTTGCTGAAGAGTTTTTGGACCAGCTTGAAAGCTCTAAAACCAAGGGCTGGCCGAGGTGGTGATGGCTTTAGATCAGAGAACAAGCCTGAACAGTACCTAAATATTTGATGAAATCTGTATGACAGGGCTTTTTCAATAAAACAGAAGACTACAGTAGGTTTTCTGCAAAATCTGGAAATTCCTGCAAAAAATTACAACTAATAGTTTTTTTATTTTTTGTCCTTAAAATAATCGAGTTTAAAATTTAAATGGGCCAAACCCATGCAAACTCTATACCATCAGGGTCGCCCATCAGTCTACTATTTATTGATGGGAGTCCACTTGACCAAATAGTGGGCCTTTTCGGCCCTATAATCCCAGATGTACAGCAAGGTCTATGCAACCTTTGCACGATCATTTTCTAGTGCTGCAGTTCTTTCTTAGTTGTTTTTCTTTTATCTCAGTTTATATGGGACCAATTTAAGTTAGAAGACTTAGCTAAAATTGATGATAGATGGCTGAGATAACTTGCCTTAGGTCTTGTGCATACTTGCCATGTGTACAAAATGTCGATGCTGATAAATATTTAAAATATATTTGTTTAACACAATAGTCTACCTAAAAAAAAAGATAGAAAGAAAGAGAAAAACAAGTAATGTGACACATAAAAGCGAGTAATGTGACACATATCTACACATGCCTAACGAGATTTTGGGTGTCATTTTTGATAAAGTGGCTGGATTATTCTAGTGCTAGTTTAAACAGTGCTGTGACGATATCATACTACTTTATTTTATTTATGAATTTAATTTAAATATTGGAATTTTTATTGTATGTGACAATAGTGTTACATTTCATTTTATTTTTTTACTTTTAAGCTAAATGTTGCAATGTATATTAACTTGATTGTGACATAGGGCTGCAATATCTCTTGGTAAGTGGTAACTATTATTTTTGCATAAGTTAAAATACCTGTATTATGCAGAATGTGTCAAGAGTTTAATGCTCTCTTAAGTACAATAATTGGGTTGCATGACATTTAATAACAATCCTACTAGAAATTATATGTACTTACACATCATCAAGCTGTTATCAAAGCGTTTTGTTTACGGTTATTTCATCTTATAGCAGATTGCATCACATGGACTTTTGTCAACTTTCAGTTTTATAACTTTTAGTTCTTTTCTGGAGTTTCATTCATGAGCTTCTGTTCTGTTGTGATATTCCTTCTCTTTGGAGGCTGCCACACTAGCTGGCATAGTTTATCATCAACAGGTTGAGCAGGGTTTGAACCCTGGTACCTCCTGTGGGAGCAATCCCATTGTCATATTCTGAATCTTTTATCTTTTTAGGGAACTTTGCTTCATGTCCATTTTCTAGTTATTGTCGAGACTTGAGTGTAGTCTCTGTCAAGCACCTTCCTTTTGTTGTGACATTCTTTTCATTTTCTCACCAATTACGATTACTAATGTTCAATTGAAATGTATCACTGGTAGGATGGCAATGTCTACTGAAGTTCAATCCCAGATATCCAAGCGGAACACTATTGCTATTGGCGGAAATTTGGCAGTTACAGGAAACTCTGGTGGTGGTGCAGCAACAGCTGTGCTGAGGCACCAGTTGTCTTCGGTTTCTTCTATAGAGTTTATGGCTACAGCCGGTTTACGAGCACTTATTGGGGTACAGACATCTCGGTAGGGAAGTCACTTTTGTATGCTAGTTTGTTTACTTAATGACTCCTGTCACCACATATTCATTTCTTTGGCGCATATTTTGATCTGTCAGACCTCAATTATAGAATTGAAAGAATTTTTTTTTTGCTGCCTTATTCTCAGTCATCTATCACTTCATTCAACTGCTACAACTGGGATTGCTATGTCTTTGAGAGATGGCTCGATCAATCTATCCAATACCTGGACTCGACAACTCTCTGAAATATCAAATGGAAATGTACGCTGCTTCTTCTTAGATTCTGTCTCAGTTCTGGGATTCTTTTTTTCAATTTTGACTATTTTTTTATCGGCTTCTAATGGACTGTTGGACCCCCTAGGTCCTGCCCCTAATGGGCAGGGTGCTTATACCTAACCTTTTTTTTTTTTTTTGGAAATGGCCAATATCTTCCTGTACCTTCCAGGGCTGGAATCTGCGACCTCCACCCCACAATGGATAATCATAATGTCCTTATCAAGTGCGCCACACATTCTGGAGTACTACCTTATTTTTAATAGTTTTGTTACTAAAGTGTTATGTAATCAACAAGAGCCCGTAGCACCACGGAAGGTGCTTACTATTGCAATCTTGAGGTTGTGGATTCAAGTCATGTTTGTTACCTGTTAAAAGAAAAAAAAAAAGGAAAAAAAATGTATTAATGTAATCATACTTCATTGTTCATTCCTTTTTTTTTTCTGGTCTGTTTATTTTCCCGAGAGTAACATTTAAAACTTTATAAAATAGTGGATAAATAAAATAAAATAAGTCCAATTGCAAGCATTATGGTGGTCCCTGTAGAATAGGTGAGTTTATTCTGCATTAGTTAACAATTTGTCATTTCTACTATTACCCTTTAAGCGTAGCTAAATACTGTCAATCTATTGCTATACTTTCTCTTTTTCATTTTGAAAGGCAAGTGAGATTTTATTAGGAAAAAGAAGATTACAAGAGGATAATTATTGCTATACTTTGTTCATTGAAAAAATTATTATGATAAACCATATTGTATCTGTTTTTTTCCCTAAATAAAATGTTAAGTGAGCCTTCATAAACTACCAATAGACTACAAAGCTTAAGTAGGCTTTATAAATATAGGAGAACTCAAATGCCGGAAAAGTATATCATCATTGCCCCAGCTGCTTCTCCATAGATCAAATTTGGATTTACCTATGAACCTTTTAGGCGAAGTGCCCAAGAATTTTTTTAAAAGATTGCACCTTAATTGAAATGTCATAAACAAATTCTGACAAATCATCCTTTTTCTTCCTGCCCAAATTGTCCTCAACACAGCCATGATAGCGTAGTTCCACAATGTAGAACCTCTATGAGAAGGACATCCAAACCACCAACTTCCAATATGAGCTTTTGTACTACTGGGCATTACCCAGTGCACTCCCAAGTCCCAAGTAGATGAAAAAAATGACTCCACACCAAACTTGCAAATGAGCGGTGGATCTGCCTCCTTAAATGCATACATTAACAAATTGCAGTTTTTGGTTGCACCTAAAATTGTTAGAATCTTACAAGATTTCCATAAAAAAAAAGAATACAATTTTTATTTATTTATTTTGAATGGTAACATGAACCTACAACCTTGGTTTTGATAATGAGCGCTTTTCTACTGTGCTTCGACCTCTTGTCAACAATAAATAAAAGCTATAATCATTAGAAATTAGGGATGCCTTTATCTTTGTATGTGAAACATTGAGATGCTTCCCTCTGTGCACCAACTTTTCATTAGATGATTTAGCAGTAAACTCCCCGTTTTTATCAGGATGTCATATGAAAGTCCCTCACTCTCTCTGAAAGAGAGATGTTTTGTACAAGAGATGGGAGCTTTCCCAATGGCGGTCTCAACATCATTGAATTTTTTTTTTCCTAAAATGAGCAACAGAAAAGCATACCTCTTAATCCGCCTAATTCATCAGTAACAAAAGGCATGGGATCTGTTGAAATGGCAAAAAGAGAAGAAAAAGCTTCCACAAATGGTCTGTTATCGTACCAAATATCTTGCCAAAATTGCACCTGAGTTCCTTCCTAAACTGAATAGGAAACATTTGCAAAGAAAAAACTCTATGTAACCGCTTTTTTAACCGTGTTCTTAAGCCTTGAAGAATGAGCAGTTGCCTCACACACCTTCCACCATCTATTTTCCAAATTATATTTTATGAAAAAGATCAATCTCCATACGCTGTCTTATTGATTACCCGTGCAACATAACAACTTCCCCAACATGACTGAATTATCCCTCTTAAATATCCCTACTTCCTATACCACATTCAATTTTGGGTTCGTAGACTATTTTCTATATAACCAAGTGATATGTTTTTTATTTTCTTTTGTGTTCCATAAAAATTCACGTTGAAGATACTCAATCCTTTTTTTTTTTGCTATAAGAATATGCTCAATCCTTTTAACAACAGATTGGACACCACAAGATGGAAAATGAATTGGGAGATTTATGAAAGCTGACTTTATGACGCCTCCTTCCAAATGATAGATATCAAGTCTCCTATGTTGATACCTTCTTTTCGTATCTTTCAATAACTGGATCCTATAAGTGTTGGTTGGTTACTTGGTTTCCTAATGCATAAAGGAAGACCCAAATATGAAGAAGGCAGGCTCCTTGCCCCGACATCCAAAAAATATTAGCTAAGACCCAGTATAAGAGCAAATGGGTGGTGTTCTCTGCCTCTCACAAAAATAAAATTTATATGCAATTTTTGTTGCGCCTATTAAGTTTATCATTTGTTAGAGTCCATTCAAGATTATTGCCAACAAAGTTATAATCTTAGGAATTAGGATGTGCTTTTATCTTCTGTAGGCAGGTGAAAGACTTTGATGCCCTATTGTTCACCAACTTTTGATGAAATGATAAGGGACATGAGTGGGGAGGAGAGAGTGGGTGACGTTCAATAGCAAGTTGAAGGAAGAGAAGTTCAAATGGAGGCAACAGTCCTGAATACACCAATCTCTTCTATGATATGGCGCTGAAAGAAGGTAATTAAGGATAATTGCAGCATGGAAAGCTGTATGACTAGAAAAGTTAAAGCAGATCATAAATTTCATGATAGATTATTACAAGTTCTACTTAAAAGAGGAGTGGGAGAGACCAAGGGTGGACAACCTAGAGCTTAAGTTAACTGGGGAGGAGAATATAGATTGGTTGGAATGGGAATTTGAGGAAGTGGAGGTAAAGACGGTTGCATTGACCTATTAGCCTCATTGTCAGTTTGTACAAGATCCTAGCTAAGGTGCTCCCAACATGTTTACAAAGAGTCTTCCCAAAAGCGGTCTCTTGGGCCGAAGGAGCCTTTGTTCATGGGTGTCAAATTCTAGACTGGGTGCTCATTGCAAACCAATGGCTAGACGCGTGACACAAGCAGAGAAAATGGGGGCATTGGCTGGGATTTTCTCCTACATTTGATGAAGAGTGGGTTTGTTATTTAGATGGCATGGCTGGATTAAAGAATGTGTTAGTTCATCGGTTTTCTCAATTCATGGTACTCCTAAAGGCTTTTTCTTACAAGGTTGAGGTCTGAGGTTGGCAATCGGCCATCCCCCTTTCCTTTTGTCTTGGTCAGTGAAGCTCTTAGCTAAGTGCTACAAGCAGCAAGAGATACAATTCTATTCAAGGGGTTCAAATCATAGTTTTGAAACTCGGCCATGACTGATGGTTCATACCTGATTCGGCCACCTTTTTTTTTTTTCACTTCATCCCTTTCTTCTTCTTCGTCTTTCACGGCAGTGCACCACACTCATCAAAACCCTAGATCCCTTTTTCAGCCATGATTCCACCATCCTTCTCCTTCCATGATTCCATCGCTCCTTCCATGATTCCATCGGGGGGGGGGGGGGGGGTTTGCGGGCGCTGATTTTGATTTGTAAATCACGAACACTAATTCAAATGCTCTAACACGTGGCCTAAGGTTACTTGCCTTCAGTTTGCCAGTGACGCATTCTGTCAGTGACTTATTTACAAATCTTTCCGTCACTGGATCCCATAAATCTTCAATTTCTTTATTTTTTATTTTTTCAATGCATAGAAGAAGAACCAGATATGAAGGAACACTCACTGACTGACGCCCAAATGAGTGGTATTCTCTGCATCCTGCAAAATGCATACATTAACAATATTCAGATTCTTGAGCTTACTATGATTATAAAGGGGAAAAGGAGAGAGAAAAAAAAAAAACTCCTTTTTAATTTTTTTTTTCATCCAATCAGACCCATCAGCATCACTACCCATTTGTTGGAGCTGTAGGTCCTTACAAATTCTTTGTGACTGGGCCCACAAACAAGCTGAGTTACCTCGTTTCAATACATTACTGTAGATGTTCCCAGATTTGCGGCAGTAAGGTTCTAGTAGAATTGAATTGGTCGTTTTGTTGATTCCATATCTCTTGGTCCAATAGTTTGACTCATTTATGGCCTTCTAACTGATCTCTATGTGTCCCCAGTGCACTTAGGCCTCCTAGCCTATCTCAGTAAGGTTAATCCTACGCTTCCATGTGATTAAGCTCCAAAACAGGATCCTGGAGACCAAGTGTATAGAGGTGAGAGGGCAGGGCGATTGACTTCCATGCATGCTCAGATATCTTTCTTAAAGCATATCTTATCATAATTTTATTATTTTCTTTTAAATATGGAGGCCAAAGGAAGAAGGTAAAGGCAAGGAAGCCTGCTAGAAAGTGAAGGGTGATCGGCTCATTTCCAACTGGAAAGGAAGATCTCAGTCTTGTTAAGATCTAAGATAGACATTATCTGGCAATTGCTTGGCCACATGTTGGAATCGTGTTATCATATTTCAAAGGGTAGTCTGAGTTTTGGAGGCATTGGTGCTTTTCTAAGTGGTTTGCATAATGCTTCGTTTTCAGTGAGACTGCAAAACTTCAAGTTAGTTCCATTTCAAATTTATACACAAGTTAGACTTATGACTGTTGGATTAGGTACAGAGGAATCAATTTGGAGAAAGAATGACTTCATAGGATGTACTCAAATAATGAGATGCGGTACTTTGAGTTTTTGGGATGTTAATAGACCTTCAATTACCTGTTTACTTGAAGGTTCCGACCTGAAAAATCCAGGTATGGTTCCTCCTTTTGGACCTCATTGATAATTGGGATGGGTTCCAGGTCTAGTTGGGTTCATCCTCAATTATCTTGTTACCGAAGTGATATTTATTAAATATTATAGATTATATTAACTAGTAATATATTATACATCAAGACAGAGGATAGCATGCAGCACATGTGGTAAGTAACGCAACTCGAAGGTCACAGGTTTGATCCTCACCAAAACTGTGGGTTCTTCTTTCAAATAAACAATCAATTTTGAGTTGGATCCGGACTATGGTCCGTCAGTGTTGGACCCAGGTCCAGGTCTGATATCTAATTGGAAATGGGCCTGGTCATGGCTCATAATAATGGGACACAAACCTGAACTGTTTACATCCCTAGGCATTGGTTCTTTTCTCTGTTGACTGTGTACGACACACCAAAATAAACTGCAAATCAGTTCCATTTTAAATTTGTTCACAGTTTCAAGTAGTGATCATGTATTAGGCAATTAGAGGTATTGGCTGGAAGAAGAATGGCATCACTGGCTGTAAGCAAACTAATAAAACAGTGGACTGCAAAATGGTTGTGGCATGCATTTGAAGACATTGGGTTGTTGTTTTCATCTACTTTTTTGTTAATTTTTATCAATTGTGTTTGGTTAGAGCCAGAGGATGCTTTTGTTTTTGGTTGAAGTGAAAATAAATTTATGTTTCTCATGTGTACACTTGTGTTTTTTTTTTTCTTTTAGTAGGGACAAGGCTTTGATGATGATGATGTGCACACGTTTTTTTTTTTTTTTTGATAATGGTTACGGATTAAACTAAAATAAAGCTGTTCTTATGGTAACGTTTCTTACTTTCTCAGATACAACTTGTTTTAGGTGTAGAATCAACTATTGCTGTCGGATGGCAAAGAAAAGATGAAAAAACATCTGCCAGTGGGGAGATCAAGGTACATTTGAAAGATTTTTTTAGTGTATATACTGACCTGCACATACATTCTTAGGTTCATAGTTCATACACATTCCTATACAGAAGCACACATTGATGCCCAAATATAAAGAGGGATGCTAGAAACTGCCTGGCCTTTTTCTCTAAAAAACTGGCATAACTGATTGTGAGTGCTGGTTGGTGGGGGCGGCATGGGTGTGTTTTGTGGGTGTTTTTTTTGCATGGGGGGGAGTTTTTCATGCATCCAGGTGGCACCCACAGCCAGGTCCATTCCCAAAGTAGGTGTGTACATAACTGATCATTGCCATGTATATAGATGTATGTATGCATGCATATGTGGATACAGACATAGATATTTGTTGTATGCTAGTCATTTGCTGACCAACATTGCTTGCTCAGTCTTATTGTGAAAGAGAGCCCCGATGGGGCCTGCTTCTGTGCATTCGTATAATTGCATCTGATTGTCAAATTCAGTATGGGAGTTAGAAGGGAAATGTGCTCCTGATAGTATGGTGAGTTACAAAGCTCACTATTGTGTTTGCGTTATATTCTGCTAAGAGGTACCTCTCACCGATTTGCGTGAGGTAACCTTTTTACCACGACGTGAGACACCCCATGATAAACCCCAACCCCAACCCCCCCCCCCCAATTCCCTACAAGCCCTTCACATGTTTGTATATGTGCGTGCGTGCTAGATGCCCTACAAGCTGTTCGCATGTTTTTAAGGTCCACATGGCCACTGGCGTTTATGGATGCAAGGGATAAGGGGTGACCTTAGGCCCACAACATCACCTTTGTCGTACAAGGATATCCGACAGAGGACCGCACATTTGTTGCTTTTAAGTTAAGAGTGATTCAATCTTATGGCATGTCTTTTTCTTTTTCTTTTTTTTGAATGGTAATCTTAAGGTATATGTCACTTTGATAGGGATGAAATTGACTGTGTTCCACGGGGTGGTTAGGTGGGAGGTTTGGTTTATATATGGCCCAAATATCACCCATTTTCAATGAATTGGTTACACATTACAGTTCAAAACCCTGGATTATAAATGGCCCACATATCACTGATGCTTATTGAATCAGTTACACATTACAGTAATTAATTATTGACTTCCAGTGGACATTTCTAACTTGGAAAGACAGAAGTTACCAAAATCCAGTTATTGATGTCCATATGGCAAGACTTTAACATGTGAGTGCAATCTACACGTCCCTGCAATGTATTAGTTCTTATTCTACTTTGACACTTATATCATTTTCTGGTTCTTATATTATTTCCTGGTTTATCATATTTTATAGTTCTCCAGCAGGAAGGTTGAGATTTTTTAACTGTATTAATAAAAGAAAAGAGAAGGTTGAGATGTTAGCAATTTGATTTTAGGGCAGTGAACCACCCATGGTGTGGCGCCCAGATAAAACTAATGATAAGCACTAGTTATGATCCTGTTATATTATGTGTTTCTCTGCTTTCATTTTTGTGTTTGTGAATTTTCTTTTGGCATTTACAAGCTTGTTACCAATAGTGTACTTCGTGCTTGATTTGAGTTATTTCCAATTTTCTGTAGGTTGGGACAAGTTCCTTTGGGGCATCAGCTCATTATACTCATCATTTCTCCTCTAAGTCTCACGGGCGCATTGCTGGTAGAATTGGAAGGTTTGTTCTTGAAATTCTTTAAGTTCTTGTATTTGTTCTCCTTGCTTTGGATAGTTCTTCAGACTTCTGGTTTCAATATTTCTAGACCTTGGGGCAATTTTGTCTCGGCATTGAAGTATCAGATAGGATATCAAAAAAATAAAAAAAAATGTAGAGCCGTATGTCTTCCCTAGCCTGTATTTTTTTTTCTAAATCTAGACATCAGTCAACTTTGTTGACTTCATCTCTCAATTCTGTGATTGATGGCTACTCAACTTTCTGGATTGTCATTTGATCCAATAGCATGCTTGTGTTCTCACTTCTCATGTTGTTTGGTTTAATGGTTTCTGCATGTTTCTTCCAAAACCAGAAAATAGAAATCATCTGAAAAGTCCAACGAGATGAGTTGTGACTTGGAACTGCATTGCGTTGACTCAAAAACTGTGCCAAGTTTGACAGAAACAAGTAAAATCTGTAAATTATTATAAATATTAATTAAACTATGAAATTCATAAGATTGTTGAAAACATGTTGAAATTCTGTGTTCTGCAATTTTTGTTTCCTCTCGGATGTGGAAACACGATCCCCCAACCCACCCTAAGAAATAGTTTTCCGAGGGCTCGAGGAAAAATCTATGATGTCCAGATATGGACACAGGTATTAACACAGACACGGGGAACAAGTGTTCGATACGCGAACTTAAAAAATTTAGAACACGGATACGGGTACGACATTTAAAAAAATATACATGTAAATATTTGATTAGGAATTTATTTTAGGTGGAACAATATTTTATTTCAATTTAGGGCTCAAACATTGCAAGGCCCACTAGTGGATCAAATTTTCGATGAGGTGGGCCTCACTAGGTAATAGCTCAACATAGGAAAAAAGAAAAGAAAAGTGGGCCTCTGACTGATTGGCCCAGTAGCCCAACATTAAAAAAGAAATAAACAAAAAGCTCTATGGGCCCGCACTCCTTTAGAAAAGCTGAGGGGATAATTTCCCCTTTTTGCTAGCATTTCGACTCTCCAAGGCATGAACGGATTAAAAGAAAAAAGAAAACGAAGAAGAGTACCACCTGGAGCTGGAGGCTATAACAACACTAGCGGTCCAGCAAGTTGAAGCAGTGGCCCAGTCGAAGGAACTGTTAATAACCAGTAATACCAAAAGCTCGAGCTATTAGTGAACGACATAACAATTTATATCAACACCCTCCCGCGAACGGAAAGGCGTTCGAATTCGAAATCTAGCCGACAAACAAAACAAACAGAGAGACAGATGGAGGTAACATGCCTACCATGGGTTTGAACTCGTGACCTCTGGCTCTGATACCATGTTAATAACCATTAACACCAAAAGCTCGAGCTATTAGTGAACGGCATAACAATTTATATCAACAGGAACAACGACAGCCCCAGTCAAAGCAGGTTAGGGCTCTTCTTCCACCCCTCCTCTTCGTCTTCTTTTTTTTTTTTTTTTCCTTTTGTTTGAATAGAGAGAGGGATCGATAAGGGGCTTCAACAAAAATCGACCGAAATTGACAAAATTGGGCCAAAAATAATACAAAGCCGTATCCTGAAATTGGGTGCCATAATCCAAGCCGTATCTTGTCGTATCCCATACCCAGATCCATATCGGTACGGTTGCCATGGGGCATTTGCCGTATCCGGGTATCATAGGGAAAAAATAGTTCAATTTATTCATCTTTCCAGGTGGAAACGCATCGCATGAAACCATAGAAAAGTAGCGTATGTGGAAAATCGGAGGCTTTTCCATGCTACCGAGGAATTCTTGTTGTTACACAAATGTGTCCATATGTATTTCCATTTTTCACGATAAAAATAGGGAGAATAGCGTAAAGGAGGAAATTAGAAAGGGGTTGAGTGTGAGTGGCCAAAGAATTTGGCAAATCTTTTACCAAACTTGATGAGTAAATCAAGTCTTTCTTAGAAAAGAGTTATTTCTGTAGTTGTTGTTCTCTTTTTTCTCAGAACAATTTACTTGAAATTTAGTTGAGTTGGTTCGTCCAAACCCCAAACACAATGTGTAAATCAGATATTAGTTTGAATTTCAGCAGGAAAAAAAAAAGTTTGAATTGAGTCGTTTATTATGTCTCAAAGATAATCAAATCATGTGGTTGGATCAAAGGTCCAGAACTAAACCACGAAAAGAACTGCAGATATATAAAATACTGATTTTTTGTAGATGCTAATGTAGTAAATAGAAGGAAGGTTACACTTGGAAAAATGCAAAGCGGGATTATGATTTTTGCAGCATGAAAAAGTATATGCATACACAGGAGTCATGCAACATTGTGATGTTGTCTATACCTTCATTTATCTGTGGAATATGATGTTTTTATTTTGCTAAACTTTTCGTTGATATATCATTCAAGATTGAACTGAATCTTCGGATTAAAGGAGTCAGTACTTTCCTGACAATTCCATATGCTGAGTTTAAAACTCGCTTTGTTATCTCATTTAACGGGTTGTATTCTAAAACAACTTTAATAGTTCAACATAAAATGCTAACCTTTTCATGAATATAATCATTGTGGGCACTTAATTTTGAAAAAAAAAATGGACACTTTAATATATTCAATCGCATATAATTGTTGTTCAAATATGGTAAAACTGTTCGATCAATTAAAATATATCGAAGCATCTTCTTTAACTCCTTGCATCATGTAGTGGATATTAATTTTGCAGTACTGCTCTTGAGTTTGAAGTTGGTGGTGGAAGAAGAATATCTGATTTCAGCACCATTCGGATGCTCTACACCATAGGAATTCAGGTGATTAAGGCAATGTGTGCAGATGGGGAGTTGGTTCTAGACATCTATTTATGTATATGGATCGATTTTCTCTTTCTAATTGTTTAGTCAACCGATATGTTTTCTGATTTTTTGACTATTTCTATGTGGAATATACTGATACGTGGATACTTTTGAATGCTGCACAACTGCCTGAAAATCAGGATATGTACTCCTATCAACAAGTTCCATCATTCTAGAGATATGGTACAAGCAAAATTTTGGTCTAGATTTTGTCTACGAGCAATATTTGGGCCAGAATTTGTCCATGTACAAAGGAAAAGTCATGCCATTGAAACCTTTATTGTGATCTTTTGAATTATCTGAACTCAGTGTTAAACAAATGTTGTTCTTTAATTTTATAAGTGGAAAGTTTAGGTTCAGTTTTTTAAAATATCTGCTCGAAAATGGACTGGTTTATCATGCTACGGTCTAGCCCTTTGTGCTCGTTACTTTTTTTTTTATCAGTATTGTGCCCGTTACTTTAAACTACAGTTGAACCAAAATAAGTATGGTTTATATATTATTTATTCCTATTATTGTTGTTTTTTTAATTTGCACCCTAGTGGTAAAAGGGACTTATTGCGTGAGCATGAGAATGAACTCCCACACATTCAAACAAGTGCTTCTGCCTTGGAAGGGAGGTGCCTATTGCACCAATGCAAGAAAGTCTTGGTCTCAAAAAAATTGAGAGGTTTACTTGCCTCGTGATTGTAAATGAATGGGGAGGTTTTACCTAACAAAATTGGTGTTGGTCTACTTGGTTGTACACCGTTTCTAGGAACTCTTAGGGGGTGTTTGTGCAACGCCCCCATCTGCGGAAAGGTTGGGTGGCGTCTTCCTCATTACCGTTTGGTGCGGCAAGGATTCGAGAGAGGAAACCACCTTTTTAGGCGTGTTTTCTGCTATGGAGAGGATCCGAAAATCCTACCAAGCGGGGTCGGAAAGTGGTGCTGCGGAAGAGGAAATGCGGGGTTTCCTCTTCCACGGCTCAGCACAAACAACTCCTTAGGGAAGGAGGTTGTGTGTGGAAAGCAGGTGTAATCTGTAGGGGGAATGGGTAAAAGACATCGGAAAGAATAAAAATGCCTCTTGTAGTGATTCTTTTTGTAGACTGAGGGAGATCTCTCAAAAGGGAACGAGGTACAATGTAAACAATGGTCATAGAGTTTGTTTATTATGATTTGTTTCAGTGAGCAATTCACAGATGAAACAAGATTTCCTAGGTTGTCATTTTCTCTCAACTCAAGGATGGGATTATGTCTAAGCATTTTGTCCATAGTTACGAATTCCATTTCAGATGCATTTCCTGTTTGTCCCTGAAATGGAACTTTCTGGTTTCAACTCGCTTGGCTCCCTATGTCTTTAGAAGAGATTTTATATATAACTAAGTTGGAACTTGGTTGTTTAAATATAAAACTTGACATCTTTGGTTATAATACTGTAGGGTTTTACAGGATTACCGGAAACAAAATATTGCAAGTCATTTCATATATTGGAGTTCTTTAGCCTAACCTTGTTCTGCTCATACTTTTTGGTGCTCCATAGAACCTAATTGATTTCATGCTTGCTTTATTGTTTCTTGAGTACCCTAGAATTTTTTTTTTGTAACTCATGGAGCATGATTATATTGATTGGACATCTTCATTATCCTGCTGATCTTTTATGACCTTTTGATGTAGGGAATCTTTTGGAGATTTGAACTCCATCGTGGTGGGCAGAAACTAATCGTTCCGGTAATATGAGTCTTAACCTTTGTACTTATATAGGCACCATGCGTATTTTAACTTTACCTTTCATTCTTGTTTAAATACTCCTTAATTGACACTTGAGCTTTCTTCCTCTGTATAGTCATATTGCTTACACTGCATGTGGGCATGTGCTGTTGGTTGTCTCTCTTTGCGCGCACATCCTAAACCATGTGACAGTAAAAAACCATTGTCTAAAATATTGAAAGAAACAAGAGCGGCTTTTATTATTATTTTTTCTCTTTTCTTCAGTCCTTGCATTCATTGTTCTAAAAGTTGGAAGCGTTTTGCAAATCTATCGAGGGGGTGTATCAAATCGAATCATGACTTGTAGGGTTTTTAATTTCTCTTATACAAATGAAAAATAATTAAAATTTCCCAAAAGTATAAAAAAGTAGTTCTTTATAATCCATACATAGCAGCGTAAATACAATGACAAATAAGACTATGATACAATTATATGAAGAACATCATTGACATAAATTACTATATCATAAATGATAGTGATGAGTAAATATTTAAATATTTTAAGATATCAATGTTAAAAGAGACAATAAACAAGTTGAAATAGTTTTTTTTTCCATTATCTTTAAATAAAAAATAAAGATACAAATAAAATCCAAATCATCAATCTTACACATTATAATATCTCCCCATGTTAAAAAGTGTCCGTGAATCAATATTTAAAAAAAAAATGGATACAGGACAAAACCCCATAGATAGCTTTAGTCAAATGCTCATTCATTATTCATCTCTAGAACAAAATGAACCAAGAACATCACTTCAAATTCGATTATGGTTAGAAACGATTCTTGATGGGGTCAAAGTTAGGAATCCATTTCTCTAGAATGTCATGAAGTGTCATTTAATATATATTTTTCCCAGTAGTCCAGTTCTAATAGGAATATCTTATTTTCTTTCCCCAGTCAATCAAGGAATAGAAGAGAAACATTGTTACAGATTCTCTTGTTCTACCTTTCAAAAAAAAAAGAAAGAAAGAAAACTATTGTTCCCATTTTGGAAAGCAAAGAATATGGTGTTTCTATAAAATCATACACATCAAAGAATAGCGTTTTGGAGCAACTGTCATTCCACCTCTCTACATGAGGGTGGTAATATGGTGAGAGACATCCCGCACCCAACTGGGGGGTGGAGTTAGGGTACTTGGAAGCTCTCATCATGGATGATAGGTCTACAAAAAATCTCACCCATATGGCATTTCTAACACTTCATTTAAGGACCTTGAAGTTTGACAGTGTTTTTGTCTGCATTTTGCTTTTTTTTTTTTTAATCTGGCGGTGGATACAGTTCTGATCAGTGTCAGACTGGGACAACAGAAAATTGTTGCTCTAATGATAAATAAGTTATCCACTTTCACTGGAAACACCCAGCATATTGTTTTTTATTCAACAAAACCACCCAGCATATGTTGGAAAAAAAAGAATAAAATGACGTGTTTGACAACCTCAAAGAAAAAAATAAGGAAAAACAAAATGATGATTTGTTCCTTGGCGTGATGCTTAAAGTGTTGGTTGTTGTTCCCTCTTGACAAAATCAGTGTCCGAGGATATTTGAAGTTATAGGTTTTTTACATCTGTCTTCATGGCAATGGTGTTCCAAATAGTGGGTCATTCAAGTTTGGTCTATTTGCACTCCCCCCAAAATAGCTGCTTTCACCTGAGTAGCCATCCAGGATAGTGTTTTGACCATGGATCACTAATCGAGTAGGGAGATGATCATTGTTAATGGTTGCCCCCTCTGCCTTAGAGCTGCGGAAAGTGTAAGCCATCTTATTCTAGAATGCAACATGGCTAGAATGGTCTGGAATGCAGTTATGCTATGGTTCAGTGTTTCTTGGTTACTTCCAGAGGGTGTGGCCTTCCCAACTCTTGGAGTTGTGGTTTTTGATTGGATAGAGGCAGAAAACTCTTTGGATGCTATCCTTTGTAGCAACCATCTGGTCAATATGTGAGGAGATGGATACTTTAAAAATAAGGTGATCTCTAGGGTATTGGTAAGGTGATCTTGCCAATCTTGATTACTTCCAGAGGGTGTGGCACTCCCAACTCTTGGAGTCGTGGTTTTTTATTGGATAGAGGCAAAAAACTCTTTGGATGCTATCCTTTGTAGCAACCATTTGGTCAATATGTAAGGAGATGGATACTTTAAAATAAGGTGATCTCTTGGGTATTGGTAAGGTGAGATCTCTTGGGTATTGGCAACAGAATCATGGTGGTCTAGAGAAGTCTTGGATTGTAATTGGAGTTAACTGAGGATTCTAAGGGCCTTTTCTTTTGCAATGATTCTGAGAATTATGTTTGGAGAATTTTGGAATTCTCCAAATGCTGTCCCTCACATAGAATTCCAAAATCCTCATGGCCCATCCATCATTTTGAAATGCTAGGGGGTTGGAATTCTGAGAATTCTAAGGCTATTTGTGACTTTTCAGCTTGGTTGGAATTCAGAATTCCAGCTATGAAACATAACAATTTGAAATGCCAAGGGGACAGCCACATATCAATGTCAGAAACTCCCAATATATGACAAATTCTTGTCAGAAATACCTCTAAAGAAACAAGCCCTTAAAGCTCCATCTCATCCATCCCATGTATGGTCCACACTGCCAAAATGTTGGTGGAAACTATACTTTGGTGCCCATATGATCGGTAATCTGTAGCAGAGTTGGAGATCTAATCCACTACTGTTAAGGGATTGTTTGCCTAAATTTCTCAGGCCTCCATCCAGGGTAGTAGCTAAGAAGGACAATTGCTAGCCATGTTGATTGGGATGCAAGAGGCCACCAACCAGGCTTAGGTCACTCTCAAGTCTCATCATAGAGGGTCTGAAGAGAATTGGTCTCACCATAGTGGAAGATAGCTCCTTGGATAGATGAGCTCAAGGACCTCCTGCATGGTCGAAGGATGATTTACTGATTTATCTTATGTGCTTTGGGGGAAACTTTGATGTGGATACTTTAGTGATGGATTGTAATTTGTTTTTTAGCAGGCAAAGCCTGCTTGCCGATTTCCTTTTGGGTCTATCCTTGGCTTGGGGTAGGTGATAGGTCCCATTGCCCTTGTTTTTCTTGTTCCTTTGCTCCTAATCAATAAATTCAGTTAATTTATAAATTAAAAAAAAAAAAAAGAGAGAGACAGGGAGCACATGTTGGCAAGCCCTCTGGCTCCTCACTTTTAAGAGTGTTAGAGGTGAAAATATTGTCAGAAGCTACCAACCAACAAAAAAGGCGACTTTCAACTGACAAATAAGAACTTCTATAGTGAACTGAAGAGCAACCTTCTTTTCATTTCTGTAATTCATTCATTTTAAATTTAAATCCAGTTTCAAACATGGATGAAGGAGGGTTGTAGTAAGTCACACTTCACAAGAGCTGTACTCTGAGAGTGAAAAACTACCTGAAACTGATCTCGTATAGATGGGATAAGGCTTCAATGATGATGTTGATAGTGACTTGTTCTTAAACTAAATGTTCAGTTCCACACTATATTTTCCTCTCTGGTTTTATAGTTTTTGTTTCATGGAATTTGAGCATTTTTTTATTGTATGACTAGTAACCAACTGGTATTTGACTGGGCATCAGCGTTTTCCTTCAGATTTGGGTCAACATACTGTAAAAGAATAATAGCTTGCTAGTGCTTTTTTTTTGTCCCTGTTTTTGTGTATCTGTACTGATTTTTTGCAATGTATACAGGTCTTGCTTTCTAGACAATTGAATTCAGTGATAGCATCTGGGGCACTGATGATCCCATCATCACTTTATTTTCTCCTCAAGGTTGTGGCTTTCTTTCCTTTCCTGCCTCTTTGTATTGATTAATCATTACTAGCAAGAATCACACAGGATGGCAAACTAAAAAAAAGAAAAGAATGATTGGTTAATTAACTGATAAACATATATAAATCTATATTGGGCTTTGTGGCTTTATATACATGTATAAATGTATTTTCCAGAAGAGGAAAACTGTGAAAGGTTCAATAGGTAGTGCAAAAGTAAACAGGGGGAAAAAACATATATGAACTAAAATGTGTAAGACGAAAAAAATAACTCTCAAATCTTAAGATTTACGTGTAAATGGGATTCATTGTATATATTCAAATAATTTCCACTAGGATTGTATATGAACCTTTTGAATACTAAGATTTTAACAACAATTAAACTTGCTAAAAAAATATAATAGACATGTAAATAATATATCAGAGGCAGAGCTTCCAGTTGGGTCTAGGTCCCATATACTAGACCTTAGTTAGGTTGGGTACACAGAAAAATTGTCGGGTCAAGGTTCTGGTCCATTTACATCCTACATACCATCCAGAGTTCCATGAGAGGGCACATTTGGAAACAGTCATAGATTCTTAAGCTTGTGGAATCTGCAATGTACTCTATATGTGGACATTTGGGTGTGGATTCTGCATGCCTTGAAATCTGTAATTTTGGTTTGGTCAAAAGAGAAAGCTCACAGATCTGGGAAAAAAAGGAAGGAAAAATCACTGGTCCTACTCCACCTCAGACTTCAAAATCCTCAAAAGCATACATTTTTGGCTTGTCATTTCCGCTGCATGTAGTGGTGAAAACTTGGCCGTGCCGCGCTGTGCCCAGGCGGCCCAGCCCAACTTTCACCTCTAGCTGCATGTTTGGAAAATTTTCTCACCAAACATTGGATTTTCATATATCCTCAGGGAACATATCTTTTCCCGATGAAATGTTGTTGCACAAACCTGCCCATAATGTTCTTAACACCTAGGAAGGAAATAACAAAGAGCTAGCCATCACAGTTGGTGAATGTAGCACATGAACTATTGTTATCAATCACGTCCTGCCAGTTGGAATTTTTTATTTTTCTGTTTCTCCTGTCTCGGTGGAATCCATCATCTTGTTTTAACGCATCCAATTTTACAAATTATGTTGGTCAATTTTAAAAGTTCATGGGATGGTTTTCTATGACTGGTTTTGCATTTCAAGCTTTGCTCTTTGCAAAATTTAGTGGGATGGTTATTTTCTAGGTTTTCGCATTTCAAATTTTGCTCTTAGATTTTTTTCCCCACCTATCAATCATGTAAGAAAATACAGTTGCAAATAAGTGGTGCAGCAGAGGTTTGGTTCGACTTTAGCTTCATTTTCCATTTATCTGTGATATTTTAATTTTATTTCTATTATGTTAACTCAGGCATTTATTGTCAAGCCTTATTACCTCAAGAGGGAGAGAAAGAAGGCACAAGAGAAGATGGAAAGATCTTCAGCTCAGGTAGCGTTCGGTTCTTACATTTTTATTCATTTAACTTATATATAAATACTAAATAGACATGTTGGTGGCCGTTGGTGGCCATTGTTGTCTTAACAGATAAACAAGGTGTTTGTGAATGGGGCACCTACTACAGCCTCATTGGTAGTGTCAACCATTATGAAATAAATGGTTGTAATAAAATTTAGTGAAGGACACCATCACAACCATCGATTGAACAGCTGGTAAATTGGATGGTCTTTAGCAACTGCCTAATTTCTGTGTAGGGGAAAATCCAGCTAAGAATAAGTTTTAAACTTGCAAAACCTTCTCTGGATTTGCCTTATGGTATAACAATCACAGGGCCAGGAATGAGGATGGGATTGGAACCTCTTCATGTGGATTAGAGGTGTGCCATATATTAGTATGATTTGATGACCTTAACCATCTCTATTTAGGAGCCCCAAATTTTTACAGGTGTTACGAGTGCTTTGTATAACCGTTAAACAGATGGTTACAATCATTGGATTTTGCCGATTTTTTACATTACCTAATTCATTTTAAATGGTTCTATTCCCACTTTAACCCTGTGATTGGCACGCAACAAGTTGGCCCCCAAAGATTGGGTTAGCAAGGTTAAAACTTTTGGTCTATTGTTATCCAAGATTTCCTTTATCCTCACATCTATGATCAGGTGATCAGTATAAGGTGCAAACCTTCCACTTCCGTTCACCCCCAACACCAACCCATACACACTCTTTCTTTTGAATTGGTGTGCACTCCAATTGGCACACATCTGATTAATGTACAATGTTAGGTTATCAAAAAAAAAAAAAGTCCAGTGTTAGACTGAAAATCCAAAATATGGATGCGTGTAAGTGGCAATAAGAACCATTATCTCTCCCACAATTCTGAATTTGGCACTTATCCAGGTTGTGTAGGCCCTCCAATAAATTGATCATGCAAGCTATGATGGCTAATTATTGGACAACTTTGAGACCCTGAAAAGTCAAAATAGTACCATACATATTGCATGGTTCTTTTTTTTTTTTCACATAGGTGGGTCATGGGGAGACCTCTGAGACCCTGCACCCCATGACTTGCATGCTTCAGGTGAGCACCCTAGTTCAGGCAGGTCCAAGCTTAGGGACGACCGCTCATTCTTGAAAATGACCTTTTGTAGTCGTTCTTGAAAATGACCTTACGTATATGGAGAATGTTCTCCTACTAGCGGACTGCATGTGCAGTCCAGATCTTTGGGGACCACCTTTGATTAGTTCAACCCCCCTTGGATACTCTTCTCATCCCATGATCTAGCATTAAAACCAATTTTACAATCATTGAACCTTCTCTCACCATTGGATTGAATCTCAAAAAAATCTACGGTTAAGACACCATTAAAGTTTAAGGCTGTTGAATCAAGGGCTAGGATAATCTGGTGGGGCTGATTTTTTGGCTCCCCTTGTCCATAAGGAGAGATTTGCATCTGCCCTCCTCACATTGATACCTAAGTGGGCCCCACTAGCTGGATTGAAGTTTAGCAAGATCTGCTTGTAGGAGAACATTGTCCTATATATACATAACCACAATATGTATATATAGAAGAAAAAATTTCAGAAGAGAGCTGATTCGACTTTTCTTAAGAAAAAAAAGAAGAGAACTTTTAGCGTGGCCCACTTATGATGAATTCAATCCCTCATGTACATTTCCCTCCATGTATTGATATTCATACCAATTTGACACTTTTCATACCAATAAAAACCGTTAGATTTTTTTTCAAAAAACACAATTTAACTCGCAGTTGAAACTTTAGGGGGGCTTTTTTGCAGGAATTTCTGATGGAATTCTGTGTTGGGAATTTGTAACAGCAGTGGCAGTTGCTGATTCTATGGAATTCCTTGTTTGATTAGTGGAATCCCAAAAACCTGTTTTCAAAGGTTGCTTTTGGCCTTTCAAGTTATCCAAATTTTTGTATCCTAGATGTTTGAGTGTAAAGGAGGATTTGGGAAACCCGTTTGGGGACAACATTTGGAGAGTTTATAATTGGTGCGAAGAAGGCCCCAGAATCATGAATTCTAGAAGGGCTTCTTTACCCCCCTTTCAACAGCCAATGAATGTAATACACGTTATCAGCAATCACTATCATTCCTTGAAATTTTGCACTCAAGAACGGCCCTAGTTAAAAAGGGGCTTCTTTGCCCCCCTTTCAACAGCTAGTGAGCGTAATACATACTATCGGCAATCACTATCATCCCTTGAAATTTGCACTCAAAAGCTAAAACAACTCTAGCAGTAACTACCATCCCTTGGGATTTGCACTCTGAAGCTAAAACAACTCCCGGTTCCAATTTTATTTGCAACTCATGAGAAATTGGCGGAACGCCTCCAAGGGGTCCACTGATGAAAATCCAAGTTGCAAATCATGGGAAATTGGGGGCACTCCTCCAAGGTCTCACTTACGAAAATCCAAGCTTATCAAAGTAAATGGACCCATCTGGTCCCTACCCTCATCAAAGGCCCACCATCAGATTATGAAAAATATAAGTTTTATTTAGTGATAAATCCGACATTGGGCCTAACACTTATTGGAGTGAAATTTGGAGCAGCCGCAGTTAAAAAGGGGTGTTTTTGCCCCATTTCAACAACCAATGAATGTAATACATGTTATCAGCAATAACTATCATCCATTGAAATTTGCTCTCAAAAGCTAAAACAACTCTAGCAATAACTACCATCCCTTGAAATTTGCACTCCGAAGCTAAAACAACTGTGGCATCCCTCCAAGGGTCCCACTTATGAAAATCCATGCCGATCAAATTAAAGGGAACCTCCTAATACGTGCCCTCATTAAATTTCACTCCAATAGAAGTTGGTACCACCATCAGATTATGAGAATGTAAGCTTTATTTAGTGATTAATTTGACACCCAACTCATATTGGAGTGAAATTTGGTGCAAGCTCATAAGAGATGGGGCCACTTGTTTTGATCGCTTATGATTTTTCATAACTGGCCTCCACAGAGGAGTATCACAAATTTCATGCCCATTGTCGTAGTATGAAAATTTCAAGTTTTATATGGTTATCAATCTCATGGTGGACCCAACTCCTATATGATTGAAATTTGGTGATTAGTTTAATAAAAGATGGGTCCATTAATCCAGATCGGTTTGGATTTTCCACAATGAACCCACTGGCGAGCATCACAAACTTCTCATTAGTCCTCAATGAGATACAGACAGGTTCTCTAAAAGGGAAATAAATTACAAAATTTCTTTCTTTTAAAATGGAGGAGAAGTAGGAAGTTAATCAATGTATGATTTCAAAAGGAGAAACTAGGCAACTGTTTCTCTTTGTTTAATAAGAGGATAAGGACTCCAACTAAGCAACTCATTTAACTCCTCTTTTGATTGGTTGAATGAGGGGGACATTTTTTCTCGCATTTGGACCCTGCCTCATATAGCAGTAAGTGATCTTGCTATTGAGGCCATCCTAGAACCTATGATGCATAGATAATTCAAAATGGGCATCATATCGTGTCGTATCATATCCGATGCTTCAGTTTTTATGGGTAAAATCCGTGTCCCTGCCATGTCCATGGCATGTCCCTTCCGTATACATGCCGTATCTAAGCGTCATAGCCTAGCACCTATGATCAGTGCAGCCCCTTCACACCAAAGCTTCAGCCTGATAACTGTTAGGATGTAGAGGTCATTCCAGTAGCAACAGAACAATTTGTCCATGAAGGGTGGGACATCCAACATTGTTCTTGATAATATTCAATCCAAAAGGCTCTCTCTATATATGTGTGTATTTATAATGTCTGTCGTTTTCTTCAAATCTTTGTAAGACAGTGGGTTTAGCCTAATGCTATAAAAGATCTGTTGGAGCAAAATGTCTGTATGATTGCCTCGCTTCTAGAGGACATTTTTGTTGAATTTTTCGGTGATAGGTGTTCTTTGATCCTTTTTTTGGTACATGAGAAGGAATGTAAACTATCCTATTCCTGTGCTCTGCCAGCGCATTCTCATCTGTGCTTTGTGCGCTGCCACAGTGCGCTCTTCTCATGCTCTGGCAGCGCCAGGGCCTGGGGGTGAGAGTGAGAAGGGATTACCACTCAGCCATCTCATGTTTCTCTGTTCTTTGGTCTATTTGGTTAGAAAGGAATAGGGCTTTCCAAAATGCGACTTCCTCATCTACTGATATTTGCTCATTGAGATCAATTGTTTAGTCAATCCATGGGCTATGACTTAAAAAAGAGTTTGTACACTGTTCTGTTTTCCTTAATGAGGAGTCTGGTATGGTGAAACAGATCTGTTATTCTTGATTGTTATCTAGTTAGGGTATGGTTGTTTTGTGTATATATATATATATATATAATTGGTAACGGTAAATTTTATTTCAAAAAGAAAGAATTATTCCCCTTTAGGTAAATTAACGTTTTAAAAAATATGTATATGATTGATCGTGTCCCATAGGTTAGATGCTATTATTTACATTATATACATCAAAGTAAAATCTTTTACTTGCACACATTAAGTGGTTATGCTTGCTCCATTGTTTTCAATGTGCACAGGTCCACGAGGCAAGAGTAGCAGCTGAAAAGGCTCAACAGTTATTGCAGAATGTCGCAACTAGGAAAACAAACAAGCAACTAGAAACAGGGGGACTAGTTATTACAAAAGCCATATATGGAAACCGAAAAGCTTTCAAGAAAAGGAATGGAACAAGAGATGATGATCAATTGGCTTTGCAAGTCTTGGATGTCACCATACCACTGAATTTCTTGGTGAATGACTCTGGGCAGCTCAAGGTACATTCTGGATCTTTCATATTTTACTTATTGAGTGAGCTCCAATTGTGGGAACTTAAGAAAAAGGATATTGTGATTGGTTCCTGAATATTTGGTCGATATGACAGGGAAGGGCAAAGTGGATCTCCTTTGATGCATAAGGACCATTGGATGGGAAGGTCCCATTTAATGTCCTTGCTGTCACTGTCCACGGATGGTGGATAGTTAGCAAATTTGGTTGACTCCATTTCTAGGAAGCACGGACACTTCTCCGGGGCCAGAGTGTCGGTGTCCGACACGTGTCGAACACGGACACGCTCCGACACGTGTTGGACACGCCCAAAAGAGTGTCCTGATTATTTTTTTATTTTAATATTTCGGACACGCTGGGGACACGTTCCGAACACGCTGGGACACGTTCCAGACACTTTTAATTGGGAAAAAAATAATAAAATTAGAGTAAAAAAATGAAAAGAAAAGGGGGGCTGTTTGTAAAAGGTCATAACTTAAAAGCAAAGGGGCATCCTTCCGTTGCCCTAATACATTCGTCCGTCCAGCGAAAGAAAAAGGGAAGAAGAAAAGAAAAAAAATTGATATTTTGTTAGTTGGTACAGTAGTACTTGAATTTTTATTTATTTGATTGCTAAATTGATTACAAAGTTAAAATGATAGTATCTTTTAATATATGATTAAATATATTATTATTATTATTAATTATTAACGTATCCCGAACGTGTCTGTGTCCTACTTTTTTTAGAAATGCCGTGTCGGCGTGTCCGTGTTGTGTCGTGTGCGTGTCCTGTGTCCTGTGTCCGTATCCGTGCTTCTTAGCTCCATTTTGCATGTTCTTAGTAGATGAACAATATAGTTCTCCAGAGGAATTTGGAAGGAAGTGGCTTACTCAGTCTCTAGCAGGATCCTTTTCTTTTCTGGTCTCTTTGGTGCTTCTGATTGTATGGTGCTTTCGTTTGGTGTCTGTTAGCTTTTGTTTGTATGGTACTTTTGCATTGTTCTTGTATCTTGGGTGTAAGCTTGTCGGTACAGTCCTGTACTGCTAGCTTTTAATGAAAGTTACTATTAAAAATATATATATACATATATATAGTTCTTCAGAGGAAGTCAAAATTTTTAGGGTTCACTCAGTATATATTTGGTTAAATCTTGTAATATAACAATTAAATATTGAGAAAAAGGGACTTTAGAAAAAATAAGAATCCCTGAAAATATAGAGATGCGATTCAAAGGATTTTAGAGAAAAGTTTTTGAAAATTGAAGATTTTTTAAAGTATGGGTAATGTTGAGAACAATATTTTCATTTCATGGAAATTGCAATATCTAAAAAATGCAACCAATATTTGTGAATTTTGCGATTTGAGTTGTAATTGGGAGACTAAGGTGCACCTTCCTGTTCAGTGGCTCACCATTTCTATGGTGGGTTTCATTTTTTACTGTGAAGTCCTTTGCACCACATTGCAGTGCAGTGCTTTTGGACAGGATCATTCCTCTTTTAAACAATGCCAGCATCCTATGTAATTGCCAAGGGTTATTGTTAAAATTTAAAATCAAACTCTTTCATATCTATCTATTGCCTGAAGGCGTAATCTTCTAAATATTTGTCCCTATAAAGCTATTCAGTACCCTTTTATTTTGTTGGTGCAGCTTCATGAGGGTATTAAGAAGTCAGGTATTATGGGGTTCTGCGATCCCTGTCCTGGAGAGCCGAAGCAGTTGCAAGTGGAATACACTTACGGAGGCCAGAAATACGAGGTTTTTTGCTCTTTTCTGCCAGTAATTTCTTCTTGTTATGGCCTCCTCCCATAGTTTTACCCGGTGCATTTGGATAGGAGGGTTTGCATGTGCTCCAAGGGATTAGTTCTCGGCTGTCCAGAATCAAGTGCCCCTCAGTGCCAAAAGGCTCTTGGGCTGGGCTGGGCTGGGCGGGAAATACCCTAGGTTATAAAATAATAATAATAGCTTCTTGTTATCACTTATAAGAGGGTAATTGGTTTTCATTGTACACAGGTGGTGGTTGATGACTATGCAGAATTGCTGATGCCGCAGGAGACTCACAGAATCTAAATTTTGTACAATTTGTTGCATTTCAAAGATAGCAGGTTGCTTTAAAATTTTGCATTCTAGGCGCAATGCCCTTTTGAGGTGAATTTTTCAGTAATACCATAATTGCTTTTAAATTGCAACTCCCTCAACATCAAGTTCTGTTTTCTACTAGAATTTTTCATCAATAACAAAGAAATGGAGATATGGTACCGATTGATGTGCTTCTATTGTAATGTACGGTAACATTGTCAAAATTATGTTAGATTGTGGGTTTACAGAGAACTTAGCTTAATAAAACGGTTGCGCAAAGTAGAACATGCTAAGCCAACTTCAGATGGAAGGAATAAGGTTGATGCTGAGTCATTGATGCCTTATCCCATGTATCTGGGGTCCGCAACTTCAGTGATGATAACGAAGACTAACAGTGATATAGCAAAACCTTTCATTTTCATATATATAGCATACTTCGGCTGAGTTACTTTTTCATGTATGCATGCTTGCATTTGCATGGGACACACATCAGGGTATATAGGCTTATTATATTATAACTTGTAATTGGAAGATGTAGCGGAGATATTTGTAATTATATGCACCACATTCAAAAGAATCTGTTTATCTGTGTTACAATTAGCCATGGATCAAAAGACACAGCCATCTGAAGAGAGATGGGGTTGCATTGGATGCTTGGGTGTTGGCATTGCATCCTTGCCTAAGAAGTCAATTGGGCTGGCAACGCCCATTTCTACATAGGTTGTTTATTTTTGCATGCATCAAGGGAACCTGGGCACCTCTTAATATGGCACATCTCAGAAATTTTTTTCCTTTGGAAAAGAAAAGAAAAGGAAAAAGTCATTTACAATCTCTCTTATCTTATACTTGATAGCCCATTGTACAATCGCCACATTTAGCCATAGCCTCTGTTAGTTTAGGAGGAATAAAAGATAGCACTGGAACAGCAATATTTATTCTGGCATTTTGGATTAAGTTTATTTTTTTCTCCCTACTTGTATTGTTAATTTTCTATGTTTTCCCATTCCACATTCATTGCAGCTCTGCCAGTTGGAACGGGAAGAAGGAAACTTGGGAGTATTAACCTCAAGCCTTTGAAAGGCAGAAACAATCTCAACTAAAGGCCCTTTATTTTTATTTACTTTGAATTGAATACATACGAATTCAGGGTCAAATGAGCTTTAATGAAGGATTATTAAACAAAAAATAAAGTAGAAAGGTGAAGGTTCTAAGGGAGATATGGGTGGGATATTGACTTTCCAAGGATTTGAATTACGAGGGCGGTGATTGAGATTTCATTTCTCATCTTTCCTTAATTCATTTTACATTATTATTTTAACTTGTTTAATTTTGGAGGTTAATTAATTAATTAATTTTTTTGTGGGGTCTGATTGTAATTTTTTTATATTCGCTTTCTTCAATGATAACTGCTTTAGAAATACTAGTCTCATAATCCCTACCTAGAATTCGATTACATGAAACAACTGGGCCCCAAGGAAAACGAATATGCTGTCAGATGGACGGTTAAAATGACTAGTAGTCAACCAGAATATGGTTATGACTATTTACAGTTTCACACACTTATGGATAGTTTTGGCCTCGGCCTTATAACCTATAGCAGGCTTGAGCTCTCTAAACAAAAATAGTATAGTTCGTTAGATTGAAGAAAAATGTTATAAAGTCACTGAATAATTGTAACTCTGTTGTGGGTTTATTTTTGAACAATGTAGCCACATCTTTTTTTTTCTTTTCTTTTTTTTCTTTTTTTTGTCCCAGGATATCCTCGCCAGCACAGCCTTACGACCTTTGGCCTCAAGCCCGGTGGATTATCCGATTCTGCCTGAACAATGTAGCCACATTTTTTACGATCCGACTGTCCATTAGATGTGCGTTTTTAAACCTTTTAACAACGAGTTTCTAATCCAATTGGAGTTACATTTACTGTTGGATCAGTGGAACGCAAGTTCAACCTTGCACCGAGGGTGGAATAACTGAATAAACACGCTATATCCATCTTACATGGTCTCATTTGCATAGAAAACTTGGTTGTTGAGAAACTGATTCAACTGAGTTTTTGCGTAACTGTACAAGCACATCTGTGTAAGGGTTTGAATCTTCATAAAGCACAAATTTGAGTTATAATCTTAACTAAACGGTGTGGTCATTCTTATTAGTCTCAACCCACAACATAAATGTTAGTGCATTTAAAACTTGATTTCTGTGACTCCTTACTAATTTCAAATCAGCCGAATTGATTGTGCTCATTTTATTGTTCCATTTTTATGGACAAAACAGGACTATAGGGCATAGATACTCTTGAACTGGAATCTGTCCAAGTCATCCTCTGACTTGCCTTCTTTCATTCATTACTATGAGCCTGTGAAAAGAGCTGGACCATGTTTAAATTGCAGATTTCCAATGTCCCTGTTTGGTTCCTTAATTGCCCTACACGATAAATTAAGAAAATGAAGAATTAAAAAAAAAAGAATAAATGACATAATAAATATTTAGTTTCGATCAAAGAATAATAAGAGGTCTTGCAAAGTTTCTATTCATTCAATTATTTTTAAAAAAAAATCTAATAAAAAAAACATTTCAAAGATTTTAGAATTTACAAAAAAAAAGGGTTAAAACTTAGGGTTTGAAGTAAAATAAAAATACCAATTTTTTTTTATAAAACATAAATAAATATTTAAAAGTAGACTTTTTCTTTCCTTCCTTTTTCTTTGCTGCCTTCTCTCTTCTCTGGTACATTACTCACACCCCCAACACACTCTCTACCCAAAGGCCTCTCCCCAGCTGTTCTTGTGGAGCGGTAGATGCCTACCACTCAGCTAAAGTTAGATATAAATTGAATGAGAAATATTATAAAGAAATATAAACAGTATATAAAATAGAATAATAAGAAACTAAAAAGAAAGGCCCATAACTTTCATGCAAGGATTTTCCATATCCAAGTTTTTTGGGTAGGTGAGGTTTTTCAAAAATAAAGTACAACATTTTCTAACCATCAATCTAAGACAAATAAAAAATAAACTACTTGTATTAAAAGTTATATTGTATAAATCTTCCAATCGAATATAAATCTTCAATACATATTAAGGCATGCAATACTAAAATAGCGAAGTTAGGAAGTTACATATAACTAACCTGTATTTTTTTATCACTATAAATAACCACCTCTATTTTTTACCTGAACAAATAATCACCTCTATTCATATAAAATTCTTGGCTAACAACGTTGATTCCCAATGCACAGTGATAGCTCAGAGGCATAGGCATAGCACAACAAGGGGGACGACTTGGGGTGGATCCCCTGCTCTCACAGTTGTACTTCTTTCTACACCCGTGCCAGTGAGGCAGTAAGAAAATGTTGGTTCACATTTAAAACTGGCTACTGACTAAAGATCATGGCGTTTGAAATGAAAGCAGTTTTATATGCCAAAAAAAAAAAACCATGAAATAGCCAGCTCCATGCAAATTTTCCACATAAAACAAAGCGTTTTATACAAATGATCGATCCAAAGTGCTTAAATGCAGTTGTTAGGCTTGTAATATGATCTGATTTAATTAAGCAAGATCTGGCCTTTCATAAGATAATCCAAGGGCTGCAGGGCACAAATGATCAGAGTAAGATTTGGCACAATAGAAGCATGTAATATGAACAAGTAGAACCTTTCAACTGTGCTACAAGCTCTTGTCGACTTTGGTAGAATTAAAGAAGAAGGATTTATAGACATGAAAAAAGAAGTGTAAATTTACAAGTAAATTTCTTTTCCTTTGATAGATTCTCTACCTTTGCTAGGAGTTAGGAATTACTATGAGGAGGTGAGTGGGCCAAAGGCAGCCTCTTCTGAGTATACTTTTTCTTTGCCACGTCCATTGCTTGCAGCTTCTTCTTAAATAATTCTACGCTAGCTTGTTGATACTGCGATTCAATAAGCTCAAGCTCTAATCTCAACTCCTCGTTATCACCATCATCTGCCAAAACCGAAGAGGAACTGTTGCTTGCATCACTAGAGAAAGTCGACAAATCCATTGCAGTGTTACAAATCGCCATGCCTTTCAGATCAAAGTGTGTGCCAGTTTCTACTCCAGATATAATGTCTCTAACTTCTATATTCATCTCATATTTAGTATGATTGATAGAACTCGATTCAGTGCTCATGGCCTTTGCATCATGTCCTCCACTGGAGCCGGCAGAAACAAATGATACCTCAGAATCCTGATAGTCTGACGTTGCCATGTCATGGGGTTCCTGATCAGCATGAGAAATAATCTTATCGACCTTCGTACAGGTTGTACCTTCACACATTGGCTGAATGGAGCATTCAGCAGAATTGGAGTCAAGGCAAGCTGGAGGGCCTGATAAATCAACAGATTCAGAAGAGTTCTGGAAAGACCCAACTGAGCTTTCTCTGTGTTCAGGTGTTTGAAAGCCCTCTGGATTAAGAGAGCCTTGGAAACTAGAATAATGACAAGTGCGAGGGCGCATCACATCTACAGCTTCAAAAGCATTCTGGACAGACTCAACCGAGCTTTCCGTGTGTTGAAGCAGCTGAGAACCCTTCTGTGTGGCATTTGGATGCCGGATCCTATCTAAAGCATCCGGCTGGTCAATAGAGATGCAGGGTTTCCACTTGGGTATTAAGTTTGTTAACAATAAATCAATCAACTCAGCTATGAATGTCACATTCTGACCAGCAAGATCGAGTTGTTCAACCATTTCACTGGCAACTGAAAGAGATGTATCACTGTCAAGATAAAAAAGGAAATGAATGTTTCTTACACGTCCTGCATGGAAGAAAAACAGCAATCAGAGACTTATTTTCCGTAAATAAAATAATAAACTAAATTTAAAAAGAGATTTTCTAGAATGAAACTGTGAATCAGAAATTTGCTCACTATTTCGATCTGCAATGCGTAGAATAAGTGATACAGAGTTGTCATTGTTTCTCTCCCCTCTTAACTTGAAATTATTTTCTTTCTTTGATCTTTGAACTTCCAAAGTCAGAAACTGAGTGCCATTACAGTCAGAATTCTCAATTACAGCAATGACAGGAGGCTCATCATCACCAGCATCAAGATCCATAGAGAGGGGCTTCTGCTTCACACTAGTAGGCTCTTCTGAAAGAACACAGCGGTCTCCAAAAGCACCCACTTTAGGCATTATGATATCAGATAGAGGTAATGGACGGTTCACTGATCCATTCAATTGGAGAAAAGGGTCCTTCAAAAGCTCTTTTGCAGGCAATCGTTGGTTAGCTGGAAGTAGACACTTCTCTATAAAAAATTTCACTTCCAGGTCAGTGACCTTGCTAAGGGCTGCCGGTTTTATTCCCTGTAAGAGCATTAATATGGTATGAAATCAGATGAGATCACTATAACACCTATAAACTAATGACAAAAGGGTCGCTCTCTCTTGTGGCAGGTTCAAAATATTGCACAAGCATTGAAAAAAAAAGGCCACTGTCGATTGAACTACTCACATTTGTAACTTTCCGATATATCTGAGCTGAATTTTTGCATTCGCTGTAAGGGTATTCAAAGGTCACCACCTCCAGCATGCACATTCCAAAAGAGTAGATATCCACCAATTCATTGTAATCCTCCTCGTATAATTCTGGTGCCATAAACTCAGGAGTGCCTACAAATTCACCATCGATGATGAATAGAACTCATTCGACATACATATGTTGGAGATGCAACCCTATATTCATATTTCTATGCACTTCAGAACCTTAAAAGTGTAAGATGTTAAAGAAATATATGCAAGTGGAAGGAAAGGAAAGGAAAGGAAAGGCAAGTCAAGTTTTAAGATATCTGCTTTCAATAGTTGATTATTTAGCACAATAACCCCCCTTGTGCATTATCTGACATTTGATCAAATGAAGTGATAAGCATGCAAAAAGAGATACACATTAAACAAGTAGAAACATATATTAGTCAATATCAAACAACAAAATGTGGGCATCACTTCAGAACCTTTGAAGCATAAGATGTTAGAGAAAGGCACGCAAGTGAGAGGGAACGGAAGGCAAGGATTAAGCTATCTGGTAACCCCCCTTGTGCATTATTTGACATTCAAAAAAAAAAAAGAGCCAAGCACAAAAAAGTGATACATGTTGAACAAGCAGAAACGGATACTAGTCAACATTAAACAATAAGATGTGGGCATCACTCTCTCTACCTACATCACCAACCTAGCCTCTCCCCACATCACTGACCCAGATACATATCAGTTGATGCATGTTATTAGACCATAAAATGTTAAAGTTCTGTTTATCAGTCTTGGTTCTTGGTTGTTTGCATATCCAACAATTAATAGTCAATTCATTTCAGAGAATGCCGCGCGCACACACCCCAAAAATAATAATAATAATAATAATCAAGCACACAGAGTAAAACACACACCAACGAAAAAATCACACAACCAACTGAAAAACGAAAAATCTTATGGCCAACTGCATCAGGATGGCCAACTGCTTATCTGCAAAGGTGGGGAAGGTGCATACAAATACACCTTGAGTTCGTGATATAGTGTGAGACGCACACACAGAGTAAGGCTGGGAGGAGCAGATAAATACACCCTAGATTTGTGATGAAAAAAGTGAGATGCTCCGATGTTCCATGAACTGATTTCTTACACAACCAAATGTTATTACAAGAATTGAAGGGGCTAACAAGAGAGATGAGAACAAGACAAATTACCAATCACACTTCGTGCATTAGATTGCTGCATCACAGTTGCCAACCCAAGATCTCCAATCTTAACTTCCCCATGGTTCCCATTAATGAATATGTTGTCGCACTTCAGATCCCTATGTATAATTGGGGGATTATGATCATGAAGATAATTCAAACCGGTCAAGATCTGCCTCGCCCACCCCTTAACAGCTTTCAGGTCAACCTTTTTGTGTTTCTTCCGGTACCTAATCCAATCCACAAATATCTACAGTGTTTCAGTAACTTCATCAGTAACCTCACACCCAAAAAAAAAACCTGTCAATCCACAATTTGAATATAAGAAGAGAGCCCAGAACCCAAACTTACTGTCTAAGACTACCCGAAGTGAATAGTTCCGTGATGATGTTAATGGTTTTCTTACGATCATCAACCCATGAATTGTGGTACTTCACTATGTTTTCGTGCTTCAACGATTTCAAAAGATGCACTTCCGAGTATAATCTTTCTAAGTCCTGTGGCTTCTGTAAAACGTCCTCAATCTGCACTTGATTCCAAGCTACTTCAATCCCATCAACTTCATCAAATGCCTTGTAACTATATAGTGTAATTCCAACACAATTAAGGAAACAAATTACACTTAAAAGTAATACAAAAAAAACCCACAACTAAGATGAATTTGAAAGCAAAACCGAAAAATAATTACAAGAATCAGCTCAGTTGAGAGGAAACGACCAAATTGAAGTAAAACATCCTAGAATTCAAACGCAATCCTCAAAATTGCATTGCCATTCCTTTCAAGAACAAGTGGGAAGTAGCACAAATGCAATATAAAGCCCAGTCTCTCCGGCAATGGCAATTCTGGTCATCTTAACTTCATCAATACTATTTTTTTATTGCAATTCAATCCAGAAGTGCATCCAAACGCAATCTTAATACCGAAAAAAAAAAAAAACAGAGATAAAACAGAGAAAGGATACACAGTCTTGAATGCGCCTTTGCCCAAAACTTCTTTAAACTGCTTGAAGCACCACAAATTGAAGAGCATAAGAAACAAAAGACCCAAACACAAACCAGAGAGAAATCAAGAAAATTGCTACAAAAACAAGAATCTTACGCGAATGTATCGGCGAGAAGGATCGATCTCCGCCACATCGGCGTCGGGCGGCTCGTTCTGCGAAGAGCCCTCTTCGGAAGCGCCTTCTCTCCCCATACGATCAATCACAAAACCCACAAAAACAACAGCGGGGAAATCACAGCAGAAGAAGGAATTCGAAATTCCAAAGAAGCAGACTTGGGATTCTGAAACCTGGCGAGCAACGAAATTGAGATAATCTCCTGAGCAATGAAAGATCAGAACCATAAAAAAAAAAGAAGAAACGAATAACCCTAACGAATCGAAATCGAAATTGAAATGCGGAGGTTGGGATTGTAACCCTAACCCTAACTAATGGCGAGGGAGCGGTTGGTGTGGCACGTATGGATCTATCGGTCGCACGTGCGATGTTCCTGAATTCCAGCACAGCAATAGCAGAGCCTGTTCCTGAATGCCAGTAGGATCTGAAAGAGACGCTTCAACTGCTTGGTTTCTATTTTTTTCTACAGCTTGCTTGAATGATGAAGACGTGAAGTGGAGAAGGTCGATGTGGCAGGGATGATTGAAAAGAGGCCTATACTATAAAGTTGCTCCAGCTTTTAAAGAGAGAGGAAAAAATAAAACAGTGTTTTGAAGGTTGTAGTTTGGGATGGGAAATATTAGGAATTGGATTGTCAGCAGGAGTCTACTTGTCCAAATAAAGTGGGTGTTGAACTATTCTTGAATTTTTGGAGATCCAAAATTCAGTCTAGGGATCTAAGGATAGTTGGGATCTGCAAAACCGTTTTATGTTTGGGATATTGGACAGATTGAATCCACATTTTACGGATATATGTACGTTTCAAGGGTTTAAATGGCTCCGAGTTCTCAACTTGCTGGTGGGATCTATCTGATTATCCATCTGAGTAGAATACAAAACTTGGGAATCCCTATAGCCATTGGGGTCTCGGTGTTTGGAATAAGGTCCAGCCGACTGGAGTGGATTGTTAGATCGATTACACACTTATTTTGAAAGGTGAGGATTTTATCGGCCACTGAACAAGGGGTTAGGGTTATTGTTCAGGCCTCTATCACAATACACATCCTCTGGTTTGATACCCATATTTGATTCCATGTGGGCCCCACATGCATAAGATGCGAGTAAGAGAGGCCGCCACCTTTTTATAATTTACAAAAATTTAATCATTAACCATTTGATAGTCTCAATAAAATAAACTTCTAAGACACAAACATCTTTTTTTTTTCTTTTTTTTCTTTTTTCCTTTTTTTGTTATCGAAAGGTTTTCAATCCTTTGAATATGATATCTTACGTATAAAAATACTGGAGAATAACGAAGGAAGATGGTTCGTGTAAAAGATTAGCTGCAACACTCCACTAAGATGATCAGTGATCTACATAACTTGAGGGTCCATGCTTGTATAGCTAGTGGAGAAATTTCTTCCAAATGATTACTAGCTAAATTAAAGAAAGATCGCTTGATCCTTGTAATGTGTCTATAGTAATCAGGCAGCCCACTTCAGTTACTAGGTTTTGACTTCAGAGGCTAAGACATAACTCCATGTAGTAAGTAGAATAATTCTGCCTATAGGCCATTAGAAGATGCTATCTCTCCTATAAATATCTCATTGGAGTCTCCAATAATACTTACAAATCCCCATCGATCTCTGTAGAAAAAGATTACTTGACCCACGGAGAATGTTCTCTTATTATATTAGTGATTGCTCGTACCTGAAGGCACGGCACACCACGTTCTGAGCACAACTAAATCTAATTATTCTTCTTTTGACCACCTAACAACTAACCTGAATTTTGGCACCCTATGAGGGGTAATTTGGTCCACCCTATTTAACAATGTCCTGATTAGGTCCCGAGTCAAAGATTACATATTATTCCTAGACCTCTGATTGCCCTAGGAATTGGCTCATTGCAATCTGTTCGTCGGGGGCTTTCCGTCCACATATAAAACTTCGAGATCCAACGGGCGAATCAAAAATCATAATAGCAGGTCCCGCACCCTCGAGGTGCCTACCTAAAAAATCACCTATCACTTCTAGAACCATGATCACCCCGAAAGTTGGCTCATCGCGATCGACTCATCGAGGGCTTTCCATCCATATATAGAACTTTGAAATTCGATGGACGGATCAAAATGTGCGAAACCTGAGTCCCACTTATTATTGCCCATACCATACCCCACTGCAGCCCACCTTTTGGGCCCCAAACCTCTGATCCAGACCCTGATTGGGCCCTCAACTAAACCCGTCAGACCTAATCTGAACCTGACTCAATCCAACCTATCAAACTCTAGCCCAAATCAATCTGAACTCAAATCCAACACAAACCCATCTAACCTAAACCTAATCCCAGACCTGGCCCAGACTCCTTAACCCGTCGCCCGGATAAGGGAGAAAAAGTCCAGGGATATGGGGAAATAGTGTCCCAGATCTCAGCCCTAGAATTTATGTACATAAATCCAAGGGTCCAAAATATGGGGGAGCTTAGAGCTCCTTTACAAAAGAAGTTTTTTTTTTTTTTTTTTTTTTTGCTTTTGACACATTTTTTATCAATGGCAGAACAATAAGAAAGTAAACACTCTTGCTTTTCTTTTAAATGAAGAATGGATGACAATACCTGTAAATAACTCAAATATGCTACCCTTTTTTGCGCCGTACAAACCAAGATGTGAACGTGCTTTTGATGGGGATGGCAAAAACTTGTAATTTTCTCCAACTTTTAGCCCTTTTTTTCATTCCCCTCTTAAATCCAAGGGTCCAAAATATCCCTAGGATTTATGTACATAAATTCAAGGGTCCAAAATATGTGGAATTCAAAAGCTGAGCTCCCTTATTATATAGAAATTTTGAGCTTTTATTTTTTTAATTTTTTTGACCTCCTAACGCGTTTATTGTTGCAATGGACCCAACTAACACCTTGTGTTAGTCTTGTACATACTAAATCTTTAGGACCAAGCAATCTACATATTTCTTTCAGCTTAATATGTGAATAGAATCTTAGCTCATAAATTTTGTTGGTCAGATAATTTGTGTTTTCATGTAATTGTACGAATCAAATGGGCAGTCAAGAAGCATACGGTTGCCAATTTAAATTGCCTTTCCATTTAACCCATCAAATGTAGCATGCTACCCAAAAAATAATTAAATTAGATCATGGCACAATTTTCTTTTTAAATAGTAAATTGGATACTATTCAAAAGTGGGTGTAACCCAAATGGTACATACCTCGTCCTTAAAAAAGGATAAAGAAAAGAGGAAAAATGATCACATATGAGCCAAATGAAAAGCCGCCAAGAATCAAGTTCTAATGCCCATTGCCCAGGAACAAACAAATTAAAGATAAGAGGAAAAATGATCACATATGAGCCAAATGAAAAGCCACCAAGAATCAAGTTCTAATGCCCATAGCCCAGGAACAAACAAATTAAAGATAAAGTAGTTGATGAAATTCCAAATCTGAAAGATTCTTAGGCATTGGACACCTTTTCATTCTTCGAATAAGCCTTCAGGATTACTTGGAAATCTGAAGGACTTGAACTGGATCACGTGCATGAAGAATATCATCTAACTTTGCGCATCTAAAATCTGAACGACCAAGTGGATAATAAAGGAGACTTCATAACCTTCAGTAAATCATCCTCTAATTCATAAGATAGCTTATTCACATGAGGTGAAGCTAATTCCAATACTATTTGCACATCATGAGTAAGATCATTTACAACAAGGGAGAGAATACTACAGGGTACCCCCGTATTAGACCATAAAATGCCCATGGTCATTGGAGTTAATCGAGCAATAGTAATCCTCCTATTAAAGGTAAAGGCATGTATACAATGGTTAGATGCTGGATTTGGTTAGGGGGAAGGTCCCAGTGATAAGAAATATGGTCTAGAAGTTTAAGTCCTAAGAATATGAAACACCACATATCTCCATTCCATATTCTTTCCACGAAATATGTGCAAATTTCACTATTTTTATTTTCAATAATCGCTTTTCAGTGTAAGGCTAAACCAAAAACTTGAATATTGGTGAGCCACCGTGAGTTTGAGGATATTCAAGCTTAGCCTATCTTAAATTTGCATAAATCATAACCTAGATACCCCTGATACTACCTAAATCAAGTTTGATCAAAACTTTATTGAAAATTAGGTCCAATTAATTGAAGCTAATATCTAGTGTGTGATTGAGTCACATATAATTCAAGCATACTAACTATAGAAATAAAATACAATTTTCTCTAGGGGTGCACATGGGCGGTTCGGATCGGTTTAGAGGGGAAACCATCAACCAAACCAAACCTATTAGTTTTCTATTTTCTCAAACAGAATCAAACCGCTCATGTGCTCAAACCAAACCAAACCAGTTCGGTTCGGCTCGGTTCAGTTACGTTTTTTTTTTTTTCATAAAAAATTGTAGTTCAAACTTGGTCGATCAAATGGAATGAGGATAAGTTATAATGAACACTAAAATATATTTCATAATTCATTTCAACCAAGGAAGCATACATCAAACGATGGATGAACTCTTTCCATTCATCATTCGGTCACGTGATTGAATGAACCAAGCCAAGGTTCAGCCAACTTTTCAGGCGAATGAGCCGAAGCAGTTCAAATCTTCTAGTAAAATACACCAACAAAATGGTCAGGCACATACCTATTTCTCTACATAAAAACCTAGACTATACTACATTGCTTGATTTAGACCAATGAATTCAACACAAAAGAAACTAGTTTTTTTTTTTTTTTTTGCCAACAAGATGGGTTCAAGTGGAATGTAGCCCCAATTTTGAACTAATTAAGATGGGCCTCTTCATAGTTCACTGTCTTTTAAGTCAAACCAAACCCCTCGGCAGCGCTACTAAAAACCCAATAATGCACATGTCACGTCCCGAGCCCGAGATTTCGCACATCTCGAGGCGCGATAGACGTCCGCATAGGGATTCAAGTCAAACTCATTGACCTTTGGTCCCCACAAACGGAATTCACCCACAGGATATCACGTGTGAGGTTTATATATCCATGAATCAGTATTTTTCATATAGACCTGTATAATTTTGTCAAATAGATATGCAAATATATTCCCATAATTCCATAACCATCAAGATATAGAGCATAAGGTTCATGAGCATAGATTAAAATTCAAGTTCAAGTTCAAGAGAAGAGAAGTAAGTTAAGTTAAAGTTTACAATTCCAAAATTTAAACAAATTCATAAAACTTCTACAAAATAAGTGGCACTTCCAAGCCACGGTCTATTGGTCATTTAACGTCCATCTCATTGTGCAGATGCCTAGAAGACATCATCGGGAGTCCATTCTGCTACACGGTAGGGAGATTCCTCTTCCTCAAGGATCTCTGGGGCAATGGCATCGTTGTAGTCACCTGTAACGCCAAGTGTAGCACCATTAGACTAAGTTAAGCAAGATAAGCATATATAATTCATATAACATGTGACAAAAGAATATCTGAATATATACAAAAATCATATGAGGTCAAGTGTGTACACTAGGCAATCAGAGCATAAATAAATATGAGACATTCGAATCAAGAATAACAGATATACACAATAACAAAACTAGTTAGCACATCCACATTAGCTAAATTCTCTCAATTTAATCATGTAAACATGAAAGTAAAGGGAGAGTAGAATATCAGAACAGTACAGGGCGATACAACTAGGAGACAGAGGTACCCAGAATTCTCCATCGTAGACCTAGGGTGCCGGTAAATCGTCAGAATAATTTTTCATCTGCAGAGGGCCAGAAATATATATACTAAGCCCACACTTAGCCGGGTCCGACTTAGATAGGGTAGAAGCCAAGTGGTGCTGACTCATGGAATGTAATATACAGATTAACAGAACAGATATAGGACAAATCATATAATGGAACAGAAACCAGGGCTTACTGAAATATAACTAAACAGAAACAGAATTGTATAATATAGCAGATGTATAATAGAATATACATAACTAATCAGAAGCATGATCAAGTCATACTAGAATATTGGATACGGAATGCAATGCATGTACAGATAAATTTATATTCAGAATCAAGACAAAAATCAAGTCAGGCCTACGATCTTAGGAATACTTGTGGTCTTCACTGTCCAACTCGGTGTAGTACTAAGAATTCCGGCATTATTGGGCTACAAAGAAACCCTTGACGTTACTTAATTCGGATGTCGAATCCCTTAGTATAATACATTTGGTTCGGATCATAAATACGAAGATCAAGAGGTTCCTTGTGGGTGTACGGTTGCTCACACCGCACCCACATGATATTACAAGTCCATTGGGCATGATTAAGGGTTCAAGGGATCCAACCTTAAAGTCCAACTATCAGGCCAAAATAATCTAAACATACTACGGTTCAACACTTGGCTCGCGGTACCCTCCGGTTGCCAAGATTTATTTAAAATCCAATATCCTCTTAAGTCCCAAACTTCAAATCAATAATATGCAAGGACATTGGATTCTACTCTTTAAGAGCTTTCCAACGATATAAAGAACGTCAAAATCGGACATACGAGTCAAAAGTTATGGTCATTTGAAGTTTGACTCACCGGACCTAGTGGGCCCTCTCGCTATAGCGAGCTGGGATCTCACTAGAGCGAGAGTGCTCTCTGTCCGGGGGTTCTTTTGCTCGCTAGAGCGAGATGGAAGCTCGCTAGAGTGAAGGTGGTTACTGCCAAGGTCCGGGGAGGTTGTGACTGGGCTGTTCTGTCCCTCTTGGCTTCCCCTACAACCATTTGTAGTCCATTCCAAAGATCAAAAAAAACTAGCAAGATGAGCCACCAATGCTCTCTAAACATAAACATCCATTCTCTTGACCAAAAATACATCAAACCATACCCATTTACAAATCTAAAACTAATTTTTAAGCAAGAACAAAAGTGAGCTAGAATTAGGTAATCTAGAATGAAATCCATTGCAAGAATCATAAATAGAGAATAACATGCACATTATTATAAATGTTTACTTCCCTTAAGGTGCTTGAAGCTAAAAATCACAAATCCAAGCTATACTCAATCTCTATTTCCAAAGTAAGCTCTCCAATAGAAAAACCCCCAAATGTAATGGAGAAGATGAAGTCCTATAATGGTGAAAAATGAAAATAAAGGACAAGAAGATGCATGCACGAATTCTAACATCATTTCACAGATTTGAAACAAAAGCAATGGAAGGAAGATGGAAACTTACCAATGAAGAAGATTAAAAAGGAAGAAGCTTGAGAGAGATTATAGATCTTGTAGAGGAAGATGAAAATAGAGTCCCCAAATCTCACATGCAAGGTCACCAACCATTCAATCTTGAGAAATTTCGGTGAAGAGGTGAAGGAGAGGAAGGAAGTTTTCAGTTGCTGGAAATGAAGGAAGAAGAGAAGAGAATCATTGGAGATGAGACTTTAAATGGAACTTTTCTGGGCTTTGCATGCAAACCCAGATTTAGGATTAAAATGTCACAAAAGGGCTTCCTGCTAGTATTTGGGCCAAGGGGATCCGAATTTGGGTCAGTTTGGGTCTGAATGACTCGGGTCAAAACATGAAAATCAAAGCCCAAACTATGCTTTATGCAATGCACCTAAATTCCAAAAATTTCTAAAGACACACACTAAAATCCAAAACACTCCAAAAGTCATAATCTACTTAGTCAAGGGTCAAACCCAACTAATTCTACCTAATCAAGCTCAAATGCAAACAAAACATTCATTAAGCTACTAAACTAAGTTAATTAACTCTAAATCGAGATTAAGGCAGGTCGGGGTGTTACAGCACACTTCTTTTAGAACTTTCATCAAACATGTAACATGCAAGTAAAACATACAAGCGCTTCCCCTAAGGTTAAAATAGTCAAAACTCAATACTCAAGTTAATACATATGGTCGGTTCCGTTTAGGCGGTTAATCGTGGGTTCAAACTGATAATCGACCGATGTAAGGCGGTTCATATGATTTTCAAACCGTTGACCGAACCGATCTACATAAAATCAATCTAAACCGCCCAGTTCGGTCGGTTCGGTTTTGCGATGATACTGGATTTTTTGTACGACCCTAATTTTCTCCTAGAAGAGTCCCATGAGCAGGATTTTTGATAGGTGCCTTTTATTCAAGGATTTTTGCGACCATTTTGGATTAAGAATTCTCCACCGTCTCGAGTGGGACTTAGGTATTCGAAAATTTTTATTTGATAATATCATGCGTGTTCACTTATATGGACACAATCAGAGCATCCAAGTCATTTACATGTGGTATATTCAATATAAGAAAACTTGGCAAGTTGACTCTTAATTCGATCTGCTTAGTCACCTCTTTTTGACGGAAGACTATGTCAAAAATAAAGAAAAAATCCGTCGGTCAAGTATAAATTAATTCATGCTTGAAGTTTGAAGTTGGTAATTTGAAAATGATTGATTGAAATGTAATAATTTATTAATTTAAATTTATTATTATTAATACAAGTAAATGCACATATATCCAAATTTTATATGTATTTGATCCATTTTTAAGTATTTCTGAAATACTTGTTAAAAGAAAATGACTCTCCCAAGTCATTGAGTTGACTTTGTCCAAGTCAATTTTTATAGATGGACAAATCAAGACCGAGTCACAACTTTTTTAACCTTAATTCTATCCATATGAGCACCAGTGGGGCATTGTGGCCTTTTACACCATTAGGTGTTTTTCTTTTTTTGAATATAAGGAAACAATTATACTTCACGGACTTAGTATGGTTCATGGGACAAGAAGGTGAGCTCGAACTCGAATAAAATTTGGTCGAGATAGAATGGAGTGTAATAGGCCAAAATTCATTGGAAATTCATAAGGTTAGTGGGGCCCTTCTATTGAACAATTATAAATTACTCAAGATAAATGCCTCTCGGTGGGCGGGTCTTCCTTGGGTTTCACTCGGATTGGAATTGTCCCATCATCCTATTAATCGTGTACATAACACTTGAATTTTTTATAAGATATTTAAGTGTATTCTATATGATATATCTTAGAGTCCGGTTTCTTAATCGAAGATATTACATGAAGTCTTGTAACACTTTTTATGAAACTCCATCATGGGGCCCACGTAGAGATAATCCATACAGGACGAGATGAGTTTCATCCCCACTAATCTTATAGTCTCAAGGTTCAACTCAAAATAAGTGGGCCCCACCTTACGACTGACCACCATAATTGAAACGTGATTAACAACTTATCAGTAACAATGTCATGTAAGTAGCTAGTCACATTTGGTCATGGTGCTTAATAGGACGGTGAGACCACTTATTTTAAGCCAAAACTTGAGATGAAAACATTAGTGGTGGGGGTGATATCATCTTAAACAATCTAAATTACCTATATGTAGGCCCACAATGAAGTTCCAGAAAAAGTATTATACAATTTTGTGTAATAGCTACATAGAGGATTCAAACTCTATATCTTAATGTGGGTAGAAAACATATTATAATGAAAATTTATAATAAAAAAATTACAAAATATATAGGGTTTAAGTTCTTTTCAGATTTCAAAACAGGACAAAATTAGAAGAATATTTCAAAATGGACCTTAAGGTTTCCAAATGAATTTCAATTCAGGGACATTTGTCCAAAATGGGCACCGGCCAGACTGATTTTGAGAGCTGCTACCTGCACACTACATTTTACTAAACCCACACTGCAGTTTAGAAAAAAAATAAAAATTCCTAAACTACCCCTCCCTCTCCTTCCCTTTCTCCCCCTCACTCCTCCGGCCACCTGCGCCAACCCCGCCGCCGCCCTGCGCCGACCCCAGCCCAATCTCCCTCTCTCCCTCCTTCTCTCCCCTTCCCCGCCCTCATCACTCTCCCCTTCCCCGGCCTCATCACTCTCACCTTCCCATCCCGCTCCCCATCACCGTTACCAACAACAACAGTTCAAAACGCAGAAAGTGAGAGAGAGAGAGAGAGAGAGGGGTTACAGCTGCTAGATACACAAGGCTTTCCGTGTATGCCGATGGCGAGGAAGTACTCGGTGCCGTGGAAGAAGACGATAGCGGCGAGGAACTGTGCGAGCTGCCTGCAGGCGTTCGGCGTCACAGGGCTAAACAAATCGAGTTTGTTCGGCCCTATGTGGCCAAACGAATCAGATTCGACGAGTTTTCATGTTCAATGTGATTCGTTCGGCCACATAGGGCCGAACAAACTCTATTTGTTCGGCTTCGTGTGGCCGAACAAACTCGATTTGTTCGGCCCTGCGTCGCCGAACAAACTCGATTTGAGCCCGAATCAAAATGGCAGAAACACACTAGAAATGTTGAGCTTTCTTTGGCCATTGAGAAGGAGAGGGAGAGAGGAAGGGGAGAAGGTGGGTGGGCGGCGGGCGGCGACGAGCAGGGAGAGGGAAATAGAGAGGGAGAAGGAGAGAGGGTGGGCGGGCGGCGACGAGAAGGGTTTAGCAGGGAGAGGGAAAGAGAGGAAATAGAGAGGGAGAAGGAGAGGAGAGGAATGGACGAGGGTAGGCGGGCGATGGGTGGCGGACGGCTGCCGGCGACGAGCAGGGAGAGAGAGGGAAGGAGGGGTAGTTTAGAATTTTTAATTTTTTAAATGCAGTGGGTAGAGAGTAGAATGTAGTGTGTAGATAGCCTAACTCGACGATTTTTCTCCTTTATTTCTCAAAAACCCAAAAGTGCCCTTAGGGTTTAAGTTGCAAAAGATATAGGGATGGTCATTTTCTTTGGCCCTTTTCAACACCTCCTCTCTAACCCTTTCCTCTTCCTCATCCCTTCATCTCCAACGTCGAGCACCAACCGGAATCCTCAGTCGTTTAAGGTATGTGTGCTTCCTTCCATATTCCCTTCTTCCTCCCTTTCCCCTTCTTTCGTCCTACTTTCCCACTAAAATCATACCACATGTTCGCCTATGCGTGCAATGTTAGTTGTTGGATGTGGGGTGCATTATTTTCGGAAGAAGTTTTACTAGCTACAATGAAGGCCTAATTGTGATCTCCCTATTTCCTATTCAGCTCCTTTAGAAACAAAACTTCCTGAACAAATTCTATAAATTTTGATATTTCTTTCATATGCCATGTCATAGCAGTAACAAGTCCAGAGTAAAGCTTCTCTCCAAATTTGTGCAGCACCATATTACTAGAAACCACATTAGGTGGGGTAGCATTTTCTCTATAATTTTTAACCATAAATCATTGTCTCTGTAAATCGCTCATTGATATTGGTGGGGAAAAAGGAAAACTAGTACTCCTACCTAATGCAGATTCACTTATTGAAACATATTCAAACTGGTCCATTTGGAAAACATCCAAACTCACTATGTGTCATTTAAACATGATAGATAGATATATAGCTGGATAGAAGTGTAGTGTATGAGTATCACTATATAGAACTATATCAAGCTAATAAATCTAAACTACTTTGATAGCATAGCATCCATTGTCTATCCTGAGCATCATTTCTTAAAAAAACCGCTGATGTCATTTAATAATAAAAAGAAGCATTTGTTTTATGACAAAATCGATACATATTTAGATTTTACAAATTCCTCCTTTATTATTTTGTAAATGTTTAAAAATCCTCGATGCCATTACTAGAGTTTGGACCCTTTAAGAGGTCATTGGCTTTTTATGCATGAGATAAGAAAATATGTATTGCATGCAGGGGTGTTCAACGGGTCAAACCCGACCCGACCCGACCTATATTTATGTGGGTGAAAACCCACCCGAACCCGACTCGTTTGGGTCACGGGTCGGTCGGGTCACGGGTCAATCGGGTCACAGGTCAGGTTTGGGTCAAAAAGATTTCTGATACTTGAATTCGATTTCTATCGGTTTCAATGCACTCCATCTGTTTGTAGAAATGACTGAGTAAGTTAGCATCCTTTGTATATTGCATTCACGAAACTCTCTGATTATGCGAAGCTCAGGCCTCTCAATTTGCGCTCCATATGTTTGTATAAATTACTGAGAAGCTTTTTGTTCTTTTAGCTCGAACTGTACCAAACTCAGGTTTCTCATTTTCAAGTGTTTGGATCAGCCGTGATTCCTCTGCTTTATTTATTTGTTTGTTTGCTTAATTTGTGTATGGGTTCTTTTCCAATCTTAGCGTGAATTGCTAAAAAGCTATTAACTTTTTTCTTTTCTATCAAGTCTGATTGGTTTGGAATATAGTAGGCTTACAAGTACTATGAAATGGTTTCATCGTTATTGGTTTTGTTGACTGTAGCTATTATAGTTGGTGATGGTCGAGTAGATTGCCAAAAATGTAGTTTTAGATCCATTGTTTCTGGATAGTACAGCTGAAATGATAGACACATTTGGTGTCAGCATGATACAAACTGTAGAAACAGGAGACACTCTACCCCAAATTGGTAAACTGAGTTTCGACACAGAACATGACAATGATCTAAACAGCAGCAATCAGAATTCAGTGGCTAGAGTTGCATATTGTACACAGACTTTACCGGAAATCGTGTTTAGAGGAAGCAAGAGTTACAGGGATCCAAAATGGCCCTCTGTAATTGATCAATTATTGTTATTATTATTATTTTTTATCTTAGATGATTGCTGAACTCACCTGGTTCACCATCGATTTCCATGGCTGCTGCTGCTGCTTCTTCTTCTTCTGCTAGGGTTTTTGTTTGAACCAAGAGAGAAAAAGAGTTTTTTTTATTATTATTATTACCGAGTTCACGGGTCACCCGGTGACCCGACCCGTTAACCGTTTCTTTCTCCATCGGACGGTCGGGTCTGGTCGAGCACCGAAAATCCGCTGCCATGACCCACCTGTTGACCCACGGGTCGGGTCGGGTCACGGGTAATTTTGTACACCTTTAATTGCATGTGTAAATGTTACATGTATAAATATCTCACATGAAAATATTGCACATGCGAGAAATATATATTACCATGTTGGTCAAAATCACCATTTTCATGCGAGTCGATGAGAATATACAACGGTTTTACATGTGTTTATGTTTTTGGAAACTTTCCACAAATTCCTCAAGAACCATAATGTTTCAAAAAATTGAAACAAAACAACTTCGATGCTTATCATTCTTGTTAGAACACGAAAAGATTTAGATTATGAACCGTGGCCCACCAAAGTGCAAAAAAATTCATGAAGATTTCATTTATATATTTGTATCGACTCCATCTTTTATTTGATTTAAAAAGGGTAAATTACAGAGAGATCCCTCATTCCGTGTTATAAAGTCTCTAGGACAGAGCATTAATGTTTAAGGCCTGGAGTCCCTTGCGCATGAGAGTAATTAAGGCGGTGGTCCCTAAGTATGTGACATTAGATTTTTTATGACTCATTTGCCTTTCTAACCATTTAAATGGGTGTGTGGTCCCTAAGCATGTGACATCAGATTTTTTATGACTTATTTGTCATTCTAACCATTTAAATGGGTGTCATGCAATTTAAATATAGGTTTTAGTTCCAACTCACTGTCTTTTCTGGATTATTTTTCAATTTAAATGTAGTAAGATGAGTTTTCAATCAAATTTAAAATTTTAAATTGGAGGGAATGACAATTCATAATAAATTTATTTAAATTCACTTCAAACACATATAATTTCATATTTGATTCAAATAAATTTTTATATAAGCTAGATAAATTCAAACTAAATCTAGTCAAACCAAACCAAATCTAGTTAGATAATCTCATATCAAAGTGACATAACTTGTTTTCAAATTGGTTATGATTTCAAGCACAGATAAATTCATATAAACTCATGCCAAAGTCAAATAAGTTCACATCAAAGTTAGATAAATTTAATTAATTCGTATCAAACTCAGATTATTTCAAAGCAAACACAAATAAATTCATATCAAACTTAGATAAATTCGTACCAAACACAGATAACATCATGCCAAAGTCAGATAACATTATGTCAAAGTCAGATAACACATACAAAACTTAGATAAATTCACAGCAAACTAAAAAAAAAAAACTCATTTAAAAACTCAAAACACTCATGCCAAAGTCAAATAAGTTCACATTAAAGTTAGATAAATTCACAGCAAACTCAGATAAATTCACTTAATTCGTATCAAACTCAGATTAATTCAAAGCAAACACAAATAAATTCATATCAAACTTAAATAAATTCATACCAAATACAGATAACATCATGCCAAAGTCAAATAACATTATGCCAAAATCAGATAACACATACAAAACTTAGATAAATTCACAGCAAACTCAAAAGAACTCATTTAAAAACTCAAAAAAAAAAAAAAAAAACTCATGCCAAAGTCAAATAAGTTCACATCAAAGTTAGATAAATTCACAGCAAACTCAGATAAATTCACTTAATTCGTATTAAACTCAGATTAATTCAAAGCAAACACAATTAAATTCATATCAAGCTTAGATAAATTCGTACCAAACACATATAATATTATACTAAAGTCAGATAACACATACAAATCTTAGATAAATTCACAGCAAACTAAAAAAAAACTAATTTAAAATCAAGTTGAATACATTTTAAAGTCTAATAAAATCATGTGAAATCCAGTTAATTTCATACCAAACTCATTATTTCATAAGAAACTCAGATAAACTCAGTAAAAACTCAGAGAAAATCGTTTTCAAAGTCACATAAATTCATTTGAAATCTTGTTTAATATTGAAATCAAACTCAGAGAAATCATGTAACATACAGATAAATTCATTTAAAATCCTGTTTAATTGATCACAAACTAAGATAACTTCACATAAAGCTTAGATAAATACATGTTAAAATCAAATAGTTTCATATCAATCTCAGATAAATTCAAACCAAAACTTAGATAAACTTATGTTAAACTCAATTAAGTTAAGTCAAGATGATTCGGTTGCTCAGGTAAGATCGTCACGTGTATTGTAGAGAAAGTGGATGAGTGCAATTTGCATCAATTCAGGTGTTTAGATTTCAGAGTGTATGACGGAAGCGGTGCGAGTTTAGTAACGTAAATAGTATATAAAGAAATGACGTTTTTGTCTTTTTGACTCATTTAATATTAAAAAGAGGACCACCGCCTCTATGAGAAAAAGACTTGGACCACAGGCTATAAAACATAGTACGAGGGACCTGTCGCCAAATGTCCCTTTTAAAAACTACATAAAACTTATAAAGACTTAAAAATGACAAATGGAAACTAAAAATAAAACCCCATTTCATTGTGATAACATAATCTCATGCATTATGTTTTAATTAAATTTTAACAGTAAAATTTACAGCCACACGACAGAATCTCTGCCCACAGAACTTAACACGCACAAATCGACAAATTGAGTCGATTAATTCGAGGGGCTATCATTTTCAAATTACCAGCTCGTTGTTTTAGCGCGACTTGAGCCCCGCTCGTTCGGTCTCACGTGATCCCTGCTCTCCTGCCGTATCGGCGCGTGAGTCGGGGAGCCTCAGACTGCCATAGATAGCCATCTTCTTGTCATTTCATCGGGCGAAAGACGCCAACCAGAATTTCCGTATCTCGACACGTGTATGGCCCATAATCATTCACAGCTGCCGACTTCGGAAAGATAGCAGCCTCAATCTCTTTATAAAGACCATCCCCCCTCCCAATCCCTTCACAGTCAATTCTCCTTTCGTTCCTGATTCCTGAAATATTTTCACTACTTTCTCTTCAAGGTAAGATCTCTCCCCTCTCTTGATCCATGTATTTGCTTGTTCTCATTCTTTCGTTGAATCTCAGATGTAAGATGCTGTTATTCAATCACCATGTAGAATGTTTCTTGGATCTCAGATCATATAATCCGTGTGAATAGGTGTGATTTTGAATGTGTTTCTTCAAGTTTAGATCCTAGATCCGTGTGTTTCAGTGTCTTCTCTTTCATGTCCGAAGCTTTCTTTGCGTTTATTTGATGTTGATCGTTTTCTTTCGTTGATAATTTCTGATTTTCATGATCGGTTGAATGATCTTATTGCCGCTTTTTTAGATCTGATATTGAATGAAAATCTAGGGTTTCTGTGCATTATCTTTTTAGTATTTTAGTTTTTTGTTTTCCTGCTGTTGGTTCTGAGAGATCTGGTTGTAGATCTAATTAATAATAGCCTCGGGTTTATGTGCATGAGTTCTGATAAGAAACCCTAGATTTAATGGAAGATTAGGGTTTCTGTGGATGATCTTTTTTGCTTTTTTATCTTTTTGTGATTGGAGTTGTCCGCAGAGTCTTGATGAGAAACCCTAGATCTTTTTTATCCTTTAACTTTGTTCTATTGTTTTGGGGTAAGTGGTATTGGGTTTCTCTTAGTTTGCTTTTCCGGTCATGATTTGAGATGTGTTTCTGTATTGGAGGGTCTTCTTTGTGAGGCTGTACATGATGATGTCTTTATTCCATGATTCCTTGTGTTATTTCCAAATCAGCGTTGTGTTTTTGTCATGATAGAATGTCCTCTATTTTTCTGGGGTTCCTTTCTGTTCTTTCGATTCTGTATCTTTGTCTCTAAATTGCATATTAGGGACTGTTTGTTTGCATTAGAATACATAGGTATTGAAAGATTATGAAAGGTAAATTTCCAAAAAATGAACATCAAATAAATTTTCTTTTAGGGAGATAGAATCAAAATTTGATATTCATTTTTGAAAATTTACCTTTAATTTTCATTTTTAACCACCGTATTCAGTACCTATGTATTCTAATGCAAACAAATAGAAAATTGATCTCATTAGGGAATATGGATCCCTTAATCAGCTTTTTAGTATATAAGAGAGGATATGCAGTGCCCACTTTTCATATTCATCATAATTGTCTTCATCATTATTTCCTGATCTTCATGTAAGTGGTGATGCCTTCATATTTCATACCAAGGACTGTTTCTCCATCTTCTATGTGAAGATCTAGCTTGCTGTAGATTTTGTTCTTACTTTAAGTTATGTTGGTTTGCAAGTGTTTAACTTGCATGATAAGATTGAGGAGCCTATGTAGAAAAGTGTAAAATTTAAGGGATCATTTACATCATATTTCTCTATATGAGAGGCTGTGTGATTTAGATTTTTTTTTATCATCATCACCACCACCTGCAAAGCCTTATTGTATTAGTTACTTTCTGATCCTCGTGTAAGTGTAATGTGTTCATGATAGGTACCATGCCCTTCTCTAAATATGTTCCATTTGTTAAATCCTTTCCGTTCTTGTTGCAGATGCAGATCTTCGTTAAGACCCTAACTGGTAAGACCATCACCCTCGAGGTTGAGAGCTCTGATACTATTGATAATGTAAAGGCCAAAATCCAAGACAAGGAGGGCATCCCTCCAGATCAGCAGCGGCTCATCTTCGCAGGCAAGCAGCTTGAGGATGGCCGAACGCTTGCGGATTACAATATCCAGAAAGAATCTACCCTCCACCTGGTTCTTCGGCTGAGGGGTGGCATGCAGATCTTTGTCAAGACTCTCACTGGGAAAACCATTACACTTGAGGTTGAGAGCTCTGACACCATTGATAATGTGAAGGCCAAGATCCAGGACAAGGAAGGCATTCCACCTGATCAGCAGAGGCTCATCTTCGCCGGGAAGCAGCTTGAGGATGGCCGCACATTGGCTGATTACAACATCCAGAAGGAGTCAACGCTGCACCTTGTCCTTCGTCTCCGCGGTGGTATGCAGATTTTTGTGAAGACCCTCACTGGAAAGACCATCACCCTGGAAGTTGAGAGCTCAGACACCATTGATAATGTGAAGGCCAAGATCCAGGATAAGGAGGGCATCCCACCTGATCAGCAGAGGCTCATCTTCGCTGGTAAGCAACTGGAGGATGGCCGCACACTGGCAGATTACAACATTCAGAAGGAGTCCACATTGCATCTGGTCCTTCGGCTCCGTGGTGGCATGCAGATTTTTGTGAAGACCCTCACTGGCAAGACCATCACCCTTGAAGTGGAGAGCTCGGATACTATTGACAATGTGAAGGCCAAGATCCAGGATAAGGAAGGCATCCCACCGGATCAGCAGAGGCTCATCTTCGCTGGTAAGCAGCTTGAAGATGGCCGCACACTGGCAGATTACAACATTCAGAAGGAGTCCACTCTGCACCTCGTTCTTAGACTCCGTGGTGGCATGCAGATTTTTGTGAAGACCCTCACTGGCAAGACCATTACCCTGGAAGTGGAGAGCTCGGACACCATTGACAATGTGAAGGCTAAGATTCAGGATAAGGAGGGCATTCCACCTGATCAGCAGAGGCTCATCTTCGCCGGTAAGCAGCTTGAGGATGGCCGCACGTTGGCCGATTACAACATCCAGAAGGAGTCAACACTGCACCTTGTCCTTCGTCTCCGTGGTGGCATGCAGATTTTTGTGAAAACCCTCACTGGAAAGACCATCACCCTGGAGGTTGAGAGCTCAGACACCATTGACAATGTGAAGGCTAAGATCCAGGATAAGGAGGGCATTCCACCTGATCAGCAGAGGCTCATCTTCGCTGGGAAGCAGCTTGAGGATGGCCGAACCTTGGCGGATTACAATATTCAGAAGGAATCCACCCTTCACCTTGTATTGCGTCTTCGTGGTGGTAATAGTGATGAAGAGTAGGCCGTGAAGGTGGTGACTGAAGGTGTTTGCTGCAGTGTTCAAGTCCTAGTTGTTGGTGTGCTTTGTCTTCCTGTCAGTGTCCAGTTGGGCTGTGAGTGTTTTGTCATGTCTGCTCTTGAAGAGCTATAGTAGTAGTGAGTAGTGACTGTCTTACTGCCCTAAGTGGCGTTGTGTGATGTGATGTTAACACTATCGGCTCTTATGTAGGCCCTAAGTGTGGTGTGTTTGAAGACTTATCTTATAATTTCTGTTATTACTATCTTTTAAGTTCTGGTCTGCCATAGTCCCTGATATAAAATGCATGCTATTGTTCTATAGCCTTAGTGGCGTGTGTTTTAAGACTGTTTCTTTTGTTTTCTGTTATTTACTGTCTTTTAAGTTCTGTTTTGCCATAATCCCTGATGCATTGCATGCTATTGCTTGTTCTATTTAAAGATGGCTGACCTTGGGCTTCAGTATTATCACTTTCAAGTTGCAAATGAACAAATGAATGGGCTTTGCTATTACAATTTTATATTTTAGTATGTGTTTCTTCTGTCTTTGAGTAGCCTTTGTCACCTTGTCGGCCTTACAATAAAAATGTCTGGATTTAATATAGCTGTTTTTCAGTGTTGTCCTAGTGATCATCGGCCACAATGTTATGTTGCCTTCTCTATCTTTGAGTAAACCCTGTGGTGGTTGTGGCTACAGCCTACAGGTTAATATCTGAATGCTGCTGCATCTTGGCCTTGATTTTGTTATTTTGAAATGTGAACATATCTTTTATCTGTGTAGAACTGTTCTTTGTGTACCAGAGTAGATTATGTTGATGGTGGTACTGTTTATGGCTTTCTTCTATGGAGGTCGAGCATGAATTTGGTAGTGCAACAGCTATATTCTTCTCTTATCTTTGTCTTTGGATGGTTGACACATCTATTTGATTTCTTATGTATCCTCTGAACCTGGCATCAAATGTTGTCTCGAAGGCATCAAATGTCTGAAGGAAGTTGGCACTCGCACATAAATTAGCATCATCCCTGGGCATCTGAAACTAAGCTAGACTTTGGTTCTTAATAAGAAAAATAATAAGAGACTCTCCTTCGTTCTTTAACTCGTTTTGTTTTTATCTATTGGCTTGTTTTGTTTTTATCTATTGGATCTTATTCCTATCGCTGTTTTTGTGATAGAGTTGCAGTTCTCTTTACATATCAGTGGTAAGGACGTAGTTGTTGGAGACACTTTCGAAAGGGCAACCCCAAGCAACAATGATGGTGAAATGACAGGTGTTGCTGTGTTGGGTTAGGTTGATCCTGTTGGTGTTCCTCAGAGGGTTAGGTATGCGAAACATATATGGTATCTGCTACACAAAATCATAAATACAGGATTAACAATGATTGTCAGGTTTTTGATATAGATAATCAACCCTTTTCTTTTTTTGTCCTGCTTTCTTGGTTGGACTGTTTTTACCTGGTGGTTTCCAATTTGTGGAATAGTAAGTTCCTCTAGTTTGTTATTAAATTGAAGTGTTGATGGAGAATTTCTTTCTCTCTTGTTTTGAAGGAAACAAATCTGATACTTAAGAAGCAGTGAATTGGAGTGGTGATGAATAGTCCTGCACATTAATTTAATTACCTGCAGCTTCAGATCTTTTTTTGCTTAGGTTTGTTAGGCTTGTATGATTGTCCTTTAGCTTACATAATCCAAGTGTGCCATTAGATTCACACAACCTCTAGGCAGAAGATTGCATCATAGAAGGGTATGAAGAAAGCTTTCAAACTATTAGTATTATGGCTTCCATTTTCTCGCCCATTTACCTAAAAAAAGAAATACCCTTTTCTTTATTTGTATTATTGATCTCATATTGTGTGCTTGGTTCATGTTACCATTCGGAAAAGGGAATTGTGAATGCTTGTACTTTCATTATTAACGAGCATTATTATGAACCCATCGGGAATATTAACTTCCTGTAGTTTGTTATTGCATTGAAGCATTAGTGAAGAATCTGTTGCTTTCTCTTATTTTGGAGAATTTGAATTTGGTTCTTTTAGATTTAGGAATGGGTGAACTGGACAGGTGAAGACAATCCTGCTTAACTTTAATTATCTGCAGCCTTTTGTGCTTGCTTAGGTTTGTATGATTGTCCTTTGGCTTATATATTCCAAGTATGCCATCAAATTCACACCAAACCACAAGGATGAACCGACCTCTTGCCAGTAGGCAATATGAAAAAAGAAGTCCAACTAGCTCGGTTTCATTTTTTTTTTTTTACCTATTGTATTGAAATCGATATGAATGACATTTGATACCCTATTATTTCCACAGAAATTGTCTACAATCCACCAGATATTGTCTGTGACTTCTGGTTGACCTTAATTTACTGAATTTCAAAGCGTTTATACTTCTTTGTTATGGGACCGTGGTATCTCTTTGTATCCCTTCTTTTTCTTCAAATGCCCTTTTGTGTTTTTGTATATTTTTTATCTCATATTGCATGCTTGTTTCTCATCGCCACTCAAAAAAGAAATTTTTAAATGTTCCCACTTTTGCAACTATGAACAAGCATACTTTGAACGATCCATTTGACTGCCAGAAGGGAAGAAAAATGGCATCTTCATTGGAACCGAGTCACACCCATGGAAAGGGGATCAAACTGCACATGGTTGGTTTACCTGTTTATGTATGTGAATTTTTTTACTTTTTTTTTGTTCGTTCTTATGTATTTGAAAATTTACCATTTTGTTCTTTCTAATTCTGAATGATATCCTCTTCGATTGTTAGAAGGTAAGGCTTTGACATGTGTCTAAGTAAGATGTCCTTGGTTTAACATCCAATGTCAGAAGTTGTAGTTGGCATTTTATGCTTTGGCTGCATGGTCAATGAACCAACTAAGTAGAATAAGCCGCAGGGTGAAGCAGCAGCAGTGCCCACCTCCCTCACCCAAAGCACTTTATCTTTCTCGTCTCTGTCTGAAATAGAGTGATATGCCTTTTCATTTTAGCCCAGCTCCATGTTTCTATTTGTGGACACATTAGAAGATTATTGCATGGTCATACTTCCCAACATCCATTCGGGTTTGTGGGAATCCCGTGTGCATCTATTTAGTTTCCTAGAATTCAAACAACCATGATAAGCTGTAATCTCTATGGTCATTCAAAGTAACTGTATTTGAATAGGGAGCCGCCTGCAGCAAATACCTATTGCACACATTCTTTCCTAATGCAACTTGTTAGCTTCTCTTTGTTTCCTGAGTTACTTTTGTTAGATGAACAATACAATTGATTCTGCTACTTCGGAATTGGAGATTGCCAAAACTCTTCCAAATAATATTCTAGTGGGTGTAGAAGCTATCAGCCTTTGTGCTCCAGAAACTGTAAATGTTGAACCTATTGATGGGGACCTACTGTTTCTGACTGACCCATCCTGGAGAACAGAAATTGCAACTGGAGTCAAATGACGCAGCTCAAAAAGAGATGTCCTAGGAATTGATTCATTAATAGAGGATGAAGGATAAACGGATAGGCCACTACTGAATTAAATGACGCTGTCAACTGAATCAGTCATATGGAATTTTTGTTCGAATCATACCTTAAAAGTGGGTGTGGGTGTGGGTGTGGGTGTGGGTGTGGGTGGGTAGGCTTTTTGTTTCAACGTACATTACTTGTTAAGGATGTATCATTTTTTTGCTGTGTCCAAATTCACGACTGATTTGGAAATTTTGGAACCAATGGGTGGTCACCCTTTGCCATGTGAGTGGTATTTTTTCTTTTACCCTAGATGGGATATTGTACCAAAATCATTATCAAATGCTGTCATGCAAAGCTGATAATGATTTAGGATGGTAAATGCAAAAAAGAAAAAGAAGGAAAGAGCATCCTTCCACTGCCTGTGGATTTGGGTGCTTTTGGTTAACAAACGTTTTGGATAATATGTAAAGCAGATTGTTCTCTATAGAGGGGTGCTGTTGGGAGTGCATACAATTTGGAACCAATGTTAAACAGGGTGATGTTTTCAAATCATTATCAAATGAGAGTTGTTTTTTTCCCTTCTCAGCTTCAAATCATTATCAAAGGGAGTGGTGATGGATGGTCAAGAAAATACTATGATGAATATATTATTTCTAATTCTCAGCTTGGCGGCCTTGAGTGCAGTGGCAGTCTCTCTATAAAGGCAGTCCTTAATCGTGACTTCAGATTCCAGTTTGTCTCATTGTTCTCTTGATTTTGCAGGTCTCATTGTTCTCTTGATTTTGCAGCTTCCTGATTATCATGACATATTTGGGCATCAGACAGACTTTGGTACTGTAAGGTGCTACCAAGTGGGGCCTGCATTTCTTGGACCAATTGGTGTTTGGTGAGATGTGTTACGGCTATCAGTTACTGAATTTCTGTAGTTGTTGAGAGAGCATTTTTGTATTTTAGAATAGCTTGTAATCCTGGGATATATTCGTAAATGGACTTGTTCTGTGGTAAAGCGCTCTGATGCAATGTGACAGCTTCAAGAGACAGAGCTGGATACTAGGTTGGGAGATTTGTGTGACTGGATTGGTTGGAAAAGGGGGTATTACAGAGACTGCAGGCCTTGCTGTATGGCATTATATAAGGTTCTGTTTTGGTTGAGTTTAAGAGCAGTACATCAACTGCTGGATGGAGATACAAGAGAGATTGTCTGGGTGCATAGATTTTGGCATGTGCAAGTTTGTGTGGAGTAATGGCTGGTGTTTTGTTGGGCCAGTAAATGGATGGAATTAAGGACTGGTTTGCAGTTGCAGTTGCCATATACAGAGTAGTGTTAAAATAGCTACATTTTTTTCAGGATCTCTTTTTAATTGATGTAGGGGCTGATTCTTATGATGATGATATTTGATAACGAAATGGTTTTTGCTGGATCCAGGGATGTTTTTTCTAACTAGCGAGGCAGTTGGGACAGTAAAAATTATAATGAAATATACTAATATAGGATAACATATTGGATTCAACTATAGCACACCAGCATATCTATTTGTCCCAGTGCATTTAAGGGTGTAGACGTCTGGAGTAGGCTATACACACGCATGGCCTTGCCACTTGCTTCTTAATTCCTTGTGTTTTGATGTTCATGGTGTTTGAAAAACATTTAAATTTATAGGTATAATTTCACTTGAGGGCCTGTTTGTTTTCATTAAAATACATAGTTAAAAATGAAGATCAAATGCGACTTTTCAAAAATGGGCATAAATCAATCTCTCATTTTAGGAAAATTAAATCAAAAGAAGATGGATATTCATTGCTCGGGGTGATGGCTATATTCATTTTCTTTCTTTTAGTTTTAAATTTATAGGTATAATTTCACTTGAGGGCCTGTTTGTTTTCATTAAAATACATAGTTGAAAATGAAGATCAATGGTGAATTTTGAAAAATGAGTATCAAATAAACATTCATTTTAGGGAAATAAAACTAAAAGAAAGGAAATGAATATAGCCATCACTCCGAGCAATGAATATCCATCTTCTTTTGATTTAATTTTCCTAAAATGAGAGATTATTTTATGCCCATTTTTGAAAAATCGCATTTGATCTTCATTTTTAACCACTTAATGATCCACCATTAGGAATTACAAATTGGGGCTAGCCTTTAGAACTTGTGGTAAATAGGGCTCATCGTTAGAAATTGTGGTGCTCGAGACCTGCCTTTAAATACAATATGGGGTTCACCTTTTCATTGGTTGTGCATAATCTGGGCTCCAAAATCATTGGAGATAACACAATACCTATCATTTCTACGATTTTATTCAAATCCAGATTTTTTAGTTTTTTATTTTTTATTTTAAAAGGAAAGACATGTACATATATCACAAGGCCACAAAAAGGACTATTGGAATAGTAACATCCTAACACTGTTATTTACCGCAAAGTAATATAGATATAATGTTTCACAAAGCGTAATTTGTAAAGTTCTTAGATCTCATAATCCTCTTGTATTTCCTTAGTAATCGTATGATCACAGGACATTTTGAAGTGAAAATTTTTAATATCTCATATAGTAGAAATGCATTCTTTCTTTTGACTTTATTTCAATGTACTATGATTGATTGATTTTAAATAGGGCCACAATATATTAAAGGGAAATAATGGAACTTGACATTTACTTTAAGCTCTCAGATTGATTACTTATAAAATGTATTATTTTTTTATAATATTTATTCAAATTATACTATATATGATCAATGTATGATCACAGGACATTTTGAAGTGAAACTTTTTAATATCTCATATAGTAGAAACGCATTCTTTTCAATCTTAAATAAAGTGGGTCCATTGTGAGCAAGACACCTGAATTTTTTTATACTATGACGGGAAAAATCTTAAATAAGACCTAAAAATATTATAGGGAAGTTTTGGAAGCATCTATTTTAGGGATTTTTACGAGAAGATGAGGATTAAACTTTGATTAGATGAATACTTGTATGCAAAAACATAAAAACTGTGCCAGAGGGTGTCATACTTTTTTTTTTGATGAAAATGCCTCCAATGGTAACAGCGCACTGTTTATTTATTTATTTACTTTTTTCGTAATCCCATCATTTTCTTTCTTGCACTCCAAAACCTATCTCTTTATATTTTGAGCTCTCTTCAGAAAGTTGTAAACCAGAAAAGAAAAACTTTTTTCAATGAATATAAAATTTTGCAAATGCAGCTCTCATTGAGATATTAAGAAGAATATAATACATTTCTACCATTTAACTCTCTAATATAGCCATAGGAGGAAAAAAAAAAGAGAGAAAAGGTAACACATAGAAGGAAAACTGTTAGGAAAATTGTGTGGGCCGACTGCCATTGGGCCCACGCCAGATCGAGCCCGGCGGTGAGCCGCGGATGAACTCCCAACAAGTCTTGATCTGGTTGAGTCAGATAAGGATCAAACTCTTAGTGGTAGAGTTTGGATCAAGTTCAGACTCTCAGTTGGCAGAATTCCCACGCTGGTTAGGAGATGTGGGATTCCAGGAGAGGTAGAATCCGGATAGAGTTGTAACTCCTAGGGATTGCTCTATATAAGGGAGATGGGAACTCTTGGTTGATCATCCAGAAGATCTGAGAGCATTCGCAGCGAGTTCGCAGGTCTACCTCACACCGGAACGCACAAGGTTCTCGGCGAGTTCGGTTCCGACACCCATCTGGGACCAGCAACTTCTTTCAATTGGAAAATTCCCACGCTGGCTAGTGTTGCAGATAGAAACCAAACGGGAGAAATTCTCGTCGAAGAGGTTGTAGATCCGACGATCCACAGCCTTATCGCAAAATCCAAACCGTCAAACGCACAGATCGGGCTCTGATACCAATTGAAAGAAGTTGCTGGTCCCAGATGGGTGTCGGAACCGAACTCGCCGAGAACCTTGTGCGTTCCGGTGTGAGGTAGACCTGCGAACTCGCTGCGAATGCTCTCAGATCTTCTGGATGATCAACCAAGAGTTCCCATCTCCCTTATATAGAGCAATCCCTAGGAGTTACAACTCTATTCGGATTCTGCCTCTCCTGGAATCCCACAAAAACAATATATAGAATATAATACAGGAGAACAGGATCAGGGTCAATCCTCTTAAAGAATGAAACTACTTAATTCAAGGAACGATAAATATTAAGTTTTTCTTTGGCTTGCAGCTTCTTTCAAGGGAGCTCATGGCTCAAAGAAATGGATTTTGGAACGAGGGAAGAAACAGATTGAGAGGGTTAAAAAAATTAGACAAATAATGCTGTAGGAACAAAAAATAACGACCCACAATAATGGGGGGTGCCTTAGAGGACTTACCCAAGTGAGATTAGGGACACCGATGCCTGCGCCTGGAGCCTGAGAAAAGGAAGGAGAAATGCAGGTCAGAGGACCCTGGCCTTGGCGGCGCAGGGCTCTCCGATGCCTAAGTTAGTATATGAACTAAGCAGAGGGAGGAGATTTTTGGGGAAGAAGATGGCATACCAGAGTGGTAATGGCGTCCCCCCTCTCCTTTGGAGAGGTAGCTGTGTTTATATAGAGGAGGAGGAGGCAAACGGGTTGTTGGCTGTCTTGTCATAGCCCACTTTGTCAGGTACTAGGGAGGCGCGGTCTCATCGTAGCCTGTCTGGTCCCGTCGTAGCCTGTCTTATCCCGTTAGGCCATATCCTGGCACTTTGGGAGCTGTGGAGGGCGATCTGTCAGGAGATACGGGCTGTCCCCCTTGTCTTGTCGCACGGGCCATAGCGTGCTTGAGCGTCCATGGGAGGACAGCTGTCAGTACTCACTGCTTTCATCGATATGAGGCGCTTGGCCGGGATGGAGTGTCGTGCCGGGTGAGACCTGGCGGAGATGTAGGGTCAGGGCACTGTTGCCGAAGTGGAAGGGGCCTGGTACTGTCGCCGAACTGGGATGCCGAAGTCGGGCCGAGCTGGTCAGCCGAAGTGGGATGCTTTGCCGAGGTGGATTATCTGGTCTTGCTAAGGCGTGCATTGCCGAGTTGGGGGAGTTGCCGGGATGGACTTGCTGATGCGGGGGCCCGGGATGGAGCACCTTGCCCAGGATTCTCTTGGGAATTTCCCCACACAAAGCCCCCCAGCTTCTGAGCTCATTAGACTCCTCATTGAGGTCGGAAGCTAAGTACCATGGAGGACAACACTTGTGCCTCGGAGCTGCTCATAGTTTTTGAGATGACTGGCTGGCAATAGACCGGAGTTGGAGGTTGGCATCACTGTGAAGCTGTAACAAGATGCCTCCGTCGAGCTGGAGAGTGCATTGTTGCTGAAAGCCAAGAGAGATGGCTCATTTATTTAGGAGTATCTTGCTACTGCTGCCGAGAAGGAGGCAAGCCGAGAAGGAGGCGAGCTACAGACTGGGTGCTGCTGCTAAACCGGAGACTGGCACTGCAGCCGGGCCGGAGGAAGGATTTCCTGCCGTACTGGAGGCTGGCGCTGCTGTGGAGCCGCGAACTGGCATGAGGCCGAGACCGGAGACTGGCACTGCAGCCGAGCGGGAGGAAGGATTTCCTGCCGTACTGGAGGCTGGCGCTGCTGTGGAGCTGCGAACTGGCATGAGGCCGAGGTGGAACCAGAGTAACAGCCAACCTGGAATCCGGCACTGATGCCGAGCTGAGGACTGTCATGAAGCCGAGGAGGTGATATGGAACAGTCTCTATTGCGATCTTGTCGAGCTGCCATTGACCGAAGTGGCCAGCTTTTGGCCGAGACGAACTGCTTTTGCCTTGCGACAGTGGATCGGAGATGAGCGTGAGTTCGGCAACGGTCTTTGAGGGGTGTAAAAACCCCGACTTTAGGAATCCAGCCGAGTGTCCGAACTCGAGGCCTTCTCCAGGGTCCAGGACCCGGAGCTTTAGGAAACGACCGAGTTTGGACTCGAGGCCTTTTCCAGGGCGGTAGACCCGGAGTGTATCCAAGACACGGGGGCTTTAGGAAAGGCTGAGTGTAGGAACTCCAGGCCATTTCCAGGGCGTAGAGCCTTGTAGATGGGTGAAGACCCTGAGTTTAGGAATTGGCCGAGTGTCCGAACTCGAGGCCTTTTCCAGGGCTGTTAACCCTTGGAGATGGGTGAAGACCCTGAGTTTAGGAATTGGCCGAGTGTCCGAACTCGAGGCCTTTTCCAGGGCTGTTAACCCTTGGAGATGGGTGAAGACCCTGAGTTTAGGAATTGGCCGAGTGTCCGAACTCGAGGCCTTTTTCCAGGGCTGTTAACCCTTGGAGATGGGTGAAGACCCTGAGTTTAGGAATTGGCCGAGTGTCCGAACTCGAGGCCTTTTCCAGGGCTATTAACCCTTGGAGATGGGTAAAGACCCTGAGTTTGGGAATTGACCGAGTGTCCGAACTCGAGGCCTTTTCCAGGGCTGTTAACCCTTGGAGATGGGTGAAGACCCTGAGTTTAGGAATTGGCCGAGTGTCCGAACTCGAGGCCTTTTCCAGGGCTGTTAACCCGTGACTTGTCTTTCTGGCACTCGCCGAGGTGGAGAAGCCTGGGTGTACAAACCCGAAGGCAGTCTCGATGGCACTGGCCGAGACCAACATGAGGCCAAACCTGTGAAGCGCGTAGCTAGCACGAGGGCGATACCAACATGAGGTCGTTAGATGCGGTCGAGACCATCATGAGGCCGAAACCAGCGTGAGGTGGAGACCAGCACGTGGACGGACCAGCATGAGGTCGTCAGATGCGGTCGAGACCATCATGAGGCCGAAACCAGCGTGAGGTAGAGACCGGCACGTGGACGGACCAGCATGAGGTCGTCAGATGCGGTCGAGACCATCATGAGGCCGAAACCAGCGTGAGGTAGAGACCAGCACGTGGACGGACCAGCATGAGGTCGTCAGATGCGGTCGAGACCGTCATGAGGCCGAAACCAGCGTGAGGTGCGAACCAGCACGTGGACGGACCAGCATGAGGTTGTCAGATGCGGTCGAGACCATCATGAGGCCGAAACCAGCGTGAGGTGGAGACCAGCACGTGGACGGACTAGTATGAGGTCGTCAGATGCGGTCGAGACCATCATGAGGCCGAAACCAGCGTGAGGTGGAGACCAGCACGTGGACGGACCAGCATGAGGTCGTCAGATGCGGTCGAGGCCATCATGAGGCCGAAACCAGCGTGAGGTGGAAACCAGCACGTGGACGGACCAGCATGAGGTCGTCAGCTAAGTGACAAAAAGTTTCGTCTAGCTGCCCCCGAGTTGGAAGAGATTCCTGCAGAGCTGGGGGCTACTAGCGAGCTGGAGATATCCGCTGAGCTGGAGACGTCCGCCGCGCTGGAAGCATCTGCCGAGCTGGAAGCGATATGATCGCTGTGGCGGAGGTTGAACTGCTCCCGGGCCCGGTTGCTTCTGCTCTTCAGGGCGCGTCTTTCGGGGGGTAGAGTCGAGGTCGAATCCATAGGAGGATGAACCCGACCGAGTATCCTGCTGTTGGTCGCCTGCTTGGCCAGATCTTGCTCCTGACCTCTCTCGGCGGGGGACCGTCGGCAGCTGTGTCGACAATGCAATAGGTTCCTTTCCCTTTCTGGCTCTTCGAGGCATGGTGTTTGGAAAGACTTGGAGAAGGTTGGGAAGGCTGGGATATTGCTTTCCCACAGACGGCGCCAATTGTAGGAACAAAAAATAACGACCCACAATAATGGGGGGTGCCTTAGAGGACTTACCCAAGTGAGATTAGGGACACCGATGCCTGCGCCTGGAGCCTGAGAAAAGGAAGGAGAAATGCAGGTCAGAGGACCCTGGCCTTGGCGGCGCAGGGCTCTCCGATGCCTAAGTTAGTATATGAACTAAGCAGAGGGAGGAGATTTTTGGAGAAGAAGATGGCATACCAGAATGGTAATGGCGTCCCCCCTCTCCTTTGGAGAGGTAGCTGTGTTTATATAGAGGAGGAGGAGGCAAACGGGTTGTTGGCTGTCTTGTCATAGCCCACTTTGTCAGGTACTAGGGAGGCGCGGTCTCATCGTAGCCTGTCTGGTCCCGTCGTAGCCTGTCTTGTCCCGTTAGGCCATATCCTGGCGCTTTGGGAGCTGTGGAGGGCGATCTGTCAGGAGATACGGGCTGTCCCCCTTGTCTTGTCGCACGGGCCATAGCGTGCTTGAGCGCCCATGGGAGGACAGCTGTCAGTGCTCACTGCTTTCATCGATATGAGGCGCTTGGCCGGGATGGAGTGTCGTGCCGGGTGAGACCTGGCGGAGATGTAAGGTCAGGGCACTGTTGCCGAAGTGGAAGGGGCCTGGTACTGTCGCCGAACTGGGATGCCGAAGTCGGGCCGAGCTGGTCAGCCGAAGTGGGATGCTTTGCCGAGGTGGATTATCTGGTCTTGCTAAGGCGTGCATTGCCGAGTTGGGGGAGTTGCCGGGATGGACTTGCTGATGCGGGGGCCCGGGATGGAGCACCTTGCCCAGGATTCTCTTGGGAATTTCCCCACACAAATGCCACCATAAGGGGCATTCTCACAATATTAAAAAAAAAACGTATGGCACCCTCTGCCATACCCATGTTTTGAAATATAGAAGGCTTATATTCATCACGATCTCTTTCTTGACTTGTTTTTATTTTGTCTATTGATGACTTCTAGCAAGTTCACATAATATTGAATCTTCGATTTCTGCAAACTATCTATAGAAAGTAATATTCTTGATTGTCTAGCTACACTTAAAGAGAGAGAGCAGTATTAATTTATCTTCAAGATCCTCTTTACAAAACTAAATTTGTGCTCCAAGAACTCTATTTGCTTAAGGTTGCTTTTGTGATAATGTTTTTTTCATTTGACCCTACTCAACTCAGTTTCATCATATGATGATGTATTTGTACATTACTTATTGGGTCATGCTCTTCTTCTATTTGAACCATACATGAAAACTTAAACATTTTATATTTATTTAAATGAAAGAATTTTTTTAAATCTATAATGAGAGGCGATATCCCCGCTTATCATATTTAAAACATCCAGTTAAGTGGGGATATCCCCGCTCAACACACTATAATGAATAGTGTTGTCTCAGCTTAGCGTAAAAGTAAAAAAAAAAGTGGCGGGAGGGCATATATGGTCTATATTAGAACTTGAGAACCTTCTTAGTCTACATTGAGTCTAAGGGGATTTTCCCAATAAAACCCTCTATTATTTTTGCATACTTATTCGTTTAATCAAGTTAAACTCTGATTTTCCCATAAAATTTCCTTTATTTTAACCTCATCCCAATTTTAATGGGTAGGGCACTCTTTTCTCCTAAGACTGTCAATAAATCATGGTTGGAAAACTCTTTGAGTTGACTCTCATTCTAAAAAATGACCTAGTCAAATATATGGGGGACTTAACCGAGTCGCCTCAATTTAGTAAGTTATTTACATTTGAGCCATTTGATAGGCAAATATAATTTTAAACGGTTAATATTTATTTTTTAAGTAAGTATGCACGAGTCAACAATTTAAAAATAATGACTAGAAACGACGTCGTCAGATATTAAAGCACATTTTCTTCCACTAGCTTCTGTGAAGCAACGACATCGTCAGATAGTAGAGCACACTTCCTTTCAAATTCTATCTTCTGTGAGGCAACGACGTCGTCACTGACCATTACAATCGAAAAAAATGATGCGCGTATTGGTTTTATGTGCGAGCACACTACAAGATATGGACATACAAGCTTTGTTTCTTGCCATAAAAAAGCACATAACTTGGCAGCATTCAAAAATTCATATTAAAGATTCATTGTAGGTTGATTAAGGTTGGATTTCACTTGGATATTTATGTTGGTAATTCGCTCATCTCTATGTATGCCAAGACTGGGTGTATTGACTTTGCAGAGAAAGTGTTTGATGAAATGCCGATGAGGGATTCTGTTTCTTGGGATTCGATGATTGGTGGGTATGTTTTAGATGGAAATGGGTGGAAGTTGTTATCGTGCTTCCAAGAAATGATGGAGTGTGGTATCGAAGCTAATCGGTTCAGTGTAATCAGTGCACTTACTGCTTGTTCTTTGGTGAAATCAGTGAAACATGGGATGGAAATTCACTGCCATGTAATAAGATGTGGGTTGCTATCTGATGTCATGGTCCAAACAACACTTGTAGACATGTACTGCAAATGTGGGAATGTGACTTTTGCAGAGCATTTGTTTAATAGTATGTTTTAGAGGAATATGGTGGCTTGGAATTCGCTGATAGGTGGGTATTCTTTGAATGATCATCCCCATGAGGCATTGCTTACTTCTGTCGAAATGCAAGAGCAAGATAAGATAAATCCCGATGCAATTACATTGGTGAACTTGCTTCCTGCTTGTGCTCAGTTAAGAGGTCTTTCACAAGGAAAATTGATTAATGCAACTGCAATTAGAAGAGGGTTTCTTCCCTTTTTGGGTTCAAGAAGTCGGAATCTCTCTCATGGTCGTGGAGGAAGAATTGCATGGATCTGTCATCTCCCCCTATCACAATTCCTCTCTCACAAATCATAGAAATCGCCTTCTATTCCTAAATCTCGTTGTTGCATAGGCATGAAGTGGCCCAAATCCCCTGCCCAGATCTCTCCGATCTGTAAACACAGCACGAGGTTAACCAACGACGAAACCTGCGCGTGCTCGACAGAGTCCAGCCCTCTTCGTCTCTCTGTTCTTCTTGTTTCTGCAACAAGGGCTGCAACAAATCTGCACTGCAACCACAGAAACCCGAAGCTCAAGGGATTTTCTTCATATTCTCAAGGTGTTTGGGAGAGGGGGGTCTCTGGTCTCGAAGCTTGCAATAATATCTGAGTATATAATATTTCAAGCGTTATGTTTGTAGCCCTCATCTACTCCTAAAAAAATGATCCCATCAAGCGCAAGGCAACCACACTTTGGGAGGAAGGGGGAAAATGATGGGAAAATGAGGAAAATAGTGTTTCAAGAGTGACGACATGATCACAAGTTTCAATCATTAATAAAAAAAAAAAACGAAAAAATGGAAGTGGTCCGTGTCATATTTACCAGTAGCCCATTTTTTTTTGTTGAACGCCATCTTGGGCCTTTTTTAGATAAAATTCTCAAAAACTATACAAAATCAAAATTTCCTGGTTCTTAAAAAAAAAAATATCAGAAATCACTGTCCTCTTTTAAAGATTTGAGGCTTCCCACATCTTCATCCCACAAAGTTACGAAACGGGCACTTCAATCGATCGAACTCGATACGGGAGCGGGAGCATCCAAGTCTCAACGATCTGAACTGGTAACTGGTAAGGCCTTTCACTCCTTTCGTTCCCAATTTCTCTTCCCTTCCGAAAGCCACTAGGGTTTTCAAAAACCCATGGATTTGCTCCGCAATTACGCAGAAAGAAGCGATGACGACGAAAGAGAAGATGATGAATCCGAATCCAAATCCTTACAACTGAAACAGAAACCATCTTCCACTCCTCCTTCATCCCCAGATTCGTCTTCCTCTTCCCCACTCCGCATCTCTCTCCCCTCCAAAACCTCCGCTCCCAAGGTCGACGACACCCTCCTCGCCCTCACCGCCGCCGATCCCGACGCCCGGAACCTCCACAAGCCCATCGATCCCGTCCAGCACGTCGTCTCCTTCAACCCCACCTACGACCAGCTCTGGGCCCCTATCTACGGCCCCGCCCACCCCTACGCCAAGGATGGCATCGCCCAGGGCATGCGCAACCACAAGCTCGGCTTCGTCGAAAACGCCGCCATCCACCCTTTCCTCTTCGACGAGCAGTACAACACCTTCCACAAATATGGCTACGCCGCCGACCCCTCCGCCCCCTCCGGCATCAACTACGTTGGCGACCTTGATGCCCTCCAGAAGAACGATGCGGTGTCCGTCTACAACATCCCCCAGCACGAGCAGAAGAAGCGGCGGCTCGAGCAGAAGGCCTCGAAGAACGAGGATGAAGAAGAAGCGGATGTGGAAGCTTCTGGACCGGATGCCGAAAACCCTGCGACGGAAGAGTGGCTGAAGAAGAACAGGAAGAGTCCCTGGGCTGGGAAGAAGGAAGGTCTGCAGGCCGAGCTCACCGAAGAGCAGAAGAAGTACGCGGAGGAGTACGCGGAGAAGAAGGCGGAGAAGGAGAAAGGTGGGGCTGAGCGAGTGGAGGTTGCAGACAAGACCACTTTCCATGGGAAGGAGGAGCACGACTACCAGGGGCGGTCCTGGATTGCCCCTCCAAAAGACGCCAAGGCCACCAACGACCACTGCTACATCCCCAAGCGCTGGGTCCACACGTGGAGCGGCCACACCAAGGGCGTATCGGCCATCAGGTTCTTCCCCAAGCATGGACATCTGCTTCTGTCAGCTGGCATGGATACTAAGATCAAGATCTGGGATGTGTTCAATTCTGGCAAGTGTATGCGCACTTACATGGGGCATTCGAAGGCGGTTCGCGACATCTCCTTCTCCAATGATGGGACTAAGTTCTTGAGTGCTGGTTATGATAAGAACATCAAATTATGGGATACGGAGACCGGTAAGGTAATCTCAACATTCTCAACTGGGAAGATCCCTTATGTTGTGAAGCTTAATCCCGATGACGATAAGCAAAACATTCTTCTTGCGGGGATGAGTGATAAGAAAATTGTTCAGTGGGATATGAACAGCGGTGAGATCACACAAGAATATGATCAGCATCTTGGTGCTGTAAATACCATCACATTTGTGGATAACAATAGGAGATTTGTTACCTCGAGTGACGACAAGTCTCTTCGGGTGTGGGAATTCGGGATTCCGGTTGTTATTAAGTATATCAGTGAGCCTCATATGCATTCAATGCCTTCGATTTCGCTTCATCCCAATTCAAATTGGCTAGCAGCGCAGAGTCTGGACAATCAGATTCTCATATATAGCACAAGGGAGAGGTTTCAACTTAACAAGAAGAAGAGGTTTGCAGGACATATAGCGGCGGGGTATGCTTGCCAGGTGAATTTCTCTCCAGATGGGCGATTTGTCATGTCGGGAGATGGTGAGGGTAAGTGCTGGTTTTGGGACTGGAAGAGTTGCAAAGTTTTCAGAACTCTAAAATGTCATGAAGGCGTATGCATAGGGTGTGAGTGGCATCCATTGGAACAGAGTAAAGTTGCTACTTGTGGTTGGGATGGCATGATCAAGTACTGGTAAGCTCATTCAGCCATTAATTTATCTGAAAAAAAAAATATCTGATACCTTTTATGCTGTAGGAATATTATCTCACATTGTTTTGTTATGACAATCAATAGCTTGCTTCTAAAATCATATGATTTTATTTTTATCTTTTAATGTACCTGTAGTATACCATAGTTTCTTTTGACCAAGAGTTGAATCGCACTGAAAAACATGTTTGTTTTTTTTTCTTTGAAAACCAACCATATTTTCGTTACGAGGAAACCTATGTACAAGAAATCCCCATCTAGGAAATGAGGAGAAAAAGAACAAAAAAAATTAAAACAACGACGACGACGACAACAACCACAGCAATTAATATATTAATCCATGAACAATAAAAGTATTCTCCATATTGGATCGATTTTGCTAAAGAATCTACCTATTAATTAAGATCTCTGGATATGTGATAGAAATGTGTCACTAATTTCTTTTATTTTCTCCTTAATGTCTTAGATACAAGGTGTTTTCATTTGTCCATATACCCAAGCTATGGCATTTCTTGAGTTCCCCTCCACTATAACTAGCCCATCCCATCACCCATGGAAGTGTCACCTTACTAAGTGGAAACCCTCATTTATGGCCACTGCTCTCTATTCAAATATCCATGATAGCTCACCTGGAAAAGTAGAGCACTACCTAACTATGTTAATTTGTATAACACCCAAAAAATCCGATGGCCCAAATTTCCATTGGAGCTGCCATATGCACTTAGTGTAAGCCCTTCCGACACGGGCTGTCCCAAATTGAGCTTTTGGATCACGGGCCAAATTCATGTTGAAGAGTGAAGCGAGGTGGAAGAGGGTTTAGTTTACTTCTTTTTCTTATGATTTATTTACTGGATTTTTGTTAATGGATTTGTTGGTGTTTGGATGAGTGGATACTCCTTGAAATGCTTATGAGAAGTTCAAGAAGAACTTCGAGAAATGGATAAGATTTAAAGGTTTTCTTCCTAGTGAAAAGGATTTGTTTTTTTATAACACTAGTGAAAAGGATTTATGATCATATTTATAAAATATTTATCATTAAAAATTGTGCATAATATCTGGCTCTATGTTTTTGTTGGATTTTGTAGTTATAGTTTTTCTAATTGATGTTGTTACAATGTTCAGCCTGAGGGAGTTGGGTTGTTAGGTATCATTTCTGGGCTTTTCTTCCTATAATTAAGTATTATTTTATGCATGAAGCATGTGCAAGAGCGGAGAAGATATGCTTCTTAAAATTTGTGGAAGAGTGTATTTAACTTAATTACTAAAATAGAGAAATTGATTTATTTAGTATTTGTATTTATAGAAAATTGAAATGACCAAAACTATGAATAATAGAGTTTGTATAGGCTTTACCATTGTGATTTCACAATGTCTTAAGGATAGGCTGATTGTTGTCAGTTAGTATTTTCTAAGGACCTAAATGACTAAGCAATAACAATGACATCAAAAAGAAAATTGAATTCCTGCTTTCAGCTTTTCACCCTTTAACTTTTTTCACTGGGGAATCACTGAATCCCCTCTAGCTTTATTCAGAATACTTAGCCTCAACAAAGCCACCCCCAGCCCCCACATCCAAAACAGGAAAATGGCCCCTTCCAAAATGGGCTTAGCCTTCATTGGACCTTTATTGGCTTCAAGCATAGCTTGGGTGTAGTAGAATAAGCTTTGGAGAAAATTTGTATTGCAGGCTTCTTGAACAAGCCGTTCTCCAAGAGTAGTTACTATTGATAAATCCAGCTTCTAGAGACATATTTGTTTTCATTTAATGAGGTTTGTAGAGAGCTTTTTTTTTCCATGACACGTTCAATGTATTGAACTAACAGAAAATATATACATCATTATATTGCAAAATTTCAAAATGATGTGAAAATTACGCCATTGAGGATATAAAGGCACCTCACGACACCCACTAGAGTATCCATTTTATTTTTAGAACCCCAACCTCAATTACATTTATCTAACCGTTGACCACAAAACAGCCACCAAAAAGCAGTTCCATAATAAAGAGCTGTTGTCACTATTTTGCCATAAAACTGGTGGGGTTGTGGTCAAAGATGAGTCCTAAAGGGCAATAGCCAGTGAGTTGTGTAACTATTCAGAGTATTTATTGCAGAATGGTTGTATACTTATCGTGTAGCAACTCTGTTGAACGTCCTGATCTACGACGTGTCCTTTTCCAAATTTTGTTGTTGATTAGTGAGGAAGTAATTCTTCAAAGTTTTTTCTTCCTCGAAGAATGTAATTCCAACTCCCTTAAATATCATCATCTCAAGTGGGAGGAGGCTTGCAAATCAAAGCAAGAAAGTGGTTTGGGCATTTGTAACCAGAGTTTAATGATGACAGCTTCTTTAGAGATTTGGAAGAAAGTGATGATTGTTTTTTTTTGTTTTTTTTATTTGTATTTAAAACAAAGGTGATGATTGTTTAGCATGGAGCTTAAGAAATGGGTGAATTCGAGATCTCATTCCTAACCATGGAAGTAGAGGACCTTGGAAATGCTAAAGATTTGGTGCAAACTTCATCACTTAAGTGAAGTTTGTGGTTGGTAATGAAGACACTATCATTTGGAGGGCATTGACTTTGAAATCAGCCCCTTCTGTGTATGTCCAAAATGCATCAGTGAATTAAAAGGTTAGAATTAATAATTTCTACGAGATGTGTGGGGACTTTGCATTTAAGAGAGTTGGTTCTCCTCCGTAGATTCCCACTGTAGAAAATTTTCCCTGCAATTGCTGATCAACGAACGCTTTTACTCTGGGAGGAGAAAGGCCAAGCCATACAAGCAAGCATGGAAGATGAGAAGCCAAAGTTGAATCTAAAGCATCATAGAAAGAATTAACTGAAAAAAAATCCTTGATGATGAACATGGTTTCCATACACGAGAATTCGCCTCTTCCCTACAAAGAAAAATGTTAAAGGGCAAACTAGATAAAAGATAACACTTCAATTGATGCGAACCCTCTCCTAAATGACAAATCCCAAACAAACTTATCTTCCAACCAAACATGGCACTCTTTGATTACAGACTCAGATTAGACACCACTTTAAAGAACCTAGGAAATATTGCAGACAAGGGACCCATACCCATCCAAAGGTCAAGCCGAAAACTGACTTTATTCCCCACCCCAACTCTGTAACCAACCCCTTAATTTCCTAACCAAAAAAATCAGGAGCCATATCAAACAACAAATTTCCACTAAAATTAATGCTTATACAACTAAGCTCTTACAACTACAGTTCACAATCACAATCACACAATCGTTGATCGATTTATATGTGAATTCAAATTGTTGAAGCTTGATGAGAGCCCTTATTATTTAAGGATTTTGTCCCTTCATGTGCTAATTTATATTACAATGCATTAAAGAGAGTAAGTTGAGTATGAACTCGAGCTCAAGTTTAGGCTCAAGCTCGCACTCGAGTTTGAGCTCAATCCATGTTTCGAAGAAATATTTAATGTTTGAAAGGAGGCGAGTTGGAGCTACCTAGGCTTGTCTTGTTTTTATTTGAGCTAAGCTTGTGCTCAATTACATGCTTCCAATCCAAGCTTGATCCCAAGCTATAAGGCTAAAACAAGCTCAAGCTGAGCTTGAGCAAAGTGAAACTTGGCTCATTGACAGCCCTACATGAAACATAAGGAATCTTTAGATGCACGGTCCCTTGAAAAACAGTCTTCTATTTTTAAAAGATTAGTCACCTTCTATCATATGCTTTGGAGTTTGCAACTTCGGTAAGGATGTGCAAAGAGGTGAAACTCCTATGAGAAATGAAGCTAAAGAGAGACCACAGATTTATTTTGATACATTCACTCGACAATTAAAGGAGATGGAGAGATTGAGGAAGATGTAGAACATAGGATAAGAGCAGAATGGTTGAAGTGGTAACATGCTTATGGAGTGCTTTGTGATCGACATATACTACCAAAGACTGAAGGGAGAATTTATAGGACGACGATTAGACCAGCTATGATCTGTGGAGTAGAATGTTTGCTAATCAAAAAGCAGCACATGCACAAAATAAGTGTAGCAGAGATAAGAATGTTAAGATGGATGTGTGGTAAAACTGGGAAATAATCTTTTGGGAGCATTTAGGAGTAGCATCAATCGTGGATTAATTAAGAGAGACTTACTTGTTTGAGATGGTTTAAGCGTCCAATGCAGACAAGCAACACCACCATTGAGGAAAAGTTTTCCATGTAGATTGATGGCTCGCCAAGGAAAAGTGGTAAGCTAAAGACGACATGGATGGAGTAGTAAGGATGGATATGAAGAAGTGCAATATATCCGAAGATTTGGCTTAGGATAGATCGGAATAGAGAACCATAATTCATGTAGCCACCCCCAACCTTGTTGGGACAAGGCTCTGATGATAATGATTAGTTACCTTCTATTTATTTATTTATTGCATTTCCAAACACGCCATTTGTATGGAGGCAGAAAATTGGGGCTGACTTCTTAAAAAAAAATTCTTATGACTTTCTACATAGTTAGAAGTTGTCCTTGTTTTCTCTACTGAAGTTTTTGCTTATCATGTCAGTACATGACTCCCACACCAGAAGAGTCCATCTTTTGCATCTCTTTTTATTTTATTGAGTTTTAGCATGACTGAACCAACCCTCAACCACCACCCCCACCCCACCAAAAAAAAAAGGACAATTGCTGGTTATGTTACTTTAGTACTGATTAGGTATGGATCAAGTTCAGCCAGGCCAGGAACAGGTATGATGGATCTTCTAAATCACAAGTTTTTAGGATATGCTTCCAGACTCACTGCAAGTCTACAAGAATTGGTTGTAATTAGTGTGTAACTATGTTCAAATGTTAACAAGATCATCAAGTTGGCTTGTAGCCTGAAAAACAGAAGCTTGGACTTAAACTCACTGGATGCAAGGGTATTACAGTTTGTCAGAGGAAATGTGCATCAGTATTCTGCTTTGTCATTCTCACATTAAAAATACTCAATACTCTGGAGAATGCACATCGTATATACTTGGAAAAGTCTTAATTTGCATGTCTTACTAGGACTGTCAAATTAGCAATGGTAGTAGGTGTGAAGAAACTTTGAAATGCTTAGAGATTTATTAAACCTACTTTCATGTTTTGAAATGCATCTAGAATTAATACAAAGTGTATAAAATTTTCTTCTATTATTATTTATCGTCATCATCATTACCTTAAGTAGTATACAGTGTTGTTGTTGGTGCTGATTTGATACTACAATTTAATGGGTGTAGGTCATACTACAATTTAATGGGTGTAGGTCTATATGTCCAAGCTAAATTAGGAAGATTGTTTTCTTTTTTTTTCCCATGCAAGGGATATTGAATACTGCCAAAATATATGCATGAGTGACTGTTGAGTGCTCTTGTTTTTCATTATGTTGCCTCCTTTAACTATTTGCTAGAAACTGCTGTGGCACTGTCTGAAAATATTGTCCTGTTGCTTACCAAAGGTTTTCTTTATCTGATGGTTACAGGGATTAATTTCTTAGCTCCAACTGGCAGTTCTTATATCAGTTGACGGACTTCATCCAGACCCTTAAGTTGAAAAGTCATACACTACAGCGATGTCTTTACACAGGATCTCTGATGAATTGCACTGCATTTATGCTATAGCTATAACCATTGTACTTGACAAACCCTTGTTGGATGGATACAGTCCGCTGCCTATGTTTGTTTTCTCATCCAGTGAGTACATCATCAAAGTTTTCATAGCAGTGAGTACTTGAAAATCGTGTAACGTTATACATTTGCGGGTTTTTTTTCCTGATGTATGATTAAAGGAATTTATTTTATCCTGTAGCGTTAGCTAGTAAATGTTCTTTAAATGTGCAGAGGATAATTTGTTTTTGCTGCAAATTGGTGCTTGATTGATTCATTAAATGGCCCATGTGGCTTCCTAGTCAGATGATCAGACACCAAAAGGTCATTTTATGGTTTAACCACTGCTGATGGTCAACAAGAGCAGCACCAGATTTTCAACACCATTCTGGCCATCTGACTTTTCCTCTTCAACATGAACTGCTGGCTCTGTTCATCTATCCATCCATGTGGCCGTTTTTTTTTTGGTTGGCCAGTAACAAGAACTGAAGTGCAATGGTGGTTCTACATTTCAGAAACTGATTTTTTTAAGCCTTACGAGTTAAAGAGGTCTTGCTACTTCTTTTTGGTTGGTGCAGAGGTCCTAAGTTTGATGTGTTTGTCTGGCGTTTTATATTTATGAAGTGCCTGTCTGCTGCTGATGCAGATTTAAAATTGATGATTAAGGACTTCCAAATGCTATTTTCATCATCAAGACAAGAAGTAAACTATTCCTTGATTTTTGGATGCGATGGAAAATTGGACAGAAGAATTTGATTATTTGCTATGCAGGAACTCACATCCAATTGAAAGCTTAGCAGACAATTTATCCACTACTAGATTGCTTCTTGTTTGGATGAAATAGACACCTGTGGCAACATGACCCTGAATGTTCTAGGGGACAAATACTGCTCCAAAAAATATTTTTCTACAAGACAAATTCGTACGAGCTTTTTGGTAGATACTTCCATTGTGACTAGGAATGGAGAAACATGTATTTCATTCAATTGGACTTTCTCCATAGTTTGTTGAGCCTAGATGTGACCCAGAGTGTATGAGATTTAGATGGGGCCGATACCATATGTTTCATTCAATTGGACTTTCTCCATAATTAGTTGAGCCCAGATGTGACCCACAGGATATGAGATTTATGATGTTTTGTTGGATGGGTTCTTTAGCATACAACGTTGCATTTCATTGGGACTTCTACATGATTAGATGGGTACTTCTACATGGTTAGATGGGCTACACCGTATATGAGATTTTAGATGCTCTTTTATTTCAAAACGGATTTAATTAGATGAACCTAGCAATCTTGTTTGGTTAGATGGGCCACGTTACATATGATACCTTTCAATTGTTTGAGAACCTGAGCTACATTTTGCTTGGGTAATTTACTAATAAAGTGAATTGAAATAAAGGCTCAATTTAAGAGACATGAAAAGCCGAGGAGCCATTTCAAAAGGTGTCAAATCTCAAAAAACACCTCTTTTTTTAGAAAAGAAGTTAAAAAATAAATCTCTCATCCCACTAAATGACAAAATGCCCTCTGTTTTTTATAAAAAATAAATAAATAAGATTTCTTCTCAAAGCACAAAATGATTATAAAAAAAAAACACCATATTTTGATTTCACACCTCTTAATCTCTCTTGATTTTTGGCCATTCACTTTAGTACCCAACCAGGCCGGAAAATGTTGCCAGCTTGAAGGTGGAACATCCCACCCAATTAGAAATTCTGGCAACTAACAGAAGAATGAATTTAATTGCATCTTTCTAAAACTAAGGATCAAAATCTTTTCTATTAGAAAAGGTAAGCACGTTCCTGAAAAAGGCATCGTGGCCCCACCAATGATTAAATATCATAAATAAATAAAAGAGAAGTTTTGGGGTACATACAGACAGATATAAGTGATCAGGTAAGCGTGATAAGACCCAGCACTGTTTATTTCACTTGCCTGAGATAGTATCTATTTTACTTGACTTGATACTATCTCACCCATTCTACCGTTTGTTTCTTCTTCTCCTCTCACGAGAACTGGGATTTTTTAATATCTTGAACATTACTTCCAACAGGGGGAAGGATTTCAAAAATTCCTTACCATGATATGGTCAAGAATTCCAGTTCTCATGCAACCGGACCAGATATATATAGTGATCCCACTGATTAGTCATTCAACTGTAAAAGTAATGTAGAAAGAAAGAAGAAAACACATGTTAAAATTGATCAAGGTAGAATCAAAGAATGCAAGTCAAATGAGGTTGCTCCATTTATAACAAGTCTCCCCCTCCACTTGAGTCTCCTGTGAAGGACATTTATGATTCATGAATTAGGAAGACTATTACATAATATGTTAAGTGGAAAAGAAGATTTGAGTTTCCTTGAGTTTCTAAGCGAATAGTCCAAATCAGGGCAGGTCGCATGTACAATTGTTGCATGCGCTTCTGTGCTAAACACTATTACTCAAAAAGAAGAAATGGAGACACATCTCATGCATTTTTCTTTGAAAAGGAAAAAAAAAATGGATGATGTGTCTCCATTTTTCTCATGCATTATACAAGCAAAGTCAGAAGAAGGAGATTATAGCAGCAGCGGAGCTGACAGGGACTGATTGGTGTGATTTGAACTCCTGTAAATCTGTGTCTTCTACTATACTTCCGCCTCTTCTACCAATTAATTCCATATATTCAGTCTTTCCCACGGCTTCTTTCTCTGAGCCTTCAGTTTTGGACTTCTGTCCCCCTTTTGAAGTGAAAGACCTCTTATATTTAACCAATTCAAGCGGGCAATAAGTGGTGATCCACTGATCAACAGTTGACAAGTCTCCAAATCCATGTTATGACCAACCAATCAATAGAATTTTCGTGATAGGCGTTTAGGTTTATCATCTATCTGATGAAAGATGGTAGTTGATTCCCACCCAATTATTCCTGATGAGATCTTTTTTCAGTTTTTAAAATTGGTGGTTCTAATGTGTTATTCTCAATCTGTAATATTAAGCAAGTGTTGATTAAACATACTCTAATTATAATGCTCCTGCAGCTGTGCTTTATCATGCATTTTGATTTACTTTCTCGTGATTTTTCAGATTGCGGTATTTTGGATTGGTGGAGGCTGAGGAATGATCAATAGCACAAGATGTGTCTTTGTGGAGGCGAGGCTTGCTGATTGTTTTAATAGTAGAATTTAACTTTGATCCTAGAGACTTCAGTGAGTTAGGTTGTTCTAATGGTAGTGATGTTAAAGTGAGTAGATGTATGATTTCCCTGTTTGGCTGTTGGAGAAGGTTTATCCTATGTAGTCCATGCTTGTCAAGTCCAGATCTCCATTATAGGCCCCACATCAAGATAATCTGGACGGTTCAAGATGAATCACACCATGTCAAGGGAGATATCCCCAAATTTCAGGTCAATAGGAGTGGGCCCCACCGTCCGATTGAGCACGTGAGCAAAAAGAAATTAATGTCAAATCAATGCCCAATCATGTGCTCAATCTTACAGTGGGAGGCACTCCTATTAAAGCGAAATTTGAGGATATGCTCATTGGAGGGGATGTGATTCATCTTGAACGCTCTGAATTATCTTTACATGGGTCCCCGATGGAGTTCCCCGCATGTTTAACACAGTTACCATGTAATAATTGCGACCAGTGATCTAGATTCTTGTTTATTGTGTTTCCCTTAATAAACTTTTTTTTTTAAGAAAACATTCATACCCAATGCATTTCTGTTTTTTTTACCCCATACAAGGGGATGAGACCCAAGAGACCACACATATGAGAAGATGAACCCCACTTCCTCCCACTTCCTGGAAAGAGAGCCCACAGATATGGGAAGAAAATTCCACACAAGTGGGAAGGAAAGCTCACACATGTAGGAAGACACTCCTATCCAAAGCTCAAACATATCCAAAGATCATCCGTGAGATGCAGGGTTCTTTACCAACTCAGCAACCCCTCATTTTATCATCTCACTATACTTAGCTCAAGAACCCTCTATTCTCTATTCTCAATTAACGGGACTCCCACCAATGGAGAAATGGCCGGTGACTAGGCAGAGAAATGGGTTCCGAAGACACTCCTAATAGAAAGTGGGTTCTCTTGAAATTGAAAAACTTTTCTTCTGGTTTTTATTTTTTTCCCTCCCCAGAAAAGCATCACACAGTATCACAAAAGTTTTATTTGCATTGCACAAAAAAATAACAGAGGGATGCTTTATGCTAGAAACAAAACTCTCATATTTGCATCAAACCCCACTTTTCTCCCTCTCCCATCATACACTTCCAAGTTTTTAAATTTAATGAGTTTCTGAATGAAACTAAATTATTCAGTGATCATGTTCTGATCATTTCTCTACCAAACAACCCAACTAACAACTAAAAACTCATGACTACAGCAACCATTGACACACACACACACACACCCGATAAAGAAATATTTGAGGGAGTCTTCTCAAAACTGAAAATATTAATTTAAATGAATAAACTTGAGTTCTCATTTTTCTTATGAGAACTTTGTCTAAAGTCCAAAGAAACAAATAAACCAGCAAATAAACAGATTAATAAAGAAAGAAAAGGATAAAAAGATATCATTTACCACATCACCATCTTTGTAGAAGCCCCAATCACCAGATTCTGCCAGCCCAAGTAAGCTGTTAGCAATAGAGCATTAGAGCGATATGACACAGGCTCAGAGGTATGCCTACAAACCAACAATATCAAACCTGACCACATGCCCTCAAATTCGCTGAATGGAGATTTGAAACTCCTACAGATCAGAAATCTGCAAAGGGTTCGGTGCTTGAAATGAGATGACTTCCTGGGAGTTTTTGGTAGGCAACAATGAGAAAGGGTGGGAGAAGGCTTCCTGCAATGAAAAAGGAGTGAGAGAAAGAAGAGAAGGCAAAGGAGAGATTGAAAACGCATAGAAAGAGATACTGTAAAACCGTCTTGAGTGGTCATGGATTTAAGCATGCAAGATTGAATTTTATCAATTTCAGAAGCTCCAAAAAAAATTAAAAGTTTATGTACCTTACACCGAGCATAGAAGTGCAAAGTAGTTGTTCATAGTTGAATTGGTCGTCCATATGGATATTAAAAGTTTTTTGGCCCAACTCCTATCAGATCATATAGGCATACTACCTCCAATAAGCCACAGAAGGAGTGGCTCTTGGCATTCTCTAATGTTTGTGTTTGCATATTGTCTCAACCATGAAGAATGTTTTAATCTGCTTTCTGTATCCATGATTGTATTACATCATCCCAGCTGAACCCAGGCTGCAGAGTTACAAAAACAAATACAAAAATGCATAGTAAATTCCCTTGTTTCTAGTGGCTGATAATATAAAAAGCATGTGCAAATATAAAAAAAGCCAAATCATGTTACTACACTTTGGAAGTGGTCATAATAGAAAATTAAAAGAAAAGCATTAGGTGATGATATATTAGATTTGGACCATAGATTGACTGACCCTAACCAGTACATAGACATCTTAACTTCATGAAGATTTGGTAACTGCGAATCATCTAATTATAAAGGCATGATTCAAACACAACACTTCATATATCCACTTTCAACATTCCCAATCTTCAAATAAAATACTATTTGTTGCCTTATATTTAGGATTACATTATCGATTGGTTGGTGGATTGGTGGACCATACAATTCAAATACAGCAAAGAGGCATTTTGTGAAGCACAGCCTATATAAAGAATCAACAGAAAACTCAAACATCGAGGCATTTTGTTAGGCACTTTGAGCAAATATAGAAAACTCAAACCGAAGTGATACCAAAAGAAAAGCTAAGAAAATAACAAAATAATTAATTATTTACAATTACAGCAACGAAAGAAATCAACAATATATACCAAAGAAGAATTGAAAAGGCCACATACCAGAAAATAACAATGTAGATGGTTGAGGAGTAAAGAAAAGAAGATAAAAAAGCCACATACGATAAATCTGAGGAAAAATCCAAACGGCTGTTGTTCTAGAGTTTTGAGGACTTTGAAGGGCACATTTGGTATCTAGAGAGGAATCCTCTCCTTGGAGGAATCCTTGGTGCTGCAGAATGAGACTTTCCTCAATGAGGATTTATGAGGGATAAGATTCATCACATTTCACGTTTGGCTGGCACAGTGGAATCAAAGACAATTTCTTCAAATCTATTTTGGCAAGCATATCAAGATGATGATGATGGCCTAAACTGAGATGATTGGATTGGAGTATTTCTACAAGTATGCATGGTAGAGGAGGCAATGGAAACATAAAGATTGATGAAGGTATCAGATTGTGAAATAATCATTTTGTTAAGGAAAATTGAGAAGGCTAGAGAAGAAGAGTTTGCATATTCTGTGATGTATTGCATTGCTAGCAAGAAAATTATTCAAAAGCGTGAGTGATGAAACGGACCACAAATCTAAAAGATTCAGCAACAAAAAATAAAATAAAATTATGCGAGTAGTTTAGCCAGAGAGAGAGAGAGAGAGGTATCTGCCATGGGGATCATAGCGACCAGTGCCAAGGAATGGAGTCAAGTGAGTAGGAAGGAGATGAAAGCATTGAGCGAATAGAGACTGATGGGAGAGGGAAAATGAAGAGGAAGAGGGGTGGTGAGAAAGAGGCATTGATGGGAGTGCAGTTACGTTGGGGGGGCGGGGTGTGTGTGTGTGAAGAGGAAGAGTCTCAAGGAGATTATGGTTAGAGCGGAAAAGTTGACTTTTAAATTGTCAGACTCAATTGGGAAGAGTCCAACCTTTGTCAAATGAGTCTAAGTTAATTAAATATATAATTGAGATTCTAACTTTTATAGTAGTCTGAGGACTCAGTTGGCGTCATATATTATAATTTGACATAATTATATGAAAAGTTGTGAGTTCTTCGCTTCTTGGATTTCTTCGATTCTCTGGAGTTAGAGCTATTGTTTTATTCCTCTCAGTTTTTTTCTCTTAAATGATTTCTCCTTGATTTTCTACATGACCATTTAAAAAAAAAGTCAATGATAACCAAGGGTCCAGACTCCTGAAAGAAATTTCACTAGAAAAGATGCAGAATAAAAGATACCATAACAGAGAATCAGGCGTCATTGACGTGGTCCATCAACACACTAGCTTCATCATTCATGCAAGGGAATAGGGAAAACTGTTTGCCAACAACCCCCAAACAGATGAAGTTAAAAAATAAGAAAAGCAAAACAAAATACAAAGATATACAGCCTACAGCTCCGAAAAGCTCAAAGCCTCAAACCAAAGTTCTAAGAATCTAAGATACAACAAAGAGAAATGTGCTTCACTAAGCTGTATTACTCTATTACTACAATGCTGAAACAAAGCAAAGTCCTTACCAATGAGGTTCTCTATCTCTATAATCCACTGCAAAGTATATTGATTGGAAAATGATATTGCAATCCTGGATTTTCCTGCACGTGCAGTTCTGCCCACTCGATGAATATAATCTATAGTAATTAGTAAATAATATAAGAACCTGCACCTGACTTATAGTAATTAGGAAATAATATAAGAACAGCCACAAACCAGCTATAGAAATTCTTAACAAGAGTAAAGACCCAGAAAAGGATGATGTATTGTTGAAGTTACAGGAATTCTCTGAAAGGTTAACAATTCTAAGAACTACCAAGTATAGCATGTGAATACAAGAAGTTAATTATAATTCACAATCTTATTCGTTACAAGGTCAATTTTTCTTTAATTTCAGTCCAATCATAAGAATCGGCTGGGGGTTCAAGAGAATTTACAGGTGGATATGAACTCCTTTGACATGACACCAATGGAAATGAAGAGACTTAGAAGCTCGGATCCTGACAAGGAAAGCACCTTGAATCGGACATATCTGCCAGCAAGAGGTTCCCGCTAATCCAAACCAAGAAACTCTTCAAAGTAGGATTTCTAATCTTTACATCTGCAACATGGTGCAGTATGTTTGATTTAGCTTTAGAATTAGGGTGCTACAAAGTTTGCATTTTCTTGTGCTACATTTGATGAGGAAGCATTCAAGTTGTATCGAGCCCAATCCACATTGAGCGCCAAATGCCCAGGGCCCAAACCATGTTAGATACTTAGATGTCCAGGTAGTATGTCCACCACATTTGGACCATTTCCCAAGACATTTAGAAACCTGCATCTCAAGTAACCCAAGAAATTCAACTTGCTCAGGAAACTCAACATGTGGAGATTAAAAAAAAAAGATTTCCTAAAAATATAAAATAAATTGGAGATTTCAAAGAATAGGAAATAGAGATACATGTGGATATTCTTAGGATATGGATGTCCATCCCTAGGGTTTTTCTCAACCCTAGGGACGTCCATATATTTTAGGATAGTTTCTTTTGTAAACATTCCCTTATGCTCTTTGAATGGAGTCCTAATTATTCTTTTACTGCACACTTCGCAACGGGAGAGGAATCCTCCCTTTGGAGGAATCCTTGGCGCCACGGAATTAGACTTTCTTCAGTGACAATTTATGGGAGAGAGGATTCATCACATTCCACGTTTGGCTAGCACAGAGGAGTCCTCATTGATTCCTTCCAATCCATGATGGGTAACCGGAGAGGAATCTGCTGGAAAAAAAAAAAAGAAAAACAAATACTGATTATCTCGCATCTCAAATTCATCACCAATGCCCATCACATCTTATATATCAGCATCTCCAACTAAACCCACCGCCTACCCATCTCAGATTTTGCACCTTCATCTCAACCCATCAAAACATATTTCAAACCCATCATCACCCTCTTATATTCACCACCACTATCCCTCTCTTATATCCATCATCATAGAGACCAGTGACAAACATATACTTTGAAAAAAATTATGAAGTTTTTTTACAAAGTCTCCTCCAGTTAACGGGAGGGCATTTCTATTTATTTTTTTTCAAGAGTAATGCATGATCTTGTCCATCGATGTTGCAGGTGAAGATAACAAACAAGAATGACATCCCACAAATTAATAAAACACATCCGTAACATTCCAAGAAAATGAATAAAAGTCATTGACATTCCAAACATCCCACAAATTAATAAAAGACAGCCTTAACATTCCAAGAAGATTAATAAAAGTCATTCCATGACAAGACATCCCACAAAGTAATAAAAATATCCATGACATGTCATTAAAAAAAAAGAAGCATAAATGAGTCCAACACAACCACCAAAATCAAACCACAATTTATAATTCTAAGATAACAGCCCAAAGCACCAAATTACACAAGGTCAAGGCAGCGAAGTATATAGAGCTTGCGGGTATCATTATCTAAGGCCAAAAACTGCGAGGCCTTCACTTCATCCCCTAGCTGTTCAAACGCTTTTATCTTTACCTTCATTTCTAGATCAATTGGCAGTAATGCTTCCCACACCCTCTTCTGGAGGACTTCCGTTGAAACTATATTCCTTGAAATTGCTTCTATCGCATCTGCCATGCGCCCGACAACTGTCACCATCGCATCCCCCGTGCTTTGGCGCCTTCTTGTTTGATGGGAGGATCCTCTAGGGGCTGCACTACGCCCCCTAACTGCGGAGATGTGTTCATCTCCAACCTCCTCATTGTGGGGTGTGGCATCATCATCAACATTCATGCAGTTATCATCTAAGGCATCGTTATGTATAGATGGTGGTGATCGAGGAACATCATTTGTAGCCATTTCCTCTCGATCATTGACAATTGAGTCACCGAATATTTTGCACATGATAAGGTAGTCGGGCATGCGCCTAGACCTATATATATTATGTCTAGGATGTGCCTGCATTCCACGCATAATAATTCACAATCCATTCTTATGTATCATACAAAAAAATATATAAATAAATTAAATAAAAATCTCACCGCAATGTAATCATCCCACACCCTGTCTTCTGCAATGACTTTTTTCCTTTCTTTGTCCCATTCAAACCCATTTAGATTTAGCATTGACTTCATAGAGCTATACCATTTTTTCAAACTCTTAAACCTATTCTTCAACTTATCTTTAGAGAATTTGGGCCCATACTTTGTTTGCATTTCCTTCGTAATGAAACCCCATCCCTCCGATGTAAACCCTCCAGGGATGCATTTGCCTTCTTTACGCATCTCAAGCATGATGCGGAGGAGCACATTATCGTGTGCATCTGTCCACTTCATGTTTCTTGATGTAGCCTTATCCGCAGCTTGGGAACTAGTTGGTTCAGACATCCTACATTTTGCATAGTGTTAAACATCCAAGGAAGCATATATCAAAAAACACCAACTAAGCAATAAGGCCATCTCCAGTATACCCATTTTTACTACACCCATAACATGTTATACAAGCATTTAACTCCCTTAATCCAAGAATCATTTAACATACAAACATTCCATTTACACAATCTAATTACATGTAACCAGTTTACCTATAATTGGCTATGGCAAAACAAAGCAAGCTACTTATATATTCAACTAACTTTACACACAGACTTTATACTTTATAACTATAAATGCAATTGTACAAGGTCACAATTAGAGAAGAGAAAAAAGGGCCTTCTATCAGCTAATTGAAGTTGCCCATATTTGATAGTAGATATGGTCTAAAACACCAAAAGTCAATCCACTACAAGCAAAATTGAACTTAACCCACAAATACAAGCGTCATTGGATAAATGATATGGAAATCAACATCACATCCACATTACTAGCCGATCATTATCAATATCACCATAACATGACTCCCACATTCAATTGGAAAAACAGATATGGAGAAACATATGATAAAAATAAAAGTGAATAACCTGAATTGCTATAATTACTTCCATTGCACAAAGTGAATAACATATGACAAAAATGAGAGAGGGATAGGTTTAGTAGTTAATTGCACAAATGGCAATATTCTAACATGAACTCCCATAATTATTTTCAATGCACAAAGTGAAAAATATATATATAGATGCACTTGAATATTTCCCATATATATAAATATTAAGGGGTGCTGTTGTTATTTAATACCCATCTCCCTAGGTGCAGCAGTAAAGGTCAGTTGCAGAGCTATCATGGGTGCTGTTGTTTTTTAATACCCACAAAACAAAAACTATAAAATCTGCTGAAAACAGCCTCTGGCTTTAAAAATATTTTATCTTTGCAATGTGGGTCCTCTGCTCTTCTGCAAATGACAGCCTAATCTATTAGTGGGAAAGAGCTGTTTTTGGGTTGCAGAGAAGGATTGCGGTTATGATTTCAAGATCAGGCATTGGATCATCTCCTTCTTGATCGAATCTTATTCCAATATTTTCTTTTTAAAGCTCTGTGGGTTGGAAACTGAGATATAGATCTGGGGATCTGGACTTTTCCCTTTTCTTCATCAGTATTAACTGAACTCTGTATCTTTGTTGGTTTCTACAGTGCAGAAAAATCAGTAATCAATTTTGCTTGGAGGGGTGAAAACTGAAATACAGATCTGGGTTTTGTAGCATTTTACATTTTGAATGTATATTATTAAGAAAGGTCATAGCTTTGGCCTCTTTCATTCGTTTTCATTGACATTTGATCATGAGGGTTGGGATTTGAAATGTAGATTTGGGATTTCAAGGATTTGGGCGACAGAGACACAGAGGGCTTTGCTAAGTCTCGGGGTTGGGAAGAGAGAGAGAGTGACCGACCTGCTGAGCTTCGATTTCTCTCGGGCGACCATGAATCTATCTGCTAGCAGAGACGAGTCGGAAGGAAGAAGACGGCCTGGGGCGACAGTGGAGATGAGTTCTCGCACAAGTTAGGGCACGCTGTGTTTTCCCCTGCGAAGAAAACTTCTTTTATACGCCCTTGATATTGAGGATTTATTAGTTCCGATGGATCAGATCGCCCAAATCCTCACGGACGGTCATTATTAAAATCCTCAGCGAGGAAAATCCGGAGGCCAATAAAAGTATTCAAACGTGGTTTAGCGACTGAAAAAGGAAAGTTATTAATGACGGTTGATATTCCCGCGCAGAATTTCTATCCGTGCAAGTAAAATCTCCCTGTAAAATTTCTATTTTTATGGGATATTTTCCACGTGAGATAAAAAAAAATGGGATTCCTATTTTTAGTCGAATGGAGTTTTATTGGCACCTCGATTTTTTCTTTTTCCACCGCACTAGAAAATAAAAAATAATTTTTTTCATAAACTACCAATCTCCTCCCCTCCCTCTCCCTCTCCCCCTCCCTCCCTCATCTTCCCTTCCTCCCCCCCCCCCCCCCCCCCCCCCCCCCCCCAACCACCGGTGACTGGGAGGGGGAGGGGGAAGAACGGTAGGGGAGGGAAGGAGAGGGAAGAAGATGAAGAAAAAAGAGGGAGAAGAGGGAAAGAAAAGAGAAGGGGGGGAGACCGGCCGGCCGGGGGAGAAGGGAGAAGGGGTAGTTTAGAAAATTTTATTTTTTTATATTTTTTTTGGTGGAAAGAGCAAAAATTATGTTGCCAATCGAACTCCCCTTTACATTTTATGTGAGAGAGGAACCATGTTTTTCTTTTTTAGAGCATTTACCGGACGTTTGTGCAGAGCCCATGTGCGCGGAAAGTGATGGAGACAAGGCGCCGGAATTTCACTCTGGTATGGCTGTGTGGGGATTTTGGATAAAATTAATTTCTCATTTTAAGCCTACAAATCAGCGCAGTAGAGGGGATCAGGAATCCCACCTATCCAAGTGGAATTTGCGGATCCGCAGAAGAAGAAACAAACCCGGCACCAAACACACCTATAATACAAACTTCTTACCTATTATATACAAACTGATTTTGTGCTTATAGTTGCATGACTACAAGCATGTGCACGGGCATGGCAACTCCCACCACCCCAAAAATTGAAAAAAAAAATCTTATTAAATATTTTAGATTTTTTTTAACTTTGCCCCCCCCCCCCAAAAAAAAAAAAAAATTAAAAAAAAATCTTATTAAAGATTTTAGATTTTTTTTTTAACTTTGCCCCCCACGCCCCTTTCTGGTTCCACCGTTGGGCATGTGTTTAAAATCGAACGCAAATACAAGGTGTCTAAAGCAACACATTTAACCCACCCCACTTTTTTTTAACTTTGCCCCCCTCCCCACCCCAAAAATTGAAAAAAAAAAACTTATTAAAGATTTTAGATTTTTTTTTTTTTAACTTTGCCCCCCACCCCCCTTTCTGGTTCCACCGTTGGGCATGTGTTTAAAATCGAACGCAAATACAAGGTGTCTAAAGCAACACATTTAGGGGTCGTTTGTCTTTTACACGTGGGATATGTAAATATAATTTACACATGTAAAAGAAGAATATTCAAATTTTAAGTATGTAATGTTTACACATGTGTTTCCTTTACAACGTTTGTCTAATAACACTATTTTCGCATCATTTACACATGTGATTCATTTTTCTATGTTTGTTTCAATGATATGTGTATGCATTACGATTTTGTAAATGATACTTATTAATTATTAAATTATATTCTACTATAATGACATGAAAAGAAGACAAAAAAGGTCAAATTTATATCAAAGTTTTCATTTGCATTTTACATCCTTAAAAAATAACATGTTTTTCAACAAGAAATATACTTTTCAAAAATAGATATTTCTATCAATTATCACCTTTAAAAAAATACATTCCAACATGTTTGGTTAAGGAAATAAGAGTTTATAGTAGGATGGTTAAGAAAAATAGGATTATTAATAATTTTTTTATTAATTAATATTTAGTTTAATATTATCTTAATTCATTATTTGATTTACATAAAACTTAACCCATGCATCTCACCGGTTTTATGCTAATATTAATCAATTATAGAAAGTTCTTATAATGAGTATTTTATTGCTAAGTCCAATTATATTAAAAGTATCACAAATTTATTATGGTTAGATAAAATTGCTTTTATACATTATTTTTGAATGATACCATAATGCTATATAAAATACATTCTTCCTTTTCTCTGACATTCGTTTATACATATTTAAATATTTTTAAAGTAATACAATAATAAATAATTTTAGAAAAGTCATTGAGATATTGGAAGAAAATCTAATAGGAGAAAAGAAGATAGAGAATCAACTTCTGAAATAATAAACCTATAAAGTAAATAGATTTTATAAAGTTTTTTTCTTTTTTGTATAGAGGCAAGATATATAAATAGAGAGGTCACCTTTATAAAAGGGGATGAGATGCAGTGAGGGTTTTCATTCATAGGTTTCATCGGTCTTGATGTATCTTTTATTATTATTTTGTAAATGCATTGGAGGGGGGTTTCGAACCCAGAACCTCTTTGATGGAAATGCCTTTTTTATTATTATTTTTCTAAATGCGTTAGAGGGGGGTTTCGAACCCAGAATCTCTTTGACGGAAACTGCCCCAAAACCAAACGGTCCGCCTCCAACGAGTATTCTTTGAAATCATATGTGCTTTGGTATTTTCTTTTCCCACCTGAATAGGTGTTCAAATATTGGTATGAAAATGGGCTCATTTTCACACCATTTACACATCTAATTTACACACAAGATGTGTAAATACTTGTAGACAAACATTACTGATGCGTAAATATTACGCATATTCACCATTTACATATGTAAATGGCTGTAGACAAACGACCCCTTAAAGAAAGGTATTCACGAGTTCACCTAAAATAAATACTTGGGACGGAACTAGGCCCCCCCCCCCCCCCCCCCGGTTTTTTTCGATCTCTATTTTGGAGTTGTAGCGTGACTGTTTTGAAATAATATTATTTCTAAAATCGTGTGCATTTGATATGGAAATAGAGAAAACATTTGCCAACAGTCAATGCCAGGAATTCCTGGCCAATTCTCCTCAGAAGCAAGGAACCCCTGTTTGGATGAGTTTCTGACCATATAAGAAGATTTTGCAAATCTTCAAAAAAGGGCCCAAAATCACAGAATCCTCACCTCTGGACTCCCCCTCCCCGTCTTCTCATGGAGTTCTCTCTTTCCCCGCATGCAAAGAAAGGCTAAGGGTCTGTTTGTGCAACACCACGGATGAAGAAACTCATATTTCCTCTTCCGTGGCACTTCTTTCTGATGGGGGAGATGAGAAACACGGATCATCGCTGGGAGGGAAAAATTGAGAATCAAGATGCACCAGAAATCACGGATCCACGGAGACTTCGCCGTACCGAACGGATTGAGGAAGGAAATGGATTTTCCGGCCCCTTGATTTGTTTTCCACGGCATCTTCCCCATGCACAAACGGCTCCGAATGAAACGTCCTTTTATATGGTACTTTTTTTTTCATGGGCCCCACAAAAAAGATTCAACACATTAAAATGCCCAAAATGGCTAGGAGGTCAAAAATCAGTCATTAATTGATTCATCACAGATTTTTAGATATTTACAAAAAAACGTCTAGACTAATATATTACCATTTGTGGTTTTTTTAAGTCCCAATTGCAAAATTTGGATTTTGTTGATCCTCTTCAGAAAGCCAAGAATGACCGCGGGGGGCTTTGGCAATCTAATTTATCATGGATTGTAAGAAAATTGAGAAAAGTTTAGGCCGTTTTATCTTCTATGGCCAAAAACTGGGATGCTTTTGGCAACCTCCTTTTTCAATTTGTCATTCATGCTACGTTAAAATTGCCCAATATCAACTGCTATGTTCATTGTTGTGGTGGTATTGACTCTTAATTGTAATAAAACTTGGGAAATCCGATTTCAGGGAAAGGCTTTAATCTTGAATGGCTTGGGTTTTTAGAGAGTCCCACAACGGACTTTCACACCCTTGGGGGCGGTAAAATCTAACAGTTTAAAAAGGATAAATTAGTAGCTTGTAATATGAACAATGATTAATTTTTAAATCTTTCAATATAATATAATTATATGAATATTTCTAATGGTTGACTTTTTGCTTTTCAATTTATAACATGGATGTAGTAATATTAATTTTTCAAAAAAGTTCAAATTAAGAAATATCGCCAAGCATGATTATGCCAATGCTACTAATTGGAAATAATTTTGGTAAAAGTTACCAAATAAGTTCTCTACGATTCGTTCCTAAAATAGAACGTCCTAGGAATGATGGCAAATGAGCCCTTAACTACTACAAATAATTTTAAATTAATACTTGAAGAATCAACAAAGACAATTAACAGTCAATTTAACCTCAAGGGGTAGCTTAGTTGGCCTATTACCACGGTTTGCACCTAGAGGTTGTAGGTTCGAAACTACACTATCACATTGGGGCTACAGGGGAGTTTACCCTGCTTCCCTCTAGGCTTAGAGGGATTAGTCCTTCCCAACCTAGCGGAAAAAAAAAAAAAACAGAAAGCCTGATAGAGATGCCATGAAGTTTAATAATTTAAAGAATCCATCTGTAACATAGGTTTAATTCCTTCATTTCCTCTTAATCTCAAAGGGAAAATTTCTGACAGTTTGAGCAAAATCAGGCCTGAGACCTTATAAAACATTTTTCAGGCAGTTAGATTGAGCAAAATCTTGGCAGGCTGAGGAAACTACTATCCATTAAAAATGGAATGCGAAATCCAACATGCCACATGCCATAATTTATAAAATACATAATCATTCAGTTTACATAGAACAGTTATTTTGATAGTGAATCTGACTTTATCATTGGTTGGTTTATCATAATATCCACTGAAGGAATATCGAGTCCTCTGCTAGCCACACTTTGCGAGTCAAATTTCAAATAAAGATAAATACCGCGCCACATTTCAAAAAAGGATTATTATCAGCACAGTGCAAAGCAATTTCCATTGATGATTGGTTGAAGTCCAAGAATAAGAAGCAGGTCCAAAGCGAACCGTCCATCGATGTAAAAGGTAAAAAGATGTTGACGTTCAAGTGGACCTGGCTCATTTGATGTCCACTATTAGGAATGGCCTGGCCTAATAGTTAAAATCAATGTGAGGTAGCTCAGTTTGCTAGGACCACGGTTTGTATTTGGAGGTTGTAGGTTCAAAACCACATTACCATATTGGGCTACAAGGGAGTTTACCTGACTTCCCTTTGGACCATAAGGAATTAGTCCAGCCCAAAAGATTGAGGTTTGGAAGCATCCAAGAGTATGGAGTGGTTGTAAAGGGTTTATAGAGTTCGGTGCTAATATGGATGTTCAGATTTTGACTGAGGGCAATTTTGGGTTTTGGGTGTGTATGTATGATTTTGTACACTCTATTTACTTCATATGCATTTTGTATGTATGTATGATTGTATGTATATTGGTTGTAATTAAATCGTATTAAAACTATTATCAAGCACTCTATCTGATCACGAGGTAACAGATTCAATGCCCTCCATTCCATTAACCTAATATCATCAACCCACGTATGCATCACTCACAGGTCAAATTCTAGTCGGGCCTAAACTCTAACATAACTTGACCTGTTGTCATCCCTAAATCAAATGACATGTGAATATGAGATAAGTAAAGAAGTTCATAGTTCCATAAGAATATGATTTGCATTAAACTCCAGTTCAAAAACAAACATTTTTTAATTATAATTTACAATTATTCCACTTGTACCCTCAGTCTAGTTCCACTCCCACTCCTTTTTTAGCTGAGGGATTTCATCAACTCAATTTTTTAGGAGGTAAATTGACATCCAAAACTATTTCCTCATCACATGCCATGTGTAGGGCAGTAGATAGATACTTCCTCATCCCTCTCTTTAGGATGGTATGCCCCTTGAGTTACCATTCGGACCAAAATCAATTAGTGGCAGGAGTGGGACAATTCAAAATTTTGACATTTGATATGGCACCCGCGGGGTCTGATTTTAAAACTGTCGCCTAAAAAATGACATCATGTACTCTAGGTGATGTCCTACAGTACAACGCACAAGGCTGCATGGTCTCAAACACACTCACATCATGATTCTTCACAGTATCATATCACAGTCCGGGTTGGACAATCACATTCTTTGAGCCTTTTTACTTATATGAACAGTTGAAAGCATCCAAAAATTCACTAGAGTGAGAGTGGCAATTGGCAAAAGAAGGGCGTAAACAAAATCCACACCACGTAACGGAGCCAAAGCGGCGAGTCATGTCACTTTCCACAAAACCAAAGACAGCCAGGGATCGACCACTGGTTTCCGACCTCATGCGGAATGCACTTGCTTTACGAAAGCAAAGAAAAAGAGGCCAGCGTGGTAAAACTAGAACTAAAACTACTACTCCTCTCTTTTCCCCTCCAACTCCAAATACGAGTGTGCCGAAATTCGCTTCCCTCTTAAGAAAATTCGGAAACTTTCGCGCTTCTCGTCCTCTCCAAGCCTCAAATCCATTCGCCATGAGCTCCGGAGACCTGATCAGCGTCGAGCCTCAGGAACTCAGATTCCCCTGTCAGTTCTCTCTTCTTCTCAAATCTTCTTTCTTTTTTGTCTTGTTTGTTTTTTAGGGTTTGGAGTCTGAATTTTGTTGGATTCTTGATTTCGGATTGAGAAGTCGAGCTGAAGAAACAGATCTCGTGTTCGCTTCAGTTGTTGAATAAGACGGACAATTATGTCGCTTTTAAGGTAATCTTCACTTCTTCTCCCAATTTCCTTTTCTTTCCCTTGTATATCAGTGATTTTGATGGTTTGAAGATGTGATTCATGTCGATTTGTGCATTTTGGTAGGTGAAGACGACGAATCCGAAGAAATATTGCGTCCGTCCCAACACTGGAGTTGTCTTGCCTCGTTCCACATGCGATGTTAATGGTATGAATTCGATTGGATGATGATCTAATGCTCTATTTTTCTTTCTTTCTTTCTTGGTTTTGATTTGATCATTTTGAGGAAAAAAGATTGTGAATTTTTCTTTTTCTGTTCAGTAACGATGCAGGCGCAGCGAGAGGTGCCACCGGATATGCAATGCAAGGATAAGTTTCTCCTTCAGTGCGTTGTCGCGAACCCTGGCACGACTGCCAAAGACATTACGCCGGAGATGGTAGATTTTGATTCGTGTTTGGATTTTGTTTATGGAAGGATTGATTTTCTGAAGATTTGGTTGTGGATTTGTATAGTTTAATAAGGAGTCGGGGAATCTTGTTGAGGAGTGCAAATTGAGAGTATTTTATGTCTCTCCACCACAACCGCCCTCGCCAGTTCCAGAGGAAGCTGAGGAGGGTTCGTCACCTAGGGCTTTCTTGTCCGATAATGGGAACTTGAATGCCTTGGATTTCACTCATGTAATTTTTCTTATGTGGTCACTTTTGATTTTGAATTGGTGTTCATTGATTCTGTGTTCTTCTTTTCTTTTTGAAGGGTGATTTGTAATTGTGTCGTGATGCTTGTTGCAGGTTTCAAGAGCATCGGATGAGCCTCAAGACAAGTCTGCAGAGGTGATCCCTGTAGGCTGTAGTAATTTGTGGGGATTTATGTTTAGCTTATTGAATCTTGTCATGATGTGTGATAATGCATGGGAATAATTTGTGTGCCATAGCAAAATATCATGACCATTTACTTCTGATCTAAAACTTCCAAGAAGTTGATTTAGAGCAGAAAATGTGGAAAAAAAATCCCTATTGAACTTGGTTCTCATTTGATGCAGCCCATCCATGAACGAAAGTGGAATGAATGTGGACAAACTTAACTTCATGGGAGAGTTTGCCGAATCCTATATGGATTCAAGTGAGGACCAACTCTACAAAGGGGGCACGAGCACTCTTCAATTGAAGAGAAACACTCCCAACCATAGGGAAACCATAATAATCTTTATTGAATAATGATAAGCAGTCTCTCCCAATGGAGGGATTACATATTTATATCAAGGGTTAAACGTCCATTTCCTAATAGGACTCTAATTTTTAAAGGAAACTAAATCATTAAGAAAACTAGATATCCTAAATCAAAAAATTTCCTCCCATGAATCACTTTAAACTTCAAGAGACACTTCCTAACCATGTAAAGTTGATTGTTTGGAATTTACTTTTATTTTTTTGTTTATGAACAGAAAAATTGAAGCTAGCTTATTTTTCCTAGCAGCATTGATATATTAAACATATTTAACTATTCACACATATATAATTTACAGTATAGTATTTTGATGTATGTCAATGATGTCTTTCATATGATTGTATCATAGTTTGATTTGTCACTGCATTGATGCAACAATGGATGGAATGAATAACTAATTTTTTTCTTCTCATTATTAATTTTCATTTTTTCCTATATGAGGAGTTGGCTTAGGGTAGATCAAAATGGAGAAACAGAATTCATTTAGCCGACCCTAACATAGTTGGGACGAGGCTTTAATGATGATCATGATTATTATTTTTTATTTTTTTTACAAAGAAGCCTATTATTCTCGATATGATTCATGATGCGATTAGTTTCAGGCCCTTGAATGATCATTATAAGATTTTGATTTTCATAACAATGCTAAAAACCATTTCTTAGCTTCATCATTGAAGCCTTATTCCATCTATGTAGGGTGATGAATTATACGTCAATCATCTCTATATAGACTGCTTTTGTCACTCTGCATGTAACGCCCCAATTCCGAATACCGAGAAGTCCGTCAAGGTACCGAATTTGACGCGCTACTTCCCGGAAAAATCCGAGAACTTCCAAGATCGTAGGTCCGCAGTGAGGTCCAATTTAAAACTTTTTGAACAATATCGTATCGACAGTTAAATTGCGGAAGCATAAAGAGTAAAGCGGAAGCAATAAGGTATCATGTACATCAAGTATGACGGGCTGAAGTCCAGCCTAAAGATGACAAGTGATAAAATCAAGGTTTATTTACATTTTTCCATAAACTACCATCTCACCACAAAAGACACTCAAATCCCAAAATAAACAGATGCACTCTCAAATCCCATGTGCCGGCTCTCCAACCTCCGGCTCGACCTCTTGGTCGGCTGGTCCCCATCCGTAGTCTCCTACTACGGGCACTGCATCAAGCGCGAGCTCCTCGCCCTCGAACTCGGGGTCAAGACCTAAGCACCAAGAGTGGATCAGATCTAAAGATCTGGCAAGTCACAGTATGCAAGTAATATAAGATGCATGCATCAAAACGAGTAGGGACAGTAAAGATGTTAAAAAGAGTAACAATGGTATAGATTCTAGGCAGTTGAGCAAGATAAGCATTTAGAAGAATCATAATAAATAAGATATCTAATCTAAACAATATGGCACATTCACACGAGCTGGAATACCGCGGGATATTATGCCGCGGCCCTCCCATACTGAACACAGTCGCGGCGGGGAAACCTCACCAATGCTGGGGATTATCTAGCCTCGCGAACAACATCCACAACACACTCTGAGACCAGACCCGGTATCACACCGTCCGTCTCCAACAATGCTCATCATGATAGCCACACAACACTCTCAATAGCTCCTACCAGTGATGATCAGTCCAACTGGCTGAGCTTAGATCAACTGAGTGAATGTCTATTCCGACTCAGGATACAATAGAGGTTTGTGTCTGTCTAGGCTTTGCCTTGCGTGAACAAGGTCCTAAGAAAGTCTCTAAGATGTCCAAGTACCCAATACAATCCATGGATCATAGTCCAAGTCCAAGTCCAATCATTGGATCCATACCAAGGCCTACCAAATACATGGCCTGGTCTATAACAGTCCAAATGAAGAGATAAGTCCATTTCGAATGATATACGGTCCATTTACATTCATAATGAGTCACAAGTCCATACAATCCATCCTCTCCAATTCTAGGGTAATCCACAACCACACTTAGGCCATAAAAGGGCCCCGCCTAGCCACAGACACGGGTTAATGTTCACCATTCATACCACCGGGTCACCTCTAAGTAGTCCTAGGTTCAGGTCATCCATTTTTCATTTAATTAACGGGTATAAACAATAATAAGAACAATAGAGTGACAGTAATAATATGAGGGAGATAAATCTCCAAGTTCAAGAATCAATGGGAATTATCAACAGTCCAACCTAAGTAATTGGTCCACTTTCAGGTTCAGGTCTATCTCCGGTAATTTGATCTTTAAATGAAACCTCAGATGCTAATAGATACTGTGTTTGGTGCTCCAGAAGTTACAAGCATCATTTAAAACATATAAAGGTCGAATCATCTTAGATTACATAACCTGGATTCTATTTAGTGGACCCCACGAGTCAAGGCTGAGCCACACCATTGACTCGTGGTTGGCACAGTGATGGAAGTCTATTTGGATGGTCAATGGGCCCCACATATGATCAAAACGTAAGAAATCAAAATCTGGGAAAGTTACTGTACACAGTGTGTTCGGTCGACCTCCTGGCCTGGGCGGTCGACCCGGCACACTGGGAACAGTTGAACAAGCACTCTACAGGCAGTGCCTGATTTTCCAAAATTTCAATGTGCTCGGTCGACCTCCTGGCCTGGTTGGTCGACCGAGAACACTGAGAATCCTGGTTGAAGGGTGTCCTAGGTTCCAGTTCCTTTTTCTGAATCACTTGAGCTCGGTCACTGATCTCGGTCTACTGGCTCTGAGCTCGGTCATACACTGAGCTCGGTCAAGCACTGAGCTCGGTTAGGCACTAAGTTCGGTCAAGCACTGAGCTCGGTTAAGTACTGAGCTCGGCTAAAACACTGAGCTTGGCCAAACACTGAGTTCGGCCAAAACACTGAGCTTGGCCAAATATTGATCTCAGCTAAGACATTGAGCTCGGCCAATACATTGAGCTCTGCCAAAGGGGGAAACCTAGTTTTCAGTCATTTCTTTCGGAATTCATGTGAGCTTGGTCAAACACTGAGCTCGGTCAAGCAATGAGCTCGGTCACCGCGCGCACAGCCTGTGGAGAAAATAACTGAGAACTGTTTTTTCCCAGTTTTCAGTGTGTTCGGTCGACCGAGATGCAGGTCGGTCGACCGAATACACTAAGTTAGGCCAACTTTCATGAGATCGGATTTCATCTTCTTCAACCCAATTTTTCATCAAAACTCAACCAATCTCACCCCGTTCACCACATACACATCCAGAAACATAAATAGCACTCCAATATATGTCCAACCATCCAATCCATGGGCCATTGATCTTCCAAATAGACGAAACCCATCCATCAATGGCCAATCATCCATGAAAACATGCTCAAAGGTAAATCTAACAGTTCTAACATCATCTAAATAGAAGTACAGAGAATAAAAAACAGTAAACATTCATTCTATATTAAATAGGCATATTGCACTTGCCTTTGATCAATTGCAGAAGGTAGAGAGAGAGAACAGAAATCCAATCCGGTAAAAAGGAAATCCCAGCTCTAAGGTCGTCCAAGCACACAGTCAGCCCGAAATCCCAGATCTAGAAGAGATCTCTACTCCTATACCCATTTCCACCAGAGAATTGCTATAAGGAAGGAGATCTAGAGAGGGAAAGAGAACCTTCTAATAGAATAGAACTAGAAGTGGGCGCTCACCTGATTTAAGGAGGGAGAAGGGATGACCGAGATAGAGACAGAGAAATCCAAATAGGTTGCAGCTGAGATCGTCTTCTTCTTCTTAGAGTTCTAGAGAGAGAGGAAGAGAGGGAGATAGGGGAATTGGAGGGAAAAGAGAGAGTTGGAGGGAAATGGAAGAAGCAGCGAGAAAAGAGGGGAAATGAGATGAAAGGAACAGTAGCCAACGTATGGCATGGGAGGGTTTACTTATATAGGTTGGGGGTTTGGGCTAGGGACTAAAGTACCCTTTTAGTTTGAATAGGATTAGGGTTAGGGTTATGGGCATCTTGGTCTTTGGGTAGGTTCTAGAAGATTCTCTAGTGGACACCCCCCTATAGTAAATACTAATTCTAAGCTAGGGCCTCTAACAAACTAACTAACTCTAGAAATAACAAAAGACACCCCATTGACTCTACTAATTACACAACAAGGCTAAACAATTAAAAACTTAGGAAAAATACCTTTTACCCTTAACTAAACCCCATAATTAGTATAATACATAGTCTTAGGCTATAATATAGTATTCAAATTCAAAGTGACGGCCCACAGGGGGTGGGGCCTCACACTACAGCCGTAACATGTCACTTCTATCAACTTGATTACAATTTAAGTTACATGAGTAAGGCTATGTGTAACAGAATCTGATATCAGTGCAAAGTGTTCTGTTCAACAAATCCCGAATCCATAATTCATGGATAATTTATAAATTTAAATAGACTTATTTTTTAAATGAAATTTATTGTGCAAAAATTACACCAAGAAAAATTATATACAAATCTTTCTCTAGATAAACCAGTACTCAACATTTCAGCATCTTACTTTGAATTCAAAAGCTTAAAAATCTTATGTTCTTTCAAAATAATGTTTAAATTTGTAGTAGAAGAATCCACATCTGTGTTGTGTCCACTGCATCTCTGACATGGTAAGTTGCTCTTTTTAAAGATTCTACACATCATAGAGTTGAACCTCACAAGTATCCCTTTCCTCCCAATTCCTTGTTCTTGCAGTAGAAACATTCTTATAATGTATTTTTTTCCCTAGAAAATCATTATAACCATTCAAAAAAATTCCCTGTATTTGCAAAACTTTTGGTCTCCATACAAAGCTGCTTTTGGTCTTCTAAGCACAAGCCTATTTTGACGACATTCCTTGATTTTAAATCATCTTTTTTTTTTCTCAGTAAATTGACTAACTCTTCTATTGGAGGCTTGGATCCATCCATAGATTTTCTCTCATGTGCTTATACCTAAGTCTTTTTTTTTCTGGTTAATCCATAGATCAATTTTGATTGCCACATTCATTTTTGTCTTCTTGTTCTGTTTTTTTTTTTTTTGGCCCCACATTTAGATCCATATAACAATGCAGGCCTAACCGTCAGTTTATTAAAATCTCCTTTTCCCTGTATCAGTACATACCTACCATAAGCAAACTAAAAGAAAAATCTAATCTGATAAAAAACTTGCCAACTTTGAAGATAACCCCTAAATGTTTTTTTTATCCATAAAACTCAAAAGCAGTCAGTATTGGTTATTAACCTTTTTGTGTTTAAGTTCCATCTAAAAAAAGAGGAGGAAGAAGAAAAACACCCCAAAAAACTTTTTAGCTCATTTTATGCCCAAAACAGCAGTTCATATATTTTGAAGTAACTTTTTTTTTTTTTAAATCCCAAGTATACCTTTAGAACGAGCATCTGATTATTTAGAGAGAGACAATGAAGTGCAGAGTTATGGAAAGAATTTGTAGGCAAATTTGGAAAAATTTCTTCTACCTTTGTGGGTTCTATTGGTGTCTCCGTAACTCTCTTCAGGATTTGAATGAAGCCATGGAGGTTGGGTCATTTGCATGGATGTGGTCTTCTGGTGTGGAGGCAATTCTTTGGTCTATAGAAAGAAAGAAATAACACCATTTTTAGTAGCTTTAGATTTTCAGTTGATGCTCTACTCATGGTTGTTGTTCGAGTGGCAAAGTGGTTGTGGGCCAAGAAGGAATTTAAAGATGTAAATCTAGATGACAGTATGAGAAATTGGGATACTTGCATGAAATGTGGTCCCCACAAGATAGAGTCAGTATCATGGTACCCTCCCCTTCATGGCTTCTTGAAATGTAATGTTGATGGTGTGGCAAGAAGCAAACCAGACCTGGAGGGTATTGGCAGTGTCCTTTGGAATTCTAAAGGTAAATTATTGTTCATGTTTTCCAAGCAAGTGAGGGTGAAAGATTCCAGTGAGGTGGAGGTCTTAACCATATTGGAAGCTCTTTGTATGTTCTTGGGCAATTTTCTAGAGGAGTTAATTTTAGAAAGTGACTACTTTCTCAACTCGATGCTTTAACTTGGATGAATTCGACCAATGGCGGACCCAGGAATTTCATTTGGGTGGTGCAGGCAATGATCAAGTTGAGAGGTTAAATAAAATTAACGTATTATTTAAGGAATTTTTCAAATCTCCTGGGTGCGGTCGCACCCGCATCATAACACCTATGTCTGCCCCTGAATTCAACTGTATTGGTCCTTCAAAATATCATTTTTTCTTCAATGAGATCAAATCCCTCTCTGTTTCTATCCAAGTGGTCATTTGTCATGTTAGTTGATCTGCGGATAGTGTGGGGGATGCTTTGGCTAGAGAGGGGGTTGATAGAATCTGGCCTTTAGAGGTATTGCTCTTATACCTACGTTTGTTTTTGTTTCCTTTTCTTTCATGTTTGTGGCTCCTTTCTTAATTAATACGATTACTGTTATTTTTTTGAAAAAAAATGAGTGCTTATGCCTCTCAAGTCTCAAAAGGTGACAGAGTTGGGTGTTGCATGGGATTAGTTGCGACCCTGGGAATACTTTTTTGTTTATATTTTTATAGTTGATTTTGTTTTATTTTTGGTGGCCTTCTCATCACAATTTCAGGTCGACTGCTGATTTCATTTAGTTTTGTCCGCCTAGTTGAAGCTATGTATGATCATTAAATTGTATGTCTTGGGATAGAATTGTTGGAGTCATTATGCATAAGCTCAAAAAACTCTTTTTGAAGCCTTTCAGGGCCATTTGTAGAATTGAGTTGGGTTTAGGGATTTAGGATTTTTTTCTCTTTTATTTTCCTTTTAATCAGTCGCTTAGGATGTATTGAGTGTTTGGCCGTGAAATATCTCTTTTGCTCTTTCTCTGGATCTATATAACTAGAAATCTGTTAGATATATTACATATCTGCATTACATCTAGCACTTTATGCAAAATCTGTGGACCTGTAATATCCATGGCATGCTATGGTTATATTATGTTGTATCTGAACGTTATAGTTTGGGAATGTACGGTTATATTTGCTTACTGCTAGAATACAAGAATAAAAGTGTAATTTCTTCCTAAAGCAGCTGTTCTCATGTCAGTTGAGAAATCTTTTTTCATTATGTAATCCTTGAGTTAATAAAGCTTTGACAATTTCTACCAAACAGAAAAAGAAAGAAAATTTATAAAAGAGAATAACAGAAAAGCTAAGTAAAAAGGAAAAACAGACAACTTTACGCTGTCTCCCAAGTGCAACATTGAAATATGCCCAACATTTTGACATGAAAAGGTTCTGAAAAATAGTTTCCTTTTCAATGTATACTGCATGCGGACAATAGCATTCATGTGTTCCTGGTGTTCCATTTTGTGTGATAGTACCTATATCAAAAGTAAAATGCAGGTGATGTCTTTGTTCTGTATAATTTGCAAGTGGCTTCATTACCTTCTGCAGTTGCAGTTTCATTTGGTACACCTTACCAAGAAGTGCCAAACATTCCTTTATGCATATTTTGCCTACCTTGGTATTGATTAATATCCATTTTGTTGAAGTCAGAGCTTTATCTGTAGTCACTGTTTCTAAAAATGACAGTGTTCTACTTAGTCCATTTCTGGTATATTGTGTCATTGTTTTGAATAATACACAAATTGATTTCTTTTTTTTCCTCAGGTGAACTCTCAAATTTTAAGGCTAACTGAGGAGAAAAAGTCTGCCATTCGGCAAAACAATAAACTTCATCAGGAATTGGTGAGAGAGCTTCTACTGAATTCCTTTAAAACATCTAATTTATATTGACTTGCTTGCCTACTCAATTTTTTTTTTCTGTACATTGTCAGCAATGATTGGTTAAGGTTAATATTTTATGCTTGGAATCTATATTTTTACATTGTCGAATGATTTGTGTTTTTTTTTGCTAGCTTTAGCAGACACTTCTCTAAGAATGTTGATTTGTCTAGGGTGCTTGTTGGAGAACATATATTTTAGCTGTTGCCTTCTGTGTACAGTATCTTGTGTTCATGCAAATCTGTTGCTATGTCAAATTTATTCAGAATGTTACACACACACACAGGTTGCTGAGGTGGACTTACGGTTATCCTAATTGTATTTATTTCCTACGTTTTCTCCATCTTTAAATGATTTAATTAGATCTTCTCCTTAAAACTAGCTTATTTTCTCCTTAAAACTAGTTGTCTCCTATTATTTTGCTTTGCACATGTGAATTGGCACTATCTCATTGGACAAATCAAAAGGGGCAAAAACTCCCCTTTTTTAAATGGGGAGTTTTTGAAAATCTCTCTCTCTCTCTCTATATATATATATATATATAATATAGCAGGGCTCTCCTAAGCTGAAGCTTACCATATACTAAGCTGGAATAGTGCTGGTCCAACAAATCAAAGTCGATTATATATGTTTTTTGCATGATGGAACTGGACAATCCAGTTTTGATTGGATTTATCTTGATTTTGGAGATGATTATCATGCAAAAAATAACGATAATCGACTTTGATTTGTGAGACCAGCACTGTTTCTGTCAATCCAGGCCCATCCATTTTGGCCCATATCCAGGCCCATTAATTGTTTCTATTTATTGCATTGTAATTAGTCAAAGATTGTTCTTAATTTTAGGATCTGTGATTGATTGTAATTTATTGTAATTGATTGTAATTAGGGATTAATCCCTTATATATAGACATCAGTCGATCCAAAGAGGGATACGACATTCACCTCTCTCTCTCTCATGTTCTGGAAGTCATTTCTCTCTAAATGTCATGGTATCAGAGCTAGATCGATGGTCTGTGAACTCTGATCTTCTCCTAAATCATCTTCCAACACATTGGAAGCCAGTATATGATCATCTGTGATCATTATCTCCAGCCAGATCATCCCTGATCATTTCAGATCAAACATGGCCCACCCGAGATCATGACCAACTCATCAGCGGAAGACTACCATCCTGGTCGCCTGGGGTTTCTTGGATTTATGCTGATTTTTCCATGATTTATTGATCATCGGAGGTAGGTTTTCTACCATTATTTGTGAATATTGATTCTTTTCCAATAGTTTTCATCTCGGCCGTCCAAAATATTGGATCTGGATTTGATCTTCATGCGACCAGTGCCAGAAGTTGCATAAAACTTCTCTCAGTCCATCCCCAAACTCTGATCTGTGCCAAGATCATCAAGTGGGGCCCACGTGTGCATCTACACACTGCCGAACTGGGACGACTTTGGGTTTCTGAAGGCATTTGATGCCGCTGACGTCATCTGATGCATTTTATCAACTGCTGTTGATAGTTCCTGTTTTTATTGGTGCTTGCTAGTGGATTGTTGAGGTTTTCTTTCACAGATTGAAAATTTTTTGTTTCTCCACTCCTCTGGCTGCTGGGTGCTCTCTGGATTGTTGAGGTTTCTTTCACAGATTGAAAATTTTTTGATTTCTCCACTGCTCTGGCTGCTGGGTGCTCTCTGATTGTGTTATTCACATTGATCTCTACTATTCTGCTTGTGTGTTATTTTTTTTCATCATGGAAAAACATGAAGTATCCCTGATTCGATTTGATGGCACTAATTATACCTCATGGCCTTCCAATTCCAAATTTACTTGGAAGGAAAAGAACTGTGGACACATATTGATGGATCTGAGCCTCAACCTGCGGAAGATGATAAGAAAATTTTAGCATGGAAGACAAAGGATGCTAAAATTAAGACTTGGTTGCTGGGTTCTGTTGAGTCTCATTTCTTTCTCAACCTTAAACCATGCAAAACTGCTCGTGACATGTGGGACTATCTTAAGCACATTTATCAACAGAGCAATGCTGCTCGCCAGTTTCAATTAGAACTGGAAATCTCTCAATTCAATCAAGGCACTCAGTCTATTCAGGAGTATTACAATGGCTTCCGCCGCCTGTGGTCTGAATATGATGAAATTAAGTTTTCCAAGGTATCTGCAGCACTTTTACCGGAATTGCTTCCGTTACAGCAAAGTAGTCATCGGGATCAGCTTCTCATGAAACTCCGTCTGGAGTTTGAGCCAGTTCGATCAAACTTGATGAGCAGGGCTCCTCTTCCAAGCTTGGATGCTTGTCTTCAGGAACTTTTGCGTGAGGAACAGCGTCTGGCTACTAAAACTACTCTGGAACAACAACGATCTGTTGAGACTCCATTAGCCTATGTTGCTACAACCAGACAGCCTCCTCGGGACATCAGTAAAGTTCAGTGCCATACTTGTAAAAAATATGGACACTATGCTAATCAATGCAAGGCAAAAATTTGCCGATATTGTAAAGCCACTGGTCATGTTCTTGAAGAGTGTCGGAAGCGGAATCGTAATTCTACTCCTCGCACCTCTGTGCAGTCAGCCCCTGGTACTTACAGCGTGCCATCAGCTCCTAGTGCTTACACTGTGACCACTCCACCATATGCTTCATCTGACTTCAGTAGTTCTCTGCAGTCTGATTCTTCCTCCCAACCTGGTTCCTCAAACTCTGCATCAACAGTCCCTCTCTGAAATAATCTATGATAAGATTATATGAAGAAGATCAACACAATATTGGGAGAAAACTTGATCCCATACAGAGAGGATCGATTGTGTATTTATAATTACATTATACCCTAATCAAGGGCAATCAGACTAATCAATAAACAATCTCCTAATCTATACAAGTAAAGAGAATAAATCTTATAATCTATACAAGGAAGAAAATATGAGAAAAATCAGCAGGATTTTATATACAACACCCTTGATGGGTTGGGCTGGGCCTAGTGGGCCTAAGCCACATTATCTTCTACACTCCCCCTCAAATTGATGTGGTAAGGCTGAAAACATCAATTTGCTAGTTAGATCATGATGACGCGGTTTGGGAAGAGCTTTGGTGAAAATATCCGCCAACTGGTTATAAGAAGAGACATGAGGCAGAGTTATCTTCTCAGTAACAACATGTTGACGGATGAAGTGACAGTCAATCTCAATGTGCTTTGTTCTTTCATGGAAAACCGGATTGTTGGCAATTCTGGTAGCACTGGTATTGTCCCCATAGAGAGGGGTGGAACGACTAACAAGAACACCGAATTCACACAGAAGGCGGCGAAGCCAGATAATTTTAGCACTGGCGGATGACATCGCTCGATATTCTGCCTCAGCCGAAGACTTTTTGATACGGTAGTTTGTTTCTTGCACTTCCATGAAATCAGAGATTTTCCAAGAAACATACACCAGCCAGTGGTAGACCTCCGAGAGTCCGGACAGCTAGCCCAGTCAGCATCCGCATAAGCTGTTAATTGCAGAGAATTATCAGAAGGAAAGAAGAGTCCATGATGAAGAGTCCCTTTAACATAGCGGAGGATGCGTAATGCTGCAGCAAGGTGCGGTTTGTGGGGATTGCTAACAAACTGGCTAACCGTATGAACTGCATGAGAGATATCCGGCCTAGTCATAGTTAGGTAGAGCAAGCTACCAACTATCCGCCGAAAAACAGATGGATCATCCAGGGGAGTGCCATCATCGGAACTGATTTTGCTGTTCAATTCCAGAGGCGTATCAAAAGGGACAGCATCATCAAGCCTGGCCGATGTGATCAAATCTGTCGCATATTTACGCTGAATGACCCTAATGCCTGATTTGTTACGCACAAACTCAAGTCCCAGAAAGTATGTAAGAGGACCAAGATCCTTCATTCTGAAGTGGCGAGTAAGGTGGTTTTTGAGATCCGTAATGCTTTCATTATCATTACCACTGATAATCATATCATCCACATAGACTAAGAGGAATGTGTAGCCCTTCGATGTCCATCTCAAAAAGAGGGAACTATCAGAGTGACTTTGACGAAATCCAGCTTGAAGAATTGCTGTCCGGAACTTATCGAACCAAGCCCTAGGAGCTTGTTTAAGTCCATAAAGAGCTTTCCTCAATTTGCACACATGCTTCGGAGGACAAGCATAGCCAGGAGGAGGTTTTAAATAAACAGTCTCTCTCAAGTCCCCATGTAGAAAAGCATTTTTGACGTCCATTTGCCAAAGAGGCCAATTTCGTGCAGCCGCGACACAAAGAAGAGTACGAACGGTGGTCATTTTTGCCACCGGTGCAAAAGTTTCCTCATAGTCAATTCCGTATTCCTGCTTATAACCCTGTGCAACCAATCTTGCTTTGTAGCGATCAAGAGTCCCATCAGCATGTAATTTGATTGAGTATATCCATTTGCTGCCAATCACAGAGGCTCTATCCGGGGCCGGTACCAATTCCCATGTTTGGTTTGCTTCAAGAGCGACCAATTCCTCAGTCATAGCATCCTGCCAGTAAGAAATCTTTGAGGCCTGTGAATATGAGGTGGGTATAGGAGTACTATCCAAGGAAGTAAGAAGAGCAGGAAATCCATAGCGGTTAGGGACAACAGAAAGACGACTAGAGCGTCGCAGAGAATTGGTGTTAGAAGAAGTATTATTACCTGAAGACTCAGTAGGCGGCGCTGGGAGAGGATCAGGAGAGGAAGTCGCCAGAGGAGAGACCTTGTTCCGCCGGACATAGACTTTAAGAGGAGGTGATGGAGAAGTAGACTCTGAGAATTGTGGCAGATAGGAGACAGCAATAGGATGACTATCCAAATGTAAAGAAAAGAAGGGAATATGTTCCAAGAAAATAACATTACGAGAGATACGCATGCGTTTGTCCAAGTGATCATAACACAAAAAACCTTTGTGTTCATTACTGTAACCCAAAAAAATGCATTTAGCAGCTTGTGGAGATAACTTTGTGCGCTCAGTAGGAGGAAGATGAACAAAACACAGGCAACCAAAAACACGCAAGTGAGAGTATGAGGGGGTTTGACCAAAGAGAACTCCGTAAGGAGTAGTCTTTCCTAGAACAGTACTAGGAAGACGGTTGATAAGATACACAGCGGTATGTGCAGCATCACACCAAAATTTGGGAGGGACTAACGATGCAATCAACAGAGTACGAACAGTTTCAAGAATATGTCTGTTCTTTCTTTCCGCAATCCCATTTTGCTGAGGAGTATGTGGACAAGATTTTTGATGAAGAATTCCTTTATCAGAAAGGAAGGCAGAGAAATCATGAGACATGTATTCTCCACCAGAATCTGATCGAAGAATTTTGATAGCTTTTTGAAATTGAGTTTGAACCATGTTATAAAATTTTTGAAAAATGGAGAATACTTCAGATTTCATACGCATAAAGTAAATCCAAGTATAACGAGAATGGTCATCAATAAATGTCACATAGTATTTAAATCCCGTCCTACTCAAGGTAGGAGCAATTCCCCAAACGTCTGAATGAATGATGTCAAATGATGCCAAAGCACGAGCATTATGAACAGGAAAAGGCAAAATATGACTTTTACTAAGGCAACAAGTTTCACACTTTGATTGAGATAAAGAAGACATCATTTTATTATCAATAGTAGAATCCAAATAACCAAATTTAAACAAGGAAATTAAATTGGCATTGTTCACATGACCAAGACGTTTATGCCAAACAGTCCACATTTTATTGAAGTTAGAAGAAGAAGCAAAAGAGAATGATGTCCAATGTCCAGCAAGAACAGGCGTCCATGTTTACTCCCCGTCGCGATCACCTTCCCAGTTTGTCGCCCCTGTATAACACAACCAGAGGAAGAAAAGTGAACAAGATAGCCATCATCGATAAGTTCTCCTACAGAAAGAAGATTGGTTGATAATTTGGGAACAAAGTAAACATTGGGAAGAGTGAGGGGCTGGCCAGAATTACTAGATAAAGTAATGGTATCAACTCCTGAAATGAGAAGTTGATCACCATTAGCAGTGGTTATTTTCTCTTTTCCAAGGTAAGGGTGGGAATCTGTAAATCCATGTTCCACAGATGTCATGTGATTGGATGCTCCTGAATCTAAAAACCAAGTGGAAGAGGTAATAGGAGAAGAAAGAGAGGCAGAGGAATGAAAAGCAGGATATGCAATATGAGAATGAGTTTGATACCAACCACCAGATATGCCCATAGACGCATATGCAGAAGTAACCGTGCTCTGGATCAGTTCTTGAATCTGAGCAGGAGTCATGGATACAGCCCCCGAGGAAGTGCTTCCTGTATCAGATGATGGTGCTTGAGCCTGGAAGGCGGAAGGATTAGTCTGTCGTGGCAGATTGGAGGGAGGCTTCTTCGGCAGCACCTCATTCTTACGCTGGAGGCTGCGGCAGTCATCTATAAGATGACCAGACCTCTTGCAGTAGCGACAAACCAACTTCTTGCGGCAATTCTTGGCAATATGACCAAAGCTTTTGCATTCATAGCATTGAGTGGGCTTCGGAGTTGGGGTTGCTAGAAGAGCAGAGTCAGCTGGAAGGGGTGCAAGGAATGCCTTGGGTTCGTCAAGAATAGCCCGCTGGGAGGTGAGACGAAGTTCTTCGCGAAGTACTTCTTGAACGCAGGTATCAAGATTAGCTGACTGTTCTCGGTTCATTAGGGCAGACCGAACCGATTCAAAATCTGGCCGTAGATTCATAAGGAACTGGCTAATATGAGTTTCTTCTTGGAGTTTAAGAGCCTCGGAGAGAAAGCCAGGAGAGACTGTCTGAATCAACATAGAATCCCGTTCAGTCCATAAAGTGAGGAAGCCATTATAGTATTCCTGTACAGATTTATCCCCTTGAGTAAATTTAGCAATTTCACTATCCAAGTGAAATTTACGGGCTTTGTTGGTTTGATGGTATATTTTCTTAAGATGAGCCCACATAGCTGCTGCCGTAGTATAAGCTTGAAGAGCCACTGCAAGCGAAGAATCAATGGAATTCAGAATCCAAGTAATCACTTTGGCATTTTCCTTGGACCAGGTGGCTATGACTTTGGAGTCTGTGGTACTCGTAGTAGAAGGTTTGGTAACTGTTCCATCCAGATAACCAAATAACCCCTGACCTTCTACGAAATTCTTCAGATGGAACGACCAGGATATATAATTCTGCCCATTAAACTTAATGGGGATAACATCATATTTTTCCATGTTATTAAAATCAAGAGGAGAAGGTGTCACAGAGAGATAACAACAAACAGCAGTGCACAGAAGCAAAAAGGAGGCCTGTCGTCCCTGTCAGAAGCAAAGGGAGCCCTGTCGTCCCTGTCGGCAGAGGGGTTAATTCACACGTGGGCCCCACAGGTTGATCTGAACACAGATCAGAGTGAAGAGATGAAAGGAGAGAAGTTTTACCCAAAAACTGGAAGTGGTTGCAGGAAGATCAACCCTAGATCAAGGTTTTTGGACGGCCGAGATGAAAACAGTTTGAGAAAATGTACTGAACACAAATGGTGATGGAAAACCGTCCTCTGATGGGAGAAAAATTCCGAAAAAATCTCCACAATTATCAATAATGTTGGTCGACCAAGATGGGTATGTCTGTGAAACAGATTGTGATCATCTCAAGTGGGCCGCAGTGAAATAGAGACGATATAACACAGTAATCGTCAAAATCGTCATCTCCCAGTAGATGATCGATATCTACGTGTGCTCCAGTAGATTATCTGCGAGCATATCAGAGGTGGGGGATGGAAGGAGAAACTATTTTCGCAACTCCAGGCCAAAGTCTCACTCAAAATGGATCAAAATCCACAAAATTGAACGGCTGAGATGAAAACTGTTGCAAAAAACTGAAATAGCACAAAACAAGGTGGATCTCCTACCTCTGATGGCCCATAAATCTTGAAAAAATGTTCATAAATAAGAGGAGAAATAGACGAACAATATAGGCTTCTTCAGCTCCGATGATGATGATGATCACAGGTGGGCCACGTTGGATCAGAGATGATCAGAGAGGCTCTGGCTGAAGAAAATGATCAAGGATGACTACCAAGGAGATGATCAGAGATTGATATAGCTCTGATACCATGAAATAATCTATGATAAGATTATATGAAGAAGATCAACACAATATTGGGAGAAAACTTGATCCCATACAGAGAGGATCGATTGTGTATTTATAATTACATTATACCCTAATCAAGGGCAATCAGACTAATCAATAAACAATCTCCTATTCTATACAAGTAAAGAGAATAAATCTTATAATCTATACAAGGAAGAAAATATGAGAAAAATCAGCAGGATTTTATATACAACACCCTTGATGGGTTGGGCTGGGCCTAGTGGGCCTAAGCCACATTATCTTCTACACTCTCACCCCTGAGATGGTAAACCAAATGATCATCAATGCCTTAGCTTCCATGAACATCGCAGGTAATGCTTCCTCTCTTTCCAATACTTGGTACTTAGATTCTGGTGCCAGTAACCATATGACCACTTCAGCACTCAAATTACAAAATGTTGTTCCTTACACTGGTCATCTTACTGTCCAAGCTGCCAATGGAGATCATCTTCCCATCATCTCTGTTGGTGATACCCCTAGTCCCTTACCATTAACCAATGTTTTCGTTTCTCCTCATCTTGCTACCAATTTAGTTTCTGTGGGTCAACTTGTTGAAAATAACTGCAATGTCTCTTTTTCTCCTTCTGGTTGTGTTGTGCAGGACCAGGAGTCGGGGGAAGTAATCGCGAGGGGGCCTAAGCGTGGAAGGCTTTTTTCATTACCAGTGTCTTCATTTACTCCGGAAAACTCCTTACATCAGTTCTTTTGTTTTTTCATTAAGAATAATTCTCGGTTGTGGCATAATAGACTTGGTCATCCAAATGCTTCTACCATGTCTACTTTATTTCAATCTGGCTTAATAAATAAACCTGTTAATTCTGCTTCTTTTGAATGTGATGCTTGTAAATTAGGAAAGAGTAAAATTTTACCTTTTCCACACTCTAACACACGAAGCACTGCATGTTTTGACTTAATTCATAGTGATGTTTGGGGCATTGCTCCGACTCTTTCTCATAGTCATTTTAAGTACTTTGTCACCTTCATTGATGACTTCAGCAGATTTACTTGGCTTTATTTATTACATTCCAAATCTTATGTTCTTCATGCTTTTAAAATTTTTTTAAACTATGTTGAAACACAATTCTCCAAATGCATTAAGATTTTGCGATCAGACTCAGGGGGGGAGTATGTGTCCAATGATTTTCAATCTTTTCTCAACATGAAAGGAATCATTTCTCAACGTACATGTCCATATACTCCACAACAAAATGGAGTTGCGGAACGGAAAAACAGACATCTCCTTGATGTAACTCGAACACTTCTCCTTCAATCTTCCGTTCCTCCTCGTTTTTGGACTGAAGCCCTTACCACCGCAGTTTATCTCATCAATCGTCTTCCCTCATCTACCATTGATCATCTCACACCCTATTTTAAACTGCTTGGGCAACAACCTGTGTTTGATCACCTTCATACATTTGGGTGTGTTTGTTTTGTTCACCTTCCTCTCACGGAACGAACAAAACTAACTGCGCAATCTCGCAGGTGTGCGTTTTTGGGTTATGCCACTAATCAAAAAGGTTTTGTTTGTTATGATCCCATTGGACGTCGTATCAGGGTTTCTCGAAATGTTATTTTCTTTGAAAATCAGAATTTCTTCCCGACTCACATAGACTGTCCTTCATCCTCTTCACCAGCTCTCTTACCTGGTTTCTCGGATCAAACAACGGATCAACCTACTGTTACTAGGTTTAATCCTGATTTTGTGTATCACCGACGGGAAAAACCTACCACTACAGATGGCCTTCCTCCTGATCCTCCACCGACCAATGGTCCCGCGCCTACTCAAACCTTGCGTCGCTCCTCCAGAGATTCTAGACCGCCTGAGAGGTATGGATTTACCCATACTTCTTTGATGACAACTCTATCTTCCGTCTCTATCCCTCGCTCCTATTTGCAGGCTGTGCAACAAGATTGTTGGAACCAGGCCATGAAGGAGGAATTGGATGCATTGGATCAGAATCACACCTGGGATATTGTGGAGTGTCCTTCAACAGTTAAACCCATTGGTTGCAAATGGATCTACTCGATCAAACTTAAATCTGATGGGTCCTTGGATAGACACAAAGCTAGACTTGTGGCGCTCGGCAACCGTCAGGAGTATGGCATTGACTATGAAGAAACGTTCGCACCTGTGGCAAAAATGACAACTGTTCGGTTACTTCTCGCCATTGCTGCATCGCAATCCTGGCCTTTATATCAAATGGATGTCAAAAATGCTTTTCTCCATGGCGACCTGCACGAAGAAGTCTATATGCGGATACCACAAGGTGTACCCTCTACCTCAAAAAGGACTGTCTGTCGCTTGCGAAAATCACTTTATGGTCTAAAGCAAGCTCCTCGGGCATGGTTCGAAACCTTCCAGAGTCGCTTATGCGAGAGTGGCTTTACCCAGAGTTCTTATGATCCATCTCTCTTTCTGTGCCACACATCTACTGGTGTTACTGTACTTCTCGTATATGTTGATGATATTATTATCACTGGCACGGATGCTGATATGATCAACTCTCTCCAAGCTTCTCTCAAAGATTCCTTCCGTATGAAGGATTTGGGCCCATTGCATTATTTTTTGGGCTTGGAAGTGCATCAATCTCCGAAAGGTCTATTTGTTAATCAACACAAATACACATCTGATCTTATCGAGTTGGCCGACCTCCAGGATTCTTCCCCTGTTGATACACCTGTAGAGGTCAATCTCAAGTTGAGTAAAGATGATGGAGATCTTCTTCCTGATCCTCATACATACAGGCGACTGGTGGGCAGTCTTGTCTATCTCACAATCACTAGACCTGACATCTCTTATGCTGTTAATCTTGTAAGCCAGTTCATGACAGCTCCTCGACACCTTCATTTGACAGCTGTGAAGCGGATTATTCGCTATCTGCTGCGAACTGTCCCTCGTGGTTTATATTATCCCAAGGATAATCCTCTTCATCTGACCGCTTATGCGGATGTTGACTGGGCAGGCTGTCAAGATACACGCCGTTCTACTACTGGTTGGTGCATGTACCTTGGAAATTCTCTCATTTCTTGGAAATGCAAGAAACAAGAACGGGTGTCTCGATCTTCCACGGAAGCTGAATATAGGGCAATGTCTTCTGCTTGTTCTGAGATCTTATGGCTACGGGGACTTCTTTCGGCACTCGGGTTTGCTCAAACCTCTCCTACTCCATTGCATGCCGATAATACTGGGGCTATTTGCATCACTGAAAATCCCGTCTTCCATGAACGCACCAAACATATTGAAGTTGACTGCCACTTTATTCGAGATGAATTTAAGCGAAATGTCATTAGTCTACCGCATGTCCCTACAGAATCTCAGTTTGCTGATATTTTCACTAAGGGACTTCCTCGGCCTCGACATCAATTTCTTGTCTCCAAATTGCTGCTTTATGACTCTCCAGCATCAATTTGAGGGGGGGTGTCAATCCAGGCCCATCCATTTTGGCCCATATCCAGGCCCATTAATTGTTTCTATTTATTGCATTGTAATTAGTCAAAGATTGTTCTTAATTTTAGGATCTGTGATTGATTGTAATTTATTGTAATTGATTGTAATTAGGGATTAATCCCTTATATATAGACATCAGTCGATCCAAAGAGGGATACGACATTCACCTCTCTCTCTCTCATGTTCTGGAAGTCATTTCTCTCTAAATGTCAGTTTCAGCTTAGGATAAGGTAAGCTTCAGCTTAGGAGAGCTGACCCCACATATATATATCGAGGTTTTTACCGGAAAAACCACTTTATGCGGTTAGTACGCCAAACAGGGAACATTAGACAAACATGCACCTACAGGGAATCCGTACCGGATTCCTAATTTTTTTTTTTACCTTTTCTTTTTTTTTGTGGTCGAATTCGACCTTCAGTTTCGGCACTCGAGGTCGAATTCGACCATGAGATAGAAAGTGGCTCTAATACATTTTAGTTCCCTGTGTCGAATTCGACCTTGTAAGAAACACCCGAAGGTTGCATTCGACCGGAAATGTACATGAGTTTTTCTGACTTTAGGTACTTGGAGGGATAACCTGCGGCAGCCCACTGTCAGCAGCCACCTGCTACTGGTCATTCCCAGCGGCCATCCCTCCTCCATACAGGCTCTCGGCCAGCTTCCTCAGCCAAGCGCAGCGGCCACTGCTGTTCTCCTCCGCTGGCCACTGTTGCCATCTCCTTGTCCAGCGGTCAAACCTCCTGCAACTGTTCCAGTCGGCCTGCATTCTCCCTGCGCACAGCGACCATCCTCCACCTGTAATGCACTCGGCCACCCATCTTCTCCTTCATTGTCAACGGCCACCTGCCAGCGGCCACTGCTGCTTTTTCCCCAGCGGCCATCCCTGCTAGCTGCCGGCCATAAAACAATTTCACCGGCCAATCTTTCCACTGCACAGCTCATCGGCCACTCCCCTTCTCCTCTCATTCAAGCGGCCACCCATGGGTTATTAGAATTTCAAGACAGACACACTTAAACTTCCACACCCTTGTTATTTCAAAAAGAATAATTAGGATCAGATTATTTACTGAGTGGGCTTTTATTCTTGATACATGGACGTGCAAGATTAGCAAACGGATCATAGTAGAAACGAGGGCACTGGATCTGCCTTTCCTCAGAATAAAACCTTAATTTCATGGAACAATGAGAAACAGCTCTGAGCTCTTTGTCGCCATTTTTCCAACCCACTGTCAGGTGTCAGCAACCACCTGCTGCTACCGGTCATTCCCTGCGCCCAGCAAAAGATGCGGCTGAGTGACTTATGCAGCAAAGTGGCCTCATGGTTTCAAAATCTATCCCATTTTAATGATAAGTTCGATTTCCACTTTCTGTTAAATGCATTTTCTCTGAAACATCAGAACTATTTGGCAATATTGCACAGAATCTTTGTATAATCACATTATTTATTCTGAATTTGACAAAACCAGCACCTCCATGAGATATGACCCATTGACTGATGCCCCAAAAACTCATGTACATTTCCGGTCGAATGCGACCTTCGGGTGTTAATTACAAGGTCGAATTCGACACAGGGGACTAAAATGTATTAGGGCCACTTTCTATCTCAGGGCCTCCAGCGTTGAAACTGAAGGTCGAATTCGACCAAAAAAAAAAAAAAAGGAATCCTGTACGGATTCCCTGTTAGGTGCATGTTTGCCTAATGTTTCCTGTTCGGTGTACTGACCACAAAAGTGGTTTTTCCGGTAAAAACCTTATATATATATATAGATAGATATCTCAATTTGTCATCACGGATGAGTTTCTTTTCCAAAGCAACTTTCATGGGCAAGGAGAGCACTGCTATTCACGCCATGGTTCTGAAATGCAGTGTTGAAGCCAGGCGCAAAACAGTTGTGTAACGGCTGATTTAGCAGGTTTTTTTTTTCATTTTTCAGTCCTTTATTTTTATTTTTTTGAAAGAAATGTTAAAAATTTGTAGATTTACATACTAGGACAGGTGTGGGATTACCAGAGGATAGAATTAGGATTTTGTGCGCATAAGAAAGAACCTACAAATAGCTGCAATAAGAAAGGAATATCATTTAAGATGAATTGTAATGTATTACAGAAAAGTAGACCAGAGACTGCACAGTTGTGGTGAATTGAAGGGTTACAAGTGCAGGAAGCTAGAAGGGGGAGACCAGAAGCACTTGGAGTGAAGTATTGCAGAAGAATATGTTAGAATGTGCAGTTGAAGGGAGCATGGCTTTTATTAGTGCTGTGGAAAAGTAAGAGTTGTAGGCGATCCTTACTAGATGGCTATGTTGACAGAAAAGTTGATCCTTTCACCGAGATTTGTGGCTTCTTGGAGGGTAATGCGTGGTACTATTTTAGGATTTCCTCCTAGAGTTCTTTGTCTTCTGAGAGTAGCATAACTAATGTCTTAATAATCATTTAACAATGAATGTAGTTATATTGTAGAATCCGTCAAGACATGAATTGTTTCCTGTAGTTATTGTAGTTATATAGTAGAACCTGTCAAGACAACCCTCGATAGATTGGATAAGGCTATGATGGCGATGTTTAAAAAAGTGATAAAAGATTAGCCTTTGCTCATAATGGATTTTTAGTGTGTTGGCCTTTATAAATGCTTAAATCATAATATAATGATCAATATAATATAGTTTTAGTATAGTCAATTGAAAGATATGCATTAATGTGCCGACCCTAGAATGAGTATTTGTTGTTGTTGTTGATGATGGAAGTAAATCACCTATGTCAAATTCTCATTGGCTTATGATATGTACAAACAAAGTCTAGATACATGCAGGTTCCCAAAGATTGATTTAAAAATCAGGCCTATAGAGACTGGCTTTTCAAGAAACCAATACAGAGTACCATTCAAGGGGGAAAAAACCCAATACAGAGTATCGGTGTGATATCCAAATTCACGCAATCACGCCTATATTCGATCATATTGCAGATACGGGCCATGTGGACCGATAGGGATTATTGTTATTATTATTATAACTTGCAAGAGAATCATACTGATATGGTTGATATCAAGGTTTTTAAAACTAACAACTCGGCAGCCCACTTGGTCCCCCTTGAGTCAAGTTGACTCATTCAAGGTCCATGGTACTCGGCGCAAATATAGTCCCACCTTCGAGCCTAAAAACGCTTATAGGGTTTTTAAAAATGATAAATAAATTTTTAAGAAAATATAAAATGGTGTCCTATGAATTATGATTCTAAAATTTTAAGTTGTGTTTTAACCATTACGGATGAGTTCAAGTAGTATTAAGTGGCCACATTTTGTTTTTTACCAATACGTAGACAATAATAGATTACTCAGAATCTATAATGTTTGATCTCACAGATGTCTTTGTTGATATTAGAGTTTTTTGTGTTTGTGTATTTTTATGTTTTATTTCTTCATTGCTAATTATTTTCCTTGGTTACTACTGTTTAGGAATTGTTGAGGCGAGAAGTCAGTACACGTCGTCGTAGTGGTTTCTCCTTCTTGTTCATGGTGCTTGTTGCCTTTCTGGGAATCCTCATGGGGTATCTAATGAGGACATGACAAGAAGCTGCCTCGGGGTGTCTCTTGCATCTTTTTCCTTTTCTTTCCCTTCTTCCTCCACCATCTCATGTCCCACCTCTTTCAAACGGTGAAACTGTTTGACTTGGTTATTTTGTTGCTATTGTTGAGAGTCAGTGGCATGAAGAACGAACACATTTTTTTTTTCTTGGGGCTTTGATGAGTTTGGAATTGGGAATTGTTTTGCAGGAATGGGAAGTGATTAGTATAATGCCTTTTGTTGAGGGTTCCTATTAGCAAACTCATGATCGTTATTTGAGTCAGAAAAATGTTATGCCTTTTCAATTTATTTTTCAGTTGGAGAATAAACCACAATAGAATATTTGCCTATCTTGATTGTCTAACTAAAGAAAAGAAATGAGACCTGATTCTGATTTCATGGAAAAAAAGCAATGAAGATTGTTGTACAAATACAGGTATGCATTATGTATCATGTTTCCAAGAATGATTACAGGCCTCATAATGGCCAGTGCTAGAACAGTTTGGTCCAACTTGCTCCTCTTTTATTAGAAAGTTAATTGCATAGGAAATAATGTGGAAATCCTTAATGGTGGTTAGGCCTTTAGACTGATAATCTTGCTATATTATTTTTCAGTTTTAGACCAGGGTAATTGTTGTCAGGGTGGCTGAATATTAAAATCAATCTTTGGGCATCTGAATTATGAAATTATGGTTTTAAGTCTCAGGCTCTCAGCTGATACCAATGTCTAATGTCTTGGTACATTCTATGTTTTTATTTGGGAGCCTGCTTGAGATCACAATTCAATCCCTTCGCACCTAGCTCTTTGAATTGGTGGTCCCCAATTTGATACTCTGGTAAGGCATTGGACTGTTGGATTTCATCACCATTAAGTTTGGTTATTGGGAAAAGAAAACGTGCCCGGACATTTTGTACGGTGTGACCCATTCAAAAAGACAAATAAAGTAGAATGATATTTCAGTTCTGTTTATCTTGGCCGATTGATTGGCCTGAAATTGTGTTCTAAAGAGCCATGTCACAAGTTTCTATCCATGATCCACGACACCCACCCTTCACGTTAAACCTGCCAGCCCACCCACATGAAAGCGCGAGGTTTATAGAAAACCCAACACACACATTGTTGAGTGGTCTTGACACTTTAGGGCTTGTTTGGCATCGTCATTCTCATAATGAACAAAGAAAAACTGATAATTGAGAGAGAGAGGGAAGATTTTTATAGAAGTGCACAAATAGATAGAAAGTGTTTGTCAAATAAAATTTTCTTTCATTCTCCAAAACAAAAAACCATCGTTAGAATTATGCCAAAAAAGGCCTTTGTTTCTCATAGATGGCGCTCAAGTTTTAGTGTTGCTCCTAGACCAATTCCAATTGCCCCACAAGGAGGAAAAAAAATAACTCCACAAAATTTCCCCCATCTACATCCCTCCCTCCCCTCCATTAATACGCACGTGTATGCTCGATTATCCATTTCTTAGCCTGGAATTTGGTAGACTAAATTATCTTATGAACTTGATTTATAAGGTTTGCAGTATCTTAAAGCCCTCTTGTATTTTTATAGAGCCAATCTTAAATTTCTGTCATGCATCCTATTTTGAGAGAGAGAGAAGCATCCAAAACAATGTCGAGAGATGGGATTGTGATGCTGCAACATTAAATGACAACTCTGACGCCAGATTCAATGACCCATGCCAGTGATTTGCTTATGTCACACTGGCTTCTCTACTAGGAAACAACAGCTATTAAGGACAGTGCCTATCCAAGAATTCATAGGGGAAATCCTTGTTTCCTTGCAGATTATGAAGACCACCTCTATCACCCTTTCATCCTAAATAACAGAAATGGTTGTTGATTTGTTAGGTACTAAATAGTTACAGGCTTGATTTGATGCATTCCATCATTCATGGGGCCTTTAGCAAATTGGCTAGGTTTATAAAATTTGGTATAGAGTCAGCCTCCATGTCTCTAGTCAAGTTCCAAAAAGGACTACATGGAATAGAGTGAGAGCCGTTTGGAAAAAAAAAAAAGAAAAAGGCTACCTACTACTAAAGTGAGAGATGCCGCGGATAGGGCTACCTAGAGTAGAGTGTGAGCCACCTCAAGAGGGGAAAAGAGCTACCTACTGCCAAAGTGATAGCCGCCGAGGACGTCAGTTGTGGAAGCATGGTGGTCTGTTATGGCCCTATACGGTTATAGGGCTTAATTTTATGCGTGGCATTAGTCAAGACCAAAAGTCGAGATGATATTGATTTTTCACAGTAGGATTTAATCAAGTGTGGGCCCCACCCTATGTGTTCACTTCTCACTCACTAACTATTTCCTATTTGTTAAACTTACTTTACCAGTGATGTGAAGTAAATGGTTAATTCAAGAGACAATAAAAAGAAACGAATCGCATCGAACAATACTAAGTTTCAAAAATTACCTCTTCCTTCTAACGAAAAAAAAAAAGTTAAAAAGATACTCTCTCATACCACTAAATGACAAAAAAAGGGTTGTATATGGGACGGGCTGCGCTGGGCCGAGGAATGTACATGCTCGGCCCGAGTTTTAAATTAGAAGCCTGACCCCGGCCCAAGGCCAGGACGGGCCAGAAGTTGCTTGCCCAAGACCGGCCCGCTTGGAATTGATGAAGCCCAAGTATAGCCTGAGTTTAACTTATATAATAACAGAAAAAAAAAAAAAAGAGAAAAGAATTTCATATAACGTCCTAGGTTGTAGTTCAACTAGTCTTGTCATATAACACTACTAGTCATTGCCCGTGCCTGAAGGCACTAAAATTGATTGCATGTGATTGCCAGTAATTGGTTATCAATAATTTTACAAACATTAGTGATTGCCCGTGCCTAAATGCACTAAAATTGAGAGCAAGCAGAGCAAGCAAAAATGTGATTAATGGTCCAAAACCATCTTGATGTTTTGTTATTGTGATTTTGGACTGGGGCCAATACTAATGGACCATAAGATTTAAACGGCCATCTTAAAATTAGGGAGTTCAAATTTCAAACGCAGGAGTTTAAAGAGTTTCCTTCTTCTGCCCTTTGTTTTCAAATAATTACAAACTTACCAACGTACTAAGGATCTTACTGCCCCTTTGTTTTCAAATAATTACAAAATTACCAACGTACTAAGGATCTTACTGCCCCTTTGTTTTCAAATAATTACAAAATTACCAAGTACTAAGGATCTTGAATCCCTTCTCAGCCCTAGGATTTATGTACAGAAATATGTACATAAATCCAAGGGTGAGGAAAGAGTCCAGGAATTCAAAACTGAGCTCCCTTATTATATAGATATGAAAGGTCACTGTTTGAGTCCCCACGCCCTCGCCCCCTCCTCCCTTATAATCATTTGTATGTTTGGGCTGGGCTTGGCTTCAGACTCTCTCCAATTGAGTCCTAGAGTGACGCATCTATTAAACGGGGCAAAAAAAAAATCGAAGCCTAGCCCAAGTGGGTTAGCCTAGGTTGGGTAAAGTGAATTTTCCACACAATCAATTTATTGCGATTTGATATTATTGCATTTAAATGTTAACCAGACGTGCTCATCCATCACTATGTGGAGCCGACCCCTGCCCCTGATCCGACCCAGATTCTGAATCTCAACCACCGAGTCCAAATAAAAAAAATCTAGGCACAGCCTTTCTATTATAACCTAAACCCCATGCCCGACCCAACGTGGGCCAGCCCTATCCACGATCACCCTTACAAAAAAAAAAAAAAACTCTTCTTAAAATAAAAACTCAAAGAGCGACTCTCTCGCCTTTTGATTTTTCCAAACCTTTTCTTTTGTTTTCTCTTTGTATTAAACCATTCACTTTACTTCACCGGTAAATTTAATTGACCGAACAAGTGATTTACTGTGTGATTTAATAGTATTGCGTTTAAATGCTAATTATACATGCCAATCTATCATTTTGTGGACCAAAGCCCCGACCCGTGACCCTAACAAGATGTAAAAAAAAAGAGGCAAAATATAAGAAGAATCTGTTTGCAAGTTTTCCTCCACTTAGAGGGGAGGAAATCTTGCAAATGCGCAATTATCACCGTATACATCAGCGGTATAGCTGCAAATGCAAGTTTTCCTCCTCTCAGACTGGAGGAAAACTTGCTAGTGCGACTTTACAGCCCATATAAGGAGCAGTAACGCTGTGTGGGTGCCCAAACCCATTCCAAGTAGGCCTTTCCATTTCCTTTTAACATAAAACTAACAACACACTTAAATTTAATATTTTCTTAAATTTTCATTATTAGATAAATAAATTTAATATAAGAATTTAGTACTTTGGAAAATGGCTAGTGTCATCCTAAAAGTTCGTTCTTATGGAAAAAAGGCAATGGAGAAATAAATAAAGAAAATCTTTTCTTAATAGGGCAAAGTAATGTGTAACATGAACACAAAAAAAATAAAAGAATATATATATCGTAACGGATGGTGTCTACTTTACTTTGGACCCCACCTTAATTCCCCAAAGGCTTCGAATCCAAAAAATCCAAGTATAGACCATTTTGGACTCTATAAACACTTACTTTTAGGTGCAATTTCTCATGCCACTGAATGACAAGAAAAACTTTGGCTATTCATAGACCAGGCTGGGCTAGGCTAAGGAATGTCCAAAACTGCCCGACTTCTAAACTAGAAGCCTAAGCCTAGTCTAAGTTTGAGTGTTGCTGGCCTAAGCCTGGCCCGCATGGAAATGATGAAGCCCGAGCCCGACCCTTGTTGGACATATAGAACGAAAAAAGTGAGTTTCTTACCATGTCCTTGGCCAGCTCAACTGGTTTGGTCATATCACCTTCTGTGATAGGTCATGGGTTTGAGTCCCCCCATTACTACTCCCTCTCTAACAATTATGTATGTATATTTGGGCTGGGCAAGGATTCCGAATCTCAACCACTGAGTCTAAATAAAAAAAATCTAGGCACGGCCCATCTATTCTAACCTAATCCCCATGCCCGACCCAACACGGGCCGGCCCTATCCTTGAGCACCCTTACGAAAAACTCTTCTTAAAATAAATATTCGAAGAGCTACTCTCTCACCTTTTGATTGTGCCAAACTTTTACTTTTGCTCTCTCTTTGCATTTAACCATTCACTGTACTTTCACCGGTAAAGTAAATTGATCAAACAAGTGATTTACTGTGTATTTATCATGATTTGATAGTATTGCGTTTAAACATTAATAATACAATCCCATCCATCTTTGTGTGGACCAAAGCCCGACCCATGATCCGACCAAGATGTTAAAAAAGGGCAAAAAAAGAAAAGAAAAAAAAGAACCAATTTGCAAGTTTTCTCCACTTGAACGGGAGGATATCTTTCAAATGCGATAGTAAAATGCAAGTTTTACTCTTTGCAACTTTTCCTCTTCTCGGACAGGAGGAAAACTTGCAAATGCTAGTTTATCGCCTAAACAAGCAGCGGTAAAGCTAGTTGAGTGCCCAAATTGTTTGGATCCCGTAATATTTATCCTCTTCTATAAATTTCGAACTTGATTTCATTATATCCTCTAAATAAGGAAATCTCTTTATAATTGGTGAACTTTAATGTTCCGTATAATCAAAATCTATCAGGCATAGAGATCAAACATGAGTACCAAGTACCAATCGTACAGTAACAAAACATATTTGTCATCTAGTTTCTCTCTAGAAGTGCTTTTGTTAGCTTTTGGCATTAGCTTCTTCATAGAAGACCTTTGGTTAGCTCATGCTTATCGAAAGCCATTGACATTTTTGGGCATGTCAATCATAATTTTGTGATACATGCATTCTGAAGTGGTGAAGTGGCTGTAGCTTTGCAGGCGGACCCATGATTTTCGTTTAGGTGGGGCAGACAATGGTCAATTGAAAAAATGATACCCTTGGCAAGAAAACCTGCAATATCACTCGCTTCCCTAAGAACAAGAATATAGGATGGAGAGCATAATTGTGAAAATTAGCCAATATATGTAACAATTAAGGCAAACATGATACAACAACAATCTAAGCAAATCATAAACCCAAAGACACATGGTCAATAAGAAATTCAATTCATACTGGATCAAATTTTTAATTTCTTTAATTCAAACAGTTTATGCCCAAAACCTACAAATCAAAATCCCTTCCATCAATATAAGATTCAATAGACATAGATTACAAGGACAATAGGAGTTATATTGCGGATCAACAAAAGGAGATGTCAGACAAGTGTTTGAAATCGTAATGAAAGTGGAAGAAGAAATATGCAAAAGTCTTGATTATCTTTTCTCCATGGATTAGTAAAAAATAAGGATATAATTGATTTCCAATACCAAATCATCCAAAAGGGAAAAGTAAAAAGGAAAAGGGGGGAAAGAAATTCAACAACCCTTACAGGCAACAGTGATAGATCGAATTGTGAGAGACTATATGAGATTTGGATAGTTTGTGAATGATCGAACCCATGATTTTTGTGGGAAGACGACAGGAGAGAAAATGGTAAAAAAACAGAGCATTTTTTTTCTTAAAAGAGAGAAGCAGACGAAGTCTTAGACATAATACATGTGGGGCAATTTTTTGGATATATGTGGGGCATGGCCTAGGGCCCCATCTGACTCTCCGGGACTTCAAGATGTGACCTGAGGCGGCCGCCCCATATGATCACAACTTTGGTCCGCCCCTGCTTGCTAACTAAAGTATGTTTGGAAAGGTTAATTACGAATTCAAGGGATCATCCCTGAGTTTCATGAATTGTGTACAGAAACATTTGTGGAAGGTGGTGATTACTTTGAGGATGAGTTTGAAGAGGAGGATACAGAATTACACGTAAGTTTTCTTGCACGGACATATTCATTTAACATTTTGAAGCTACTTATGTACTCTTGAAACTCATTATTTTCTTCTGTTTGAAAGTCGGTGATGGAAGTGGAGGTGGTAGAGTTCTGCTCGCTGGGACATGGTGGCTGAGAAAGGCATTGGATCAAGCTGAAGAAGTTCGCATCTCATTTGATGGTGACTTGAAGATTTATGGTTTCTAGACATCTGCAAGTTCCATCATTAAAGTACCCATTGAAAATATGGCAAATAAGTAAGTATGCTTTGACACTTAAATGGTAAATGATATTTTCTGTTGAGCTTTCTTGTGCTATGTATCTGTAGGTGCAGAAAATAATGACCCACAATAAGAGGGAGCCTTATAGGACTTATCCGAGAAGATGATGGTGTCTGGAATGTCTGGATGCCGTCCGGAAGCCTGAAAGGGAATAGCAAACGGTCAGAGGACCCTGGCCTGGGCGGCGCAAGGCTCTCCGATGCCAAAGTCAGTGTGGGAACTGGAACAATGGAAGGAGAGGGAGAAGAGAGACAGAGTAAGGGCTCTATGAATGAGATTGTGCGTACCTTGCATGGTGCATGGAGTTCTATTTATAGAGGTTTGGATCGTATCTTTCAGAGAATATCTTGGTGTGGGTCCATGATTCGACTGGGAAGTCATGATCAGCCCACAAAGTAATAAATGCTGTCTAATCCGGCCCACTCAGCATTTAATGCTAGTCGGGTCAGCCCACACTGCATTAAATGCGTGTCTTGTTGGGCCAGATTGTGTTGGGCGCCTTTGGCGGTTGGAGTACCAGCGGATCTGCCCTCGGGCCTTGCCCTGATGTGGCCTCAGCCGCTGGATGCCGCCATGTCAGCGATCCGGTGAAGATAGCGGGCGGCTGGATGTCGTGTCTGTCCCACTAGCTCGTGACCCTACCCCTCCACGTGCCAGATGACGTGTGGGATGAGGGGCGCAAGTGAAGGTTCTTTCTTGCTTTGGCTACTGTCCTGGCTTCTTCAGCCGAGGTGGCTTCAGCCGAGGTAGAGTCTTCTGCCGAGATGGCACCGGGGTGGCCCAGCCGAGGTGGACTCCTTGCCGAGATGACGCCCGAGGTGGGCCAGTTCGGCGCTAAGGGCCCGGAGCCCGCCTGACTTCGGCCGGACCCCCTGTCCTGGTAGCCGGGGTGAGATCGGTGCCACGTAGATGGCACGCGGATGGCACGTGAGAATGCTTAGTCCCATCTGATGGCTGTGATTAGCTTAATCCTGTAGCTCTGGAAATCTCCCCACACAATTGCCCCCTAGCTTCTGACCTCGCGTAGAACGTCAGTGCCGTGAGGTCGGGAGCTATGTGCCGGGTCTATCTGGAGGAGAGCCCCTTTCGGCTCTGACTTGCTGTCGCTTTGGATGTTTGAGGTAATAAATGGCTTCCCCTATTCAATGCTGAAGACAGGTCGACGGCTCCACGCGTCATCTCTTGGCTAGTTGTCTGTCTCCTCGCGGTCGTACGCGCCGTCTCGTCAGGGGCGCAATCAATTTTTGAAATGATTTGCGCGCCGTTTCGTCAGGGGCGTAATCAATTTTCGAAATGATTCACGCAGAATCCCAGGGGGCGCCCCCTGGCGCGCCCAATTAGGGCTTCTGGAAAGGGGGCCTCTCTGCTATATATAGGGCAATCGAGGTCCCCTCTGCCCTTCGTTTGCTGTTCTGAATCAGAGGCGAGCGTCAGAGGTGGGCAAGCTATTGTGAGGGAGCTTCATCTGAGAAGTGGTGTGCTGCTGAAGTTGAATCTCTTTGCTGCCCAGCATCTTCGTTCTGCTTCCGTAAGTTGCTTCTGCCCTGCCTCTTCTTCTGCGGGTTTCTCTGCTTTTAGACTGGGATAGGAATGGGGATTTATAGCCACTGGTTAGAGGGCGAGGCAGCGATCGAGGGTTTCAGGTCAGCCTTTAGGATCCCTGCTGATGTCCAAGTCAGGGGTGCTGAACCCCGCGGCTACAACCCTCGCGACTTTTCGGGAGGCTGGATGCCTTTTCCACTAGTGGCCGTGATAGAAGGCGGGGTCCGATTCCCCCTTCACCCACTTCTCAGGAGGTGCCTTAGTCAGTGGCGTCTCTGCCCCTGCCAACTGCTGCCGAATGCCTTCAAGATCGTGATGGGCACGGTCAAGTTAAATGAGGTCCTGGGCACCGACTTCGGTGTCTTCGACCTTGAGGACGCCTATGACATATGCAAGTCCGGGGATTCTTATTATCTCCGGGCTAAGCCAGGCCGGGACGGCTTCGTCCGATACTTGGAGGATTCGAGCAAGTACGCCGGAGACGATCTTCTGTACGTCTCGGGGAACTGGGAGTTTGGGGAGGCCGACACCGATAGAGGCTACCAGGTCCCTCGCCACTTCGGTACCATTCCAAGTAAACACCCTTCGTGTCTTTCCTTTTTTTTTTCATAAGTTTCTTCTTTGTTCTGCCGCGCTTATGCTTCTGATTGTTGCAGCTTTGAAGGAGAGAAAACGGGCTGCCAGATACATCTGGAAGAGGAACGAGGCCTGGCTCCGCCTGGTGAAGCGATACAGCGGTCATGACGGCAGGGCGGCCTGGTCGCTGCTAGGGTATCAGCCGAAGTACCGCGGGTATTTGAGGGGCACCGTAGAGCCGATCCAGGGTGAAGGTGCCGGACTCGAGGTCGGTCAGGAGCAAGCCGGTGCGGAGGTCGCAGAGCCTTCGCGGGCGTCGTCTGACGTTAGGGCCACGTCTGGAACCCTAGCTTCCACATCGGGATCGAGACTTCCCCAGGTCTCAGGAAGGGAATCGAGTCAGCCTGCCCGATCTCCCTCGCCAGGCTCCGAGATGAGGCGTACCAGGCGCTTGTCCTTCGAGGACCTCGAGGTCTTGGCGCTTGGAGTGGAGGACGCCCGAGCCCCCCAGGAGCCGGTGAGTTTCCCGGAGCATCCATCTCCGAGGGCTCGGGTAGTTTCTTCTGCAGAGGTGGTGGAGGTTCCCGCACCCCCTAGCCCTGTTGATCCAGAGGTACGCCTGCCCCCGGTGTTGATCCAGAGGTACGCCTGCCCCCGGCTGAGGTTAAGCAGGCGGAAACTCGGCCGCTGAAGATGCCGAGGACTGACGCGGGCCCTAGCTCGGCTGCTGCCTCATTGCCGCAGGGGCCGCCGTTATGGGAGCCGAGCTTCATGCTTGGGCCGGGGAGGCCGATGACGATGGAGGATTGCATTCTTCACAAGATCGATCTCCCGGTCCTCGAGGCCCTTGGGCGAGCCTGCGCCCTTCCCCGGGACATGGAGCGGCTGGACAAGTACAGCGATCAGAAGCTGATCCTGTCAATGTTGCAGTCCAACTTCGCGGTAAATCTTCATTTCCTTTTGTCGAACTAGCGATTTAGCGTTTAACGCTCTTCGGATCTAACATGTACACCCCGTTTCTTTGACAGGCGGCACAGAAGTCCATGGCCGTTGCTGACAGGATCCGCAGGTACAGCGCGGACGTTGCCGAGCTGACCGTGGAGAAGAACGGCCTGCAGGAATCCCTGGACGCCGTTAGCCAGAAGTTAGCCAGGGTGGAAGGGGAGTCCGCGGCGAAGCTCGAGCAGGCCAGGGAAGAAGCCGAGGCGGAGAGGACCAGGACGGCCGAGCTCGAGGTCTCCATTTCGAAGATGGGAGACGATTACGCGGCCCTGCTTCAAGCCGAGTCCAAGAGGGCGGATGAGGCCGAGGCGAAGCTCGAATCCGAGTCCAAGAGGGCGGATGAAGCCGAGGCGAAGCTCGAGTCCGAGTGCGATGCTGCGTTCGAGGATGCCAAAGTGCAGGTCACCGCCCACTACAAGGAAAGGGTTCTTGTTGTGAGGGATAAGGCCTGGGCGAAAGGGTGGCTTGCCGGCCTGAAGGAGGCCGGGGTCTCGGAGGGCCACCCCTCCTTTCGGGAGCCTCCTCCGTACATGCTTCCGGTGCCGACCTCTGCCCGTCCATCCGGCGAAGCTTCTGACGCTGCAGCCCGTGCAACTGACCGGTCATGACCTCGGGACCTCGGGATATTAGCTCTTGCCTTATGCTCTGTAATTTTCTTCAATTTGTATTTGCTGAACACTGTAATGAGTGATTTTAATACAATTGAAAGTTTCTTCAAATACTCGTGCTTCCGTCTCTTTTACGCCTGGCACTTTGATGCTTGAGTTCGGCAGAGTGCTCCTTGTGACGGAACATTAGAACTGAGTGTCGAGTAGTCTCCTTGGGCGCTAGCGTCGAACTCGGTACCTTAGGTGATCTTCTTTGGTACTCGCGCTGATCCTCCGTATCTTAGGTGATCTTCATTGGTATTTGCGCTGATCTTGAATAGCGATAGACATGGTGGCGCGGCTGACGAGGGAATCGGACGGATGTCTCCACGTGGCGCCATAGGGATCGCCGGTCAACAGCCGTGCATTCCCAGTAACGCGTGGGAGACTTCGCCCTCATAACTCCTTTCGGAGACTGAGCCTTCCTCCTTCCTATAAGTAGGGGTGGCAAGCTTGCCATGGGAGAAGAAAAGAACGTAGCTGTAGGAATCATGTCCGGGAGGTGTCTGAAATTACTTGATCCGGGGGGAACCTTGCGCCGTTGGGCGGCTCTCCCCGAGGGGGGAAGGCTGTCGTGGTCTGCGCGCTCTCTGAAGGAACTCCCCGTGGACCACGCGCTCTCTGAACGCGGGTTCACGGCCATCCGCCCCTGGCCAGACAGAATGAGGATGCGCTGCAGGGGGACGGTGGCGCATTCTCGTCCGACACGGCCCTGTGCGCCCGTCGTACGGAAGGCGGGATGAGGCCCCGCTGGACCGGGAGGTTTCTTCAAGCTTGGCTGGTCCCATTGGCCGCCGAGGGTGTTGCAGAGCCCAGCGAGGTCCAGGGTCGCTCAGAACCTCCAGGCGGCGATCCGGCGTCCTCGAGCCTTCCGCCTGAAGAGTCGGTGAAGATCAGAGTCTCCTAGCCTCTCTATTTTCTGTTTTTAGAGGACTGTGATCCTCCTTTCTGTACTTTGCTTTCTGTTCTGTATTTCTTGTAATGAAGCAGTTTGCAATGGATAAAAAGGAATTCTCTGGTTACCCAAACTGTGTACAGTGCTTTTGAGTTCTTTCTCATTTCTTTGCGCTGTTACAGAATGCTTGGATTTTTATTTGAATGCTGGCACTGACCTCGGCCGAAAGGGCTGGCTTTGGCCGAGACGAGCTGCATTGTGCCGAAGTGGACCCATTCCGTTGGCCTTGGCTCGGCGAAAGTGAGTTCGGCAATGGCCCTCTGAGGGGTGTATGAACCCGGACTTTAGGAAACGGCTGAGTGTAGGAACTCTAGGCCATTTCCAAGGCGTAGAGCCTCGAGTGTGTCCAAGACACGGGGCTTTAGGAAAGGCTGAGTGTAGGAACTCTTCCATGCCGTTTCCAGGGCGTAGAGCCTAAGTGTGTCCAAGACACGGGGCTTTAGGAAAGACTGAGTGTAGGAACTCTTCCATGCCGTTTCCAGGGCGTAGAGCCTAAGTGTGTCCAAGACACGGGGCTTTAGGAAAGGCTGAGTGTAGGAACTCTTCCATGCCGTTTCCAGGGCGTAGAGCCTAAGTGTGTCCAAGACACGGGGCTTTAGGAAAGGCTGAGTGTAGGAACTCTTCTATGCCGTTTCCAGGGCGTAGAGCCTTGATTGTGTCCAAAACACGGGGCTTTAGGAAAGGCTGAGTGTAGGAACTCTTCTATGCCGTTTCCAGGGCGTAGAGCCTTGATTGTGTCCAAGACACGGGGCTTTAGGAAAGGCTGAGTGTAGGAACTCGAAGCCATTTCCAGGGCGTAGAGCCTGTGTTGCCGGAGTCGACCAGAGAGAGACAGATTGACGACAAGGCAAAAGCTGCTTTTATTGATTCTGAAGTTCATTACATCTTTAGAAATAGAATTTCTTCAAATGGGATGCGTTCCACGGTCTCGGCAGCGGCTTGCCATCCAAGTCTTCGAGCTTGTAGGCCGACTTTCCTGCCAGTGAGACTACTCTGAACGGGCCATGCCAGTTCGGGGCAAGCTTCCTCTCGTCTGGTTCTCTGTCGGCTGGCAGGGTCTTCTTTAAAACGAGCTCTCCCGTGGTGAACCTTCTTTCCCTGACATTTTGATTGTATGCCCTGGCTAACCGCTGCTGATAGTCGGTTAGTCTCAGGGCTGCTGCTTCTCGTCGCTCGTCCGCCAGCTCCAGCTCCATTGCCAGGTTCGTCTCATTTCGGCCTTGGTCGACCAGCTCTGTCCTCAGGGTAGGAAGGCCGATTTCCAAGGGAATGACCGCCTCCATCCCGTAGGCCAGAGAGAAAGGTGTTGCCGAGGTGGACCTCCTTGGAGTTGTTCTGTATGCCCACAGCACGCTCGGAAGCTCCTCTGTCCATCTGCCCTTTGCCTTGTCCAGTCGCTTCTTCAGGCCGTCCAGGATCACTTTGTTCGAGATTTCTGCCTGGCCATTACTCTGTGGATATGCCGGAGTGGAGTAATGGTTTCTGATGCCGTGCTCTTGGCAGAAGTCTCTAAAGGATTTGGAATCGAACTGAGTCCCGTTGTCCGAAATAAGGGTCCGGGGGATGCCGAACCTCGTAAGGATGTTTTTCCAAACGAAGTTCCTGGAGTCCCTGTCCGTGATTGAGGACAACGGTTCAGCCTCTATCCACTTTGTGAAGTAGTCCGTAGCCACTAACAGCCATCTCTTGTTCCCTGGAGCTCTGTGAAGAGGGCCCACAATGTCCAGGCCCCATTGAGCGAAGGGCCATGGGCTGGAGAGGGGACTCAGATCCTGTGCTGGCTGATGGAGGGAGTGGGAGAACTTCTGGCATTTCTCGCATTTCCTGGCGTAGACCTGGGCGTCCTTTTGCATGTAGGGCCACCAGTAATCCTGGCTGATTGCTCTGTAGGCCAATGATCGACCTCCTATATGGCTGCCGCAGATTCCTTCATGGATCTCGTACAGGAAGTCGTCCACCTTGGTCGGGTGGACGCATTGGAGGTATGGACCTGTGAAGGACTTCCTGTAGAGTTTGCCTTCTGGAGAGAGCCAAAACCGAGCTGCCTTGAGCCTGATCTTGTGGGCTTCTGTCTTGTCCTCGGGGAGCTGGTCGTCCTTCAAGTAGGCGACGATTGGGTCCATCCAGCTGGGGGCCGAGGTCAGCACAGAGGACAAGCCGAGATGAATGGAGTTCTAGACTTGACCTTGATACTGACCCGACCTCGATGGTCCTCTTCTTTCCTGCTTCGACAGCGGAGGCCAGGTTTGCAAGCGCATCTGCGTGCGTGTTGGTATCTCGGGATATTTGCCTGACCTCGGCTTTCTGGAATTGGGAGAGTAGGTTTTTCGCAAGGGCTAAGTAGGCCGCCATCCTGTCGTCCCTGGCCTGGTAGTCCCCAGCGAGCTGGCTAGTTACCAGTTGAGAGTCGCTGAAGATCTCCAGATGCTGGGCTCCGAGGATTCGGGCGCTGTTCAACCCTGCAATCATTGCTTCGTACTCTGCCTCATTGTTCGTCGCTTTGAAGTCCAAGGTGAAGGCTTGCTCTATGACCAGTCCCTCTGGCGATTGGAGAACTATGCCGAGGCCAGCTCTCTTGGAGGTGGACGAGCCGTCGACAAAGATCTTCCATGCCGAGGTGGGAGGCTGCTGGACTTCTGTTTCTGCTGGCTCTTGCCCTGTGCCCCCCAGTGCCGTGCCGAGCTGGGTCGGAGCCGGGTTGGGGGAGGCGAATTCGACAATGAAGTCTGCCAGGATCTGGGCTTTGATCGCAGTTCGGGGACGGTACTGTATGTCATACTGCCCCAGTTCCACTGCCCACTTTGATATGCGCCCTGAAAAGTCAGCTTTCTTGAACAATGAACGGAGTGGGTGCTCCGTGATCACCACAATAGTGTGGGATTGAAAATAATGGGAGAGCTTGCGGGAGGCGGTGACGAGAGCCAACGCAAGCTTCTCCAACAGGAGGTACCTGGTCTCGGCATCGAGCAGGGTCTTGCTCGTATAATAGATTGGCTTTTGAACTCCCTCGTCCTCCCTGATGAGGACGGAGCTCACTGCGTGATCCGAGACCGCAAGGTACAAATACAGAATCTCCCCCAGAGTCGGGGTGGAGAGTAATGGTGGTGACATTAAATGAGTTTTGAGTGCGGCCAATGCCTGGTCGCACTCAGGGGTCCACTGGAATTTCAGATTTTTTCTTAGAAGTTGAAAGAAAGGCCTGCACTTATCTGGTGATCGGCTGATGAAGCGATTGAGTGCGGCGGCCATTCCTGTGAGCCTCTGAACTTCCTTCGTGGTAGAGGGACTCTGGATGCCCTGGATGGCAGTGATCTGTTCCGGATTGGCCTCTATCCCCCTCCGCGTCACCAAGCTGCCGAGGAACTTGCCAGAGGCTACGCCGAAGGCGCACTTGGAAGCGTTTAACTTGAGCTTGTAGGCGCGAAGGATGCCGAAGACTTGGCCGAGATCCGTCAGATGGTCGCTGGAGCGCACAGATTTGACGACCATGTCGTCGATGTACACCTCTACCGATCGGCCGAGCTGGGCCTGGAACATCTTTGTGACGAGGCGCTGATAGGTCGCCCCCGCGTTCTTCAGCCCGAAGGGCATCACCTTATAGCAGTAAGTGCCGCGGGGGGTGATGACGATGTTTTCTCCTCGTCGGGCTCGTAGAGCGGTATCTGATGATAGCCTCGGTAGGCGTCGAGGAAGCTCATTCGGTCGTGACCGGCGGTGGCGTCAATCAGTTGGTCAATCTTCGGGAGGGGAAAACTGTCCTTAGGGCAAGCCCTGTTCAGGTCGGTGAAGTCCACGCACACCCTCCACTTCCCAGTTTTCTTCTTGACCACCACCGTGTTGGCCAGCCATACCGGGTACAGGACTTCCCGGATGGCCCCTGCTTTTAGCAGGTTGTCGACCTCCTCGACGACCGCATCTGTCTGCTGAAGTCTGGTCCTGCGGGCCCTTTGCACTACCGGCTTGTGGTCGGGGTCGACGTTGAGCTTGTGGCACATGACCTCAGGGTCGACCCCGGGCATTTCACTTGGGTTCCAGGCGAAGACGTCCACATTCTGCATCAAGAACCGAGAGAGTTCGGCCCTTTCTTCGTCCGACAGCTGGGTGCCAATCAGGAAGAACCTGTCTGGGTCTGCCGGGTCCAATCTGACCTCGGCCAGGTCCTCGATGCTCTTCTTCTCAGGGTCCCGGCCGATCTCATCGAGGCCTTTCTCGAACTCGGCCAGGTTGACGCGCTCTGGCTCCTTCACTGCTGGGACTGCGGCCAGCATGCACTGCCTGGCCTGCTGCTGGTCTCCCTTCACTGTGACTACCTCCATCTTGCCCTCCTGCTCTCATGGACGAACTTCAGCTTTTGGTGGAGGGAAGAAGGAACTGCCTCTAGCTTGTGGAGCCATGTTCTGCCCAGAATGACATTATAGGGAGAATGGGCGTCCACAACCAGGAAGTCGGCCAGCACGGATGCTCCACCAACTTGGGTTTCCATGGTGATCCGACCCTTAGGATAAACTGGCGTGGCGGATAACCCTAGCAAGGGTGCCCGGACCTCCGTGAGGTCCGCTTCGGAGAGCTTCATCCTCTTGAAGCAGTCGTAGTAGAGGACCTCGGAGGAGCTGTCGGAGTCGACGAGGATCCTCTTCACGGTGAAGTCTCTCATCTTCATGGTGAGGAGCAGGGGGTCGTTGTGAGGGACCTGGACTCCCTCTAGATCTCGATCCGAGAACGAGATGGCGGGTCGGTCGCGGCGGGCTCTCTTGGATGCCGGAGCGAGTTCGGCTTTCATTATTTCTTTCCCGTGCGAAGCCCGCCTGGCTTCGGCACGGGCCTGGGAGCTTCCCCGGGATGAGGAAGCGGGAGCTGAGGACGCCAGATGGATCACGTTGATGATCTTCTCCGAGTCCTCACTGTCTGGAGCCTGGGCCGTGCTCTGGTGAACTCGGCCCTCGCTGCCGCCGGCATCACTTGCCTTGATGAACTCCGGGATGTGGCCCTCTTCGGCCAGCTTCTCCAGATACCCTTGCAAAGTCCTGCATTCTTCGGTCCTGTGCCCGTTGCCCTTATGGAAGGAGCAGTAGAGCTTGCTTCGGGCTCCTTCGGTGGGTTCATTCTTCATGGGCGGAGGATACTTGAAGAACGGCTTGGATTTGATCTTGGCCAGGATGCGGTAGATCGGCTCCTTGAAGACGACGTTGACGCTCTGACTGGCGCTGGAGGGAGGTCTGGGCTTCCAATTGCCCCCAGACCTAGACGACGAAGGCTTCGCCGAACTGGAGGACCCAGGCCCGCTTGGGCTCCTGTTTCTGGGAGGGCCTCCCGCCTCTCTGCCGAGGTTGGTCATTCTTCTGTTCGGGCTCCGGGTGCCCGTCCTGATCCTTAGCTCGGATCTCATCTTCCTCCCGGGCGATGAAGCGCTTCACCCGGGACATCAATTCTGACATGGATTCTGGGGTGTCCCCGGCCAAGTCCTTTCGCAAGTCGATGCCGGGGATCAGGGCATGCTGGAAGGCGTAGATGGCTATCCCCTCCCTCGCGCCCTCGATCTGGCTGTAGACCGCCCAGAATCGGTGGGGTGAACTTGGCGAGAGTTTCGCCCTGCTTCATTCTCAGGGCGATGAGGTCCCCTTCCTTCTTGGGGACGACAGTGTAGGCTTGGAACTTCTTCAGGAAGGAGAGCTGGAGCTCCTTCCAACTGGAAACCGACTGCTCCGGGAGAGAGCAGAACCACTTCAGGGGGAGGTCACCCAAACTGGAGGAGAAGATTTTGCAGTTTAGGTGACCCTCGTTTCCCCAGATGGACATCTTCTGGGAGAAGTGTCGGAGGTGTGCAGATGGGTCGGACAGTCCGTCGTAGGGGACGAACCGCGGGACGGAGAACTTCCTGGGCAAGGGGGTGCGCTCGATCTCTTTTGTGAAGGGCGAGCCCCCGAGATCAGTGTGACCACAGAGCTGCTTCTGGTCCCGCATGTCCAAGTTGTGCTGGAGAGCCAATCTGACACGTTTGTCAAATCGCTCTTGCTCGTCGTCCTTCTCCGGAGTCTGAGCTCGGTGCTTTCGCTTGGGATGGCTCGGGCTACGACGGCTATGGGTTCGGCCATCGCGGCTGCGGTGACTTCGGCTGTTGCTCGAGCCCTCGTCACGGATCTGGCTCCGTTTCTGGTCCAGATGATTTCTGAGTTCCTCGCGGGGAGGCTGGGCTGCCCTGCTGGGGGCGTCCTTCTCTTTCCCTTGAGGCTCAGAGACCGGCCTCAAGGAGGCAGTTTGCACTGCCCTCAGCTGCTGCTGGAGCTCGCGAATCAGCTGCCCTTGCTTCTGGAGTTGCTTCTGGAGGAGAGCAGCTTCGGGAACCTCTCCAGTGGCAGGGGGTTGAACGTGGCGCGTCTTTCCTACGGCCACAGCTTTGTCCTTCCGGGGACGCTCGTTGCGTCTGGGTGGCGCGACTTCTTCTGACGAGGTCGAGGCCTCGAGTCCCTCTTGGAGTGGGAACTCGATAAAGAGCTGAGAGCCTAGGCGGCCCCCGCCTGCAGTCGTGCCATGCACCGTACGGGAGCGTCCTTGAGGAGGGACGTCCGTTGGCGGTGGTGGCAGCTCGAGCGCTGCTCTTGAGGATTCTACGCCCTTCTTAGCTTTCGGAGGCATGGCTTCTGGGAAATTGAGGTTAAGAAGGTTGGGAAGGTTTTGAGAGGTTGGGATATTTCTTTCCCACAGACGGCGCCAATTGTAGGTGCAGAAAATAATGACCCACAATAAGAGGGAGCCTTATAGGACTTATCCGAGAAGATGATGGTGTCTGAAATGTCTGGATGCCGTCCGGAAGCCTGAAAGGGAATAGCAAACGGTCAGAGGACCCTGGCCTGGGCGGCGCAAGGCTCTCCGATGCCAAAGTCAGTGTGGGAACTAGAACAATGGAAGGAGAGGGAGAAGAGAGACAGAGTAAGGGCTCTATGAATGAGATTGTGCGTACCTTGCATGGTGCATGGAGTTCTATTTATAGAGGTTTGGATCGTATCTTTCAGAGAATATCTTGGTGTGGGTCCATGATTCGACTGGGAAGTCATGATCAGCCCACAAAGTAATAAATGCTGTCTAATCCGGCCCACTCAGCATTTAATGCTAGTCGGGTCAGCCCACACTGCATTAAATGCGTGTCTTGTTGGGCCAGATTGTGTTGGGCGCCTTTGGCGGTTGGAGTACCAGCGGATCTGCCCTCGGGCCTTGCCCTGATGTGGCCTCAGCCGCTGGATGCCGCCATGTCAGCGATCCGGTGAAGATAGCGGGCGGCTGGATGTCGTGTCTGTCCCACTAGCTCGTGACCCTACCCTCCACGTGCCAGATGACGTGTGGGATGAGGGGCGCAAGTGAAGGTTCTTTCTTGCTTTGGCTACTGTCCTGGCTTCTTCAGCCGAGGTGGCTTCAGCCGAGGTAGAGTCTTCTGCCGAGATGGCACCGGGGTGGCCCAGCCGAGGTGGACTCCTTGCCGAGATGACGCCCGAGGTGGGCCAGTTCGGCGCTAAGGGCCCGGAGCCCGCCTGACTTCGGCCGGACCCCCTGTCCTGGTAGCCGGGGTGAGATCGGTGCCACGTAGATGGCACGCGGATGGCACGTGAGAATGCTTAGTCCCATCTGATGGCTGTGATTAGCTTAATCCTGTAGCTCTAGAAATCTCCCCACACAGTATCAAACGAAAGTTTGGTTAGATACTCACTAAAACTACTCAGTGGAAATGAAATCATGGGAAAGGCTGAGAGACCCTTGCCTTAAAGATTTCGTATACACATTGTTGCTATCTGTGACGCAATAAGCCTATCCTCCTTTGGATCGAGCATTGAAGTTTGGGACACACTCTCTTCTTCGTAAAATTGTCTTTGAATTAAGCTAGAAGCGTAGAATCATTTTAAATTCTTGTGGCTTTACTTAAATTTAACTTTATTTACACTACATGAAGCTAAATTTTGAGATGTAATTTTCTTTTCATTTCTCCATTTCAAACATTTCTTGCTTTTTTTTTTCCCGATTGGTAACATGCTTTGAACCTGCACCCTAGTGGTTGTGATAATCAGCGCCTCGATCCAAGCTTACTATGGGTTGATATTCATTTTATTGGTTGATCTTCAGCTTCCATGAGAGTTAATCTTGGGTTTCCGGTTGATTTAAAATAATGTAATTGTTAGGATTGTGAAACATGTGTTCGCAGCCAAATTCTTGTATTAGTTGGATCTTTATTCCATCTTTGATTGGTGGAATGATATTTTCTCTTCCATGTCTTCAAGGAAAAAGAAAAAAAAAACATGTTACATTTAACTTACAAACTTCCCCATTTGAGTTTACTTTATATTGAAAATTTTCTTTTTAAATAGTTTATTGATGTTTCATGCTCTCCCAGCATGACTGTTATTGAAGATATCTCCTCTGCTTATCATGCATGCTTGGATGAAGCTGAGGTTGATGGAGCTATATGCCTGAAAATTATTCCTGAGGTAGGCCTATCTCCTTATTTCTCAAAAGAAGGTACACTTTCTAAGTTTTATGTAAAAATTATATTCCATTTTTAGGGAATACTGAACTTTAGATTTGATAATCATGTTTGTGTCAGACATGATATGGATAGAACTTGACATTTCTACTAGGAGAAACATCATTTGAATTTGTAGTGCTAAGTATTTTTTTAATGTATTTCATTTTTAGGGCATGTTTATTTAATTGGTTTTGAATTACTAGAATTTTATGAATTTCTTCCAATGTCCTTCTATGAAAAGGTGCTGAAAGTGGAAAATTAATTGCCTGTTTTCTTCGATGGAATTGAATTCCTAGGAAATTTAAGAAATGTATTCCCATCAAAGTGGCTAAAATCGAAGAAATAAAGATGAAGATTCACAAATGGCCATCGAGTGGTCTTTTCGTGTGTGGAAAATGAATACCCAGCCATCATCCTAGTAAATCAAACCCTGGAAAAGTCAAATAGTCCCATCTATATCTCCGCCTTATATCCTTCAGTGCTCTCCTCTTCAATATTCCTTCATTGCAATTTGCAACCCATTTTGTCATGAATTCCTAGGAATTCAATTCTATGCAAAAAAATGGGCCCTAAAGGTGAAGGTCCACGAGGAGGTATCAAATAATCTTCCCTTTGATGTTAAATAAATTTCACACCCATCACTCTAGTAAACTTAATCCCAGAAAATTGATGGAGTCCCATTTAGACCTCCACTGCATGTAGGCCCTTCATTCCTTCAGTCCTTACCTCTTTATTAATACTCCTTCCAAAAAAAAAAAACTCATTTATTATGAATTTCTAGTAATTTAATATGAAGTAGGCAAATGGGCTCTGAATAATTGCCAAGTTAAGAAGTATGTAACTTGTATGCTGTCTTATAAACGATTAAATGATAATCTAGAGCAAAGGCTAGACTTTGTAATTTAATATGAATTAGGCATATAGGCTCTAAATTGCAAAGTTGGCAGTAGGTAACTTGGATGCTGAAAGAAATATAAATAAACGATAATCTAGAGTAAAAGCTACACTTTGTGTTTTTGTTTGCTCTAGACTTCGTATTTCTGTTTGCACTTATTTCCTCGTCCATCAAAAGTTTAAATTGCATTCCCCAACTTCATATGCAAAAGTGTCTTGGACACAAGTTTTGTTGACTTCTAATGTCAGATGCAGTTCTGCATTATTGTATGATGCAAGGTTGGAAAACTCGTGACTCGGATTTGACTCGTTCAATGCAAAAAATTTGACTGTAGACGAATACTCGGAAGAGTCATGTTTTAATTTTTTTAAAATAAATCCATTACTTATAAAAGATAAAAATACATTTAGTTAGATGCATTCAAGATAATCAATTCAAATTAATAAATTTATATATGCAAGAAAATTACTACAACAAGGAAAGTAAAAGAAAAATATTGCATATTATATAATTTGTTAGTTCAAATATCATATGTAAAATAGCAAATATAGGTTTCAAATTATATTTAGGTCATTATTTTTTAAATATTAACTCCAGACCTCATGCATAATTACTTAGAGATCAACTTTAATTGTATTAAAGTGGATCAGCCTATTAAATAGTTCGGAATGTAAACAACTTACTAAAATGGGATGACTTGGCCGAGTCTCACTTATTTTTGACTCGGTCCTTTATAAAAAAAAAGTAATGACCCTAGAGAGTCAAGAACCAATTTAAAGAGTTTTCCAACCATGATTCATGCATCAATTCTTATACAACAACATTCCGTCGAGACCAACATAATTGGGACATGATGATGAAGAAGAATAGTCATCTCACCTTGAGGTATTGATCATGGCCATCCAATTGGGCCACATTTAGGGACTCACATAATGATAATCTGGACCGTCAATCTAAGAAAATCATTCTACATTGTTAAATCCTTTTTCCTTCTTTTTTGAATTTGCAGGAACTTAATTTGAATTAACGTTCTGATTTAGTGGGCCACGATCTAAATGATTTAAAACCCGCCAGCTGCCACTTCCCGCGTAAACCGCCATTTGGCAATTTTAAAAACCGCGTACAACGGCAGCGAGCTTCCGCGTCGCAAGACCATTAATACTTATAAAGCTTCTTCTGTACGCTATATGCTTCTCACTTGTCAGTTATCACTCTCTCCCCTTTCTATCTCTCTCTAGCGATTGCTTCTCCTACACGATCAAGAAAAAAACCCAATCTTTTGTTCTCTTGATCTTATCCGTGGTGATGCACAGATCCTATGATCGAAAGCAGGTATTTTGATCAATCTCTCCCTCTGTCTCTCTTGAATTCTGTTCTCTGATTTGTTTTTTTTGATGCATTACAAGATGCATTTTGAAGATTGTTGTTTGCATTGATTGGGTTTTAGGGTTAGTTTTTGTGTGTGTGTGATTTCCTTTATCAGATTGGGGTTTTGATAGGTTTAGATGTTGATGTAATGTAATGAGCTCTGTATTTATCGATTTGTCTGGTTTTGATGAAATGGATGCTTCTCTGATGTTATATAAGTTGGCTTCTTCTCAAATTAACCTATTCTTGTGCAGATTTTCCTTACCACTATAGAGAGATTGGGGAATCTCTCTATAGTTTCCGTGAATTCCCCAATTCCTAGATTGGGTGTAAATCAATGCCCTATTTTTTTTTTCTTTTTGAAATGGCTCTTTCATTGTCCTTTTCATTTTTTTCCTTCTTGATAGCCATAAGTGCTGATTTTAGTATTCTTGTGCAGATTCTCCTTACCACCAGTGGTAAGGAAAATCTCTCTATAGTTTCTGTGAATTCCCCAATTCCTAGATTGGGTGTAAATCAATACCCTATTTTCTTTTTCTTTTTGAAATGGGTCTTTCTTTGTTTTCTTCGTAAGTGCTGATTTTTAATGTCTTTTTTTTTTGGGGGGGGGACTTTTCTTGATTATGCCAATGCGTTTGGTTCAATGAGATCATGTACTAATGTTGGGTTCTTCTTCCTCCTTTTCCGGACAGCAGTATCCATCATCTTCAAAGCGTTGGCTATCAAATCGGGAGTCTGACATTGAAATTTCTTCGAGTGAAAATTCTTGAAAGGGCAGTTTGGAGTTTCAAAGTTTGGAGCAATCTATGGTGTAAGAAACTAAGAATCAGAAGCTATGTGCGACTGGATTATCTCCAGGGGTTTCAAGAGCTTCCTTGAGTCTTTACATTGGTGGCATCATGATCAGGTCAGAGAATTGCTTTCCTCATTCAATTTTAGCTGTTTCTCCATCTTTTTGTATTTATTTGTTTTTTTGTTTGTTTTTGGACCATTTCAATCTCTTCTGACTGTTCATTTGATGGGTAGTTTGCATTGGAAACTCCAAGGAGCTGAATTTTCTCTGGTGGGAGTCGCCCCATGCATGAAACCTCATCTCTGCTGTTAATGCAGAAGGGGCCCCTCAGCATTGAAGGCGGCCTTGAGGTTTCATGCATGGCTCGGGTTGCGACACCCATGGGAGAAAGCATGGTGTTTAATTGAATGTTTTTTTAATTGCTTTCTTATATGTAGATGAGAATCCTGTATAATTCTTTTCAAGTGATGGTTGATGTTGATGTTTAGCTGTAACTTTTTCTTTATTACATTTTTATATTTAAATGAGAATTCTGTTTAATTCTTTGCAAGTGAATGTAGATGAGAATCCTGTATAATTCTTTTCAAGTGATGGTTGATGTTGATGTTTAGCTGTAACTTTTTCTTTATTACATTTTTATATTTAAATGAGAATTCTGTTTAATTCTTTGCAAGTGATGGTTGATAGTTGATATTGATGTTTAACTGTGCTTATTTTATATTTAGATGAAATTTTGTATGATTCTTTGCAAGTGATGGTTGATATCGATGGAAAGCAGGATGGATCAGTTCTCTCCTTAATTTATACTTATTCAACATTTATTATATTGTACTATATTATTTGTTTTATATTTTTTAGTTTACTTGACATTGTCGGTGCCTTGAACGAACTAGTTACATAATTTTTGGCTTGATTGGTTTTTCCCTTTAGGGCCTGTTTGTTTCATGTAGTTAAGTATTCTACTATTGTATTCCTGTAAGTGGTTAATTGTGAAGAACCAAAAGGTGAATATCGAGAAATGACCATCAAATAACCTCCCCTTTAATGGAAACTGAATCAAGAGAAGGCAGGAAATGAATACCTAGTCACCACCATTGTAATTCAACATGTATGATGTATGAACTACATCTCGCTTCTCCATTCCTATGTATTTTATGCAAACAAACAGCCCGTGATCTAAATCATTTTCCTATTTTAGACTTATCCAACGGCATTATAGAGGCACTCTTTTAACACAATTGAGTGTCTTCACTAAATGAAAGGATTCCTTATGTTAACTTATAACTAGTAAAAAATATACATCTTTGCCACTCTAGGGGCATTAATCTAACTAAGGCTGGCCTATACATTTTTCAATCCATAACAGCCTTAGTTTCAATCTATAATGACTTAACTTGATTCGTACTGGCTTTGTGATATTCTAGTACTATAAAGTACTGGCCTAGTAGAATCATAGTTCATGTTTGGTTGATAGATGACCTTGATAGACAAAAAAATCAAAATAAGCCTTAGTTTCAACCAATACTCAAACAATTCAATTCCAAACATCAACAATAACAACATGCTCGTGACTTTGGACATCAACGATATATTAAAACATTCGCCAATTTTAAACATCTCATGATAACTAAGAATTCTAGAGTCAACCACAATAACTCATGATCATTTACGTTATCAATACAAAACAGTACATGCTTACGAATCCAAAGGAATTCTAACCTACAAAGAATGGCGTTCATAGTTTTCAATCTGTAGCAACCTTATTCTTAACCAATATCCCAACAACTGAATTATGTGCTCAACAATACGTGCAATAATTGCTGCTCATGACTTTCAACAACGGCAACTTTCTCCCACATTTGTTATTCTTATAATTCCTTAAATAAACACTCTCGATAACCATGAATTCTCAAGTAGACGACAATAACTAATGATTACATACATTGAACATACGAAAAAACAACAACAGTCTAACCCATGATGACAGACATATTTTTCAATTCTAAACAACCTTAGCTACGATCAATATTATGAAGTCTGACCAGCAAGCTTCTAATATCAACAATTAGCCCTCATGACTATCAACAATAACAACATTGATTTATTGCAATGTTTCTTTGACTTCTCCAATTAACAACCCTCGATGACCATGAATTCCTTGAGATAGCCGAAATAACTTGTAACAACTTACACCCATAATTTGAAACAGCAGTGGTAACTTATTCCTAGAATCTACAATCTCAACCAACAACCATTGGGTAAATCCTTTCATGATTAAGAAAATACAACCACCATTGATCTCTTCTCGCAAATCATAAACAACATTTCCTGAATATGATCAATTATTTAAGACTTGTCACCACAATTATCGGCGACAAAACTATTTATCTTTCTTTATTTTCTTTTCTTTTTTTTATTTATCTTTTTTATTTTCCTTTGTCTTTCTTCCTTTTTTCTGTCTTTCTTTTTTTTAATGTCTTTCCTTTTTTCTTCCGTCTTGCTTTTTCATCTGTCTTTCTTTCTTTTCTTTTCTTTCATTTTTATATTTGTCTTTCTTTTTTTTTCCCCTGTTTTTGTTTTTTTTTTCTTTAATCAATTATTCAAATTTGTCACCACAAATATCGGCGACAATACTTTTTTCTTATAATATCAACGACAAAACAATACATCTTTGCCAATCAAGGGGCATCAAACCAACTAAGGATGACACACATTTTTCAATTCATAACAACCTTATTTCAATCCACGAGGACTTAATTTGACTTGTATTGCCTTTGTCACATTCCAGTGCTACAAAGAGAAACAACCTTTGTAGACTATGATCAATTATTCATAGTTGTCGACATAATTATCAGCGGCAAAACTATACATCTTCGCCAATCAAGGGGCATCAAACCAACTAAGGATGACATGCGTATTTTTCGATCCATAACAGCCTTAGTTCAATCAATGACGACTTAACCCGACTCATATTGGCTTTGTGATATTCCAGTTCTATGAAGATAAACAACCTTTGCATGCTACAACCATTTCCGACTATGATCAATTATTCAGACTTGTTACCACAATTATCAGCGACAAAACTATACATCTTTTCCAATCAAGGGGCAACAAACCCACTAAGGACGACATACATATTTTTCAGTTCGTAACCTTATTTCAATCCATGACATCTTAGATTGAAACTTATTGGCTTTGTGATATTCCAGTGCTTTAAAGAGAAACAGCCTTTTCAGGCTTTGATCAAATTATTTAGACTTGTCATCGCAATTATCAGTGATAAGACTCTACATCTTTGCCAATCATGGGCATCATACCAACAAAGGATGACACACGTATTTTTCAATCCATAACATCCTATTTCAAGCAATGGCGACTTACCCAGACTTGTCTTGGCTTTATGATATTCCAATGCTTTAGTTTTGGGTATGCGAAACTCCAATTTTTTTTTAGATGATAGATTACAACAAACTTCACGTGTCAACAATACCAAACAACATTTTATGCTAGTGACTTCGAACATTCGCCTTTTATAAACATCCCACGATCACTATGAATTCCGGAATCAACCACAATAACTCGCGATCATTTACATTATCAATACAAAACAATATATCCTTACAAATCCAAAGGAATTTTAACCTACAAAGGATGGTGTTCATTGTTTTCAATCTGCAACAAACTTAATCTTGATCCATACCTCAACAAGCGAATTCTGTGCTTAACATTACGTCCGCCAATTAGTGCTCATGACTTTCAGCAACAACTTTCTCCTACCCTTCTTTATTCTTATAATTCCTTAAATAACTACTCTCGATAACCATGAATTCCCGAGTCAATATTCTGAAGTCTGACCAACAACCTTCTAATATTAACATTTAACGCACATGACTATCAATAACAACAGCGACAATATATTGCAAGTTTTTTAGATTTCTTTAATATCAACATGAAGTCCTAGAGACAATGGAAATAACTCGTGACCACGTACATCAAAAATGCGAAACAACAACAATGATCACTTTCTCCTTGAAACCATTGGTCAAATCCTTTAATGACCAAGCAAATACAATCACCATTGATCGCTTCTCACAGATCATAAACAACCTTCACAGACTACGAGCAATTATTCAGACTTTTTACCACAATTATCATCAACAAAACTATACATCTTTTCCAACCAAGGGGCATCAAACCAACTAAGGATGCCATACATATTTTTCAATCCATAACAACCTTAGTTGATAGTTCAATCGGTGGTGACTTAACTTGACTCGTATTGGCTTTGCGATATTCCATTGCTATAATGATAAACAACCTTTTCAGACTATAATCAATTATTCAAACTTATCACCACAGTTTTCAGCGACAACCTTTTTTTTTTAATAACATGAACTACAAAATTATACATCTTGCTAATTAAGTGGCATCAACCCAATTGAGGATGACATACATATTTTTCAATCCACAACAACCTTAGTTCAATCCATGGTGACTTAACCTGATTTGTATTGGCTTTATGAGATTCCTTTGCTAAAGAGAAAAAACCTCATCAAACTTTGATCATTTATTAGTAACAACTGTACATCTTTGCCAATCAAGGGGCATTAAACCAACTAAGGATAACATACGTATTTTTCAATCTATAACAACCTTAGTTCAATCCATGACGACCTAACCTAACTCCTATTTGCTTTGTGATATTCAGTGCAATAAAGATAAACAACTTTTTCAGACTATGATCAGTTATTCGGGCTTGTCACCACAATTATTAGCGACAAAGCTATACGTCTTTGCCAATCAAGAGGCATGAAACCAACTAAGGTGGATGTACGTATTTTTCAATTTGTAACAACCTTAGTTCTATCCATCGTGACTTAACCTGACTCGTATTGGATTTGTGATATTCCAATATATAAAGATAAAGAATCTTTCTAGACTATGATCAATTATTGAGACTTGTCATCACAATTATGGGCTTTGCAGACAAAGACAACTTAATCCAACTCGTATTGGCTTCATGATATTCCAATTCTTTAAAGTTCTGATTGTGAGTAACTTCTGTTTTTGTGCGAACTCCTGTCTGGATGATAGATGACCTCCAAAGATTAAGAAAAAAGAAGCAAATCTGCGTGTTAACACAGAACCAACCAACATTTTGTGCTCGTAACTTCAGACAACAACAATGTATAAAAAAATTCGCAATTTATAAACATCCCATGATGGCTATGGATTTTGGAGTCAACCACCCTACTCAAGATCATTTACATTATCAATACCAAGTAGTACATCTTTACGAATCCAAGGGAATTCTAGCATAAGAGGATTTTTGAGATATGCCCTTTAGACCATGTCTAAATTCATGATTCAGTCATGATTTCTTATAATGGGAGAGATGGCATTTCTTTTAGGCAAAAAATGAGAATCACCTGTTGTTTTTCCTTCAATTAGCACTCGTTCCTATCAAAATGATGTTCCGTCAATTATCACCCTCACCTCGCTAAATGAACCTCCATATCAATAAAGGAGATGAAAAAAATCATACGGAGCAATTAATTTGAATGATAATAAATAACATGTAATAGGTTTTCCTCCAGGTGCAAGAGAGAGTTAGAACTCGTTTCATGATAGATTTTGCCTGGTTTTGATGCTGGGTTGATATGCCAATCAGGCCGAGGAGGAAAACGCCATATTTAAGAGAGAGCGCGATTAGAAATTTTATTTCTCATAAGAAATAAATCTCAAAGCAACATGCTTAATAACCCTTTTGATAAGAACTCTCTAGGTTTCTTCGGTTCTATTTTAACTAAATCCATTGCAAGCAACCGATGGAGATTGGAGGATGGCAATGATTTAAAGTCTCTTATCTTAGGAATTTTTTTGAGAAAGATTCAAAATCGCTGCATTTTACACTGAAAAGCATGGGGAGAGTGGTTGAGTTCTACCACTAAAAGATGCCTAATGTAATCCTAAATCTATTTTGTTAAAGGGCATTGAAAACTTGTTGACCCGAAGACTCATTCCTTTCTCTGAAAACCATGCACTTCTGAACACAATGAATATTTCCTCTAGCGAAGCCTCTATTTGTGCGCATTTTAAGGAAATACATGCGAGACCATGATAGATTCTACGTTGCTTTTTTAACTAAACGTACTGCAAGCAACGGATGGAAACCGGAGATGGGAAATGATTTGAGGTCTCTTATCATGGGAATTTCTTTGGGAAAGACTCAAAATCGTTCCATTTTAGTCTGAAATGCATGGGGAGAGAGGTTGATTTCTATCACCAATAGATACTTAATGTAATCCTAAATCCACTTTGTTAAAGGGCACTGAAAAGCTTGTTGAACGGAGGACTCATTCCTCCCTACGAAAAGCATGCTCTACCGAACACAAGAAATATTTCTTCGCAAAAAGCCTCCGTTTGTGTGCGTTTTATGGAAATGCATGCGAGGCCATGATAGATTCTTCGTTGCTTTTTTTAAGTAAACGCACTGCAAGCAACGGATGGAAACGGGATGAGGAAAGTGATTTGAGGTCTCTTATCATGGGAATTTGTTTGGGGAAGACTCAAAATCGTTCCATTTTAGTCTGAAATGGATGGGGAGAGAGGTTGAGTTCTACCACTAATAGCTACCGAATTTAATCGTAAATCGACTTTGTTAAAGGGCACTGAAAAGCTTGATGAGCCGAGGACTCATTCCTTTATCCGAAAACCATGCACTACTGAATATTACTTCGCTAGAAGCCTTTGTTTGTATGCGATTTATGGAAATGCTTGCGAGGCCATGATAGATTCTTCGTTGCTTTTTTAACTAAACGCAGTACAAGCAATGGATGGAAACCCGAGCAGGGAAATGATTTGAGGTCTCTTATCATTAGAATTTGTTTGGGAAAGACTCAAAATCATTCCATTTTAGTATGAAATGTATGGGGAGAGGGGTTGAGTGCTCCCACTAATAGCTGTCTAATGTAATCCTAAATTCATTTTGTTGAAGGGCAAAGAAAATATAGGCGATCCGTGGACTCATTTCATTCCTCTCTCCACAAACCATGCTCTAGTCATCACATTGAATATTTCTCCGCGACAAGACTCTTTTTGTGGGCGTTTTTCTGAAATTCATTTGTGGCCATGATTGATTCTTCGTTGCTTTTTTAACTAAACGCACTGTAAGCAACGGAAGGAAACCTGAGGAGGGAAATGATTTGAGGTCTCTTACCATGGGAATTTGTTTGGGAAAGACTCAAAATCGTTCCATTTTAGTTTTAAATGCATGGGGAGAGGGGTTGAGTTCTACCACCAATAGCTGTCTAATGTAATCCTAAATACATTTTGTTGAAGGGCAAAGAAAATATTGGCGATCCGTGGACTCATTCCTCTCTCCACAAACCATGCTGTAGTCATCACATTGAATATTTCTCCGCGACAAGACTCTTTTTGTGGGCGTTTTTCTGAAATTCATCTGTGGCCATGATAGATTCTTCGTTGCTTTTTTAACTAAACGCACTGCACGCAACGGATGGAAACCGGAGGAGGGAAATGATTTGAGGTCTCTTATCATGGGAATTTGTTTGGGAAAGACTCAAATCGTTCCATTTTAGTCTGAAATGCATGGGGAGAGGGGTTGAGTTCTGCCACTAATAACAACCTAATGTAATCCTAAATACATTTTGCTGAAGGGCAAAGAAAATATTGGCGATCTGCAGACTCTTTCCTCTCTCCACAGACCATGCTCTAGCCATCACATTGAATATTTCTCCGCGACAAGACTCTTTTTGTGGGCGTTTTTCTGAAATTCATCTGTGGCCTTGATAGATTCTTCGTTGCTTTTTAAACTAAACGCACTGCACGGAACGGATGGAAACCCGAGGAGGGAAATGATTTGAGGTCTCTTATCATGGGAATTTTTTTGGGAAAGACTCAAAATCGTTCCATTTTATTATGAAATGCATGGGGAGAGGGGTTGAGTTGTGCCACTAATAACTGCCAAATGTAATACTGAATCCATTTTGTTGAAGGGCAAAGAAAATATTGGCGATCCGTGGATTCATTCCTATCTCCACAAACCATGCTCTAGTCATCACATTGAATATTTCTCCGCCACAATACCCTTTTTAGGGGCGTTTTTCTAAAATTCATCTGTGGCCAAGATAGATTTTTCGTTGCTTTTTTAACTAAACGCACTACACGCAACGGATGAAAACCGGAGGAGGGAAATGATTTTAGGTCTCTTATCATGGGAATTTGTTTGGGAAAGACTCAAAATCGTTCCATTTTAGTCTGAAATGCAAGGGGAGAGGGGTTGAGTTCTACCACTAATAGCTGTCTAATGTAATCCTAAATACATTTTGTTAAAGGGCAAAGAAAATATTGGCGATCCGTGGACTTATTCCTCTCTCCACAAACCATGCTATAGTCCTCACATTGAATATTTCTCCGCGACAAGACTCTTTTTGTGGGCGTTTTTCTGAAATTCATCTGTGGCCATGATAGATTTTTCGTTGTTTTTTTTAACTAAATGCATTGCACGCAACAGATGGAAACCGGAGGAGGGAAATGATTTGAGGTCTCTTATCATGGGAATTTGTTTGTGAAAGACTCAAATCGTTCCATTTTAGTCTGAAATGCATGGGGAGAGGGGTTGAGTTCTGCCACTAATAACAGCCTAATGTAATCCTAAATACATTTTGTTGAATGGCAAAGAAAATATTGGCGTTACGTGGACTCTTTCCTCTCTCCACAGACCATGCTCTAGCCATCACTATGAATATTTCTCCGCGACAAGACTCTTTTTGTGGGCGTTTTTGTGAAATTCATCTGTGGCCTTGATAGATTCTTCGTTGCTTTTTAAACTAAACGCACTGCACGCAACTGATGGAAACCCGAGGAGGGAAATGATTTGAGGTCTCTTATCATGGGAATTTGTTTGGGAAATACTCAATTCGGAGGGAAATGATTTGAGGTCTCTTATCATGGGAATTTGTTTGGGAAAGACTCAAATCATTCCATTTTAGTCTGAAATGCATGGGGAGAGGGGTTGAGTTCTGCCACTAATAACTGCCTAATGTAATCCTAAATACATTTTGTTGAATGGCAAAGAAAATATTGGCGTTACGTGGACTCTTTCCTCTCTCCACAGACCATGCTCTAGCCATCACTATGAATATTTCTCCGCGACAAGGCTCTTTTTGTGGGCGTTTTTATGAAATTCATTTGTGGCCTTGATAGATTCTTCGTTGCTTTTTTAACTAAACGCACTGCACGCAACTGATGGAAACCCGAGGAGGGAAATGATTTGAGGTCTCTTATCATGGGAATTTGTTTGGGAAATACTCAATTCGGAGGGAAATGATTTGAGGTCTCTTATCATGGGAATTTGTTTGGGAAAGACTCAAATCGTTCCAATTTAGTCTGAAATGCATGGGGAGAGGGGTTGAGTTCTGCCACTAATAACAGCCTAATGTAATCCTAAATACATTTTGTTGAATGGCAAAGAAAATATTGGCGATCCGTAGACTCTTTCCTCTCTCCACAAACCATGCTCTAGCCATCACATTGAATATTTCTCCGTGACAAGACTCTTTGGGGGCGTTTTTCTGAAATGCGTCTGTGGCCCTGATAGATTCTTCGTTGCTTTTTTAAATAAACGCACTACACGCAACGGATGGAAAGCAAAGGAGGAAATGATTTGAGGTCTCTTATCATGGGAATTTGTTTGGGAAAGACTCAAAATCGTTCCATTTTAGTCTGAAATGCAAGGGGAGAGGGGTTGAGTTCTGCCACTAACAACTGCCTAATATAATCCTAAATCCATTTTGTTGAAAGGCAAAGAAAATATTGTCGATCCCTGGATTCATTCCTTTCTCCACAAACCATGCTCTAGTCATCACATTGATTATTTGTCCGCGACAAGACTCTTTTGGTGGGCGTTTTCTGAAATGCATCTTTGGCCATGATAGATTTTTCGTTGCTTTTTTAACTAAATGCACTGCAGACCACAGATGGAAACCGGAGGAGGGAAATGATTTGAGGTCTGTTATCATGAGAATTTGTTTGGGAAAGACTCAAAATCATTCCATTTTAGTCTGAAATACATGAGGAGAGGGGTTGAGTTCTACCACTAATAGATGCCTAATGTAATCCTAAATCCATTTTGTTTAAGGGCAAAGAAAATATTTGCGATCCGTGGACTCATTCCTCTCTCCACAAACCGTGCTCTAGTCATCACATTGAATATTTCTGCGCGACAAGACCCTTTTTAGGGGCATTTTTTTGAAATTCATCTATAGCATTATAGATTCTTCGTTGCTTTTTTAACTACACGCACTGCACGCAACGGATGAAAACCCGAGGAGGGAAATGGTTTGAGGTCTCTTATCAATGGAATTTGTTTGGGAAAGGCTCAAAATCGTTCCATTTTAGTATGAAATGCCTGGGGAGAGGGATTGAGTTCTGCCACTAGTAATTCCTACCTAAAGTAATCCTAAATCCATTTTGCTGAAGGGCAAAGAAAATATTAGCGATCCTTGGATTCATTCCTCTCTCCACAATCCGTGCTCTAGTCATCACATTGAATATTTCTCCGCGACATAACTCTTTTTGTGGGCGTTTTTCTGAAACGCATCTGTGGCCATGGTAGATTATTCGTTCCTTTTTTAACTAAACGCACTGCATGCCACAGGTGGAAACCGGAGGAGGGAAATGATTTGAGGTCTCTTATCATGGAAATTTGTTTGGGAAAGACTCAAAATCTTTCCATTTTAGTCTGAAATGCATGGGGAGATGGGTTGAGTTCTGCCACTAATAATTACTACCTAAAATAATCCTAAATCCAATTTGTTGAAGGGCAAAGAAAATATTGGCGATCCGTGGATTCATTCCTCTCTCCACAAACCATGCTCTAGTCATCACATTGAATATTTCTCCACGACATGACTGTTTTTGTGGGCGTTTTTCTGAAATGCATCTGTGGCCATCATAGATTCTTCGTTGCTTTTTTAACTAAACGCACTGCAGGCCATCGATGGAAACCGGAGGAGGGAAATGATTTGAGGTCTCTTATCATGGGAATTTGTTTGGGAAAGACTCAAAATCGTTCCATTTTAGTCTGAAATGCATGGGGAGAGGGGTTGAGTTCTGCCACTAATAACTGCCAATTGTAATCCTAAATCCATTTTGTTGAAGGGCAAAGAAAATATTTGCGATCCGTGGACGCATTCCTCTCTCCACAAACCATGCTCTAGTCATCACATTGAATATTTCTGCGTGAGAAGACCCTTTTTAGTTGCGTTTTTATGAAATTCATCTGTGGCAATGCTGGATTCATCGTTGCTTTTTTAACTAAACACAATGCAGGCCACTGATGGAAACCGGAGGAGGGAAATGATTTGAGGTCTCTTATCATGATAATTTGTTTGGGAAAGACTCAAAATCATTCCATTTTAGTCTGAAATGCTTGAGGAGAGGGGTTGAGTTCTACCACTAATAGCTGCCTTATGTAATCCTAAATCCATTTTGTTGAAGGGCAAAGAAAATATTTGCGATCCGTGGACGCATTCCTCTCTCCACAAACCATGCTCTAGTCATCACATTGAAAATTTCTGCGCGACAAGACCCTTTTTAGTTGCGTTTTTATGAAATTCATCTGTGGCATCATAGATTCTTCGTTGCTTTTTTAATTAAACGCACTGCACGCAACGGATGGAAAACCGGAGGAGGGAAATGATTTGAGGTCTCTTATCATGGGAATTTGTTTGGGAATGACTCAAAATCGTTCCATTTAAGTCTGAAATGCATGGGGAGAGGGGTTGAGTTCCGCCACTAATAACTGCCTAATGTAATTTTAAATCCATTTTGTTGAAGGGCAAAGAAAATATTGGCGATCCGTGGATTAATTCCTCTCTCCAGATACCATGCTCTAGTCATCACATTGAATATTTCTCCGCGACAACACTCTTTTTGTGGGTGTTTCTCTGAAATTCATTTGTGGCCATGATTGATTCTTCATTGCTTTTTTAACTAAACGCACTGTAAGCAACGGATGGAAACCCGAGGCGGGAAATGATTTGTAGTCTCTTATCATGGAAATTTGTTTGGGAAAGACTCAAAATCGTTCCATTTTAGTTTGAAATGCAAGGGGAGAGGGGTAGAGTTCTACCACTAATAGCTGTCTAATGTAATCCTAAATCTATTTTGTTGAAAGGCAAAAAAAAATATTGGCGATCCGTGGATTGATTGCTCTCTCCACAAACCTTGCTCTTGTCATCACATTGAATATTTCTCCGCGACAAGACTCTTTTTGTGGGCTTTTTTCTGAAATGCATTTGTGGCCATGATAAATTCGTCGTTGCTATTTTAACTAAACGCACTGCACGCAACGGATGAAAACCCGAGGAGGGAAATGATTTGAGGGCTGGTATCATGGGAATTTGTTTGGGAAAGACTCAAAATCGTTCCATTTTAGTCTGAAATGCATGGGGAGATGGGTTGAGTTCTGCCACTAATAATTACTACCTAAAATAATCCTAAATCCAATTTGTTGAAGGGCAAAGAAAATATTGGCGATCCGTGGATTCATTCCTCTCTCCACAAACCATGCTCTAGTCATCACATTGAATATTTCTCCGCGACATGACTGTTTTTGTGGGCGTTTTTCTGAAATGCATCTGTGGCCATGGTTGATTCTTCGTTGCTTTTTTAACTAAAGACACTGTAGGTCACCGATGGAAACCGGATGAGAGAAATGATTTGAGGTCTCTTATCATGGGAATTTGTTTGGGAAAGGCTCAAAATCGTTCCATTTTAGTCAGAAATGCATAGGGAGAGGGGTTGAGTTTGGCATTTAATAACTGCCAAATGTAATACTAAATCCATTTTGTTGAAGGGCAAGGAAAATATTGGCGATCCGTGGACTCATTCCTCTATCCACAAACCATGCTGTAATCATCACATTAAATATTTCTCCGCGACAACACTCGTTTTGTGGGTGTTTTTCTCAAATTCATTTGTGGCCATGATTGATTCTTCGTTGCTTTTTTAACTAAACACACTATAAGCAACGGATGGAAACCCGATGAGGGAAATGTTTTGAGGTCTCTTATCATGGGAATTTGTTTTGGAAAGACTCAAAATCATTCCATTTTAGTCTGAAATGCACTAGGAGAGGGGTTGAGTTCTACCACTAATAGCTGCCTAATGTAATCCTAAATCCATTTTGTTGAAGGGCAAAGAAAATATTGGCGATCTGTGGATTAATTCCTCTCTCCACTTGCCATGCTGTAGTCATCACATTGAATATTTCTCCGCGACAAGACTCTTTTAGTGGGCGTTTTTCTGAAATTCATCTGTGGCCATGACAGATTCTTCGTTGCTTTTTTAACTAAACGCACTGCACGCAACCGATGGAAACCCGAGGAGGGAAATCATTTGAGGTCTCTTATCATGGGAATTTGTTTGGAAAAGACTCAAAATCGTTCCATTTTATTCTGAAATGCATGGGGAGAGCGGTTGAGTTCTGCCACTAATAACTGCCTAATGTAATCCTAAATCCATTTTGTTGAAGGGCAAAGAAAATATTGTCGATCCTTGGACTCATTCCTATCTCCACATACCATGCTCTAGTCATCACATTGAATATTTCTCCGCGACAAGACTTTTTTTGTGGGCGTTTTTCTAAAATGCATCTGTGGCCATGATAATTTCATCGTTGCTTTTTTAACTAAACGCACTGCAGGCCAAAGATGGAAACCGGAGGAGGGAATTGATTTGAGATCTCTTATCATGGGAATTTATTTGGGAAAGACTCAAAATAGTTCCATTTTATTCTGAAATGCATGGGGAGAGGGGTTGAGTTCTGCCAACGAATAACTGCCTAATGTAATCCTAAATCCATTTTGTTGAAGGGCAAAGAAAGTATTGGTGATCCGTGGATTAATTCCTCTCTCCAGATACCTTGCTCCAGCGACAAGATTCTTTTTGTGGGCGTTTTTCTGAAATGCATCTGTGGCCATGGTAGATTCTTAGTTGCTTTTTTAACTAAACGCACTTTAGGCCACAGATGGAAACCGGAGGAGGGAAATGATTTGAGGTCTCTTATCATGGGAATTTCTTTGGGAAAGGCTGAAAATCATTCCATTTTAGTCTGAAATGCATGGGTAGAGGGGTTGAGCTCTGCCAATAATAACTGCCTAATGTAATCCTAAATACATTTTGATTGATCGTAAAAGAAAATATTGGCGATCCGTGGATTAATTCCTCTCTCCAAAAACCATGCTCTAGTCTTCACATTGAATATTTCTCCACCACAAGACTCTTTTTTGTTGGCGTTTTTCTGAAATGCATATGTGGCCATGATAGATTCTTCGTTGCTTTTTTAACTAAACGGACAGCAGGTCACAGATGGAAACCGGAGGAGGGAAATGATTTGAGGTCTTTTATCTTCGGAATTTGCTTGGGAAAGACTCAAAATCGTTCCATTTTAGTCTGAAATGCATGGGGAGAGGGGTTGAGATTTGCCACTAATGACTGCCTAATGTAATCCTAAATCCATTTTGTTGAATGGCAAAGAAAATATTGGCGATCCGTGGACTCATTCCTTTCTCCACAAACCATGCTCTGGTCATCACATTGAATATTTCTCCGCGGCAAGACTCTTTTTGTGAGCATTTTTGTGAAATTCATTGTTGCATTTTTTAATAAACGTACTGCACCCAACAGATGAAAACCCAAGGTGGGAAATAATTTAAGGTCTCGTATCATGGGAATTTGTTTGGTAAAGACACAAAATCGTTCCATTTTAGTCTGAAATGCATGGGGAGAGGGGTTTTGTTTTGCCACTAATAACTGCCTAATGTAATCCTCAATCCATTTTGTTGACGGGCAAAGAAAATATTGGCGATACGTGGATTCATTCCTCTCTCCACAAACCATGCTCTAGTCATCACATTGAACATTTCTCTGCGACAAGACTCTTTTAGTGGGCGTTTTTCTGAAATTCATCTGTGGCCATGATAGATTCTTCGTTGCTTTTTTAACTAACCGCACTGCATGCAACGGATGGAAACCCGAGGAGGGAAATGATTTGAGGTCTCTTATCATGGGAATTTGTTTGGAAAAGACTCAAAATCGTTCCATTTTATTCTGAAATGCATGGGGAGAGGGGTTGAGTTGTGCCACTAATAACTGCCTAATGTAATACTAAATCCATCTTGTTGGAAGAGAAAGAAAATATTGGCGATCCGTGGATTCATTACTATCTCCACAAACCATGCTCCAGTCATCACATTGAATATTTCTGCGCGGCAAGACCCTTTTTAGGGGCGTTTTTTTGAATTTCATCTGTGGCATCATTGATTCTTTGTTGCTTTTTTAACTAAACGCACTGCACGCAACGGATGGAAACCCGAGGAAGGAAATGACTTGAGGTCTCTTATCATGGGAATTTGCTTGGGAAAGACTCAAAATCGTTCCATTTTAGTCTGAAATGCATGGGGAGAGGGGTTGAGTTCTGCCACTAATAACTGCCTAATGTAATCCTAAATACATTTTGTTGAAGGTAAAAGAAAATATTTGCGATCCGTAGACTCATTCCTCTCTCCACAAACCATGCTCTAGTCATCACATTAAATATTTCTCTGCGACAACACTCTTTTTGTGGGTATTTTTCTGAAATTCATTTGTGGCCATGATTGATTCTTCGTTTCTTTTTTAACTGAACGCACCTCAAGCAACGGATGGAAACCCAAGGAGGGAAATGATTTGAGGTCTCTTATCATGGGAATTTGTTTAGGAAAGACTCAAAATCGTTCCATTTTAGTCTGAAATGCATGGGGAGAGGGATTAAGTTCTGCCACTAACAACTGCTTAATGTAATCCTAAATCGATTTTGTTGAAGGGCAAAGAAAATATTGGCGATCTGTGGACTCATTCCTCTCTCCACAAACCATGCTCTAGTCATCACATTGAATATTTTTCCGCGACAAGGCTCTTTTTGTGGGCGTTTTTCTGAAATGCTTCTGTGGCCATCATAAATTCTTCGTTGCTATTTTAACTAAATGCACTGCACGCAACGGATGTAAACCCGAGGAGGGAGATGATTTGAGGTCTCGTATCAAGGGAATTTGTTTGGGAAAGACTCAAAATCATTCCATTTTAGTATGAAATTCATGGGGAGAGGGGTTGAGTCCTGCCACTAATAATTACTACCTAAAGTAATCCTTAATCCATTTTACTAAGGGGCAAAGAAAATATTGGCGATCCGTGGATTCATTCCTCTCTCCACAAACCATGTTATAGTCATCATATTGATATTTCTCCGCAACATGACTCTTTTTGTGGTTGTTTTTCTGAAATGCATCTGCGGCCATGGAAGATTCCTCGTTGCTTTTTTAACTAAAAGCACTGCATGCCACAGATGGAAACCGGAGGAGGGAAATGATTTGAGGTCTCTTATCATGGGAATTTGTTTGGGAAAGACTCAAAATCGTTCCATTTTAGTCTGAAATGCTTGGGGAGAGGGGTTGAGTTGTGCCACAAATAACTGCCTAATGTAATCCTAAATCCATTTTGTTGAAGGGCAAAGAAATTACTGGCGATCCGTGGATTAATTCCTCTCTCCACATACCATGCTTTAGTCATCACATTGAATATTTCTCCGCGACAAGACTCTTTGTGGGCGTTTTTCTGAGATGCATCTGTGGCCATGATAGATTCTTCGTTGATTTTTTAAATAAATGCACTACAGGCCACAGATGGAAACCAAAGGAGTGAAATGATTTGAGGTCTCTTAACATGGGAATTTGTTTGGGAAAGACTCAAAAAATCGTTCCATTTTAGTCTGAAATGCATGGGGAGAGGGGTTGAGTTCTGCCAGTAATAATTGCCTAAGTAATCCTGAATCCATTTTGCTGAAGGGCAAAGAAACTATTGGGGATCCGTGGATTAATTCCTCTCTCCAGATACCTTGCTCTAGTCATCACATTGAATATTTCTCCGCGACAATACTCTTTTTGTGGGCGTTTTTCTGAAATGCATCTGTGGCCATGATAGATTCATCGTTGCTTTTTTAACTAAACGCACTGCAGGCCACAGATGGAAACCGGTGGAGGGAAATGATTTGAGATCTCTTATCATGGGAATTTGTTTGGGAAAGACTCAAAATCGTTCCATTTTAGTCTAAAATGCTTGGGGAGAGGGGTTGAGTTCTGCCACTAACAACTGCCTAATATAATCCTAAATCCATTTTGTTGAAAGGCAAAGAAAATATTGTCGATCCGTGGATTAATTCCTTTCTCCACAAACCATGCTCTAGTCATCACATTGATTATTTCTCCGCGACAAAACTCTTTTTTGGGCGTTTTTCTGGAATGCATCTGTGGCCATGATAGATTTTTCGTGCTTTTTTAACTAAATGTACTGCAGGCCACAGATGGAAACCGGACGAGGGAAATGATTTGAGGTCTGTTACCGTGAGAATTTGTTTGGGAAAGACTCAAAATCATTCCATTTTAGTCTGAAATACTTGAGGAGAGGGGTTGAGTTCTACCACTAATAGCCGCCTAATGTAATCCAAAATCCATTTTGTTTATGGGCAAAGAAAATATTTGCGATCTGTGGACTCATTCCTCTCTCCACAAACCATGCTCTAGTCTTCACATTGATTATTTCTGCGGGACAAGACCCTTTTTAGGGGCGTTTTTATGAAATGTAACTATGGCATCATAGATTCTTCGTTTCTTTTTTAACTAAACGCACTGCACGCAACGGATTAAAACCCGAGGAGGGAAATGATTTGAGGTCTCTTATCATGGGAATTTGTTTGGAAAGACTCAAAATCGTTCCATTTTAGTCTGAAATGCATGGGGAGAGGGGTTGAGTTCTGCCACTAGTAATTACTACCTAAAGTAATCCTAAATCCATTTTGCTGAAGGGCAAAGAAAATATTGGCGATCCGTGGATTCATTCCTCTCTCCACAAACCATGCTCTAGTCATCACATTGAATATTTCTCCGCGACATGACTCTTTTTGTGTGCGTTTTTCTGAAATGCATCTGTGGCCATGGTAGATTATTCGTTGCTTTTTTAACTAAACGTACTGCATGCCACAGATGGAAACCGGAGGGAAATGATTTGAGGTCTCTTATCATGGGAATTTGTTTGGGAAAGACTCAAAATCGTTCCATTTTTGTATGAAATGCTTGGGGAGATGGGTTGAGTTCTGCCACTAACAACTGCCTAATGTAATCCTAAATCCATTTTGCTGAAGGGCAAAGAAAATATTGGCGATCCGTGGATAATTCCTCTCTCCACATGCCATGCTCTAGTCATCACATTGATTATTTCTCCACAACAAGACTCTTTTTGTGGGCGTTTTTCTGAAATGCATATGTGGCCATGATAGATTCTTCGTTGCTTTTTTAAATAAACGCACTGTTGGCTACAGATGGAAACCAAAGGAGGGAAATGATTTGAGGTCGCTTATCATGGGAATTTGTTTGGGAAATTGTCAAAATCGTTCCATTTTAGTCTGAAATGCATGGGGAGAGGGGTTGAGTTCTGCCAGTAATAACTGCCTAATGTAATCCTAAATCCATTTTGTTGAAGGGCAAAGAAAATATTGGGTATCCGTGGACTCATTCCTCTCTTCACATACCATGCTGTAGTCATCACATTTAATATTTCCCCGCGACAAGACTCTTTTTGTGGGCGTTTTTCTGAAATGCATCAGTGGCCTTGGTAGATAATTCGTTGCTTTTTTAACTAAACGTACTACATGCCACAGATGAAAGCCGGAGGAGGGAAATGATTTGAGGTCTCTTATCATGGAAATTTGTTTGGGAGAGATTCAAAATCGTTCCATTTTAGTCTGAAATGCATGGGGAGAGGGGTTGAGTTCTGCCACTAAGAACTACCTAATGTAATCTTAAATCCATTTTGTTGAAGGGCAAATAAAATATTGGTGATCCGTGGATTAATTGCTCTCTCCACAAACCATGCTCTTACCATCACATTGAATATTTCTCCGCGACAAGACTTTTTTTGTGGACGTTTTTCTGAAATGCATTTGTGGCCATGATTAATTCTTCGTTGCTATTTTAATTAAACGCACTGCACGCAACGGATGAAAACCCGAGGAGGGAAACGATTTGAGGTCTCGTATGATGGGAATTTGTTTGGGAAAGACTCAAAATTATTCCATTTTAGTCTGAAATGCATGGGGAGAAGGGTTGAGTTCTGCCATTAATAACTGCCTAATGTAATCCTAAATCCATTTTGTTGAAGGGCAAAGAAAATATTGGGGATCCGTGGACTCATTCCTCTCTTCTCATACCATGCTGTAGTCATCACATTGAATATTTCTCCGCGAAAAGACTCTTTTTGTGGGCGTTTTTCTGAAATGCATCTGTGGCCATGATAGATTCATCGTTGCTTTTTTAACTAAACGCACTACAGGCCACTGATGGAAACTGGAGGAGGGAAATGATTTGAGGTCTCTTATCATGAGAATTTATATGGGAAAGACTCAAAATCATTCCATTTTAGTCTGAAATGCATGAGGAGAGGGGTTCAGTTCTACCACAAATAGCTGCCTAATGTAATCCTAAATCCATTTTGTTGAAGGGCAAAGAAAATATTGGCGATCCGTGGATTCATTCCTCTCTCCACAAACCATGCTCTTGCCATCACATTGAATATTTCTCCGCAACAAGACTCTTTTTGTGGGCGTTTTTCTGAATTGCATTTGTGGCCATGATAAATTCTTCGTTGCTATTTTAACTAAACGCACTGCACGCAACGGATGAAAACCCGAGAAGGGAAATGATTTGAGGTCTCGTATGATGGGAATTTGTTTGGGAAAGACTCAAAATCGTTCCATTTTAGTCTGAAATGCATGGGGAGAAGGGTTGAGTTCTGCCACTAATAATTACTACCTAAAGTAATCCTAAATCCATTTTGTTGAAGGGCAAAGAAAATATTGGCGATCCGTGGATTCATTCCTCTCTCCACAAACCATGCTGTAGTCATCAAATTGAATATTTCTCCGTGACATGACTCTTTGTGTGGTCGTTTTTCTGAAATGCATCTGTGGCCATTGTAGATTCTTCGTTGCTTTTTTAACTAAACACAATGTTGGCCACTGATGGAAACCGGTGGAGGGAAATGATTTGAGGTCTCTTATCATAGATATTTGTTTGGGAAAGGCTCAAAATCGTTCCATTTTAGTCTGAAATGCATGGGGAGAGGGGTTGAGCTCTGCCACTAATAACTACCTAATGTTATCCTAATTACATTTTGTTGATCAGGAAAGAAAATATTGGTTATCCGTGGATTAATTCCTCTTTCCACGAACCATGCTCTAGTCTTCATATTGAATATTTCTCCGTGACAAGACTATTTTTGTGGGCGTTTTTTTGAAATGCAACTGTGGCCATGATAGATTCTTCGTTGCTTTTTTAACTAAACGTACTACAGGCCACAGATGAAACACGGAGGAGGGAAATGATTTGAGGTCTCTTATCATGGGAATTTGTTTGGGAAAGACTCAAAATCGTTCCATTTTAGTCTGAAATGAATGGGGCGAGGGGTTGAGTTCTGCCACTAATAACTGCCAAATGTAATCCTAAATCCATTTTGTTGAAGGGCAAAAAAAATATTGGCGATCCATGGACTCATTCCTCCCACCACAAACCATGCTATAGTCATCAAATTGAATATTTTTCCTCGACAAGACTCTTTTAGTGGGCGTTTTTCAGAAATTCATCTGTGGCCATGATAGATTCTTCGTTGCTTTTTTAACTAAACGCACTGCATGCAACGGATGGAAGCCCGAGGGAAATGATTTGAGGTCTCTTATCATGGGAATTCGTTTGGGAAAGACTCAAAATCGTTCCATTTTGGTCTGAAATGCATGGGGAGAGGGGTTGAGTTCTGCCACTAATAATTACTACCTAAAGTAATCCTAAATCCATTTTGTTGATGGGCAAAGAAAATATTGGCGATTCGTAGATTCATTCCTATCTCCACAAACCATGCTCTAGTCATCAAATTGAATGTTTCTCCGCGACAAGACTCTTTCTGTGGGCGTTTTTCTGAAATTCATCTATGGCCATGATAGATTCTTCGTTGCTTTTTTAACTAAATGCACTGCACGCAACGGATGGAAACCGGAGGAGGGAATTGATTTGAGGTTTCTTATCATGGGAATTTGTTTGGGAAAGACTCAAAATCGTTCCATTTTAGTCTGAAATGCATGGGGAGTGGGGTTGAGTTCTGCCACTAATAACTGCCTCATGTAATCCTAAATATATTTTGTTGAAGATAAAAGAAAATATTGGCGATCCATAGACTCATTTGTCTCTCCACAAACCATGCTCTAGTCATCACATTGAATATTTCTCCGCGTCAAGACTCTTTTTGTGGGCGTTTCTCTAAAATGCATCTGTGGCCATGATAGATTCGTCGTTGCTTTTTTAAATAAACGCACTTCATGCCACACATCAAAACCGGAGGAGGGAAATGATTTGAGGTCTCTTATCATGGGAATTTGTTTGGGAAAGACTCAAAATCGTTCCATTTTAGTCTGAAGTGCATGGGGAGAGGGGTTTTGTTCTGCCACTAATAACTGCCTAATGTAATCCTAAATACATTTTGTTGAAGGTAAAAGAAAATATTGGCGATCCGTAGACTCATTCCTCTCTCCACAAACCATGCTCTAGTCGTCACATTGAATATTTCTCCGCGACAAGACTCTTTTTGTGGGCGTTTTTCTTAAATTCATCTGTGGCCATGATAGATTCTTCGTTGCTTTTTTAAATAAACGCACTGCAGGCCACATATGAAAAGCGGAGGAGGGAAATGATTTGAGGTCTCTTATCATGGAAATTTGTCTGGGAAAGACTAAAAAACGTTCCATTTTAGTCTGAAATGCATGGGGAGAAGGGTCGAGTTCTGCTACTAATAACTGCCTAATGTAATCCTAAATCCATTTTGTTGAAGGGCAAAGAAAATTTTGGTGATCCGTGGATTAATTCCTCTCTCCAGATACCATGCTCTAGTCATCACATTGAATATTTCTCCGCGACAAGACTCTTTTTGTGGGCGTTTTTCTGAAATGCATCTGTGGCCATGATAGATTCTTCGTTGTGTTTTTAACTAAACACACTGCATGCCACAGATGGAAACCGGAGGAGGGAAATTGATTGAGGTCTCTTATCATGGGAATTTGTTTGGAAAAAACTCAAAATCGTTCCATTTTAGTCTGAAATGCATGGGGAGAGTGGTTGAGTTCTGCCCCTAATAACTGCCTAATGTTATCCTAAATACATTTTGTTAAAAGGCAAAGATAATATTGGCGATCCGTAGACTCATTCCTCTCTCCACAAACCATGCTCTAATCTTCACATTGAATATTTCTCGTCGACAAGACCTTTTTTGTGAGCGTTTTTGTGAAATTCATCTGTGGCCATAATAGATTATTCGTTGCTTTTTTTACTAAACGCAATGCACGCAACGGATGAAAAACCTAAACAGTGAAATGATTTGAGGTCTCTTATCATGGGAATTTCTTTGGGAAAAGCTCAAAATCATTCCATTTTAGTCTGAAATGCATGGGGAGAGGGGTTGAACTCTGCCACTAATAACTGCCTAATGTAATCCTAAATACATTTTGTTGTTTGTAAAAGAAAATATTGGCGATCCGTGGATTAATTCCTCTCTCCACAAACCATGCTCTAGTCTTCGCATAGAATATTTCTCCGCGACAGGACTCTTTTTGTGGGCGTTTTTCTGAAATGCATCTGTGGCCATCATAGATTCTTCGTTGCTTTTTTAACTAAACACACTGCTGGCCACCGATGGAAACCGGAGTAGGGAAATGATTTGAGGGCTGTTATCATGGGAATTTGTTTGGGAAAGACTCAAAATCGTTCCATTTTAGTCTGAAATGCAAGGGGAGTGGGGTTGAGTTCTGCCACTTATAACTGCCTAATGTAATACTAAATCCATTTTGTTGAAGGGCAAAGAAAATACTGGCGATCCATGGATTCATTCCTATCTCCACAAACCATGCTCTAGTCATCACATTGTATATTTCTGCGCGACAAGACCCTTTTTAGGGGCGTTTTTCTGAAATTCATCTGTGGCATCATTGATTCTTCGTTGCTTTTTTAACTAAACGCACTGCACGCAACGGATGGAAACCCGAGGAGGGAAATGATTTGAGGTCTCTTATCATGAGAATTTGCTTAGCTTGGACTCAAAATCGTTCCATTTTAGTCTGAAATGCTTGGGGAGAGGGGTTGAGTTTTGCCACTAAATACAGCCTAATGTAATCCTAAATACATTTTGTTGAAGGTAAATGAAAATATTGGCGATCCGTAGACTCATTCCTCTCTCCACATACCATGCTCTAGTCATCACATTGAATATTTCTCCGCGACAAGACTCTTTTTGTTGGCGTTTTTCTGAAATGCATCTGTGGCCATGATAGATTCTTCGTTGCTTTTTTAACTAAACGCACTGCATGCCACAGATGAAAACCCGAGGAGGGAAATGATTTGAGGTCTCTTATCATGGGAATTTATTTGGGAAAGACTCAAAATCGTTCCATTTTAGTCTGAAATGCATGGGGAGAGGGGTTGAGTTTTGCCACTAATAACTGCCTAATGTAATCCTAAATCCATTTTGTTGAAGGGCAAAGAAAATATTGGCGATCTGTGGAGTCATTCCTCTCTCCACCGACCATGCTCTAGTCATCACATTGAATATTTCTCCACAACAAGACTCTTTTTGTGGGCGTTTTTTCTGAAATGCATCTGTGGCCATGATAGATTCTTCGTTGCTTTTTTAACTAAACGCGCTGCAGGGCACCGATGGAAACCGGAGGAGGGAAATGATTTGAGGTCTCTTATCATGGGAATTTGTTTGGGAAAGACTCAAAATCGTTCCATTTTAGTCTGAAATGCATGGGGAGAGGGGTTGTGTTCTGCCACTAATAACTGCCTAATGTAATCCTAAATACATTTTGTTGAATGGCAAAGAAAATATTGGCGATCCGTAGACTCTAGTCGTCACATTGAATATTTCTCCACGACAAGACTCTTTTTGTGGGCGTTTTTTTGAAATGCGTCTGTGGCCATCAAAGATTCCTCATTGCTTTTTTAACTAAACGCACTGCAGGCCATCGATGGAAACCGGAGGAGGGAAATGATTTGAGGTCTCTTATCATGGGAATTTGTTTGGGAAAGACTCAAAATCGTTCCAATTTAGTCTGAAATGCATGGGGAGAGGGGTTGAGTTTTGCCACTAATAATTGCCTAATGTACTACTAAATCCATTTTGTTGAATGGCATAGATAATATTGGCCATCCGTGGACTCTTTCCTCTCTCCACAGACCATGCTCTAGTCATCACATTGAATATTTCTCCACGACAAGACTCTTTTTGTTGGCGTTTTTCGGAAATGCTTCTGTGGCCATCATAGATTCCTCGTTTCTTTTTTAACTAATCGCGCTGCAGGCCGCCGATGGAAACCGGAGGAGGGAAATGATTTGAGGTCTCTTATCATGGGAATTTATTTGGGAAAGACTCAAATCATTCCATTTTAGTCTGAAATGCATGGGGAGAGGGGTTGAGTTCTGCCACTAACAACTGCCTACTGTAATCCTAAATACATTTTGTTGAATGGCAAAGATAATATTGGCGATCCGTAGACTCTTTCCTCCCTCCACAAACCTTGCTTTAGTCGTCACATTGAATATTTCTCCGCGACATGACTCTTTTAGTGGGCATTTTTCTGAAATTCATCTGTGGCCATGATAGATTCTACGTTGCTTTTTTAACTAAACGCACTGCACGCAGCGGATGGAAACCGGAGGAGGGAAATGATTTGAGGTCTCTTATCATGGGAATTTGTTTGGGAAAGACTCAAAATCGTTTCATTTTATTCTGAATTGCATGGGGAGAAGGGTCGAGTTCTGCCACTAATAACTGCCTAATGTAATCCTAAATCCATTTTGTTGAAGGGCAAAGAAAATATTGGTGATCCGTGGATTAATTCCTCTCTCCAGATACCATGCTCTAGTCATTATATTGAATATTTCTCTGCGACAAGACTCTTTTTGTGGGCGTTTTTCTAAAATGCATCTGTGGCCATGATAGATTCTTCGTTGTGTTTTTAACTAAACGCACTGCATGCCACAGATGGAAACCGGAGGAGGGAAATGATTTGAGGTCTCTTATCATGGGAATTTGTTTGGAAAAAACTCAAAATCGTTCCATTTTAGTCTGAAATGCATGGGGAGAGTGGTTGAGTTCTGCCCCTAATAACTGCCTAATGTAATCCTAAATACATTTTGTTAAAAGGCAAAGATAATATTGGCGATCCGTAGACTCATTCCTCTCTCCACAAACCATGCTCTAATCTTCACATTGAATATTTCTCCTCGACAAGACTTTTTTTGTGAGCGTTTTTGTGAAATTCATCTGTGGCCATAATAGATTATTCGTTGCTTTTTTTACTAAACGCACTGCACGCAACGGATGAAAAACCTAAGGGGTGAAATGATTTGAGGTCTTTTTATCATGGGAATTTCTTTGGGAAAAGCTCAAAATCATTCCATTTTAGTCTGAAATGCGTGGGGAGAGGGGTTGAGTTCTGCCGCTAATAATTGCCTAATGTAATCCTAAATACATTTTGTTGTTTGTAAAAGAAATATTGGCTATCCGTGGATTCATTCCTGTCTCCACAAACCATGCTCTAGTCATCACATTGAATATTTCTCCGCGACAAGACTCTTTTTGTGGGCGTTTTTTCTGAAATGCATCTGTGGCCATGATAGATTCTTCGTTGCTTTTTTAACTAAACGCACTGCAGGCCACCGATGGAAACCGGAGGAGGGAAATGATTTTTGGTCTCTTATCATGGGAATTTGTTGGGGAAAGACTCAAAATCGTTCCATTTTAGTCTGAAATGCATGGGGAGAGGGGTTGAGTTCTAGCACTAATAACTGCCTAATGTAATCCTAAATCCATTTTGTTGAATGGCAAAGAAAATATTGGCGATCCGTAGACTCTAGTCGTCACATTGAATATTTCTCCACGACAAGACTCTTTTTGTGGGCGTTTTTCTGAAATGCGTCTGTGGCCATCAAAGATTCCTCGTTGCTTTTTTAAACTAAACGCACTGCAGGCCATCGATGGAAACCGGAGGAGGGAAATGATTTGAGGTCTCTTATCATGGGAATTTGTTTGGGAAAGACTCAAAATCGTTCGATTTTAGTCTGAAATGCATGTGGAGAGGGTTGAGTTTTGCCACTAATAACTGCCTACTGTACTACTAAATCCATTTTGTTGAATGGCAAGATAATATTGGCGATTCGTGGACTCTTTCCTCTCTCCACAGACCATGCTCTAGTCATCACATTGAATATTTCTCCACGACAAGACTCTTTTTGTTGGCGTTTTTTGGAAATGCATCTGTGGCCATCATAGATTCCTCGTTTCTATTTTAACTAAACGCGCTGCAGGCCGCCGATGGAAACCGGAGGAGGAAAATGATTTGAGGTCTCTTATCATGGGAATTTGTTTGGGAAAGACTCAAAATCGTTTCATTTTATTCTGAAAAGCATAGGGAGAGGGTTGAGTTGTGCCACTAATAACAGCTTAATGTAATACTAAATGCATTTTGTTGAAAGGCAAAGAAAATATTGGCGATCCGTGGATTCATTCCTATCTCCACAAACCATGCTCTAGTCATCAAATTTTATATTTCTTCGCGACAAGGATCTTTTTGTGGGCATTTTTCTGAAATACATCTGTGGCCATGATAGATTCGTCGTTGCTTTTTTATTTAAACGCACTTCACGCAGCGGATGGAAACCAGAGGAGGGAAATGATTTGAGGTCTCTTATCATGGGAATTTGTTTGGGAAAGACTCAAAATCGTTCCATTTTAGTCCGAAATGTATGGGGAGAGGGGTTGAGTTTTGCCACTAATAATTGCCTAATGAAATCCTAAATCCATTTTGTTCAAGGGCAAAGAAAATATTAGCGATTCGTGGATTCATTCCTCTCTCCACAAACCATGTTGTAGTCATCACATTGAATTTTTCTCCGCGACAAGACTCTTTTTGTGTGCGTTTTTCTGAAATGCATCTGTGGCCATCATAGATTCCTCGTTGCTTTTTTAACTAAACGCACTGCACGCAACGGATGAAAACCCGAGGAGGGAAATGATTTGAGGTCTCTTATCCTGGGAATTTATTTTGGAAAGACTCAAAATCGTTCCATTGGCGGTCCGTGGATTAATTCCTCTCTCCAAATACCATGCTCTAGTCATCACATTGAATATTTCTCCACGACAAGGCTCTTTGTGGGCATTTTTCTGAAATGCATCTGTGGCCTTGATAGATTCCTCGTTGCTTTTTTAAATAAACGCACTGCAGGCCACAGATGGAAACCAAAGGAGGGAAATGATTTGAGGTCTCTTATCATGGGAATTTATTTGGGAAAGACTCAAAATAGTTCCATTTTATTCTGAAATGCATGGGGAGAGGGGTTGAGTTCTGCCAACGAATAACTGCCTAATGTAATCCTAAATCCATTTTGTTGAAGGGCAAAGAAAGTATTGGTGATCCGTGGATTAATTCCTCTCTCCAGATACCTTGCTCCAGCGACAAGATTCTTTTTGTGGGCGTTTTTCTGAAATGCATCTGTGGCCATGATAGATTCATCGTTGCTTTTTTAACTAAACGCACTGCAGGCCACAGATGAAAACCGGTGGAGGGTAATGATTTGAGATCTCTTATCATGGGAATTTGTTTGGGGAAGTCTCAAAATCGTTCCATTTTAGTCTAAAATGCTTGGGGAGAGGGGTTGAGTTCTGCCACTAACAACTGCCTAATATAATCCTAAATCCATTTTGTTGAAAGGCAAAGAAAATATTGTCGATCCGTGGATTAATTCCTATCTCCACAAACCATCCTCTAGTCATCACATTGATTATTTCTCCGCGACAAGACTCTTTTTGTGGGCGTTTTTCTGAAATGCATTTGTGGCCATGATAGATTTTTCGTTGCTTTTTTAACTAAATCTACTGCAGGCCACAGATGGAAACCGGAGGAGGGAAATGATTTGTGGTCTGTTATCATGAGAATTTGTTTGGGAAAGACTCAAAATCATTCCATTTTAGTCTGAAATACATGAGGAGAGGGGTTGAGTTCTACCATTAATAGCTGCCTAATGTAATCCAAAATCCATTTTGTTTAAGGGCAAAGAAAATATTTGCGATCTGTGGACTCATTCCTCTCTCCACAAACCATGCTCTAGTCATCACATTGAATATTTCTGCGGGACAAGACCCTTTTTAGGGGCGTTTTTATGAAATTCAACTATGGCATCATAGATTCTTCGTTGCTTTTTTAACTAAACGCACTGCACGCAACGGATTAAAACCCGAGGAGGGAAATGATTTGAGGTCTCTTATCATGGGAATTTGTTTGGGAAAGACTCAAAATCGTTCCATTTTAGTCTGAAATGCATGGGGAGAGGGGTTGAGTTCTGCCACTAACAACTGCCTAATGTAATCCTAAATCCATTTTGCTGAAGGGCAAAGAAAAAATTGGCGAGCCGTTGATAATTCCTTTCTCCACATGCCATGCTCTAGTCATCACATTGATTATTTCTCCACGACAAGACTCTTTTTGTGGGCGTTTTTTCTGAAATGCATATGTGGCCATGATAGATTCTTCGTTGCTTTTTTAAATAAACGCACTACAGGCTACAGATGGAAACCAAAGGAGGGAAATGATTTGAGGTCTCTTATCATGGGAATTTGTTTGGGAAAGACTCAAAATCGTTCCATTTTAGTCTGAAATGCATGGGGAGAGGGGTTGAGTTCTGCCACTAATAACTACCTAATGTAATCCTAAATCCATTTTGTTGAAGGGCAAAGAAAATATTGGCGATCCGTGGACTCATTCCTCTCTTCACATACCATGCTCTAGTCGTCACATTGAATATTTCTCTGCGACAAGACTCTTTTTGTGGGCGTTTTTCTGAAATTCATCTATGGCCATGCTGGTTTCATCGTTGCTTTTTTAACTAAACGCACTGCAGGCCAGTGATGGAAACCGGAGGAGGGAAATGATTTGAGATCTCTTATCATGATAATTTGTTTGGGAAAGACTCAAAATCATTCCATTTTAGTTTGAAATGCTTGAGGAGAGGGGTTGAGTTCTACCACTAATAGCTGCCTAAAGTAATCCTAAATCCATTTTGTTGAAGGGCAAAGAAAATATTGGCGATCCGTGGATTCATTCCTATCTCCACAAACCATGCTCTAGTCATCACATTGAATATTTCTCCGTGACAAGACTCCTATTGTGGGCGTTTTTCTGAAATTCATCTATGGCCATGGTAGATTCTTCGTTGCTTTTTTAACTAAACGCACTATAGGCCACAGATGGAAACCGGAGGAGGGAAATGATTTGAGGTCTGTTATCATGGGAATTTGTTTGGGAAAGACTCAAAATCGTTCCATTTTAGTCTGAAATGCATGGGGAGAGGGGTTGAGTTCTGCCACTAATAATTACTAGCTAAAGTAATCCTAAATCCATTTTGTTGAAGGGCAAAGAAAATATTGGCGATCCGTGGATTCATTCCTATCTCTACAAACCATGCTCTAGTCATCAAATTGAATATTTCTCCGCGACAAGACTCTTATTGTGGGCGTTTTTCTGAAATTCATCTATGGCCATGATAGATTCTTCGTTGCTTTTTTAACTAAACGCACTGCACGCAACGGATGGGAACCCGAGGAGGGAAATGATTTGAGGTCTCGTATCATGGGAATTTGTTTGGGAAAGACTCAAAATCGTTCCATTTTAGTCTGAAATGCATGGGGAGAGGGGTTGAGTTCTGCTACTAATAATTACTACCTAAAGTAATCCTAAATCCATTTTGTTGAAGGGCAAAGAAAATATTGGCGATCCGTGGATTAATTCCTGTCACGCCCCCGGACCGAGTACCCGTTAAACAAGACCTTAATCCGGGGTCGTGGCGCGGCGGGCCGGAAAAATCCGCCCGCACACACTAGTTTCCCCCAGGTTTCCGCGGTAAGGATCTTCGAAATTCGTTCCAACAGTGATTAATAAGAATCACATTCATACGAATTAATTACACGGAAGCATTGTAGCAAACATAAAAGTCTATAACATGGGTATATGATGAGAACGCTCAAGACTAGTATAAAAAAGAGAAACATTGCATTGGTAGGCCTCAAAGTTGGTTTCAAGATAAATACAAAAGTTAATTAGTCAATAGTTACAATTTCCCAAAAAGAATAACCCAAAAATGGCTACAACAAAAACCCAAAATAGAATCCTCCCCAAAATGTGATCGAAGCTCCGAAATCAACCCGACGTCTAATCGACATCATCAGGCTGCCACTCGCGTTCCACAAAATCTATTGGGTCCGCCTCAAAGTGCGCCTCAACGGCGAGGGGCTCGACATCTGGCACCAAGCAAAAAGGGTCAGACACGACGGTCTGGCAAGCAAATATAACAAATAATAGGATGATAGAAAGAGTAGAACATTAAATACATGAGGGCTACGATTGAAATCCTAAATAACAGAAACGACAAGATAAAGGATAGACATCTCAAATATTAATGAATTCCAAGACTATATAAGTTGAAATAAACAAGAAACATAAAATAAAACATTAAACGTATAAAACATTGGCAGACCACGTATAGCTAAATTCTCCTGTTACCGAAGTAACGGGAGCAGACAGAACCGTAGCCACTACTCGTGGGACCGGAACGAACATAGTCGTTAACAAACAGAACCGTAGCCACTACACGTGGGACCGGATATAAACCGTTGCCATGGTCGGTACAGACAGAATCCAAACTGGAGTTGGCGAACAAATTAAAGATTCCAAGCCGGATGATCAGTCCGACAAGGTAACCTAAGCTTAGTGGTGCCATTAGAGTAAAAGTTCGAAACCTCGAAGTAATGCAAATTCGTTCATAAAATACATTTCCAAAATCGATAAGAAAACTACTCCGAACAAATACATATCTCACATGCTGACAAAATCCAAGCAAAATAAGATGAGTAGTCTTATCAATGTCCACTAATGTGGTAAACCACCCCAAAGCATTTAAATAGGTTTATAAATGGATTCGGACGAAACCTTTTGACATGGAATGAATTTAGTGTATGATGATTCAACAGTCTAATGTGGGTCGTCTTGATGTACATTTGACCCCCTATTGTCGTTAATAAATAGTAATTTGGTGCCACAGAAGATCCTTGACAATAAAAAGGGATGAAGTGTACATTGAGACTTGAAAGATTCCCCAAATGGTTTTATTCATAGTTTAAATAAATTTACATAATGGTTCTATGATTTAAAAAGGGGCTGAATGGGCTTCAATTATATAAAAGGTATTGGGCTGAATTGGACTTGAATATGGGCTTGAAGTGAGCCTGGAGAACGGTCCAACAATCCTCTTTTTTGCAACTCTTCTCATTTCAGTCCGATCGATCGGACTCATTGGCCGATCGATCGGACCTGAAATGCTCTCAGTTATTTACAGTCCGATCGATCGGACAGCGGCGAATCTCAGCCTATTTGTTTGGATCTCTCTTTTGTCCAATCCCTATCCATTTTTTTTTCTTCTTCCATACACATCTCCATGAGTATTTGGGCCCTTTCCTGACCTCCTCAACTCATCAAATCATCATTCAATAATCATTCTAAACAACCATTGAAACACTTTTAAATTAAAGATTTCCTCCATTCTTTGAACACAAAGACTTGACATAAATAAGGCTAATTTCAAGATGACCAAATTCAAAAACCAAGTTCCAATCCATTGCAAAACAATAACACAAATAGATTCAAACATAAACATTAATCCATTTATCCAAGGAAAATCCATGAATCACAAAGAGGTTAGAGCATAAAAAGAAAATGCCATGAAATGAACTTATAAAGTAGAACCATCATATTAATTGTAGAATCCACTTGCCTCAAGCCACGATGAGAGAAATCACTCCTCAAACAACTCTCTAGGATCCCAAGCTCCAAATCTACAAAAACCCCCAAAATTCCCAAAGAAGAACCCTAAAAATCAACAGTTGTAAATCCCAAAGGAAAACTCTTGCATGTGTGATGAAAACACTCTAAATGAAGAGGAAAACAAAGATTTCAAGTTTGGAAAGCCATTGCTAACCTTGAAGAACTCAAACAAAGAAGAGAAGCTTGAAGGAGAACCTTGCCCTAGCTCAAATCCTTAGAAAAATACATCTTTGGAAAGCTTGAATGATGAGGAATAAACCTAGGAGATCAATCCTCCATGAAATCTCCAAGAGATAGGTGTTCCAGAGGAGAGAGAAAGTTGCTGGGAGAGAGGGAAAGCCCTTGGCTCCAAAACGTGCAGGAAGAGGTAAAATGAAGGAGAAGAAGAGAACTCTCCCTCTTATAAGATGGGTTTGTGGGTCCCAATCTTCACAAGGCTAAAAATGGCATTCGCGGACCCCGAATGGAAACGACGAAGAAGACAAAAACGATCAATGAAATTTCTATTTTCCAAAAAGTATATTTTTGTCAATTTCTGAAAATTTTGAAATTTGGGTACAGATTTTGTGTGAAAGGTCAGTTTTGCCCTTTTTCTCGAAAAACGCGATTTCTGATCATTAAATCCAAATGGTTAAAACATGAAAGTTGATAATCTAAATGATATGAGTCAAAATACATAAAAATTAGGATTTTACAAAAATTAAAGTTAAACCCCAAAGATTCACACACAACACACGGGCGCCCCGGCCCGCGTCCAGCCTAAGTCAACGACTCTCGAAAGCTCCCAAAGCTATTCAAACATTTTAATCTAGCTTAAGAAATAAGCTAACCGTCCATTAACCCCACTTATCAACTAATCACGATTAAAATATAATTAAATATTCCAAACCTGTGTCGGGGCCTGACAATTCCTCTCTCCACAAACCATGCTCTAGTCATCACATTAAATATTTCTCCGCGACAAGACTCTTATTGTGGGCGTTTTTCTGAAATTCATCTGTGGCCATGATAAATTCTTCGTTGCTTTTTTAACAAAACGCACTGCAGGCCACAGATGGAAACAGGAGGAGGGAAATGATTTGAGATCTCTTATCATGGGAATTTATTTGGGAAAGACTCAAAATCGTTCCATTTTAGTCTGAAATGCATGGGGAGAGGGGTTGAGTTTTGCCACTAATAACTGCCTAATGTACTCCTAAATCCATTTTGTTGAAGGGCAAAGAAAATATTGGGGATCCGTGGACTCATTCCTCTCTTCACATACCATGCTCTAGTCATCACATTGAATATTTCTCAGCGTCAAGACTCTTTTTGTGGGCCTTTTTCACAAATGCATCTGTGGTCATGATAGATTGATCGTTGCCTTTTTACCGAAACGCACTGCAGGCCACTGATGGAAACCGGAGGAGGGAAATGATTTGAGGTCTCTTATCATGAGAATTTGTTTGGGAAAGACTCAAAATCATTCCATTTTAGTATGAAATGCACCAGGAGAGGGGTTGAGTTCTACCACTAATAGCTGCCTAATGTAATCCTAAATCCATTTTGTTGAAGGCAAAGAAAATATTGACGATCCGTGGATTAATTGCTCTCTCCACAAACCATTCTCTTGTCATCACATTGAATATTTCTCCACGACTAGACTCTTTTTGTGGGCGTTTTTCTGAAATGCATTTGTGGCCGTGATAAATTCTTCGTTGCTATTTTAACTAAACGCACTGCACGCAACGGATGGAAACCCGAGGAGGGAAATGATTTGAGGTCTCTTATCATGGGAATTTGTTTGGGAAAGACTCAAAATCGTTCCATTTTAGTCTGAAATGCGTGGGGAGAGGGGTTGAGTTCTGCCGCTAATAATTGCCTAATGTAATCCTAAATACATTTTTTTTAAGGTAAAAGAAAATATTGGCGATCCATAGACTCATTCCTCTCTCCACAAACCATGCTCTAGTCATGACATTGAATATTTCTCCGCGACAAGACTCTTTTTGTGGGCGTCTTTCGGAAATGCATCTGTGGCCTTGATAGATTCTTCGTTGCTTTTTTAACTAAATGCACTGTAGGCCACCGATGGAAGCCTGAGGAGAGAAATGATTTGAGGTCTCTTATCATGGGAATTTGTTTGGGAAAGACTCAAAATCGTTCCATTTTAGTCTGAAATGCAAGGGGAGAGGGGTTGAGCTCTGCCACTAATAACTGCCTAATGTTATCCTAAATACATTTTGTTGATCGGGAAAGAAAATTTTGGCGATCCGTGGATTAATTCCTTTTTCCAAGAACCATGCTCTAGTCTTCACATTGAATATATTTATCTGCGACAAGACTCTTTTTGTGGGCATTTTTCTGAAATGCATTTGTGGCCATGATAGATTCTTCGGTGGTTTTTTAACTAAACGTATTACAGGCCACAGATGAAAACCGGCGGAGGGAAATGATTTGAGGTCTCGTATAATGGGAATTTGTTTGGTAAAGACTCAAAATCGTTCCATTTTTGTCTGAAATGCATGGGGAGAGGGGTTGAGTTTTGCCACTAATAACTGCCTAATGTAATGCTCAATCCATTTTGTTGACGGGTAAAGAAATTATTGGTGATCCTTGGATTCATTCCTCTCTCCACAAACCATGCTCTAGTCATCACATTGAATATTTCTGCGCGACAAGACCCTTTTTAGGGTCGTTTTTCTGAAATTCATCTGTGGCATCCTTGATTCTTCGTTGCTTTTTTAACTAAACGCACTGTACCCAACGGATGGAAACCCGAGGAGGGAAATGATTTTAGGTCTCTTATCATGGGAATTTGTTTGGGAAAGACTCAATATCGTTCCATTTTACAAAATCGTTCCATTTTAGTCTGAAATGCATGGGGAGAGGGGTTGAGTTCTGCAACTAATAACTGCCTAATGTAACCCTCAATCCATTTTGTTGACGGGCAAAGAAAATATTGGCGATCCGTGGAGTCATCACATTGATTATTTCTCCGCGACAGGACTCTTTTTGTGGGCGTTTTTCTAAAATGCATCTGTGGCCATCATAGATTCTTCGTTGCTTTTTTAACTAAACGCACTGCTGGCCACCGATGGAAACCAGAGGAGGGAAATGATTTGAGGTCTGTTATCATGGGAATTTGTTTGGGAAAGACTCAAAATCGTTCCATTTTAGTCTGAAATGCATGGGGAGAAGGGTTGATTTCTGCCACTAATAACTGCCTAATGTAATACTAAATCCATTTTGTTGAAGGGCAAGGAAAATATTGGCGATCCGTGGACTCATTCCTCTATCCACAAACCATGCTGTAGTCATCACATTAAAAATTTCTCCGCAACAACACTCTTTTTGTGGGTGTTCTTCTCAAATTCATTTGTGGGCATGGTTGATTCTTCGTTGCTTTTTTAACTAAACACAATGTAAGCAACGGATGGAAACCCGAGGAGAGGTCTCTTATAATGGGAATTGGTTTTGGAAAGACTTAAAATCGTTCCATTTTAGTCTGAAATGCATGGGGAGTGGGGTTGAGTTCTGCCACTAATAACTGCCTAATGTAATCCTAAATACATATTGTTGAAGGTAAAAGAAAATATTGGCGATCCATAGACTCATTCCTCTCTCCACAAACCATGCTCTAGTCATCACATTGAATATTTCTCCGTGACAAGACTCTTTTTCTTGGCGTCTTTCGGAAATGCATATGTGGCCATGATAGTTTCTTTGTTGCTTTTTTAAATAAACGCACTACAGGCCACAGATGGAAACCAAAGGAGGGAAATGATTTGAGGCCTCTTATCATGGGAATTTGTTTGGGAAAGACTCAAAATCGTTCCATTTTAGTCTGAAATGCATGGGGTGAGGGGTTGAGTTCTGCCACTAATAACTGCCTAATGTAATCCTCAATCCATTTTGTTGAAGGGCAAAGAAAATATTGGGGATCCGTGGATTAATTCCTCTCTTTAGATACCATGCTTTAGCCATCACATCGAATATTTCTCCACGACAAGATTCTTTTTGTGGGCGTTTTTCTGAAATGCATCTGTGGCCATGATAGATTCTTCCTTGCTTTTTTAACTAAACGCACTGCAGGCCACAGATGGAAACCGGAGGAGGGAAATGATTTGAGGCCTCTTATCATGGCAATTTGTTTGGGAAAGACTCAAAATCGTTCCATTTTAGTCTGAAATGCATAGGGAGAGGGGTTGAGTTCTGCCACTAATAACTGCCTAATGTAATCCTAAATCCATTTTGTTGAAGGGCAAAGAAAATATTGGCGATCCGTGGATTAATTCGTCTCTCCACAAACCATGCTCTAGTCATCACATTGAATATTTCTCCGCGACAAGACTCTTTTTGTGGTCGTTTTTCTGAAATGCATCTGTGGCCATCATAGATTCTTCGTTGCTTTTTTAACTAAACGCACTGCACGCAACGGATGAAAACCAAGGAGGGAATAGATTTGAGGTCTCTTATCATGGGAATTTGTTTGGGAAAGACTCAAAATTATAGCATTTTAGTCTGAAATGCATGGGGAGAGGGGCTGAGTTCTGCCACTAATAATTGCCTAATGTAATCCTAAATCTTTTTTGTTTAAGGGGAAAGAAAATGTTTGCGATCCATGGACTCAATCCTCTCTCCACATACCATGCTTTAGTCATCACATTGAATACTTCTCCGCGACAAGAATCTTTTTGTGGGCGTTTTTCTGAAATGCATCTGTGGCCATCATAGATTCATCGTTGCTTTTTTAACTAAACGCACTGCAGGCCACAGATGGAAACCGATGGAGGGAAATGATTTGAGATCTCTTATCATGGTAATTTGTTTGGGAAAGACTCAAAATCGTTCCATTTTAGTCTGAATTGCATGGGGAGTGGGGTTGAGTTCTGCCACTAATAACTTCCTAATGTAATCCTAAATCCATTTTGTTGAAGGGCAAATAAAATATTGGCGATCCGTGGACTCATTCCTCTATCCACAAACCATGCTCTAGTCATCACATTGAATATTTCTCCGCGACAAGACTCTTTTTGTGGGCGTTTTTCTGAAATGCATCTGTTGCCATGATAGATTCATCGTTGCTTTTTTAACGAAACGCACTGCAGGCCACAGATGGAAACCGGAGGAGGGAAATGATTTGAGATCTCTTATCATGGGAATTTGTTTGGAAAAGACTCAAAATCGTTCCATTTTAGTCTGAAATGCATGGGAAGAGGGGTTTAGTTCTGCCACTAATAACTTCCTAATGTAATCCTAAATCCATTTTGTTGATGGGCAAAGAAAATATTGGCGATCCGTGGATTAATTCGTCTCTCCACAAACCATGCTCTAGTCATCACATTGAATATTTCTCCGCGACACTCTTTTTGTGGGCGTTTTTCGGAAATGCATCTGTGGCCATCATAGATTCTTCGTTGCTTTTTTAACTAAACGCACTACACGCAACGGATGAAAACCGAGGAGGGAATAGATTTGAGGTCTCTTATCATGGGAATTTGTTTGGGAAAGACTCAAAATCGTTCCATTTTAGTCTGAAATGCATGGGGAGAGGGGTTGAGTTCTGCCACTAATAACTGCCTAATGTAATCCTAAATCCATTTTGTTGAAGGGCGGAGAAAATGTTTGCGACCCGTGGACTCATTCCTCTCTCCACATACCATGCTCTAGTCATCACATTGAATATTTCTCCGCGACAAGATTCTTTTTGTGTGCGTTTTTCTGAAATGCATATGTGGCCATGATAGATTGTCGTTGCTTTTTTAACTAAATGCATTGCAGGCCACAGATGGAAACCGGGGGAGGGAAATGATTTGAGATCTCTTATCATGGGAATTTGTTTGGGAAAGACTCAAAATCGTTCCATTTTAGTCTGAAATGTATGGGTACTGCAGTCATCACATTGAATATTTCTCCGTGACAAGACTCTTTTAGTGGGCGTTTTTCTTAAATTTATCCGTGGCCATGATAGATTCTTCATTGCTTTTTTAACTAAACGCACTGCACGCAACGGATGGAAACCCGAGGAGGGAAATGATTTGAGGTCTCTTATCATGGGAATTTATTTCAGAAAGACTCAAAATCGTTCCATTTTAGTCTGAAATGGATGGGGAGAGGGGTTGAGTTCTTCCACTAATAACTGCCTAATGTAATACTAAATCTATTTTGTTGAAGGGCAAAGAAAATATTGGCGATCCGTGGATTCATTCCTATCTCCACAAACCATGCTCTAGTCATCACATTGAATATTTCTGCGCGATAGGACTCTTTTTAGGGGCGTTTTTCTGAAATTCATCTGTGCCATCATTGATTCTTCGTTGCTTTTTTAACTAAACGCACTGCATGCAACGGATGGAAACCCAAGGAGGGAAATGATTTGAGGTCTCTTATCATGAGAATTTGTTTGGGAAAGACTCAAAATCGTTCCATTTTACTCTGAAATGCATGGGGAGTGTGGTTGAGTTCTACCACTAATAACTGTCTAATGTAATCCTAAATACATTTTGTTGAAGGTAAAAGAAAATATTGGCGATCCGTAGACTCATTCCTCTCTCCACAAACCATGCTCTAGTCATCACATTGAGATTTCTCCGCGACAAGACTCTTTTTGTGGGCGTCTTTCGGAAATGCATCTGTGGCCATGATAGATTCTTCGTTGCTTTTTTAACTAAACGCACTGGAGGCCACAGATGAAAACAAGAGGAGGGAAATGATTTGAGGTCTCTTATCATGGGAATTTGTTTGGGAAAGACTCAAAATCGTTCCATTTTAGTCTGAAATGCATGGGGAGAGGGGTTGAGTTCTGCCACTAATAACTTCCTAATGTAATCCTAAATACATATTGTTGAAGGTAAAAGAAAATATTGGCGATCAGTAGACTCATTCCTCTCTCCACAAACCATGCTCTAGTCATCACATTGAATATTTCTCCGCGACAAGACTCTTGTTGTGGGCGTCTTTCGGAAATGCATCTGTGGCCATGATAGATTCTTCATTGCTTTTTTAACTAAACGCACTGCAGGCCACAGAAGAAAACCGGAGGAGTGAAATGATTTGAGGTCTCTTATCATGGTATTTTGTTGATGGGCTAAGAAAATATTGGGGATCCGTGGATTAAATTTCTCTCTTTAGATACCATGCTCTAGTCATCTCATTGAATATTTCTCCGCGACAAGACTCTTTTGATGGGCGTTTTTCTGCAATGCATATGTGGCCATGATAGATTCTTCGTTGGTTTTTTAACCAAACGCACTGCATGCCACAGATGGAAACCGGAGGAGGGAAATGATTTGAGGTCTCTTATCATGGGAATTTGTTTGGAAAAGACTCAAAATCGTTCCATTTTAGTCTGAAATGCATGGGGAGTGGGGTTTAGTTCTGCCACTAATAACTGCCTAATGTAATCTTAAATCCATTTTGTTGAAGGAGGGCAAAGAAAATATTGGCGATCCGTGGACTCATTCCTCTCTCCACAAACCATGCTCTAGTCATCACATTGAATATTTCTCCGCGACACTCTTTTTGTGGGCGTTTGTCTGAAATTCTTCTGTGGCCATGATAGATTCTTCGTTGCTTTTTTAACTAAACGCACTGCAAGCAACGGATGGAAACCCGAGGATGGAAATGATTTGAGGTCTTTATCATGGGAATTTAGTTGGGAAAGACTCAAAATCGTTCCATTTTAGTCTGATATGCATGGGGAGAGGGGTTGAGTTTTGCCACTAATAACTGCCTGATGTAATCCTAAATCCATTTTGTTGAAGGGCAAAGAAAATATTGGCGATTCATGGATATCCACAAACCATGGTCTAGAGTCTAGTTATCACATTTGATATTTCTTTGCTACAAGACTCTTTTTGTTGGCATTTTTCAGAAATGCTTATGGCCATGATAGATTCTTCGTTGCTTTTTTAACTAAAGGCGCCGCGAGCCACAGATGGAAACCGGTGAAGGGAAATGATTTGAAGTCTCTTATCATGGGAATTTGTTTGGGAAAGACTCAAAATCGTTCCATTTTAGTATGAAATGCATGGGGAGAGAGGTTGAGTTCTACCACTAATAGATGCCTAATGTAATCCTAAATCAACTTTGTTAAAGGGCACTGAAAAGCTTGTTTACCTGTGGACTCATTCCTCTCTCAGAAAAGCATGCTTTTCCGAACTCAATAAATATTTCTTCGCAAGAAGCCTCCGTTTTTGTGTGTTTTATGGAAATGCATGCGAGGCCATGATAGATTCTTCGTTGCTTTTTTTAAGTAAACGCACTGCAAGCATCGGATGGAAACCGGAGGAGGGAAATGATTTGAGGTCTCTTATCCTGGGAATTTGTTTGGGGAAAGACTCAAAATCGTTCCATTTTAGTCTGAAATGCATGGGGAAAGAGGTTAAGTTCTACCACTCTAGCTGCCGTGGACTCGCTCCTCTCTCCACAAACCATGCTCTAGTCATCACATTGAATATTTCTTCGCGACAAGACTCTTTTTGTGGGCGTTTTTTTGAAATTCATCTGTGGCCATGATAGATTCTTCGTTGCTTTTTAACTTAATGCGCTGCATGCCACAGATGGAAATCGGAGGAAGGAAATTATTTGAGGTCTCTTTTCGTGGGAATTTGTTTGGGAAAGACTCAATATCGTTCCATTTTAGTCTGAAATGCATGAAGAGATGTTGAGTTCTACCACTAATCGTAGCCTAATGTACACCTAAATCGATTTTGTTGAAGGGCAAAGAGAATGTTGGCGATCCGTGGACTCATTCCTTTCTCCATAAACCATGGTCTAGAGTGTAGTTATCACATTGAATATTTCTTCGCTACAAGACTCTTTTTGTGGGCGTTTTTCGGAACTGTATATGTGGCCATGATAGATTCTTCGTTGCATTTTTTAACTAAATGAGTTGCAGGCCACAGATGGAAACTGGAGGAGGTAAATGATTTGAGGTCTCTTATCATGGGAATATGTTTGGGTGAGACTCAAAATCGTTCCATTTTAATCTGAAATGCGTGGGTAGAGAGGTTGAGTTATACCACTAATAGATGCCTAATATAATCCTAAATCCACTTTGTTTAAGAGCACTGAAATGCTTGTTGACCCGAGGACTTATTCCTCTCTCCAAAAACCATCCACTACTCAACACAATGAATATTTCTTCGCTAGAAGCCTCTATTTGTGTGTGTTATGGAAATGCATGCGTGGCCATGATGGATTCTTCGTTGCTATTTTTAACTAACCGCACTACAAGCAACGGATGGAAACCGGAGCGTGGAAATGATGTGATGTCTCTTATCATGGGAATCTGTTTGGGTAGACTGAAAATCATGCACTGCCGAACACAATGAATATTTCGTCGCTAGAAGCATCCGTTTGTGTGCATTTTATGGAAATGTATGCGAGGCCGTGATATATTCTTCGTTGCGTTTTTTCTGTAAATGCACTCCAAGCAACAGATAGAAACCGGAGGAGGGAAATGATTTGAGGTCTCTTATCATTGGAATTTGTTTTGAGAAAAACTCAATCGTTCCATTTTAGTCTGAAATGCATGGGGAGAGAGGTTGAGTTTTACCACTAATAGCTACCGAATTTATTCGTAAATCCACTTTGTTAAAGGGCACTGAAAAGCTTGATGACCCGAGGACTCATTCCTCTCTACGAAAACCATGCACTACGGAACACAATGAATATTTCTTCGCAAGAAGCCTCTGTTTGTGTGTGATTTATGGAATTGCATGCGAGGCCATGATAGATTCTTCGTTGCTTTTTTTAAGTAAACGCACTACAAGCAACGGATGGAAACCGGAGGAGGGAAATGATTTGAGGTCTCTTATCATGGGAATTTGTTTGGGGAAAGACCCAAAATCGTTCCATTTTTGTTTGAAATGCGTGGAAAGAGAGGTTGAGTTCTACCACTGTTAGCTACCGAATTTAATCGTAAATCCACTTTGTTAAAGGGCACTGAAAAGATTGATGAGCCGATGACTCATTCCTCTCTCCACAAACCTTGCTCTAGTCATCACATTGAGTATTTCTTCACGACAAAACTCTTTTTGTGGGCGTTTTTCTAAAATGCGTCTGTGGCCATGATAGATTCTTCGTGGCTTTTCTTAAGAAAACGCACTACAAGCAACAGATGGGAACCGGAGGAGGGAAATGATTTGAGGTCTCTTATCATGGGAATTTGTTTGGGGAAAGACTCAAAATCATTCCATTTTAGTCTAAAATGCATGGGGAGAGAGGTTGAGTTCTACCACTAATAGCTACCGAATTTAATCGTAAATCCACTTTGTTAAAGGGCACTGAAAATCTTGATGACCCGAGGACTCATTCCTCTCTACGAAAACCATGAACTACTGAACACAATGAATATTTCTTCGCTAGATGCCTCTATTTGTGTGCGATTTATGTTATTGCATGCGAGGCCATGATAGATTATTCGTTGCACTTTTGAACTAAACGCACTGCAAGCAACGGATGGAAACCGGAGGAGGTAAATGATTTGAGGTCTCTTATCATGGGAATTTGTTTGGGAAAGACTCAAAATCGTTCCATTTTAGTCTGAAATGCGTGGGGAGAGGGGTTGGGTTCTACCCCTAATAGCTACCTAATTTAATCCTAAATCCACTTTGTTAAAGGGCACTAAAAAGCTTGATGACCCGAGGACACATTCCTCTCTGAGAAAACCATGCACTACTGAACACAATGAATATTTCTTCGCTAGAAGCCTCTATTTGTGTGCACTTTATGTAATGCATGCGAGGCCATGATAGATTCTTCGTTGCTTTTTTAACTAAACGCACTGCAAGCAACGGGTGGAAACCTGAGGAGGGAAATGATTTGAGGTCTCTTATCATGGGAATTTGTTTTGGAAAGACTCAAAATCGTTCCATTTTAGTCTAAAATGCATGGGGAGAGGGGTTGAGTTCTACCACTAATAGCTGCCTAATTTAATCCTAAATCCACTTTGTTTAAGGGCATTGGAAAGCTTGATGAGCCGAGGATTCATTCCTCTCTTCGAAAACGATGCACTATTGAACACGATGAATATTTCTTCACTAGAAGCCTCCGTTTGTGTGCGTTGTATGGAAATGCATGCGTGGCCAAGATAGATTCTTTGTTGCTTTTTTTAATTAAACGCACTGCAAGCATTGAGTGGAAACCGGAGGAGGGAAATGATTTGAGTCTCTTATCGTGGGAATTTGTTGGGGAAAGATTCAAAATCGTTTCATTTTAGTCTGAATGCATGGGGAGAGAGGTTGGGTTCTACCACTAATAGCTGCGTAAATTAATCCTAAATTCACTTTGTTAAATGGCACTGAAAAGCTTGATGACCCAATGACTCATTCCTCTCTTCAAAAACCATGCACTACGTAACACGGTGAATATTTCTTCGTTAGAAGCCTCTGTTTGTGTGCGATTTATGGAAATGCATGCGAGGCCATGATAGATTCTTTGTTGCCTTTTGTTCTAAACTCACTACAAGCAACAGATGGAAACCGGAAAAGGGCAATGAGTTGAGGTCTCTTATCATCTTAATATGTTTGGGAGAGTCTCAAAATCGATGGATTTTACTTTGAAAAGCATGGGGAAAGAGGTTGAGTTCTACCAGTTGTTAATGCCTAATTTAATCCTAAGTCCATTTTGTTGAAGGGAAAGAAAAGATTGGCGATCCGTGGACTCATTCCTCTCGCTGCAAACCATGCTGTAGTCATCACATTGAATTTTTCTTCGCTGCAAGACTCCGTTTGTGGGCGTTTTTTGGAAATGCATCCGAGGCAATGATGGATTCTTCATGCTTTTTTAACTAAATGTGCTGTAAGAAACGGATGGAAACTGGAGGATGGAAATGAGTTGAGGTCTCTTATCATCGAATTTGTTTGGGAAAGACTCAAGATCGTTCCATTTTAGATTGAAATGCATGGAGAGAGAGGTTGATTTCTACCACTAGTAACTGCCTACTGTAATCCTAAATCCACTTTGTTGAAGGGCAAAAAAAAGATTGGCGATTCGTGGACTCATTCCTTTCCACAAACCATGCTCTAGTCATCACATTGAGTATTTCTTCACGACAAGACTCTTTTTGTGGGCGTTTTTCTAAAATGCGTATGTGGCCATGATAGATTCTTCGCTACTTTTTTAATTAAATGCGCTGCATGCAACGGATGGATGTCGAAGGAGCGAAATGATTTGAGGCCTCTTATCATGGAAATTTGTTAGGGAAAGACTAAAAATAGTTCCATTTTAGATTGAGATGCATGGGGAGAGAGGTTGAGTTATACCAATAATAACTACCTAATGTAATCCTGTCACGACCCAAATTTCGGGACCCTGTCGGATATCTAGATCGTGATAACTTGGCAACATATACCATACATTTATCAAATAGTTCTAGCATGATGGTAGGCATTTAAATCAACCATAATTAAATTATGAAAAGTCAGAAACACAAATAATCTATGCGTAATAAAAAAATCCTTATTCCCTGATTGAGTCAATAATGTATTAAAAATATTGAATAAGTTCCCAAAAACAAAAGCTAATCTCTTTAACAATTATTTAAATGTTTCTCATTCTCTCCCTTCAGCCACGCATGCCAAAATCTACGTGCTGAACGTGTCCTGTTCTGGTCACCTATATTATAACATCACATAATTTAACAAATTTGAATCAATAATCAAATATCATTAAAAATTCTTTCACATACAAATCCGTGCCCACGCACATTACCACGCCTCAAAGGCCTTATCGTATACATGTATACCGGTCACAATGACCCTGTCTCATCAGACACGTCCACTAAGGACCAGCCATCATAATGGCCACATACGTCCACTAAGGACCAGCCGTTATAACGGCGCGGACACTAAGTCCAACATCCCACATCTGGGACCATCCCAAAATCTGGGACCAGTGCACAATATCTTATAATCACATAGCAACTAGAATTCATTATTCATAACATACACAAACAGTAGTGTGGACCCAGCCCCATACAAGTCCTTATCAGATTAGTGCCCTGCTTCTGATCATAACATTTATTAATAGCTGTAGGGGTGGCCCACTCTTTATCATAAGTTGAATATTAAACAGCATCACATCAAACTTCATTACAACAGTCCACATAATTAATTATAATTCACATAAGGCCTTGATTAATCTAAATAGAAAGAATAGATTTCAACCACATATAAAGTCCAGAGTTATCCTCCTTCATAGATTCCATTCAGGCCACATATACATACCCAGAACTTAGAAAAGACAAGTGTTTCATGCCTGATATACCTTGATGAAAATCTGGTGGGTCCCACTTGGCTAGTCCAAGATCAGACTTGATGTTTGTGGTCGCCCAAAGCTGAAGTATCATATCAATGGATCTGATTCATTATCAGACCATTCTTTGGGCCCACAGCTCCAAAATAGATTTCTAAAATATCCACAAGAAGTCACGCCTGGGTTATTTGCATCCACTGGATAGTGGGTCCCACTGTTCCAATACCCCAGATGTCCCACTTCTCCATGGTCGCCCTTGGGTCCCCTACCAGATGACTGGATCTGATCCCTGATCAGGTGGCCCAGGGGGTCCCACTAGGGCTTGTCGACAGGAAGTTACAAATCCTGTAATAGTCGTCTGTATTGCAACCTGCTCATTGGATGAGGGCCCAGATGGGGCTCACTCCTCATGGGTCCAAGTCCTTATGGGTCAACCATGGGTCCCCTTCTGGATCCATGGTCCAGATTCTCCAGCTAGTGGGCCATGGGGTCCCACAGCCCTCCAATGTCAAACATCACCCCGTCGACCGTCTCTGTTTCAATAGATTTTCAAGCTTGTTCCATGAATCTCCATCCCATTCTACTCATATCATTCCCATATCCATTAACATATGATTTCATGACCAAACAGATATTCTTAATACAGAATAATCAAATCACATCTCAATATCAATTCTTTTTAATACAGCATAATCAATTCACTTCCCAATATCAATCATCTTGCTTAATTAACTAATTAATTAGGAAGATCCACTCACCTTTGATAAACGATCGCCGCCTTTGCAATATGTGAATGCGAATAGGACATCAGTAGCCTTCCTCTCCTTCCCCTAAATTGCAATCCACAAGACTTTTCTCTCAGAATTTCTCCAAGGAAGATGAATAGGATACCATTGTAGTGGTCGTTGGTTCTCATATATATATAAAGGGGAGATGGAATTCTGGTCATCTCAAACTTACTATTTAGAGTTGTTATATAACTCCAGTCCTTTCCAAACCCAATCACGTGGAATACTACCAAGTTAATAATAAGCAATACTTCTAATTCCATAATAAGAACTTAACTAAGATACTACCGGGGCCAGACTAATCCTGGGCCCAGGTAACTCAGGATATTACAAATCCTAAATCCATTTTGTTGAAGGGCAAAGAAAAGATTGGTGATCTGCGGACTCATTCCTCTCTCCCCAAACCATGCTCTAGTCATCATATTGAATATGTCTTCGCTATAAGTCTCTATTTGTGGGCGTTTTTCGGAAATGCATCCGAGGCCATGATAGTTTCTTCGTTGCTTTTTTAACTAAATGCGTTGCATGCAACGGATGGAAACTGAAGGAGGGAAATAATTTGAGGTCTCTTATCATGGGAATTTTTTTGGGAAAGACTCAGAATCGATCCATTTTAGTATGAAATGCTTGGGGTGAGAGGTTGAGTTCTACCACTAATAGCTGCCTAATGTAATCCTAAATCCATTTTGTTGAAGTGCAAAGGTAAGATTGGCGATCCGTGGACTCATTCCTCTCTCCCCAAACCATGCTTTAGTCATCACATTGAATATTTCTTCGCTACAAGACTCTATTTGTGGGCGTTTTTCGGAAATGCATCCGAGGCCATGATAGTTTCTTCGCTGCTTTTTTAACTAAATGCGCTGCAAGCAACGGATGGAAACCGGAGGAGGAAAATGATTTGACGTCTCTTATCATGGGAATTTGTTTGGGAATGACTCTAAATCGCTCCATTTTAGTCTGAAATGCATGGGATGAGAGGTTGAGTTTTGCCAGTAATAGCTGCCTAATGTAATCCTAAATCGACTTTGTTAATGGGCACTGAAAAGCTTGATGACCCGAAGACTCATTCCTCTCTCCGAAAACCATGCACCACTGAACACAGTGAATCTTTATTCGCTAGAAGCCCTCTATTTGTGTGCGTTTTATGGAAATGCATGCAAGGCTTTGATGAGTTTGGAATTGGGAATTGTTTTGCAGGAATGGGAAGTGATTAGTATAATGCCTTTTTTTTGGTAAACATATAATGCCTTTTGTTGTGGGTTCCTATTAGCAAACTCATGATCATTATTTGAGTCAGAATAATGTTTTGCCTTTTCAATTTAGTTTTCAGTTGGAGAATAAACCACAATAGAATATTTGCCTATCTTGATTGTCTTTCTAGAGAAAAGATATGAGACCTGATTCTGATTTCCTGTTAAAAATGCAATGAAGATTGTTGTACAAATACAGGTTTGCATTATGCATCATGTTTCCAAGAATGATTACAGACCTCATAATGGCCGGTGCTAGAACTATTTCCTTGATAGCTGCTGATATAACAGTTTGGTCCAACTTGCTCCTCTTTTATTAGAAAGTTAATTGCGTAGGAAGAATAAAAAATGTAGTAGGTTATGATGGTATTTTATTTTTAGTTATTGGGGATGGAATATTGTTGACTTTTGGTATGGGAAATGGAGTTTTTTTTGTCTTTTAGTTAATAAATGTAGTTGTTTTTTGACTTTTTTTTGGAAAAGATGGAGGGAATTTTGGTAAAAAGTGTTTTTGATGTGATGTTTAACTTGACTTCACTCCACTTGACTTTACAAGTAGGTGAACCAAACTAGCCCTAATGGTGGTTAGGCTTTAGACTGATGACCTTGCTATATTATTTTGCAGTTTTAGACCAGGGTAATTTGTTGTCAGGGTGGCTGAACTTTAAAATCAATCTTTGGGCATCTGAATTATGAAATTATGGTTTTAAGTCTCAGCTGATACCAATGTCTTGATACATGCTACCGGAGCCATAGTTAACAAAAAATACAAAATGTTATTGTAGTATGGACTGAATTCCACAATTATTTTATGTGCCAAATTTTCTAAAACGCCCTGGATTGGTACTACTACTATGCTTTTATTTGGGAGCCTGCTTGTGATCACAACTCAACAATGTTGTAAAAATCGCTAGGCGGACGCTAGGCGGTGGGCATGGACTAGGGATTAATTCCCGATTAATCCCCGCCTAGCCCGATTAATCCCCTCCTAGTCCGATTAATCCCCACCTAGCACCTAGGCGGTGACCGCCGACTAGCGCCTAGGCGGCTGACTAGGCCGATTTTTGCAACAGTGCAACTCAATCCCTTCACACCTAGCTCTTTGAGTTGGTGGTCCCAAATTTGATACTCTTGTAAGGCATTGGACTATTGGATTTTGATGATGCCAAAATAGGGTTTCGGACACCACCGGTCAAGTAATAAATGTAATAAATGCAATAATTAAAGAAGAGAGAGAAGGGATTATAGTGGTTCGGTCAAGATGACCTACGTCCACTTCATAAAGGCAGAGATTGCCTGTGGTGTTTTACTTCCTCAATGATTATTACAAACTAGAGGAATACAAGCGTCGAAGTGAATAAAGAGAGATCCATCCTCCTTCAAGTGCTGGTGGGGCTCCTTGATTTATAGTCCTCCCCTAACAGATGGGGACGACTCTTCAGCAACGTTCGTCCTTGGAGCCCTCGAACTACCCTCGCGCTGGAGGAGGCAGGTGAGGAACTGCCCTCGCGCTGGACGAGGCAGGTGGGATATTTCTCCGCAGGACCTGGTAGGAGCGGGATTGCTTTCGAAGCAACGTGGCTGCCCTGACTTGGTCTCTTCGTGGGCTTGGACCTGAGCTTCATCCTCATGGGTTGGGTCATTTGGGCTTGACTCATCATTTGCCCCTCAATGCCTCGTGCCCAAATAATTTTTTGAAAGGGGGGCATTGGTAGATTCAGGTCTTTTCTCCCTCCAAAATCTTTTTCCTCTTTTCCGGTTTTAATCCAGGTCTGGACGAGCATCAGAACCGGAGAAGCCTAGGCGCCCAGGGAGAGATGGCCTGGGCGCCCGAGGGACTTGGTCGCCCTGGGTCTGGGCGCCTGGGGAGAAGGTCTGGGCGCCCGGGGGAGTTATCCTGGGCGCCCAAGGAGAGATTGGTGCCCGGGGGAGCCTGGGCGCCCGGGGAGTGATGGGCCTGGGCGCGGGGAGAATGTCCTGGGCGCCCAGGGGGTTATTTGGCCTGGGCGCCTGGGGAGAAAGTCCTGGGCGCCCGGGGGTATTTGGCCTGGGCACCCGGGGAGAATGTCCTGGGCGCCCGGGGGTTTGTCCAGGGCGAGCTTCGGGCCTGGGCGCCCGAGGATGATGGGCGCCCAGGACTGAGGAAGGAGTCCCCTGGTCCCATGGTGGCCATTATGTATTCCTTTATTTTTTTTTTCCTGCCGGGGGACACCCCCGGACCCCCTCTGCATAGCGCATGATATATCCCTTAACATATGTAAATTCCAAGACTCTGCCCCTCGGTAACTTCTGATGGGTCATCCCAGAAGAAGAAAAAAGAGAGCTTCGCAGGCTGAGGAGAGGGTTACGCCAGCTAGGAGAGGGCTGCGCCAGCTGGAAGGGTTTCCGAGGCTGATCTTTCCGCGGTCCGCGAGAGGGCGGCCAAGGCAGAGGCTGAGCTTGTGAAGGACCTTGAAAGGGCTTCGCTCAGTGGGGCTGAGCTTCTGGAGACCCGTGAGAGGGCTCACTGAGCTTCTGAAGACCCGTGAGAGGGCTTCGCTCAGTGAGGTGAGCTTCTGAAGACCCGCGAGAGGGCTTCGCTCAATGAGGCTGACCTTCCGAAGACCCGCGAGAGGGCTTCGCTCAGTGAGGTGAGCTTCTGAAGACCCGCGAGAGGGCTTCGCTCAGTGAGGTGAGCTTCTGAAGACCCGCGAGAGGGCTTCGCTCAATGAGGCTGAGCTTCCGAAGACCCGTGAGAGGGCTCACTGAGCTTCTGAAGACCCGTGAGAGGGCTTCGCTCAGTGAGGTGAGCTTCTGAAGACCCGCGAGAGGGCTTCGCCCAATGAGGCTGAGCTTGTACAGACCCGTGAGAGGGTGATACTCAGAGAGACCGTTGTGGAGACAGTGACTGGGGCGGTACATGAGAGAACTGCTTTCCCAGATATTGCGCTCTTAGGCTTCGTGCCGACTGAGGCGCTTGATGATTGTAGTGGCAGCTCTGATGATGTCTATGGTGATGCCGAGGACAACTTTGAAAGTGACTAGAGGGCAGGGGACTTTTTTTTTTTAACTTGTAGCACTGATAAAACATGATTTTATTAATCCATTGTTTAGTGCTACACAACATTAACAAAGTTGAAAAAATCAAGCCCCCAAACCCTCACTACTTTGTCTCTCTTATGGTATTACTGGTAATTCATTTTCAACAGTTCCGCGTTCCCTGGCAATGTGTTCAACCACTGCATCGCGAGGAGTGAATGCTCGTCTGTCTCTCTGCGGAGCAGGACCGCGTTGGTCTCTGACAGGTAGCCTCTCTGTCCTGCTTCGCTTATTGCTTCTATCCTTCCTTTCCTCTCTGTTTTGCCCCTTCCCGTTGTCGACTGCTCTGGAGGACTCCCCTCGCCTGGCCCTTGTGGTATCGTCAGCATTTATATACTTCTGGACCTTTGTTAGTAGCTCTGGCATGCTTTTTGGCGGGCGTTTCATCACTGAGAAATGGAATCTCGATGAACGGAGACCTCCGAGGAAGGCTGTCATGGACACCTTGTCGTCAGGCTCTTCAATTTGAAGTACCTCCTCGTTAAAACGAGTGAGGTAACTCCTGAGGCTTTCATTTGTATCCTGCTTTATGTTGAGCAGGTGTGTAGCAGGCTTCTGGTGGCGGCATCCTCCGATGAAATGTGACACAAAGGACTTGCTTAATTCCGCAAAGGTGGCGATGGAGGTAGGGGCGAGATTGGCAAACCACTGCCGGGCAGAACCCTTCAGTGTGGTTGGAAATGCCCTACACATAATCTCGTCAGGGATATTATGCAACTGCATTTTGGTTTTGTACGTCTCCAGGTGGTCCAATGGATCCTTTCTTCCATCAAAGGTCTCCATGGACGACATCTTGAACTTTCGGGGAAGCGGGTAGTTCACCACATCGGGCTTGAACGGTGTGTCCGTTCGTCCGACTCGGTGATCCACTGTCTCCGGTGCCTTCGCCTTCATGGCGTTGTAGACTTCTCCCAGCTGGTTCTGCATCTCCTTGATCTTTTCGTCCCAGGGATTTGGGAGCTTCCCTGGATGGGTCACGAAAATAACTCCCATCCTCCATGCTTTGGTTTTCACTCTCCCCTTCTTGGAAATGAGGATCCTCTCCATTAGAAGAAGAGGGAGGAGGTGGAAGTCCTCCAAGCAGGGCTCTACCGGGCACTCCATGAGGGGCGCCATGAGGAACTCGTTGGGGAACTCCCTGGGCGCCCTGGGAAACTCCCTGGGCGCCGCCCAGAGGATGGGCGCCCAGATGGGGAGCTCCCTGGGCGCCGCCCATCTGGGGAGCTCCCTGGGCGCCCGGATGGGGAGCTCCACGGCGTGGAGCTCTTCGAACTCTTTAGCACGATGCTCCTCGTGGTACTTCTCCAAATTGTGCTCCTCCTTGCCTTGCCAGCACGAGTTGTAAGATTTGCTGGTTTTGGGCTACCAGCTGTTGCATGGTCTCCAACATCTGCTGAGGAGTGGGAGCGGGAGCATTCGGGGTATGGTCATTCGGTGGAGGAACATCCTCTCCCCGCCTGGGGGAGTCTGGGCGCCTGGAAGGGCCTGGACGCCCGGAAGGGCCTAGGCCTGTTGGGCGCCCATCTTGAGTGAGATTATCCTCCGGTCGTCTTGCTGATCTTGTGGTGATCACCATAATTTCTGAAGAAGATGTGTGAAGTGAGAACTTTAGCTTTGATTTTCGTTTCCCACAGACGGCACCAAACTGATGATGCCAAAATAGGGTTTCGGACACCACCGGTCAAGTAATAAATGTAATAAATGCAATAATTAAAGAAGAGAGAGAAGGGATTATAGTGGTTCGGTCAAGATGACCTACGTCCACTTCATAAAGGCAGAGATTGCCTGTGGTGTTTTACTTCCTCAATGATTATTACAAACTAGAGGAATACAAGCGTCGAAGTGAATAAAGAGAGATCCATCCTCCTTCAAGTGCTGGTGGGGCTCCTTGATTTATAGTCCTCCCCTAACAGATGGGGACGACTCTTCAGCAACGTTCGTCCTTGGAGCCCTCGAACTACCCTCGCGCTGGAGGAGGCAGGTGAGGAACTGCCCTCGCGCTGGACGAGGCAGGTGGGATATTTCTCCGCAGGACCTGATAGGAGCGGGATTGCTTTCGAAGCAACGTGGCTGCCCTGACTTGGTCTCTTCGTGGGCTTGGACCTGAGCTTCATCCTCATGGGTTGGGTCATTTGGGCTTGACTCATCAGATTTCGTTACCATTAAGTTTGGTTATTGGAAAAAGAAAACGTGCCCGGACATCGTGTATGGTGACTCATTCAAAAAGACAAATAAACTAGAATGATATTTCAGTTCTGTTTATCTTGGCCGATTGATTCGCCTGAAATTGTGTTCTAAAGAGCCATGTCAGAAGTTTCTATCCATGATCCACTGGTTGCTACTTGGTTGTAAGTTTATTGGTTGAGGGCTTGGATATTGGATGGAATGCGTATGGGTGTGTAAGTCTTTACAAGAGCATAAAATTACCGTCCTATATAGTTACCGGCCTGATTTGATGCATTGCATCAGTCATGGGACCTTTAGCAACTTGGCTAGGTCCATAAAATTTGGAATCAGTGCTAGCCTCCATGTCTCTAGTCAAGTCCCAAAAAGGACGACATGGAATAGAGTGAGAGCCGTCTAGAAAAAAAAAAAGAAGAAAAAAGAAAAAGGCTACCTACTGCTATAGTGAGAGATGCCGCGGATAGGGCTACCTAGAGCAGAGTGTGAGCCACCTCAAGAGGGGAAAAGAGCTACCTACTACCAAAGTGACAGTCGCCGAGGACGTCAGTTGTGGAAGCATGGTGGTCTGTTATGGCCCTATATAGTTGTAGGGCTTCATTTTATGTGTTTCTATAGTCAAGTCCAAAAGTCGAGATGATATTGATTTTTCACAGTAGGATTTAATCAAGTGTGGACCCCACCCTATGTGTTCACTTCTCACTCACTAACTATTTCCTTTTTGTTTAACTTACTTTACCAGTGATGTGAAGTAAATGGTTAATTCAATAGACAATAAAAAGAAACGGATCGCATCGAACAATACTAAGTTTCAAAAATCACCTCTTCCTTCTAACCAAAAAAAGAAGTTAAAAAGATACTCTCTCATGCTACTAAATAACAAAAAAAAAAAAAAAAAAGGGTTGTATATGGGACGGGCTGCGCTGGGCCGAGGAATGTACTTGCTCGGCCCGAGTTCTAAATTAGAAGTCTTTCCCTGGCCTAAGCCAAGGATGGGCCAGAAGTTGCTTGCCCAAGACCGGCCAGCCTGGAACTGATGAAGCCCAAGCATAGCCTGAGTTTAACTTATATAATAACAAAAAAGAAAAAAAGAAAAAGAATTTCATATAACGTCCTAGGTTGTAGCTCAACTAGTCCTGTCATATCACCTTATATGAGAGGTCATCTGTTTGAGTTCCCATGCGCTCGCCCCCTCCTCCCTTATAATTATTTGTATGTTCGGGCTAGGCTTGGCTTCGGACTCTCTCCAATTGAGTCCTAGAGTGACGCATCTATTAAACGAGCCAAAAAAAAAAAAAATCGAAGCCTAGCCCAAGTGGGCTAGCCTAGGTTGGGTAAAGTGAATTTACCATACGGGCGATTTATCGCGATTTGATATTCTTGCATTTAAATGTTAACCAAACGGGCGATTTATCACGATTTGATATTATTGCATTTAAACATTAATTATACATGCTCATCCATCATTGTGTGGACCAAAGCCCCGACCCGTAGCCCTACCAAGATGTAAAAAAAGGCAAAATATAAGAAGAATCCGTTTGTAGGTTTTCCTCCGCTTAGAGAAGAGGAAATCTTGCAAATGCGCAATTACCGCCGTATACATCAGCGGTTCGGCTGCAAATGCAAGTTTTTCTCCTCTCAGACTGGAGGAAAACTTGCAAGTGCGACTTTATCGCCCATATAAGCATCGGTAATGCTGTGTGGGTGCCCAAATCCATTCCAAGCAGGCCTTTCCATTTCTTTTAACAAAAAACTAGCAACACACTTAAATTTAATATTCTCTTAAAATTTCACTATTAGATAAATAAATTGAATAAAAGAATTTATTACTTTGGAAAATGGCTTTGGTCGTCCCAAAAGTTCGTTCTTATGGAAAAAAAGACAATGGAGAAATAAATAAAGAAAATCTTTTCTTAATAGGGCAAAGTAATGTGTAACATGAAAACAAAAGAATAAAGCATATATATATATATATATATATATATATATATAGTAACGGAGGGTGTCCACATTACTTTGGACCCCACCTTAATTACCCAAAGGCTTCGAATACAAAAAACCAAAGTATAGACCATTTTGGACTCCATAAACACTGACTTTTAGGTGCAATTTCTCATGCCACTGAATGAGAAGAAAAACTTTGGCTGTTCATGGACTAGGCTAGGCCGAGGAATGTCCAAAACATCCGACTTCTAAACTAGAAGCCTAAGCCTGGCCCAAACTTAATGTGCTGACCCTAGAATGAGTATTTGTTGTTGTTGTTGATGATGGAAGTAAACCACCTATGTCAAATTCTCATTGGCTTATGATATGTACAAACAAAGTCTAGATACATGCAGGTTCCCAAAGATTGTTTTAAAAAGCAGGCCTATAGAGACTGGCTTTTCAAGAAACCAATACAGAGTACCATTCAAGGGGGAAAAAACCCAATACAGAGTATCATTGTGATATCCAAATTCACGCAATCACGCCTATATTCGATCATATTGCAGATACGGGCCATGTGGACCGATAGGGATTATTGTTATTATTATTATAACTTGCAAGAGAATCATAATGATATGGTTGATATCAAGGTTTTTAAAACTAACAACTCGGCAACCAACTTGGTCCCCCTTGAGTCTAGTTGACTCATTCAAGGTCCATGGTACTCGGCGCAAATATAGTCCCACCTTCGAGCCTAAAAACGCTTATAGGGTTTTTAAAAATGATAAATAAATTTTTAAGAAAATATAAAATGGTGTCTTATGAGTTATGATTCTAAATTTTAAGTTGTGTTTTAACCATTACGGATGAGTTCAAGTAGTATTAAGTGGCCACATTTTGGTTTTTACCGATACGTAGACAATTATAGATTACTCAGAATCTATAATCTTTGATCTCACAGATGTCTTTGTTGAAATGAAAGTTTTTTTTTTTGTGTTTATGTGTATTTTTATGTTTTATTGCTTCATTGCTAATTATTTTCCTTAGTTACTAATGTTTAGGAATTGTTGAGGCGAGAAGTCAGTACACGTCGTGGTGGTGGTTTCTCCTTCTTGTTCATGGTGCTTGTTGCCTTTCTGGGAATCCTCATGGGGTATCTAATGAGGACATGACAAGAAGCTGCCTCGGGGTGTCTCTTGCATCTTTTTCCTTCTTTTCTTTCCCTTCTTCCTCCACTATCTCATGTCCCACCTCTTTCAAACGGTGAAACTATTTGACTTGGTTATTTTGTTGCTATTGTTGAGAGTCAGTGGCATGATGAAAGAAGACACTTTTTTTTTATTGGGGCTTTTATGAGTTTGGAATTGGGAATTGTTTTGCAGGAATGGGAAGTGATTAGTATAATGCCTTTTGTTGAGGGTTCCTATTAGCAAACTCATGATCGTTATTTGAGTCAGATAAATGTTATGCCTTTTCAATTTAGTTTTCAGTTGGAGAATAAACCATAATAGAATATTTGCCTATCTTGATTGTCTAACTAAAGAAAAGAAATGAGACCTGATTCTGATTTGCCGGAAAAAAAGCAATGAAGATTGTTGTACAAATACAGGTACGCATTGTGCATCATGTTTCCAAGAATGATTACAGGCCTCATAATGGCCAGTGCTAGAACTATTTCCTTGATAGCTGCTGTTAAAACAGTTTGGTCCAACTTGCTCCCCTTTTATTAGAAAGTTAATTGCGTAGGAAATAATGTGGAAATCCTTAATGGTGGTTAGGCTTTAGACTGATAATCTTGCTATATTATTTTTCAGTTTTAGGCCAGGGTAATTGTTGTCAGGGTGGCTGAATTTTAAAATCAATCTTTGGGCTTCTGAATTATGAAATTATGGTTTTACCGATGTCTTGATACATGCTACGGGAGCCATAGTTAACAAAGAATACAAAATGTTACTGTAGTATGGACTGAATTCCACAATTATTTCATGTGCCAAATTCTCTGGAATGCCCTGGATTGGTACTACTACTAGGTTTTTATTTGGGAGCCTGCTTGTGATCACAATTCAAACCCTTCGCACCTAGCTCTTTGAATTGGTGGTCCCCAATTTGATACTCTTGTGAGGCATTGGACTGTTGGATTTCATTATCATTAGGGCCTGTTTCGATAGGCAAAAAATAAAGTAGAGTACAGTTAAATATGCCCTAACAGTCTAAAATTTCAACTTTATTTCGTTTGGATGAGTTTGGCCTAATAGATGAAGTAATGTTGTGAGCTACATGTACTCCATTTCACTTTAACTCTAAATACTTCTATTTCCTTGAGTAAAAGTGAATTCTACTCCAAACCTTAACTTCAAAATAAGCATCCAAATGGAGTGAAGTGAAGTACTCTACTTTAATTTCAACTTACTTCTCTTCACTCTACTTCATATGTGAAATCCACTTTATTTCACTCCACTCATTTATTCAAACAGGCCCTTAAGTTTGGTTATTGGGAAAAGAAAACGTGCCCGGACATTATGTACGGTGTGACCCATCCAAAAAGACAAATAAACTAGAATGATATTTCAGTTCTGTTTATCTTGACCGATTGATTGGCCTGAAATTGTGTTCTAAAGAGCCGTGTCACAAGTTTCTATCCATAATCCACCGGTAGCTTGTTGGTCCTAAGTTCTTTGCTTGAGGACTTGGATATTGGATAGCATGTGTATGGTTGTGTGAGTATTTACAAGAGCCAAATAATAAAATTATATCACACCATTGTCGCGTATTACTTGCCCCATCTTTCAGTTGGGCCACAACCACAGGAAAAGAAAATATACTATCTGCATTGATATACTTGAAGCACAAGTCCCAGCCTTGACATTAGCTGTGGTAATGTTGACACACTCGCGACTCGCGAGTACATTACATTTGTCAGAATTCAATTCAGTTTAGGTCTACTTACGGTTTCAGAGTGTGTGCAGGATCAGGACTACAGTTTAAGCAAAAAGTGGTCTCCTACATGGAGACAGCAAGTGCTTTTTAAGTTCTATATGGCCCACGTGGGCACACATTTGATCAATGCAGCCCCTTTGATGCTCTTATCATCTCACGAACTGATATCAGACCTGATTTTGCATTCATTAAACCCTCACTCACTATTGGATTGAGTCTCAAAAACATCTACAAATAAGATGCCATTAAACTTTAAGGCTATTAAATTAAGAGAAAAAATAATATGGTGGGACTAACTATATAGCTCTCTCATCCATGAGGAGACCTTTCTATCTTTCCTCCTCGCACACATGGGCATTGCATTAATTTAGTACCTACTTCGATTTGATAACCCAAATTCTGGTACATCTCACTTTGTGACCCGCGACACCCACCCTTCACCTTAAACCTGCCAACCCACCCACATGCAAGCGCAAGGTTTATGGATGATGCAGTCTGCCAAAATTGAAACTAAAAAAACCCCACACACTCATGGTTGAGCGGTCCTGACACTTTAGGGCTCTTTTGACATCGCCATTCTTATAATGAACCAAGAAAAACTTCTTTAGCAGGCATTTTGTGAGGGATAATTGAGAGAGGGAAGATTTTTATAGAAGTGCACAAACGGATAGAAAGTGTGTCAAACAAAATTTTTCTTTTTTTATTTTCAGAACCAAAAAACAACGTCAGAATTATGCCAAAAAAGCCCTTTGTTTCTCATACATTGCGCTCAAGTTTTAGTGATGCTCCTAGACCAATTGCCCCACAAGGAGGAAAAAAAATAACTCCACAAAATTTCCCCCATCTACATCCCTCCCTCCCCTCCATTAATACGCACGTGTATGCTCAATTATCCATTTCTTAGCCTGGAATTTGGTAGACTTAAATTATCTTATGAACTTGATTTTTAAGGTTTGCAGTATCTTAAAGCCCTCTTGTTTTTTTTTATAGAGCCAATCTCAAATTTCTGTCATGCATCCTATTTTCAGAGAGAGAGAGAGAAAAGCATCCAAAACAAGGTCGAGAGATGGGATTGTGATGCTGCAACATTAAATGACAACTCCGACGCCAGATTCAACGACCCATGCCAGTGATTTGCCTATGTCACACTGGCTTCTCTACTAGGAAACAACAGCTATTAAGGACAGTGCCTGTCCAAGAATTCATAGGGGAAATCCTTGTTTCCTTGCAGATTATGAAGACCACCTCTATCACCCGAGAGAGAGAGGGAGAGAGAGAGAGAGAGAGAGAGAGGCTACCTACTACTAAAGTGAGAGATGCCGCAGATAAGGTTACCTAGAGCAGAATGTGAACTACCTCAAGAGAGGAAAAGAGCTACCTGCTGCCAAAGTGACAGCAGCCGAGGATGTCAGTTGTGGAAGCATGGTGGCCTGTTATGGCCCTATATGGTTATAGGACTTAATTTTATGCGTTTCATTAGTCATGGGGATTTTAGCGCATCAGTTAGGTCCATAACATGATCTTATACCTACACGCTCCGCCATCTAGATCAGCTGGCCAAAGTTACAGCAGCACCATCCTGATTTCCACGATAATGGGCAGCTTCATTCCTTAGAAAAGATGGAAGAGTAATACCTTTTTTTTTAAGAAAAAAAAAAAAGGAAGAGTAATACCTTATACATGTTTTTTTTTTTGCTAAAATACATTATACATGTTTACCAACAACATTGGCTTGGGCATTTCATTGTATCCGTTGTAAAAATCAGAATTCAGACGGGCAAGAGTGTAATATATGTTTCCACACAAAAACGTGCAGTCATCATCCTGCTCTAAACGTTGGATTTCCCTTGCTTTTAACAGTTCCAACAACCAGGCAATTGCTACAAGAAAGATCATACCAGTGTCAAGATGCTGGCTATTGCAGAACCTAAAAGAGGATGTACAGATATGTTGAATGATAGCTCATATCAGCGGTCTTCTGTATGTCCAGGCATGCTCAAACCATGCTACTTCAGGAGAGTTCAGTCCCCAAAGTGCATCGGTTTAGTAGACGTAGCAGTCAGATCACTTCCTTAAGCCCATGAAATTCTGTATGATGAATCTACTTACAATTGGTAAAGTACCTTGGCTCCAGTTTCTCAAGTGTATGGAGACTGGGCCACGCAGGCACCATCACTCCTGCTATTTTCAGCTTAACATGATGTGAAGGCTTTAGATGCTTAATACTTGTAGAAAGGAACGTAAATTGTTGGAACAACAGACAGCAGCACAGTTGAAAGGTGCTCATTATCACAACCAAGAGGTTGCTGCTTGGAGTCATTTTACCCGTCAAAAACCAGAATGGGGAAGAGTGGGTTAATGTGAAGCAAGCAGCAGGTATTGTTTGGCTAGGTGTTGATCTTCGTTACTGTTGGCTGGGTAAAAATCTTCACAACAATGCAGTTGTAGAAAAATCTCGAGACAATAACTGAAAAGCTTGGAGGAATTAGAAGAATTAGAATAGATTTTTGCTTTTTGTGCATGCAAAAAAAGAAAAAAGAAAAAAGGAAAAAAAGAAGAGCCAATTCAATGTGCAAAATAGACAAACTATACTGCATAACTACAATGACAAACAGGGTTGGACAGAACACTGCATAAATGGTTTACAAGCAGCCAGAGCAATGCATTGGCTGACAACTTTACTGACCTACCACGTGTGATTTCTTAGAATGCGCTTGCTCCACAACCGAAGTGGCAGAAGCGAGAGTGGAAAGCAGCTTATCTTCTTGGGAAAGCTGAAAATACTCAGATTACACTCCAACAGCATTCCCAGATCTAGACCCTAATTGCATGGGTTATATTGAAGGATCACGCAAAAAAGATTATTGATGGCTCCTCTTTAGGGCCTGTTTCTTTACTGAAATTCATGGAATCCCAGTATGGAGAATTTTGAAATTTTCAAACATAGAGGAATTCCTGAATGCTTCCTTGTACTTGAGCATCCAGAAATTCCGCCAAAAATTCCAAAGGGTTATTTGAGACTTGTAGGTGGCTGAAATTTTAAAATGCTTGTGAAGAAACATGGCGATTGCAAATGCCAGAGGACAATATGTCACACCATGTCCAAAAATCCCCAACATGGAAAATTCTTGGCAAAAATTCCAGTAAGGAAACATATCTGGTGTGAGTTCATGTGAATCATCCATTTCTACTTAGTGGACGCACAAACTTCTAAGAAGCTGTATGGATACATGCAAAATAGAATATCTACAGATCTAAATATTGCCAAATTGCATGACAGACCCAGGCCTAAGGCCATGTGTGTTGTAGGTGGTGTTTGGTTGTTGCAAATTTCAATTGATATTAAACTGAAACTTTTATGGGATTTGTAAACCAAACAGAAGATTATAATTCTAGGAAAAGCTCAAAAGCCTATAGAAACATTAAACCATACTAAGATTTCATTAATTAAAAAAACAAAAAAAAATCCCAATTAAATTTTACTTTTACGACCTAAGAACATGATAGTGTCCTACTGCACTGCCACTTCATTTCATAATAAGCACTATAGTTCAAGTAGTTATGAGTTTTGGCTCTAATCCGATAGCTATGTATCTTCAATGTTCATACTTGATTCATCCTATATTAAAATGATAAACATGAGGTGTCTTTTTGGAAGGTCTGGCACTTTTTTGCAAAATATGAGAACCATACTATAACATGATGTGAAATTTTGATGTTGCCCCATCCCACCACCACTACTACTTTGAGAGCCCCAAAGTTGCCCCATCCTTAGTTGTTAGACAAACTTTGATGGATGCGAAATTTTGCATGATCGATTGTGGTGATGGTGGGGTTTTGGTTGTGGGGTTGTCATCTACAAAGCTACCTAAAATATAACCATGTTAAGCTAAAGATGGTACCTTATGCACAAACTTGGAAGAATAACATATTCTTTACTACACAAATTGGGCAAAATCAAGCTATCGTCTCCTCGTGGACATTGCACCATTCACTGGGACTGCTAGTCTTGAAGGCTTTTCTACGTTGGGCAGCACCTCATGTCTAGTCATGCGGTGCACTCATTGACTCTTATGCTGGGTTTCCTTTAATTCAACTACTTTCGGATTAATGAAAGAGATATCTGCAGTGAGAAACTATCTTTTCAGGTAACAGTATATGCTAGTTCCAGAGGACACGGATCAATGTCATTTTTTCCTTTCCTTATTTATTTATTTAGCAATTTAGGTTCATTTATAAGATAAAGAGGTTGGACTTTGTCACCACTAGATTTGGAAGTGTTTAAACTTAATAGTCACAGTGGTTGTCTACTTGTGAATATCTCTATCTTCTACCCATATCAATTATACACTCTTCTTCTAGATGATCATGAATAGATATACCCTCTAATAAATAAAATGAATTGGCTTTAGGAGAGTTGATATAATATGAAACCTCTAGGTCCTGATTTACTTGTAATGCGAATTAAAATACATACATATGTACATATATGAGTCTTTCATATCCGCATGATTAATATATTTTATATGAGGAAAGATCATATCTGTAGTGTTTTTCAAGTGTCACCACTTGACCTGGCAATGAATTCATTGGACAATCATCCTATCTCACATAATGAACTCCCAAAACAATATGGATTCAATTAACGAGGATTTGTCTTCATGCATCACCCGAGAAGGTGATCCATGTAGTTGCAGCTTGTTTTGAATCATTCATGGAGATTAATTACTCTTACAAAAAGAGGGAGAGTGGATTATGATAATGAGAATACTTTAAGTGAATCAATGCATAAAATCCCAAAAGTAGTTTGTTTGAGGTCAATGGTGTGCTTTTTGTAAGTAAATCCAAAATGGAGGGTTCTTGTCTATCATTGGAGCCAGAGAAGATCATGAAATACAGGAAAGGAGCATAGTTAAGATGGACCCAGGGACGAGACGTGATTGAAAAATCATGGATGTGATGGGTCATGAATCCCATTGATTGTAGCAAGAAGGATTGAGCTGGATGAAGAGCAAAGTATGGCAAGAATCAAGGATCAATCAAACACCCTAATTCCTTGCTTGACAGCCTTCCAAAGGCTCCATATAGCAGTTGGAACTTTGAACTAATAAAGATGGAAACATTTCCTTGCAAAAAGTAAAACTTTGGCGATATGAAGGGGATACAGCTTTACCTATTAAGTTAAATTTTGGGTGAACAGAGCAATTGCTGTTCTAGAAAATAGATTAAATCCTTGGATTAATTTCAGATCTACATTTGCCAACTTAAGGGTGGTAGGGTTAGGTCGACTGAGACATTACAGGTGTCAGGTTGATAATACGCCTATATAGGGGTTATTGGCAGTCCAAATAGGGCCTTCGAGATTTCTAACAAGAATACAAATGTCAAAAATCCAGATTGTTCTCTCCTTGCGGCAAATGATAATTCATCTCACCAAATGAATGTCAATTACTCATATTTAAGTTTGCTGCTCTGAACAAAGTGGGAATATTGGATAAAATGACAGTACTAGAAAGTCAAAACTGTTGCGAGAGGTCAGGCACAGTGGTTGTGGAAACATCATCTACAACATTGGTTTGTTAGTGCCGAGGAAGCTAATCCATGAAAACCTGTAATGGACCACGTAGATGTAGATACAAATTATGGATTATTCTGCCACCAAAAAGAAAAGAGAGAATTATTTGAATGACTCTGAAAGGAGCGATGATGAAACTTCTCCAATTTTGAATGAGAATATGTGCTGGATCAAGTTAGACTGACCAAGAAACTGAAGAGGAGGTTGTCTTGCTGAGTGCAGATTTTCATAATTGCATAGATAGCAGTGACAGGTATGATTCTCGAAATGATCAGATGAAATCAGATGGTTGAGCTTGGCAGAGTGGTGGAACTTTCCTTTGGTAACATTTGATGATAAAATGAATTTCTCTTGTTCAAGGTATTATTAATAGAGCCCAAACCACTGCGCCTTTAAAAAAGAAATCAAAGGAAAAAGGAAAGACAAAACTACTTACATCTCTATAGTTTGATTAAATATGATTGTTGCATATGGATAAAGGAAAAGGGTGCTTGATTGCAGAGTAAATATAGTTATGTGGCCCTTTTTGAGGAGTTAAGTTTAGGGTGTTTGAGTTTGATGTTTTGGTGTTTGAGTTTGGTGATTGCAGAGTAAATATTGTCACAGACATCTATTGGTCCTCTATACTCCAGCTGGAACTTTATTTTGCAGCAAATAAATCAAAATTAACTGAGAAACCCAAATCAAAACAAGGAACCATCACAAAGGCTCCTCTAAGATTTAAATTGCATTCCATCTACACTTAACACAATTCATTAGTAAGAATACTCCCATCAACTAAAGTACTAAGCCGCCCGCCATCAAGTAGAAACCGATCCATCAGATTGTTCATCTTCATATTCTCATCGTCTCCAACCGCCAAGATTCAATCTTTCTAGTTTCTACACATCACAGACCAGATAATAAAGGAATAGCAACAGAATCACCATTGAAGTTGAAGAAACAAAATCCATATATAAATCGCAATCAATAAGAGAAACACAAAGCCAATAACGCGTGGTCTTAAAATCAATATATTGACACTGGATTCCGACAAGTATTTTCAAAATTTCTTCTGTTGTGAAGAGAAGAGACATTTGGTCGAGTGTTCTTCTACTATACGAATTCCCAAAACCCTAAAAAAAAAAAAATGGAATACAGAGAAGAAGAACCTGCTGTGATGAGATCCTAATCATCGTCTTTCTTCTTGGGCTTTCGGTACTGTTCTTCGATGTGTTTGGCCATGAGGAGGGCGGTATTCGAAAGCTTCTTGATGTTGGGGACGTTGTAGTTCTGCGCCACGTATATGCCGGTCAAGGTCCCAAGTATGAATGAGAAGCTGCTCCTGATTATTCCCATCTTTCTCTTTCTCTTTCTCTTTTCTCTTTCTCTGTGTGTGGATTGTGGAAAGAAAGAGAGAAGTTCGATTTCTAGGGTTTTTCTGGTTGTGGTGGTGAAAAGAGTTACGAGTAGAGAGAGAGAGCGAGAGCCTGCAAGCTCGAGAAGATTCCGGGTCCTAGATCACTGTTCGAGTTGTGTTTTAGATCGATGAGTGGTTTTTGAAATAGTCCCTGCAATAAATGGTTACAAGTAGGTTCCTGAAGTTTAGACTATTTGTAATTAGCCCCTAATTGACTGAGAGATCTTTGAGCTACTGTATGCGGAGTCTAGCTCTATCGACCTACTTGGCCCGGTTTGATCAGTGCAGCCTTTTGATTATCTTATCATTCAATGATCAGGAATCATGCCTGATTTTGCATTTTAATGAACCTTAACGTGCTGTTGCATTGAATCTTAGAGAAATCTACAGGTAATATGTTATTTGACTTTAAGATTATTAAATTAAGGACTAGGACAATTTGGTTGGGATGATTTTTTTGGCTCCCTCTTATACGAAGAAGACCTTTCCATTTATTTTAAGTGCGTCCCACGAGCTGGACTTTATGTAAGCAATGTGTAGTATGCTTGTTGGAGAGTATTCTCTAATACAAAATGCCTATCTTACTCTGTGTCCGAATTTTTAAGATTCATTTGCCTTTTTAACAAATTTATAGGGATATTTACCACAAAAATCCCCTTAAATAGGGTAACTGCAGTTGATGACCTTAAATTTTTATAATGATTGTCAACGACTTCCGACCCAAATTATCTCTTCTTTTTTTTTTTTCCAGTTTTGCCCTTTTTTTTTGTTGATGTCAACATTACCGGTTCCCTATTCTGTCATGAGTAATAGACATCAACAAAACATTCGTCGACATCAACATAAAATTGTATTGATATTAACAAAAATGCTCAGCTATTACAATTAGTGACCCTGTGAATTTGTTGACGTCGATAGAAGATTCGTCGACATCAACATAAAATTTTGTTGATGTCAACAAAAATACACAGTTAACAGTATGAGTGACCCTGTGAATTTGTTGATGTCGACAGAAGATTCGTCGACATCAATATAAAATTGTGTTGACGTCAACAAAAACGCCCAATTAGCGTCAACAAAAATTGAGTTTTTTGTTTGTTAGGGTTTTGTTAACATCGAGCAATCTCACACTCTCTCTCTCTCATTGTGATTGAGACAAAAGGGGTAGGGCATTGATCTCCCTCTTCTCCTTCCTCTCTTTCTTCTATTCTATTATTGCTGTTGATTTGAGGATGAAGAACGGTTTTTCAACCCGGTCCCACAACAACTTATGCTAGCCCATTTCAACTCTGAGTTTTTTTACTCTCCCATGTCATTTAGTTTTGACAAAGGCCGAGTCAAATACAAGGGAGAGTTTTGAGTCACTTTATTTAGTAAATTTCAAATATGCATGAGATTTGGAGTCAGCAATTTAAAAGTAATGCCTGAAATATAATTTGAAGCTTATATTTGATTATTAACATTCGATATTTAGAATAACAAATTTTGTAATGTGTAATATCTTTTTCTTTTATTTTCCTTGTTATAATGTTTTTCTTGCATATATAAATTTATTAATTTAAATTGGCTATCAAGAAAATATCAAAATAAATGCATACTTACATTTTACAAGTACTTGACCTATTTTTAAATATTTTAGAATTATTTAAAAAAAAAAAAGATGAATCTCTTGAACTAGAGCTGCACAGAACCGGACCGCAGACCGGACCGGACCACAAAATCGGACCGGACCAGACCGGATTTGCGGTCTTAGTGGTCCAAATCCGGTCCGGTCCAGGCCTTTTGTGGTCCGGTTTAAAATAATAATTTTTTTCATATTGATGAGCCCATGAAGCATTAGCCCAGCACCCATTTGTAAAATCCATCATTCATTCATTTGACATTTGCCCACTTTTTAGATATGAGGTGAAAATGAAAAAAAAAATGGAAATCGGTCCGGACCACTTTAAGTGGTCCAACCGAACCAGACCGGACCACTTATAAGTGGTCCGGTCCGGTCCTTCATTTTAGGCCGGACCGGAAATCCGGTCCTTCATTTTAGGCCGGACCGGAAATCCGGTCCGAAAACCGAACCAGAAATCCGGTTAATCAGCCCTAACCACCACGCCGCGTTGACTTTGAGATTAAGCCCAAGTTGCGAGTTTTCCTACCTCAGTCCATTAACATTTTTTTCCTTTCTTCTATATAATTAAGGGAAATATTCAAGTGAGAACTAGTTCTCACCTATTATATGAAAACTTTTTTGCAAGGCCTATCTAGCAAACCATCCAAACCTAGCAACAAATAGGGAACTCCTTGATAGTCATTAATCCCAATGATTGGCACACATCCGAATGGACTGAACCGTTGGATTGAGTGTTGAATAATTTTTTTGAATATGAAGCCATTAAATTTGTGGGTCACGGATGAAGGGATTAGGGGCATGTGTTTGGGGTCAAACTTGATACTTGGGGCGGTCTCAATTAGATCTTTCCATCCCCCCTAGTCCCATCCCCAAATGGGGCTCACAATTGGACCCCACAAAAAAGTTCTCACATAATATGCGAGAACCGTTCCCAGCTGAATATTACCCTATAATTAAAATAAGGGGAGCTCTATTGGCACCACGGTTTTTGTTCTTCCCACCGCGAAAAAAAAAAATATTTCCTAAACTACCCCTCCCCCTTTCTCCCTCCTCCTCCTTCTCCCTCATCCTCCTCCCTCATCTTCCCTTCCTCTCCCAGCCTCCACCCTCCCTCATCCCCTCCCCCCCCCAAGTCGCCGACGGGGAGGGAGCCCCGGCCGGCAGTCGGCTGGCCTCCCTCCCCCTCCCCCTCTCCCTCTTTCTTCCTCTCTCCCTCTTCTTTCCCTCTTCTCCCTCTCTCCCTCCCTCTCCTTCCCTCCCCTACTCTTCTTCCCCCTCCCCCTCCCCCTCCCAGTCGCCGGCGGGGAGGGAGATCGGCCGGCAGCCGGGGGCGGAAGGCCCAGCCGGCTGGCCTCCCTCCCCCTCTCCCTCTCTGCAGCAGGCAGCCTACTGCAGCTCGATCTCCCCCCCCCGCCGGCGACTGGGAGGGGGAGGGGGAGGGGGAAGAAGAGTAGGGGAGGGAAGGAGAGGGAGGGAGAGAGGGAGAAGAGGGAAAGAAGGAGAGAGGAAGAAAGAGGGAGAGGGGGAGGGAGGCCAGCCGGCTGCCGGGGGCGGAAGCCCGTCGGCGACTGGGAGGGGGGAGGGGGATGAGGGGGGAGGCTGGGAGAAGGAGGAAGGAGGGAGGAGGAGGAGGAAAGGTAGTTTAGGGAAAAAAATTGTCTTCTATTGCAGTGAGGAGAGAAAAATTTGTGGTGCCAATAGCACCACTCTTAAAATAACAGAACTAATGTGTGCTAACATAAATCCATCAGTACCTAAGGCCCAATTCACAAAATCCAAACTGCTCAACTTTCTAACCTCCTATTTATAGTTGCTGCAGTTCCAGGCCCACTTAATATAACTCCATTAATGCAATGGACTGGACTCAACTATTCTCACACCTCCCCTTTTAGGACCCTTTTCTGGAATTAGCTAAAACTCATGGACTTGGACAAATCTCCTTATGATTTGCGGGGGTCGTTTCAACTTTCAAGCGTGGGAAGATTGATCATGAACTCCTGCTGCAATCTGCCTCTTCTCTCTCTATATGTGGTAACCCGGATCGTCTCAAGTGAATGGAATCGAAAGAGGTATTTGTATTCTTGATTCTCTCTCCCATGTATCGCTTTACTTACTTTCGGAATTAGGGTTTTGGATAGAATCACTAAACCATGCTGCAGAACACTATGTTCATGAGCTCGACATGTGGAATCCCAATTCTTTTCTTATTTTTTGATTTAGGGTGTGTTTGGATGCATCCAATTTGACATTGTTTTGAATATTCTATCAGAAAAAGGTATTTTATGTGGGTACGTTTGCTTACTTGGTATTTTGAATTCCTAGGAATTCATTGCAGAGGGGGTTTTCTCGAAAGCGAGAACTGAAGGTTCTGTTGGTTCCTTGGGATGTTGCTAGTATTGTAAGTCTTTAAATAAGTAAATCTCAAATCAAATCAGAAATGGAAAGATTGAACCTGATTGAATTTGGTAGCTGAAGCATGTTCATGACCATCTTGTTTAGCTCACAGAAACATAAGTGTTTGTTAGAGTGTCACCCAATTATAACTTTGTCTTTCCCTTAACCCCTTTGTTGCAGGGATCTCCATTCAAACAAGGTTTTTTTATTTTTTTATTATCAATTATTGATGGCTTAAGTCCCATTCCCTTCAAGGTTGATGACACTTGCTCTCTAGTTAGTCCTTTATTCTGTGGATTGGCTAAATTGTCCATCGATCTTACAAAATTTATTGCGTCATTGCCTCGATAGATTATGCATCAGATGAATGTGTCTGGATTTACTAATATATGTTTTGTTATGTACTTTATATATTGCTGATTTGTTGTCACTAGGAAGAGGGATGGTTGGAACTGGTTTGTCCCAAACGGGAATATCAATCAATAGATTCTTCAGTCATTTTGCTTCCTTACTGTCTAGAGCCATAGCGATTGTTTTGGAATCCATTCTGGACTAGGATATACATGATCGTTTATTCGATTTCTAAGAGGCGATGGTGTTACATAAAGTAAACACATAGCCACTAATGGCATTGGATTCTTTAGAACCCGATATGCAATTAGCATCGCTGTAGCCTTCTAGCACAATGGGTATCTCTTACAATGCAAACTATAATCTATGGTTTCTTTAGGTATTAAAATACCTGGATAATAGCTGTCCTATGTTCATAACTGGGATTGCTCATATACTTACTTAACTTGCTTACTGATGGAACCCTAATTGCTCAAGGCCTGCAACTCCAAGAAGCAAAGCCAGCTGAGAGACTGCACAGCCTTTTAGTAGAAATTTATTGACAGAAATTGGGTTGGAATTGTCAGGATAGCAGGTGCTCAGTTGGCACGAAACAGGAAACCCCACTACTTGTGCTGACCAGTAACAAATAGCACTGTATTTCTTCAATGGAACGAGAAAATAGGCATCTAAAACAATCAGTGTAATTAACAAGTAAACACACTTAAATTTTATTCATAAGAATCTGAATTGAATTATATCCAGCCTACTGTCCTATATTTATATGAAAATCTACTTACATAAAATAAGTACTTTCTAAATACAACTCCTAAATAAAATAGCAAGTTATCTGAAAAAAGAAGAAGAGAGATTTAATGGAAACGGCATATCAACAGTCAAGGCAACAAAAAATGGTGAAGTTGCCAATCGACAATCTCTTGTGGTTGGGCAAGGTTGGGACCCGTTTTAGACCCTATAAATATCCCACAAGGCCTGACAAGCTTGCTTCATAAATTTGGATAAATCTGAGCTTAAATATGGGCCTGGGCTGGTTGAGCCTGATGCTAGATTGCATCACTTACTGCATGAGTTATGTCAGGTCTCTTACAATTCATAATAAACATAAGGCACCCAATAGCTCAAGAGTAATTTAATTGAGACACTTCCTCTTTTTTTTTTTTTATAGATGGTTTGATATTTGGATTAAAAGGAGTGGACACACCATGACTTTCATATATGTCAAACCTTCGAAGCAGTTTCTCACTATATTGAGATTGTGATGAAATAATACATTCGAACTGTCTATGGATTTTAATTCCCAAAATCACATTAGCCTCACCAATATACTTAACGTCAAATTTTGAATATAGGTAACTTTTTGTGTTTTCAACATAATTCAAATCATTACCAAATATTAACTTATCATCTACATACAAGCATATAATGATGCAGGAGTTATTAACATGTTTGGAATATACAGTTTGTCCGATTTATTGATTCTAAATCCATCAGACATCAATACTTGATCCAATTTCTCAATGCATTGTTTCGGTACTAGGGCATCCATCGCTTTAAGCGACAAACTGTGGTGGCGCTCAGTTGTAGTGAAAGGTAGGCAACGGTTCGTGTATTAATCTGGATGAGTGCGGATAAAGACATTATTCCAGAAGAAGAGGAAAAGTTGATTTGCTATTTGGAACATAGGAACTTTGATAGGCAAGAGCATGGAGTTAGTAGATGAAATAAAAATAAGAAGAGTTGATGTGACCTGTCTACCGGAGATAAAGTGGAAAGTGATAAAGCTAAGGATCTCACTAATGGCTACAAACTTTACTACGCATGAAAGAACAATGCCAGAAATAGAATAGGTATAGTAGTAGACTTTTAGCGATTTACTTAATGTTACCATTAAAAAAAAAAGCGAATAACTTAATGTTAGAGGAAGACACAATGCATATCATAGTGTCTATGCACCCCCAAGCAGGATTAGATGACAATGGTAAGAGATAATTTTGGGAAGAAATGGATGGTTTAATATGAGAAATCCCAGCTAGTGAAAATATTTTCATATGAGGGGACTTATATGGGTATGTAGGAACTGATAGTAGAGGGTATGAGATAGTGCATTGAGGACAAAAATTGGGAGAAAGGAATGAATTAGGAGACACTATCTTGGAATTTGCATTAGCATTCAACCTTATAATAGCAAACACCTACTTTAAAAAGAGAGATAATCATTTAATTACCCATAAAAGTGAAACTATTTGGAGCCGGAAAGACTTTTACTTAGAAAACATGGTTAGCTAGCTTGTAAAGATTGTCAGGTTATTCCTGGAGAGAGTTTGACCACACAACATAGGATAGTGATCTTAGATGTTTGCATTAAAAATAGAAAGAGAGGGATAGTAAATAAAATGTGCCCTAAAACAACGTGGTGGGATTTGAAAGGGGAAACTGTTCTATGGGCGGACTGCATATGTAGTCAGCACCGTGGGGCCCACTTGGGCCCACCCTTGATCCATGTATTCCCTTTGATCTCGTCATCCCATTATCCACATTGAACCTTCACTCATTTCCGGATTGAATCCCAACAAAATCTATTGTTAAAACGCCATTAAACTTTTAAGTCTGTTAAATCAAAGGCTAGGGTAATCTAGTGGGGCTGATTGTTTTGGCTTCTCATTTTTCATAAGGAGACCTTTCCATCTACCCCTTTCTCATTGATAAAGATGCATCTAAGTAGGCCCCACTAGCTGAATTGTGTATCGGCAACATGTAGTCTGTTCCGAGGAGACCATTCTCCTTGAAAAGGGAAAGGGCATCAACATTTAAGGATAAATTTACCAAGGGGGGAGAATGGGATTTGGAGAGAAAAAACTACGGTAATGTGAAATCAAATGCCTAAGTATATCCGAACAGTTGCAAAAGAGGTGCTTGGAGAATTAAATGGGAAAAGACACTGTGATACAGAAACTTGGTGGTAGAGTGGAGAGGTCCAGGAATTTGTTCAAGAGAAAAGATGTTGTTACGAAGTTTGGCGGGGGACTAGGAATATGGAACATTATGAAATGTATATGAAGGCATAGAAAGAAGTTATGAAAGTTGTAAGTAATGCAAAGTCCAAAGCATATGATGACCTATATAATGAGTTGGAACAAGAGAGATATTTTCAAACTAGCAAAAATGAGGGAGAGGAAAAGTACAAACTTAGATCATGTTAAATGTATAAAGAGTAAGAGCAAATTTTTTTAATGAAGGACAGGGACAATGCTATAAAAGAAAGGTGGATAGAGAATATTTTAGTAGGTTTTTAAATAAAGATTAGATCGAAGGCTTAAGAACGAGAGAGTATACCTCATGAGTGGGACATACCTTCTACCACAAAATTAGGGTAGTAGAAGTGAAGAAAGCATTGGCAAAAATGAAGATAGGAAAGGCTACAGTGCTAGATGGCATTTTGATAGAGGCTTGAAAATGTGTAGGAGAAATTGGATGGATTTGGTTAACTAGGCTCTTCAATATTATATTAAATACAAAGAAGATGCCAGATGAATGGAGAAACAACATTGTAATACCTATACACACACACACACACACACACCTATATATATAAGAACAAAAGAGACATATAAAGTTACACCATCATGGAATTAAACTTATAAGTCACACTATGAAACTATGGGAGAGAGTAATGGAGAAAAGACTTAGCCAAAAGACGAAGATATATGAAAATCAATTTGGTTGCATGTAATGGAGGTCAACTAGGAATTTATTTTCTCACTTTGGTAATTAATGGGAAAAAGGCGAGAGGAGGAAAAATCTTCATATGGCCTTCATTGATTTAGAGAAAGCCTACGACAAGGTACTTAGGGATTTAATTTGGTGGGTTCTAGATTAAAGGAGGGTTCTAAGAGGTTATATTGAAATCATTAAAGGCAAGTATATTGAAATCATTGAGGGCGAGCCTTGGCGCAACGGTAGAGTTGCTCCTTTGGTGACCTCGAGGTCACGGGTTCGAGGCGTGGAAACAGCCTCTTTGCAAAAATGCAAGGGTAAGGCTGCGTACACATGCGCCCACCCTCCCCCTACCCCCGCTTAGCCGGGGAGCACTTTGTGCACCGGGTGAGCCCTTTTATTAAAGGCAAGTATACGGGAGTGGTAACGATTGTGAAACTACCCTATGGAGAGACAAGTAAATTTTTAGTGATCATAGGTTTGTATTTGTATTAGGGATTGGCTTTAAGCCATATCTCTTTACAATGGTTATGGACGATTCAGCTACTCATATTCAAGAGAAAGTTCCTCGGCGTATGTTATTTGTAGTGATATAGTGTTGGTAGATGAATTAAGAGATGGCGCAAATGCGAAACTGGAGAGATGATAGGAGACTTTAGAATCCAAGGGCTTTAAAATAAGTGGCACTAAGATAGAATATATGGATTGCAACTTATGTGGGGATATGCAAATAACGAAAGCTACCATGATAATTGCAGCTCAAGAGATACCACAAAAAGATTCATTCCGATACATTTGCTCGAAAGGATGGAGAGATTGAGGAAGATTTTGAACGTAAGATGAGAGCGAGATGATTGAAGTAGAGACTTGCTTTTAGAATGCTTTGTGATCGGTGTATACTAAGAAGATTGAAGGGGATATTTTACAAGACAACAATTAGACCAGCTATGACCTATGAAGCAGAATGTTGGCTAATCAAGAAGCAACACATGCACAAAGAGTGTAGCAGATATGATAATGTTGGGATGGATGTATGGTAAAATTAGGAAAGATAGAATAAAAAAGATATATTTTAGGATAAGTTAGGATCAACATTAATAGCGAATTAGTTATAAATTAAGACTAACTCGTTTGAGATGGTTTGAACATGTCAACATAGGCCAAAAATGGCTCCCATTGAAGAAATGTTTTTCTATGCAGGTTGATGGCCCTTCGGGGAGAAGGGGTAGACCAAAGAGGACATGGATGAAAATAGTAGGATAGATCTAAAGAAGTGGAACCTATGCAAAGATTTGGCTCAGGATAGATTAGAATAGAGAAACAAAAGTGATGTAGTAGACCCTTACAGAGTTGGGATAAGGCTTTGATGATGATTGTTTCGGTGCTTGTTTAGACCATTGATGGATTTTATTACCCTGCATACTCTAAGTTCTTGATCTGGTGCCACATAGCCGTCGGGGTTTTCCACTTCTAGATCTCTATTAAGAAATGCGATTTTTACACCTTGCAAAAAAAAAAAAAAATATCGAATTTTACATTCATCTGATAAACTATCATAATATGTATGGAAGCTATTGCTATCTCAACTCTCTGATAGTTGTAATTCTGGTTATTTGGGGATAATTATCAAAGATGTCAACTTCGTCCTTTTGTTTGAACCCCTTAGCAATCAATCAATTTTTTTATTTTCTATGGCCTCATTTAGTCCTAAGTTTCTTTTTGAATATCCACTTACAACCTAATAGTTTAGGTCCCAGGGGAAGACCTACTAAATCCCAAGTGTGATTTGCGAAGTATAGATTCTATTTCATTAATTAGAGCTTCTCTCAATGCAGTATCTAGAGATTGCATAGCTTCACTAAATGTGGAGGGATCATTTTTCTAGAATATAAGTGTAAGAGCTAGGACCAAAGTCGGTTTCCTTTCTAGGTCTTTTGCTTCTGCGTGGTTTAATACTATCTATTTTTTGAGATTATGCAGGCTTTAACTCATTAGAAGTTATCTTTGGTTCATTTGACCTAACTTTGTAGGGATATTCCGGTTCGAAGAATACGACATCTCAAGACTCGATAATAGTCTTTATCTAATCCAAATATGATAAGGAACCTATATGCTTTCCTATGCTCTGCATAGCCTATAAATACTCTAGCGTTTTTTGTCCTATCTTAGTTCTCTTAGGACTGGGATCGCTACTTGATCCAAACACCCCCATATTGGGGGCTCTACCTTTCCATAACTCAAATGGAGTTTTGTTTTTCTTAAAGGGAATCCTATTAAGAATATGGCAAGCTATCTAGAGGGCTTCCTCCCACAAGGTCTTGGGGGAGTCCTTAGCTATTAGGCATTGAGGTTATCATCTTGACTAATGTTCTCTTTTTTATTATACCATTTTGTTGTGGTGAATAGGGGACTCCTTGGTTTTTACAAGTATCTTCAAATTCTTTAGATAAATATTCTCCTCCTCTATCTGATCTAAGCATTTAAAATTTTCTTATTTAATTGATTTTCTACTTCTAATAAATAAATATTAAAATTTTCAAGTGCTTCCGATTTATGTCTTAGGAAATAGACTTGTGTATATCTAGAATGGTCGTTTATAAATGTTATAAAATAATTTTTGCCCCTATGGTTAAAATATTATTTAATTCACAAATATCATTATGTATTAATTCTAGAAGTTTTGAACATCTGTCAACGCTCCTGAAAGGTTTTCTAGTGTATTTTGAATACAAATTTTACAGGTTTTAGGATCCACGTATTTAGGGATTAATCCCAAGTTCATGTCTTTTTGGTAATGAATAATCCACATATCCTAATCTAGCATGCCAAACATCACATGAGACGAGCATGTACACAAAATAAGCAATATTATTATTAATAGAGGTCACATTCAATTTAAATAAACCCTCAGAAATGTAACTCTTTCCTACAATCAGGGACGGACCCACGTATAAGCCAGTGGGTGTGGTCGCATCACCCAAATCTAGAAAAAGCCCATAAGGGCTATGGCCATTTGGCCCATGCACCTGTAAGATGAAACCTGTCGCACCACCCTTTCCGACCCCAAACGAACAAAAGCCCCAGATCTGCAAATCACTTTCTCTATCCCTCTCGTCTCTTCCTTCCCCTCCCGCAGATCCCTCTCATGACCTCGTCTCTTCTTTCCCATCCCAATGTCGATGCCGTATTGGCCATCTAAAATGAAGTCTGGCGAAAATCTCTTGACTCCAGAAAATACCAATCTCTTGGCAATTGGTATGCCTTACAGGACAATCCCTGAAGAAGAGAGCAATTGCCAACCACCATGACATCCATGGGTTTATTTGTAACATAAAGGTTTCCCTTCAAAAACTTCTTGAAATATGGAAAGATTTTGACTTTAAATGGGGTTGGAAGGATTTTGTTGCGATGGAACATAGCAGCATTTTACTTGTTTATTTCTATTGAAGTTTTGGAAATTTGAAAGTTTTCTTTTGAGACTGGATTCTCCTTTTAGGCATTAGTGTTTTATTGGGAAATAATCAGGTGAGAATTGTTCTCACGGTTCAAACCGTGAGAACTATGGGTGGGGCTCACCTATCACTCAATCCAAACCTTGCAATGGACAGGGACCCCCTTGATAGTCACACGCTCCAGTGTTTGGCACCAATATGAATGAACTGGACCGTTGGATCGACTATATACCCATACGAATGGACTGGCTTGTCGGCCATGGATGAAGGGGTTAGGAGCATGGGATTGGGGCCAACCTTGATATTTGGGGTGGTCCCATATAGATCTTTCAATCCCCACCGGTCCCATCCCAAAATGGGACCCCCAGCGGGCCCCACAAAAAAGTTCTCACAGTGACTCCATGAGAACAGTTCTCACTGGATCAAATCCCTTGGTTGAAATACAGATGTCTACATGAATTGGATCTTTTTACTGTTGAAATATATAGGAAATGCTATCAGAGAAAAGAGTAGAAATTTAGAATTCTGTTAGAGATCTTACATGCACTAAAGTGCTGCCTTCTTCTTCACACGACGAGAGAAACAATGTACAAGTTCAAAAACGACACAGTGCTTTGTGCGGAGGGGATAATAGAATCCTGCTTTTTCAAGAAACTTTCTCTCATTTCTATCCTTTACTAGATCCAATCTGGTCCATCCTTTTTTTCCACAATGTACATTTGGGCTGTTAGATATAATTATATAGATCAACCATTGATTTTGAGATTCACTGATGTGGGCCATTTAGTCAGTTTAAACATAGTTCTATTTAGTAAATATCCTGCCTAAGGCCTGTTTGTTTGCAAGACTCTCAGAATTTTTGTTGGGGGTTTTATTAATTCGTTAAACATTGTCACCACATTGTTTAAAAAAAAAGCTCAATTACAATGTAGCATGGAAACTCAAAATATATTAACTGTATATGCCAAAAGTGGCATTTCATAGAACTAGTTTTATGAATTCTCACCATTCAAAAAACACTCAGAATTTTGAGAGGTGAGCAGTTGTGGTTGCTGTTGGAAGTTTTCAATATAAGAAATTTTCAATTGTATATTATATTCTCACCATTCTCTCTCTCTCTCTCTCTCTCTCTCTCTCTCTCTCTCTCTCTCTCTCTCTCTACTTTTTATAACATATTAAAAAAAACTTCAACTGTAGGTTTGATATAGATTTTTTTTTGGTTAATTCTGTGCTTGCAATTTGATGTATGAATGTTCATATTTATGTGCTTCATGTTGTTTAATTTGATGGATGTAGTGGCTTGAATATGCGCAGCATAGTAATTTGAACCTATTCTCTTTTGTTATTGTTAATGTGAAAAAAAAATCTAACAAAAGTTTAGCCCCACCCAAACGAAAATCCTAGGTCCACACTACCTACAATTTCCTTTTTTTCTTAATTACAAATTTATTTGATTCAAAAACTAATTTGAATCACTGTTGCTCAATATAGAACCAAAGACCAAACTGTTCCAAACCTAGGGCACACAAATCACTTCGGTCAAAGTCAGAATTTGCTAGATGAGAGGTGAAGCACTACTTTCACCTTACCAATTACCTTTGTGGTAGAGGAGTTATCCATGTAGTGTTCTTGTCCATCTCCCACAGTCTCGTAGGAGACTAATGCACCTCTGTCATGACAGATGTGTTTGGTCACGCATGTGTCGACCCACCAATCTATTTTGTTGCAAATCATGCTCACCTTTGCCACCACTGCCACGAAGTTGTCTTGTCTTCAACGACATTAGCTTGACTCTTGTTATCGTTTGCCTTGTTGTGGCCCATAAGCAAAACAATTTATTTCTTTTCTTTTGTTGATATCTTTGTGGGGCTTAAGGTTCTGGTTCTGATTATTTCTCTAGTTTTTCTTGTTCTAGAGTACATTCTGTTTTGGTTTCTTCCAATCAGATTTTGTCTCGATCAGGTTGGGCTTTCCCGCATGTTCAAAATCCCTACCCTTATTAGAGTCACGGTCACGAGGTTGTTCTTGCATCTATAGACAGGTATTGGGATCCTCTCTTGTGTTTTAAGGAGGTCCCATAATCCTTCCAAGATGGTGGAGCTTGTGAAGGGTACTGCTCATCACAAATTGTTCGAGTAGGTCCATTCCCTCAAATTGGACTTCATGAATTTGAAAATTTCTTAACTTGGACTATCACAAATTAACTCTTCCATTTGGAATTTAAAAACTTTTTCTACAGTATATTTCTTGGACCTCATATATCCTGTACAATACTCCTTTTGCAAGGCCTCCCATAATTTCTTAGACCTCAGATATCCTGTACAATACTCCTTTTGCAAGGCCTCCCATAATTTCTTAGCAATTTTGATTTTTGCATAAACATCGGATAATTATAGTACCTATATATAAGAAAAATGGAGATATACAAAGCTGTACCAACTATCGTGGGATTAAACTTATGAGTCATACTATGAAGCTATGAGAGAGAGAGAGAGAGTAATGAAGTAAAAACTTATATAGAAGACCAAGATATCTCAAAATTAATTCGGTTTTATGCCAGGGAGGTCAACGATGGAAGCTATTTTCTCACCTAGGCAATTAATGGAAAAATATCGATTGAAGGAAAAATTTGCACATGGTCTTCATCGATCTAGAAAAAGCCTACAACAGGGTAAATAGAGATTTAATTTGGTGGGTTTAAAAAAAAAAAGAATGTTCCAAGAGGTTATATTGAAATTATTGAAGACATGTATGAAGGAGCAGTAACAAGTTTGATAAGTATTTATGGAGAGACAGGGGAGTTCCCAGTGACTATAGGTTTGCATTAGGGGTTAGCCCTAAGCCCTTATCTCTTTGCATCGATTATGGATGAGTTAACTACTCATATTCAAGAAGGGGTACCTTGGTGTATGTTATTTGCAAATGATATATTGTTGGTAGATGACTAAGAAGCACGGACACGGACACGGACACGGGACACGGACACGACACGACACGGACACGCCGACACGGCATTTTTCAAAAAAGTAGGACACGGACACGTTAGGGACACGTTAATAATTAATAATATATCTAATCATATACTAAAAGATACTATCATTTTAACTTTGCAATCAATTTAGCAATCAAATAAGTTATGACCTTTTACAAACAGCCCCCTTTTCGTTTCATTTTTTACTCTAATTTTATTATTTTAACTTTGTAATCAATTTAGCAATCATATAAGTTATAACCTTTTACAAACAACCCCCTTTTCTTTTCATTTTTACTCTAATTTTATTATTTTAACTTTGTAATCAATTTAGAAAACAAATAAGTTATGACCTTTTACAAACAGCCCCCTTTTCTTTTCATTTTTTACTCTAATTTTATTATTTTAACTTTGTAATCAATGTAGCAATCAAATAAGTTATGACCTTTTGCAATCAGCCTCCTTTTCTTTTCATTTTTTACTCTAATTTTATTATTTTCACTTTGTAATCAATTTAGCAAACAAATAAGTTATGACCTTTTACAAAAAGCCCCCTTTTCTTTTCATTTTTTACTCTATTTTTATTATTTTTTTTCCAATTAAAAGAGGCCAGCGTGTCCCCAGCGTGTCCCCTGCGTGTCCCCAGCGTGTCCCAGCGTGTCCCCAGCGTGTCCCAGCGTGTCCGAAATATTAAAAATAAAAAAAATAATCAGGACACTCTTTTGGGCGTGTCCGACACGTGTCGGAGCGTGTCCGGAGCGTGTCCGTGTCCGACACGTGTCGGACACCGACACTCTGGCCCCGGAGAAGTGTCCGTGCTTCCTAGGTAGATGAATTAAGAGATGGTGTGAATGCAAAACTCGAGAGATGGCGGGAGGCTTTAGAATCCAAAGGCTTTAAAATAAGTTGTACAAAGACGGAATATATGGATTGTAACTTCAATGGGCATATAGAAAGAGCTGAAACTACTGTGAGAATTAAAGACCATGAGATACCATATAGTGATTCTTTCCATTACCTTGGCTCTATAATTAGTAAGGATTTGGAGATTGATGAAGATGTCGAACATAGGATAAAAGCGGGATGGTTGAAGTGGAAACTTGCTTCTGGAGTGCTTTGTGATCGACGAATGCCAACAAAATTGTAGGAAAAATTTTACAGGACAACATTAGACCAGTTATGACCTATGGAGCAGAATGTTGTGCAATTAAGATGCAACATATGCACAAAATGGATGCAACAGAGATGAGAATGTTGAGGGGATGTGTGGTAAAATTAGAAATGAGCACTTTCGAGAGCATTTAGGGGTAGTAACAATAGTTGATAAAATTAGAGAAACCTGTTTGAGATGGTTTGGGCATGTCCAACGTAGGCCGACAACTACGCCGGTAAGGAAAAGTCTGGCTATGAAGGTTGATGGCCCACCAAGGGGAAGGGGTAGGCCAAAGAGGACGTAGATGGAGGTAGTAAAAATATATATGAAGAAGTGTAACTTATCTGAGTATTTGGCTTAAGATGGATCGGAATGGAGACAGATAATTCGTGTAGCCGACCCTAACATAGTTGGGACAAGGCTTTGATGATGATGATTATGATTGGATATGAAATTCTCTAAATGGTTCAGAATCTCATTTTCCCAATCAAAATGATCTGATTTTCATTGTGTTTTCTGAATTGTTCCAGCGGGTCCATATTCATTTTCGTTGGGGCAGTCTGTGGACAACCCATATAGAATTTTCATAGCTTTAAGAAGATATTGCATCCTCACCTGCCACCGTTTGACATGTTGCCCTTAAAAATGAAGACCTTGGGGTTCTCCCATACACCAGATATCTTGAATTTAACTGGCAATTAAATACCAAAATCTGCCTAAACTATTGGTTTCTAGGGAATTGCTAGTATTTTAGATCAATTAAATGAGTAAATTTCAAAGGCAGATTCCCCCACCCTAAAAAAAAAAACTGCAAAGTTCTCTCTTTTGGACGTCTTCCCTAGGATATCACGACTTCCTAGTTGAGTGGCTTCACTGGTCGTAAACTCAAGCAGGTGTACTTGACTTGAACCCAAGGACCCTTTCAGAAACCTTGTAGCTTGCAAATAGAGAATTGGAATGGAAAGGTCGGAAAGAGGAAATATGATCAAGATCTTTTGAGACAAGAAGATGGGAAGATCTGATCGCTTGAGAGAGGGAGAGATTGGGGATCAGCGGATGATATCCTAAATTCCAATAGGTGTGGAACAGACCTGTTGAGGCAACGTTCTCTTCTGCAGAGGAGCATGGGAACATTACACAACATTCTCCTGCTAAGATTGTTTTGCAGGGAACGGGGCATGCGGATGACTAAGTGTGAGAGTGAAAGAAAGAGGAAAAGGAAGTGACTGGGCCCAAAAACGCATGCACGCATGCCTGGCCTAGCTCGTTGGCATGCTCACCTTGCCATGCCTCCCCAGCCACCCAATTTTTTTGGAGAAATAGACAGAGATTTGGAAATGAAAATTTTAGATGGTTAATCAATTTGAACACACCCACCCACCCATAGAGATAGAGAGGGAGAGAGAGAGGGAGAGAGAGAGAGAGCTGGAAGACAATTGAATAAACGGGTTGTTTATGGAATCTAATCAGGATTTTCATTGGCATGTTGTTTTTGCGGGAGGATGGATTTTCAAAGTGGCTGAGGATGCTGTGGTATTCATTGGTGCACAGGAGTATGTTCAGCTGGTCAAGAGTAGGGACATTGCCAAAGATACGAGGATGTATTATTATTATTATTATTAATATCTCATAAAAAACATACATCCAAAATAGTAGTGTAAGTTTGAGCACTTGGCAGATTGAATGAAAGGATCAGCCCGATTAAGAAACCTCCACGTATGCTAGTTAGCACTACCACTAGATCTAAGATTCTTCCTAGGATCTAAGCACATCAACCATAAAGGAAGAGCTAAATTTTATTCATTGTGTGAATGAATATCTGAAAGAGAGAAGATACAAGTATTTATAGATACAAATATTTATCTACTCGACTAAGGGATGTGAATAAGTTTCTCTCTAACTCTACTACTGAAGTTAACAAAATTCATAAGTGGGCCAACCTTGTTAGAAAATGGCTCTCAACTTATCTGAATCATGCCAGAATTACACAATCTTGGGCTAGGTGGATATGTAACTGAATGATCCATCAAATGAACCTAATTTCATACAAATTGGAGTTTGTTTGACACCTGAATTGGGATCATCTTTGAAAGAGACAGAACTCAACTCCAGATTTCTATTTTTAACCATTTACAACCAAGACCCCTATTGTACACTAACAATAGAAAATTTCCTAACAAATCAACTTCTTAAGATAAGCAGGCTCTAGAAATATATAGATGGATGGGCCTGCTAGGCTTGGCGATTGTGTGCAATGGCGGGCCCAGGTTTTTCGTTTGGGTGGGGTGGGCAATGATCAAGTGAATAAGTTAAATAATAAAATCGAATCTTGTAAGGTCTTACATAAGGGGTTTCTCGAGTCTCACGGGTGCGACTGCACCCACGTGCTGACACTTGGGTCTGCCCCTGATTGTGTGCCCATGTGCATCAAATACTTGATAAAGTCACAAAAGCAGAGGTGTTATATATTTGGCAAATTGAGCATGCATAGTCTATCTTGCACATGGATGGCACTTGTGTGCAAGAAATCTTATTAGGTGATATTTTTTTTTAGGAATGAGTAGAATGACTGTTCCAATGTCTAGATCATCGAGTTAAAGATCACCCAATAATGGGCTCCTTATGTATTAGAACCTCGTGGTCGGATTTTCATTATTTGAGAATGATGTAAGGCTGATTTTTTTTTCTCTCCTTTTGTGTTTGTAATTGTCACGACCCAAATTCTAGGGCCCTGTCAGATCTCTGGATCGTGATAACTTGGTAATATTTACCATATATTCATCAAGTAATTCACATAAGCTTTTAGCATTCAAATCAAATAATAATTTCATTTAATCAAAGAGTTATAAATACTCAAACTCTAATATGGTCTGTCTGCATCAATAATGTACTAAAACATTAAATAATTTTCCTAATCAATGGCTAATCCCCTTATCCACTAATTATCCTTTGTCGTTCTCTCTTGTCAGCCACGCATATTGAAATTTACGTGCTGATCATCGTTCCGCTCTGTCCCGCCCGCAGCATGATTACCTGAAGGGGGTAACACAACATCAGTACTACTGGTGAATGAATATTCCTAATTACACAATTCACATAAAATATCACATAATTCAGCAGGTCTAAATCAATAATAAAATATTATAGAGATTCTTTCACATACAAATCCGTGCCCATGCACATCACCACGCCTCAAAGGCCTTATCGTATACATGTGTACTGGTCACCATGACCCTGTCTCATCAGACACGTCCACTAAGGACCGGCCATCAAAGTGGCCCATCACGTCCATTAAGGACCAGCTGTTATAACGGCCACCATGGCCCGAAGCCATCTGTCATCCGGACACAAGTCCAACATCCCAAATCTGGACCCAGTGCTCAATATTTCACAAACACACATATCAATTAGAACTCAACATTAATTAATAATGTATATAATCCACAGTGTGGACCCAGCCCCATACACAATTTGTTTCTTAATGTCCCCCTTCTAGTCATCACTAGTATTAATAAATGTAAGGGTGACCCATTCTTCATCATAAACAGAATATTACACAGTGTCATTCAAAATTCCAATATATCAGTCCACATAATTAATCCTAATCTACATAGGGCCTTGATTAATCTCAGTAGAAAGATTAGTTTTCAAACACATATAAAGTCCAGGCTGTCCTCACTTATAAATTCCACCCAGGCCACGTTTACTTACACAGAACCTAGAAACACAAGTGTTTCACGCCTGTAACACCTTGATGTAAAATCTAGTGGGTCCCACTTGGCTAGTCCAAGATCAGTCATCTAGGCCATGGTCGCCCAGGACTGATGTAGCATGCCAACGAATCTGATTCATCTTTGGATCAATCTCTGGGGTCCACAGACTCAAAACGGAATGCACAGCATGTTCACGCCTGCAACTTATTGAGTTCACTGTACAGTGGGTCCCACTGGTTCAAACCCTAGATCTCCAACTACACTATGGTCGACCAAGGCTCCTCTCAAAGATGTGGGGTCTTGATCATTAATCAGATCAATAGATGGGTCCCACAACTTCAAACAATCTGTACAGTGTTTTCTGAAATTTTCACGCCTGGAATTCCTGAATACATTGATCAGTGGGTCCCTACTGATTCAAATATCAATTGTCCACCTACATCATGGTCGACCAAGGATCTTCTAATAGATGTGTGGTCTTGATCCTTGATCAGATCATATAGTGGGTCCCACTACCATCAACGACTATATTGACTCTTTCTCTGATTCGTGCATCAGACTATTACAAAAGTTTCAGGGCCATATGAAATTCATTCAACATAAATTCACTATACTCAAGGTCGTCCATCACCTCTGAACAATCTCCTTGGACCAGGTTCATCATACAGTGGGCCATGGGGTCCCACAGGGCTGTTAGGTGCAAAATATGCACAGAAACTATCATCCGATCTTTTCTTTCACATGAATCATCAATCAAATTAATAAATCCACAATATTCTATCACAGTCCAGAACTGATTGTATTAATCATATTTAAACTATTTACATAAATAGCAATTTCACAACATCTGATGGTTCTCAATTATCTATCTCATCAACTAAAGCATGCATTGGATAATTAAGGAAAATCCACTCACCTCTGATATACGATCGTCTCCTTCGAACGCGAACTTGACATCAGCAGCCTTCTTCTCCTTCTCCTAAATTGAAAACCACAATGGTTTGCTCTCAGAGATTTTCTCCAATGAGGATGAACATGATATAACTATGGTCGTTGGTTCTCTATATATAGAGGAAAGATAGAAACTCCTTATTCCTTTCAAACTTCCTTCTTAGAGTTGTTTTACAACTCCCTTCTTTCCCTCTCTCTCTCACGTGGGATACTTGCTAAGTTTACTAAAAGTCTAGGACTTCTACTTGCATTATAACTTGGGCTCTACTATCATTATAACTTGGGCTCTACTATCATTATAACTTGGGCCAAGCTATAATTAATATACTACCTGGGCCAAACCAATCCTAAGCCCAAGTACTCAGGATATTACAGTAATACTTGTCTTATTCAATAGAAAAATAAATCTTGAGAATAATGGTTCGAGGTAGAGAGGTGTACAAAATTACCCGTGACCCGACCCGAACCGGTGACCCGACCCGTGGGTCAATGGGTGGGTCATGGCAGCAGATTTTCTGTGCCCGACCCGACCCGTGACCGTGGGTACCGGTTAACGGGTCTAACGGGTCGAGTCACCGGGTGACCCGTGAACCCCTTTTTTTTTTTTAATATAGAAGATCAAATTGTTTATGAAAAAAACTTATAGTTAATTGCCTTTTCCCAATTCTGCTCTCATCTCCTCTTTCTCCTTCCTCTTGTTTGTTCTCATATGTGTTGGTATCATCCCACCTTAGATATTTCTTTCAACATATGTCCAAAATATTCTTCAACAACTATTCCAAGTATGTTTTGCAAACACTATTTTTATTTTGAAATATAAAAATTAACTATAAGTTGTTTGTATGCTTGGATTTCATGAAAATATATTTCTTTCACATTCTTATCTATTTCCTTTTGACCCGTGACCCGACCCAACCAACCATGTGACCCAAACGGGTCGGGTTTCGGGTGGGTTTTTCACCCACATAAATTATGGTCGGTCGTGTTCGACCCGAAAACCCGCGGGTTTCGACCTGTGAACACCTCTAGACTTCGAGGTTTTGTTGTCACTTTGGGAAGTCATGGCTTCAAATTCAATGCAACTTGTTTTACCACTTAATTCAACACTTTATGTATATTTTTTTTGAATAGTTAGGGAACCATGCAATATTTGTTCTTTAATTGCCGCCATACTTCATGGATCTAGAGAGGAGAATCCTTCAAAACTACAATTTAAAGCAATGGCTTATAAAAAATTGGAGAGTACCTAAATCAGACAGCTAATGCCTTTCCTAGCTGTGGGATGGAAGCCATTGCCTTCTGTATTGCCTTTACTGTGCCGGTGTGGCATCTTTTGCAAGAAAGACATGAAGGTAAGAATTGCCTCATAGGTTATTTTATCCTACTCAGGTCCAAGATTTCTCCGGTTGAAAAGAAAAAAAAAACAGACTGGGGAAGATTGATTTTGTCTTGGTTGCGGTGGTAGCTTGTCCTCTGAGATGTACAAGGGGGATTTTCATAGGATCTTTTAGAGTTCTATGTCCAAGACTCACATAACTAGTTTGTCCATATGAAGATTCGTTTTCATAGTAAGAACCCATAACCTACATTGCATGCGCACGCAGGCGCGCGCGCCCCCACACACACACAAAAAGGAACCCAAAGCCTGGGTTATTATAGACGTTTCAGACCAGGAGCCAATTGCAAGTTATGTTGGTTGCTGAGCAAGATAGTCTACAAATGATGCTCGGTAAGATTGTTAAGTCTACAAATGATGCTTGGTAAGATTGGTAGGTTACTCTAAGGGAGTACATAGCTAGGGTAAACTTAATGGGAGATTCGAGAAACGTATTGAGGAATGATGGAATCAGTATGGTCCCTATATAGGAGGATTTGGAAGTTGCCTAAGTTTGGTTTATCTTACTTGGGCAATGAAGCTGATGTGTAGTCAGAATTTTTTTTTTTTAATGGTAACAAATTTTATTAATGGAGCTAGAATGGTACAAGAGAACTATACTAAAGCACCCAACACAATCTGTCAAGCGAAGTTAAAGTAAAATCATGTTGAAAGGAATGGCTCGTTTAGGAATTGGAGCAGGAGTGAACGAGGGATGCGAAGGGAAGGAGAGAACTAAGAAACATTCACTTCTAAATTAATTGTATTAAAGTAATTGGGCCACAAAAGGAGATGAATTTTGATAGGGGACTGGGGAAAGGGTGCATGACTTGTTTGAGATGAAGATCACCATTTCAAATTGTTTGTGGTTTGGGATCAAATGAAAAGTGCATGCACGTGAAGGATATTTTCTTTTTTATGTGAAGGTTACGTTCTAAGGGTATATTATGGATGTAATTATGAATTTATTTACATCCATGAAACTGATACACTTCTTTGAGTGCAATTAGTGTTGCATATTTGTGGGGATTGGTGGATGACAATTGATATTGTTTTAGCCAGCTATTGATATGTTAGGTGATGTCAGTGATTTGAGGAAAATATAATATTAAGGTTAAAGATGCTTTTATGGGTGTGCTATAGGGGTGGCAAAATCTAACCTGATTTGCTAATCTGACTGGAACCCAACCAACATTTGACCAGCATGACCTGCCCCGTAATATATAAGGGTGGAGAACCTGACCCGCTTTCAAACAGGTTGGGTTAGGGTCAACCTGCTTAACTCATTTAAATACATTGGTTTAGGGCCAAGCCGATGGGTAAACCCATTCAATCAATTTTGGGTCTAATATTTTGGTAATTAGAATAGTTCATGTCATGTGGAATGAACCAAGCTTCTGTTGGGCTTCTTTTGGCCTGTAGCTTTACTCAAATATAGCCTTAAAATATGAAAGGGCTTGGGTTTAGGCCAGGCTTATATAGGTTGGGTCATGTTAAAGTGATTAAACGCGTTGACGTGCATTGGATGTGGATCAGGTCAGGTTGACCCACGACCCATAGATATTCCTTGTCAATCTGTCCCGTTTGCCACTCCTAGTGTGCAATCCTTAAAAATTCAAGTCATATGATGATGAGTTTTCATGGTGCTTCATTATGATGTATAGTCCCAATGATCCTCTTGAGAGAGGGCTTCTAGAGAATTTTTTGAGGATCTAGATGGAGATCCACTTTGCACATTTTGGGGTAATCTCAAGAGCGTTCATATCTCATAAAAGCTAAGGGAAAGTTATATAATCTTTAATTGGGAGGAACTTTTCCAACTTTTTGATCAACTAGAATTGATTGATATGCTGGTTGTTGGGGGAAGGGCCAGCTAATAATAATTGAGACAACCAGATATCTGCAACTTGGATTATATTTAAGTTTCAAAGGAGTGGTAGGCTTACTTAAATGGTGCTGCTTAATCTATTCCTCCTTGTCCCATTTTGCACAAGGCGCTGGTTCTTTATAAACATTGGGAATTAAGTGGGGCCGTACTGTCTCTGGGTCCGAGAACATGTGGCTTGAACATGGGAGCTTTGTGGGGCTTGTTAGTTCTTGGTGGTGGAGTTTGAGGCAGCACGAATAGGCTTCCAGCTCTTCGAGAAACTCCCACTCCTAAGCAAAAGCTTTGTATCATTTAATTTTTTAGTGTCTTGATGCTAATAGAAAATAATTTGGGTTGCTTGATTCATTGATGGAGCGGAGGTGTCTTTGACAAGAGCTTGTAGCACGGTGGAAGGTGCTCACCATTGCAACCTTGAGGTTGTGGGTTCATGTTACCAATAAAAAATAGAAATAAAGATAAAGAAAATGAAAAAAATGAAGAGGAGGTGTCCTAGTGGAAAGAGTCAGTTTTTGTAACCATTGAAAAGTGCTGTAATAATTTAAATAAAAAAAAACACTTTACAGTATACTATTAATATCTATAATACACTAGCATTCTATTCCTCAACAAGAAAGGGATGGAGTAATAGCAAATGGAATGAACCAAAGAAAAAACCACAGGCATCCAGGACAAAAAAGAAATCTATTTATTTATATGTTTCTTTATTTTGACAGGTAACATGACTCGAACCCTCAACCTCGTGATTGCAACAATGAGAACCTTCCAACCGTGGTACAGACACTTGTCACGAAAGGAGAAATCAATTGGACATTAAAGTCAATGGGAACATGATTAAAAAATGGAATATAAATATAAAGGCATTTGCCATGAGATAACAAATACAAGAAGGAAAGTCTCAAGAAGCTTATGCATAGAGTATTCAAGTACCAAGATGTTACTGGAGTAAAGGCTACTGAATTAACTTGAGAAATCATACAGATATAATGGGAGTCATAGGCCAAAATTTTGGAGGCTTTGAATACCAGTAATTATCAAGAATGTGACATGGCCTTTTCTTTAGTTAGGGGCCTTTTGGATTTTGGAAACTTTAAAAATAAGCTCTTATTTTATGATTTAGAGCTTATTTACACAGTAGAGTGTTTGGTAAACGTCTAATGCACTTTCTATTTTCAGAGCTTATTTACAAATTAGAGCTTTTCCCTCTAAAAAAAAGAAGAGCTTGGGAGGCTGCTTTTTTTAGCTAAACGAATGAAAGTGGACAATGCAAAATTTACAAGTATTTTGACAAAAATGGCCTCATAAAATTTTCAAGACAACGCATGTGGTGGGTTCTACATTGTAATGTTTAAATGGTGGGCCCAATTACCACAATTCCTAAAGGTGGCCCCCACTTACCTCATGAAATAAGAGCTTTTTTTTTCTTATAATTTTACCAAACAGAGTAATTATTGTAAATTAGAACTTAAAAACTAGAGCTTTATTTTAGACATTAATCTAATTAGCCCTTATTAATTAGACTAGAATCTCCAAATGGCCCCTAGAGTTTCCTCTGAATGCCATCAAGGTTTCTGCCTTTGTTAAGATTTTAGTCTGAGCAATGTGAGCTTGACTCATGAAGTATGAGATCTTTGCTTTGGAGCCAGGTTGGATTGGGGTTGTCTTGAATGCCTTCTTTATATCATTTTCTTGCTGGGATACATGACCAAAGCAATCCTTTGGTGAGGTATGGCCTGTCGTATTATGTTTTTAATTCCTATGGATTGAGTTACTAGGGGGAACAGAGTCTTCACATTCATATGATTCAAAATTGAATGGGATGCGAATAAAGGGGTGGAAAAGCTTAATGGGAGGTCGATGGAAGACATGAGAATTTTATGTTCTAATGACAATATATAAACTCGAAACATGAGGCGCGACCAGTTCTGCCTGTTGGGAATTGATCTTTTAAGGAGGGTGTTCTCACGGAGAAGGAACAGAAAGTATTCAAAATGCCCAAGTTGTATCAACAGGCAACCAATATAGGAAATGCTTTGGCGATGAAAATGTTGGATGGAGCAATTGGGAAATCATAATGTCATTAGATTTGAACCTTATAAGTAGTTCCAAAGGTCTACCTGTTTGGAATATAACCTATATTTAAGACAATTTAACAACAGTAAATGGAAGATATGCACCCCCTTTAACTAGGTATAGCCATGTTCAAGTAAAAGTATTTCTGTTGCTGTGAAGTGGACCTAGAACTTCCAGGATCTGTTTAGCCTATGTTGTATATCCTTGTACTATTATCCAATACAACATAGTAATGAGAAGATAGTTTTGGAAGGATTCTTTTTATTTATTTTATAATGGAGGGTGTCCCAGCCTGTTGGGCCAGAATAATCCCTACAGGCCTAGGGGGAGCCGGGTAAATCCCCTGTGGCCCCATTGTGGCAGTGCAGCTTTGAACCCTCAACCTTCGGGTACAAACCGTGGTCCTAGGCCAATTGAGCTACCCCTCGGGGTTAAAATGAAAGTTGTTTTGGAAGGATATTGACTCAACTGGTTGTTCTATGTTATGAGGCTCATGCCTATGATGTGTCAGTAAAGTGCAGTAGATGTGATGGATCAGTATAAATCCCTAAACAACCACCCTACCTTTTTCCCTTCCCCTTGCTATGAAGCAAACCTAGAACATCCAGGATTAGTGTAGTGTATGTTTCTAATGTTTTTGTACAATTATCCAATATAACATCTTAAATGAAATAATAGTTGGAAGGATATCCACTCAACTGCTTGTTCTCTGTTACGAGGTCCATGTCTACGACTGTCTTATTCTTTTGTTTGTGTCATCCATGAACATTATTGCAATGCTTTGATACACATTATGAGTGTCAGCACCATGGATACAAATCTGTAGTTCTTTATATGCAGTTTTTGTTTTGATACATTGAGTTTTGATTTTTACAATCTAGTTTGCGATTAATCCCATTCCCCATCGGTTGTGGAATCTTATCCTCCTTTTTATGCAATTTATGAACATTGTGGGAGGTTCTTTTTTTTTTTTTGCTTCTTTTTTTTATTTCAATTGCATCGTTTTTTTTTTTTGACATAAGGTCACTTCCTGAGTTGATTCCTTAAGACATGGTTAGTGAGAAGAGACCAGTGCATGCAGATCATTCCAGAAATTAGGAGGGAGACGGTGGTCAATTAACTTGACTAAGGGGTGTGTAATGGAATGATATTGATGACTTTCTTCCAACTTCGCATTAACTTAGGATTAAGTTCATTGTTCAATTGGATGGTGTTCTGTACCTTATGCTGAGGGCGTGGGTCTGATCCAGTTTACCTTTACCTCTCTATCTGGACCTTGTAATTTAGTTGTGCAAGTTTCTGTTAGGTGCAGTCTATACAGTTTCTGTTTTATCTAGTTTGATAGCATGTCCCATATGCCAAATAAATTGGATTTGATAGAAAGCCTTTTGTTATTTAATTTTCAGTGCAACTTTTTTGCGTGAGTGCCTATCAGCATATCAGCTTTTGGAGTTTTGAACTTTGTTGGTCACTATTCGGGAACCTGATTCAGTCCATGATTAGGTGTGATGCCAGTGTCAAGGAATATGGGTCTTTCATACTTGGACATTTTAGTTTTCCACAGACAGTCATGTTGCATCAAACAATGAGAAAAAATAAGCGCAGAAAACCATGTCCTTAATACACTACTTTTCTGTGGATTTTCTGCACAAATGTGCGCCTGCCATTAAACTTTTCTGTTATGCTGATGATATTTTCTGAAATTTGTTGATGTGAAAACATCCTCTGTTTGGTTCATTCATTGGATATTGTCAACTTTTCCCGCAGTTTATACTTTTTAGACTGATCTTGGATAACCAAGCCTTGACATCGGTAAGAAATTTTGTATTAGTCTTTTTGTTAAGAAAGAAGATCTAACATGTGCTTGCAAAATATAGGGATAATATGCGAACATGTGATGGGTACTTATTGTAGTTTATAAGAGCATATAAAGAACAACAAGAAAATGAAAGGATATGATACTCATTGTAAGTACTGGAATATATTTCTTTTTTACTCACTTTTCATGGTCTGGCAAATTTAAAGAGAGCCAAGCATGTGATAACGGGCAACAGACGAGTGCTTTCAGGCACACATCTGGAATGAACGTGAAAAGTGTTTACCTGCAGGTTTTGAGCTCTGATGCCCTGATACAACATAGATACAACATGGACATGCCAAGGATATGATGGGTATATAGATTTTACAGAAAAGTGTAAAGCATTGGATACAAGATGGTACAATATGTTGCCTATTTTGAAGTATCCAGGTATCATAGCTTTTGAGGTAAAGAAGTAAATGAGCTATTATTATATTGACAAGACTTCTGTGCTGCATTCTGCAACTTAATCTTGTCAATATTGAGTAAAAATACACCAATAAAAACTTGAATACAAGATTTCTGCCACTGCATTCTGCAACTTAATCTTGTCAATATTGAGCAAAAATACACCAATAAAAACTTGAATAAAGATATGGTGCAATTTTTGGTGATAAATTTGGCTAGAATAAGAACTGAGGAGAACTTTGCATTAAGTTTCAGTTGAGTGGGGGAAATGCTGTGATTGGGACTCTGTTGCTCAGTCTCGGATCTCAATCACTTGAAAAAGGCCATCTTAAGTTTACAACTGATATCTTGCTTAATGGGATTTATGATCTACAAACAGAAGCTTTTATGATGTTCTGTTCTGGAGACTTACCATCTTGAGTGACATTGTTTGATCTCATGCATATTGATGACTCTCAGAACGTGTACATTATATTTGTCTAGACTAAATGACTAATATCTGTTATTATGTTCTGTCCATTGATTCGGTTCAGTGCCTAATGTTGTCAGTGGTGAAAACTTAGACCATCCCGTACAGGTGGATTACTTGATAGAAGGGACAGCGGTGGTTATGGGTACTGCTGCCATATTGCCTTTTGGGTTTTGAGTCAGGACGTGGATAAATTTCAACAGAAAGCTCAAAATGAGAAGTTCTGCACTTTCTTTCCTGGTAGCAAAGCTGAAAGAAATGTTCAACAGAGAAAATAGATAATTGTAAATGTTGAGTTGATTTATACTATTCTCAACAGATGCATGTATTTCATCTCCCCAGTCCCCAGCAGTTGGATGAGAGTTCCTAATTCTGAGTTTTCCCTAATATCTGTTTATCAAAATACTTGTTTTACATGTTCATTTGTTGAAAGACATGACACAACTACCAGGGACCCTTTTTTAGCCCATTTGCAAGGATAACCATCTTTCATAAATGTTTAATGCTCGCTTATTGCTATCATTTTCTTCTCTTGGCAATGGAAATATATCTTAGATGTTGTGATAATAGGGAAACAATTGCGTAGCAAAGGCCCAATGATTTATGCGTGGCAAAAGGCATGTTATTGAATTTAGCTAATGCTTGTTTGTTTGTTTTTTTTTTTTAATGGCATGGTATCTCTGTGGTATTTTTACCGGCCTCACACACGACCCCACAACACACGTGTACCACGTAAGTCAGGTGGGACTCGAACACAAGACATGAGGAGCAAACCCACGCCTCAGGCCTGTGAGCCATCACCCAGGTGGGTTCTTTCATTTTCATTTGAATGCTATGCATTTTTTTCATTTTGTTTGGGGTTTTCTAGGTCATCTATAGGATTGTAACCTTTTGACATGGGAGCTGCTGAGGTTTCTTTCAGTGAGAAGGAACGTACAGATGAGACTGGCTTCATTCTGGGTGTGGTTCAGCCTTTAATTACTGCACTTTTAGGTGTGAAATTTTGATTGCAACTTGCACAACTGGTATTTCAGGAAATCTATATGGTGACCATAGTTAACAAAACGCCGAATCATCCGAAGGAAGTACTTAATTTCAATGTTTCTGTCCCTTGCGAAGACATGAAACTTATTAAAATAAGAAGAAAGGAATGTAATTTATGTACCCACCTGGGAGCTGGTGGAGTGGCATAAGCTACCCATGTCTTGGGTTTAGTGGGCGCCACTTGGGAGATTAGTCTTGTTGGGTTAAAGACCTCCGACATCAAAAAAAGAAAGGAATGTAAAAAATTCCTGGAGTAACAGGTTCATATCCACTGCAGCTGGAAAGCATGGATTAAAAGGTATAGTTTTGAAACAAGATTCTGAATACTTTTACATTTGAAAAGGCACTAAAAATTGTTCAGAAACTTCAAGAAATTACGGAATCCTCTTTTTTTTTTTTTGCTTTTACAGTGTTGAAGATAAACTAAATGGGAATATCAATGCAGGAGAATGAGGTTTCAGTAAATTTGAGATGTTATGTTAGGGTTAAGGCCAATACAAATGGCCAACTCATGGTAAAAACCTTTCCATAATGGGCCATACGAGTTGGTTTTGGCTGAATTTTAAAACCATGTTAAAAAGGATATGAAGGAGATCGGCTAAGAGGAAAAAGTAAATAAATAAACCAATTTTTTTAGTACCTGGCGTTTTTAAGAATGTTCCCCTTGAGCTGGTGATGACAACCAAGTAGACTTTGTGTGGGGTTAAAAAAACACTGAAATCAGATAATCTTGGCCCTAGATTTTAAAGCCTTATAAGTTCAGTGGTTATTTATCAGAATCACATCCGAACACTGAGGTCTCATTTATTTGCTTGGAATTGAATTCTTAGGAATTCTAATACATGTATTGCTAAATAGCAGCTAAAATTGAATAAACGAAGAAACTTTCTTCCCCTTAAATAGAAAATGAATTAACGGGGATGAAAATAAATGCCCAGTCTAAATACTAAGAAAGGCAATGGTCCTATTTACAATCGCTACCTTATATCCTTCATCCCTCACTCTTTAATATTCCTTGTTGGAAAACATTTTCCCATGAATTTCTGGGAACTCAGTAAGGAGTGGTTTATTGAATTTGTAGTAGCATTACAGCACACAAAAGATAGTAGAGAAAGAAAACTTTAGGTACCTTGGATCTATGGTGCAACAGGATGGAGGGATTGATACTGATGTAAGTCACAGGATTCAAGCCGGGTGGACCAAATGGAGGAGTGCTTCGGGGGTCTTGCGTGATCGGAAAGTCCCCCTCAAGGTTAAAGGAAAGTATTATAAGGTGGCGGTACGGCCAGCGTTGTTATATGGATCAGAGTGTTGGGCAGTAAAGCATAATCATGTCAAGAAGATGGAAGTTGCGGAGATGAGAATGCTAAGATGGATGTGCGGGATCACAAGGAGAGATAGGATTAGGAATGAGGAGATTAGGGGCATAGTAGGAATAACACCGATTGGAGATAAAATGAGAGAAAATCGACTGAGATGGTTCGGCCATGTTAGAAGGCGTCCAACAGAGGCACCTGTTAAAAGGTGTGAAAGCATGGAGTTTGCCAAGAGTAGGAGAGGGAGAGGGAGACCCAAGAGAAGCTGGAAAGAAACTATTAAACATGATCTTGCCTACATGGATCTAACGGAGGACATGGCCCTAAACAGATTTGATTGGCGTCGTCAAATCCATATAGCCGACCCCACCTAGTGGGAAAAGGCTTGGTTTGGTTTGGTTTGGTTTGGTTATTACAGTACTGGTCATGGTATAGACTCGCTTGTGAGTTTTAAATGCATGTTTGCATAAGCATTAACAAAGTGAGCAATGAAGTGTCTAAGGTGGAGGTCTTGATGAGATCATAGCTGGAGGTGATTTGGTATGACCAACGGGAGATTATTTGATGGCCCTTTGGTGATCTTTGCCCTTAATCCTTCACCTTTAATAGAAGAAGAGCATGGGTTAGAAATCCTAGGAACTGAATCTTGATTAAACAAATAGCCACCTTCGAGTGCTGTATCTCAATTTGTGACAGAATGGCCACCTTCAAGTGGCAGTCATCAAGGTGTACAAAGTTAATTAACAATTTTTGTACTTTTGAGGTCCAAATAATAATCGGGTATGGGTCCAGTCTGGTACAGACTATATATATATATATACCTGAGCCTGATCACCTGAGTAAAATATGTATAATCAATGAAATATAATATAATAATCTGACCCAACTTGGGCCCAGACTGCTTACAGTTACACCTCCACTCACACTCCTTGCCATTGTCCTATTCAAAAGTTTCTCTAGAAGATTCTTGACCCAATCATCTACTTCATTATCGATATTCCCCCTTGAATTAAAAGCAAGGACCTCATATCTTCATCCCTCTGATTTTAATCCACATTGCAACTTGTGAATGATTGGTGTGGAGATTTTTTTTATATCCAACTTTGAGTGAATATATTCTACTCTTTTATAGCTTAAATCCGGAGTTTTGCAGTGCTAACATCTTTAACCGACTCCAACCTTTCCTTCGCCCTTTAAGACCACTTTATTCTACATTAGAAAACAAATGCATCATTAACCAATACTAAGTTTGTCATTAATCATACAACTAACATCCCTTGAATTGTATATAATATGTTTATCATCATAGAACTTCACATGTGAATAAATCAAACTTCTTTGGGGTGGATAAAAATGGAGTCGGGGTCCGCGGGGGGGGGGGGGGGGGGGGGGCAACATCTGCACAACTGTCGGCAATCTGCATTGTGGCTCCAATGTGAATATGTGATTAGTAGCTTAATAAATGTTATTAGAGTACATGGTAATGATGAGCTGGGTGTAATCCGGAAGAAGCAAAAGTAGAAACTAGTTTAAGTTCATTGAGAAGATTTTTACAAAGAAAACCACACACAGCAATTATTGGGTTGAGATTTATTAGATAAACTGGAAAGATTGGAGTAGAATGAGAATAAAAAAGAGAGCACTACTTGAGGGGTTTCCTGCAAGTATTGTGGAGCCAAGTCCACTCCGGCTATAGGCAATAAAAGACCAAAGGAGAAAAATGAAATCCACTGTTTGGGTCCAGACTCCAAAGGAGAAAATGAGACAAGAGTCTTGAGGTGTAAGAGAAGATGGTGTGGGTCCCATCCACTGGCCTTTTGACACACGTGAGTTTGTCCTTTAGGTTCTGGTATATATATAATGAGAAAAATATGTGGGAAGGAAGGAATGCGTTGGTTCCACGCCCACATAAAGAAAAATGAAGGGAAACTAACTAAAGGGGGACTTGATATGGTGGCCAAGCATCTAGAAAAGAGGCAGCTCCAAAAGATTGTTTGATGTCAAGCCTACCTTTCTCGCACACGCACGTCTCTGGTCCTACCTTTTTTTTCCTCTTAAAGAGATAGCATGGTTTGCCTTAAAATCATGAATTTATCAACTTTCATTTTTCATTGATGTAATTTGTAGTTTTCATTTAAAACGTTAGGCTATCCTCCTATGGACCATTCAAAAGATGGGTTGGTTGGTCACCGGCCTCTTGAATGGGCTGTGGACAAAAACACTCAGATGAGATGACCCTGGCCATCTTAACTTTGGCTTTTTTTTTTCCATTTTTTGCTAGTAACTTTTGCTGATTTTCAGCTTCTAAGTTGATGCTTCAGAAGCTTAGATTGGTGTAAGATTAATGCTAGCATATGGACATATCATGGTTAACTAACAACATAAGTTTTTAACCCGTTAAATTTATACATGTATGTAACTTCATCTCTTTTAGACATATGGTAATATTTCTTTTTGGTTTAGGACATCTGTAACAGATCTAGCGCATCTCAAAGGAATATCTTTTAGGTTTCTTTCTCTATCATATCAAATACATATACGGTTATACGTATTGCATAGCTATCAACAAGTAAGTAATTATGGACCTTATGGGAGTATTGTATCAGCTATATATTGTCGGTACATAGACTGATACTACTTGAACCATAGTTTATGTGTTAATACGATACATATTAAGATTAACCCTCTACATCATTCTAAATATTTTTAACTTTTTCAATTTGAGAGTTAAAGAATTTACTGCCAACATGCTTCTACAACCCACAAAACCACCATTTTGACTTATGAGTGGAACAAAACAAGGTAATATCTCCATCATCTTTTTCTTCCTTGGACCTAATGATATGGTTCGTTGGAGATTCCTTTTATTTATATATATATATAATTTTTAAATACATCATTGTCACATGATCTTGAGATTATATACATATTGACTTAATATGGCTTTGGCATGTTAGAAAGAGCTTGAGAAGACATCCAAGTAGGGGGTGATTATTGGCATTTGGCCACCATATCTAACCACTTTAAGGGGGCTAAAAGCTGGCTCATGTCTCATCAAGCATCTTATTTTTGGGTGGAACCGAATCCCTCACTTCTAGGAGAGGCTTCACCATAACAAAAGCATCCTCCCCACCTCCTAATGAAAAGTAGTTTATCATTATACTTTCCATACAGTCTGTTTCAAGGGGCTTCAAAAGTGTGCATCCACCCAACTTTAGGATTTCGGTCTAAAACATTTGGGTGGAAAAGAAAGATGTACCTCAGAGGACTTCCCTCCTCGCGGTGTGGGTCACATAGACCATAAAATAGGAGGGGCCCACCATGGGCCCACTTTGGGTACCCTGCAGACTAAGATTTTTACTATTTCTATTGTTGCAACAAGGGCCGGGCTGCACTGGCCTGGACCACCAGCTTGTCCAAGAACACTACTCCATTTAGTTATAAGGCCCAACTTTCAGCTGGTCCAGGCCTCTGGAATTGAAATTATAAAGGCCCATCCGATGTACAATGATGAATGGTAAAGTACTATAAATTTTGACGCACCACCGGACCTGGATATGTCTCAGATCGACCGAACCTAGGTTCCATGCGTCTCGAAAGCAAGTCCAACTATAAAATGGATTCCACAAAAAAAAAATCCAATTGATTGCCAAATGATATAATTTCATTCATTCATAAAATCTTTTCACCCAATTAGCTCATCTCATCTTCTTATCTTGGTCCCATCTCATCATCAATGAAGTAGTGCTTTTTTTTTTTAAATGAAGAAGGGATGGCAATACCTGTAAATAACTCAAACTTGCTGACCCTTTTTGCTTTTGATGAGAATGGCAAAAAGTTATAAATTTATCCAACTTTTAGCCCTTTTTCTTTTAAATGAAAAAGGGATGGCAATACCTGTAAATAACTCTAATTTGCTGCCCCTTTTGTATTCCCCTCTTAAATCCAAGGGTCGTAAATATCCTTTGGATTTATGTACATAGATCCAAGGGCTTAAAATGTCCCAGGATTCAAAACCTAACTGCCATATTATCCCTTGGATTTATATACATAGATCCAAGGGCTTAAAATGTCACAGGATTCAAAACCTGAGCTGCCATATTATATAGATTTGGCCCATTGCCCAGGATGGGCCGAGCCTCGTAATCAGCCGTTTGCTTGTCGTAGACAAAGGCCCAGTCAATATCGTTGTCACAAATATCATTTTTGAAAATTATTATCTTTGAAAGATGTGGGAATATTTTCAAATTTGGTGTTTTTATCGGGATACTATTTATGAAATACCATGAAAATAAAATAGGTTTTAATGATTTAAAATGAAGAATAAATACAAAACAAACATAACTACGGTTGAAAACTGTTTTTTTTATAGACTTTTCATGATTAAAAAAAAAACAGAGAATTTCTGACTCCTGATCTTGTGCATATTCTATTCTGGAATCACCCCATTTTTCTCTCTATATTTCAAGCTTAATAACATTTTAAAAATACCACAACATTATGAGAAGAAGAACACTAATCCAAGTAAGTATGGCCATTTACCAAAAAATAAAAAAAATAAAAGAGTAAGTATTGCCAACAAATGCATTAATAGTGGACAAAACCATTCACCAATTAGGTCAAAGTAGGCCTGGGCCAGCCCTTGGCCCAGATGTTGCTTTGTATGATCTCTCTCTCCACTATGGCCACCATTAAAAGTAAGCAAACATGGCAGGTTCAAGCAAGGGAGTGTTGTATGAGAATGGTAAGGAGAAGTAGCTTTTTCTATTCATTTACTACCTTTAGGCTTCAAGTGGGTTGGTTTTGCACCCCTTTCATTGCTATCCAATGCTTTGTATTGCTTGAGAACTTTCCAAAGTTTGAGAACGACTGTTCATTGCCCTTTTAACCTTTAATTGGATAAGAAAATTCCTCATTGTTCCTTGGCCACATAATCATACATGTCTTTGCCCTTCATCAAACAAATGCTTCTTGTTGGCACAACGTGGTTGGTCAAAGGCTACAAAACAGGGACTTCATAGCTTTTTGAAGAAGTGAGAAAGATGCATTGCCATTGGTATGTAACGGGACCAGGACAATTGCGTGGACACTACACTGAGATAGCGATTGAAAAGGATAGCAGAATTTCATGAAAACAACCACTAGCTTTTGACCCAATTCCATGCCCACAAAACTTATCTTTTTAAGGGTTGGAAGTTTGGAACGAGTGCTATGGACCTGCTCTCTTCACATCATGTTATTATTCTTTCAAGGAACAAGAGGAACTGGTAATCAATCCTATATAAGATTGAGTTATATTCTACGGCGTAAAGACACTTTAAAGAGGCAGGTTCTCCTAAGCTGCAGTGTGTAAACCGCACATGAGTGAGCACATGTGTAACCTATTTTTGCACTACTGCAGCTTAGGAGAGCCTGGGCTCACTTTAAAATGAGCAATATATATTTGTTGTATTAAAAATGAGCAACATATCGTGTTATATATTGAATCTGATAATTCACTTTTTATGTATAAAATTCATACGGTTGACATATCTATGATGTGCCTTTGTCCTATCCATATCATGTATAGGCATCATAGGTTATAGCATGTGGCACCTGCAAACATGTGAGAGAGAGGTGCACATGCATACACAATAAAAATATATGAATCATGAGTCCCACTGAAGCTGGTCGTTAGTTCAAAGGGATGCATTGGATTTGGACGGCTCAATATTATGTAGTTTGTGTGTTAAAGTCAACCATTTCATCATCACTATCATCAATATTTTCATGACCATTACATCTAATGACATTTGATATCGTCTAGATTTGATCAAATGTTGTTTTCTAGATGTATAGTATAAATTATAAAACTCGATGTTGGCAAGATATTTTAGGAGGGATTTGAAAATAAAATATTTGTACACATATATATCCTACTATAAAATGTCAATTTCTTTTAAAAAACTTTATATTGCATTATTTACATGAAGAAAATAAACGATAATGTAAGCTGCACTTTGTGCCACATAGAATGATCTTGAGATTAAGCAAATAGACCTCTGCCTCATATGGATGGACCTCATTTTGCAAAGCCTCGAACTTTATCATGCTCGAGAGAGACTTGTGCACTCGCTACGATAGGAATGTTGTTTGTAAGAATTCTGAATTATTTTTATCGAGGAGAATTACATATTCTTCAAATGTAGTTGTCAAATGATATGTACATCCATTTACCAACAAAAAAAAAAAATGCTAAGTACATCCTAATATTTGGGAAGTTGAAAATTGAAGAATTCAAAGGCTAAAAGTAACATTTCAGGAGGTAGAATTTTTGGAGTAAAAAATTGGACTCCAAATACTCTATAGACCGACGTTGATTTTAAAAACCCCAACATATAACAGATGAAATTTTCATTAGAAATCCCTCCAAACAAATAGGTCCTTAGTGAGTTTTCTTCAAGTTTTCTGCATTATCTACTAGTTCTAATTTTCTTCGTATAGAAAGAGAGAGAGAGAGAGATATGATCAGTTCGCTTTGCTTCTGGTTTTGATTGATTGCTTCTTCATTGTGTCCTGTGTCAGTTTTATTTTCTAGAGTTGCCAACCACTTCCATATTACCTTTTCAGAGTTGGATGTATGCACTTTGCATTCCCTTTGTAAATAACCTTTCTTGAGTCCTCATTAGGGCTGTCAAACGGGTCGTGTTAACGAATTCGGGTTGCGGGTCAAACGAATTCGGGTTAGAATCACCTCAACCCGAACACGACCCATTAAAAAAACGGGTCAAAAAATCAAACACGAACCCAATTCATTTATTTAACGGGTCACCCGAATACGACCCGTTAACTCGTTAATTTTGAAAAAAATATTCATTAAACTTAAAAAGTATCTCTTTTCTAAATCATTGAGTCATACTTTATGTTTTGAGGCTAGGCTCATTTTCTAAGTAAATGTTGTATCTCTTCTGTTTAAGTGCACAAAAGTTATGTCACCCACACTTTGATTTTTTATATGGTAATGTGATGCACACTTGACAGCATGGCTTTTTGGAGGGTTGTATCGGGTCGTAATGGGTTACCGGATTTATTCGTTAACGACCCATTAATTTAACGGGTTAACGGGTCCGACCCATTAACGACCCGAACCCATTAAGGGGTCACCCAAACCCGTTAATATCGTGTGGGTTCGTATCGTGTTAACGGGTCGTGTGACATTTTGACAGCCCTAATCCTCATTAACACCTTTCCATAGCAGACAAAAGTAGGACCCACTCTCTCCTGATTTATCCTTGGCCCAGAATCATGAGGGACGTTTTCTCTTTGGCCCTACTCAGTGTGCCAGATACACTGACATTAATTTGATCCACTGTGATTGGGAACAATATCAACCCAACTTAGTGGCAGACCTGTGGGGATGGATATTGTTCAAATATCTCAAGACTTCTTTAAGTATAATCGCTCCTTGAAAGCTATTAACAACACCTTTTTAACTCTTATCCCAAAGAGGATTCGGGCCAATAATGTAAATGACTATAGACCTATAAATTTATGCAATGTTATCTATAAAATAATCTCTTAAGTCATTGCCAATAGGCTGAAAGTTATTCTTCCTAACATTATTGGACCGTTCCAAAGTGCGTAGACTGATATCTGATATTTATATTGTTGCTCATTAGGTGATTCACCATTTTAAGATCAGGAAAAAAAAATATAAAGTCATGGGATTTAAACTGGACATGGCAAAAGCTTTTGACCATATGGATTGTGATTTTATTTTGGAAGTGTTGCTAGCTTTTGAAATTAGTAAAAAACTCACTAATTTAATTAAGGCATATATTTATTCAGTTTCCTTTTCTATCCTTTTAAATGGACCCCCCTTGGAAAAAATTGTGTCATTTAGACACATAAGGCAAGGTGACCCCTTATCCCCATATCTATATATTCTAGGTGCCGAAGTTTTATCAACAATATTAATAAAAGCTGAGGAAGAGGGATCCATTCACGGAGTGAGGATAGACAGAGAGGCCCATAGTATATCACATTTGTTATTTGCTTATGATAGTTTTATCTTTTGTAATGCTAACTTGTGTGAGGCTAGGGAAGTTAGGGAAGTTAAGTACCTTCTTTAGGGTTACTGTGTACTCTCGGGACTAATTATAGTGAAATTAAATTTTAATGGTTGCATTTTTTTTAAAATAAAAAATATTTCTTTCCGATAGCTTGGTAAGCTATCCTTATTTATCCTTGTAATATGTATTTTTAGTGCAAAGAATACAATCATTAGATTATATTAAAAAAAGGTTCTAAATTTCCCTATGATATCACCTCCTTTCAAAGTTGAAGTTAAATTTCGAACCAAAATGGAAAGGGAAGTAAAGGAAGCCAAAAGGACGATCAATTCGTCTACTTTCACACTTGTACGCATAGCTTACCAAGCATGGAAATCGGGTTTGAAAAACATAGCCATGCCAGGGTGAGTCAGTCTCTTGAGGAAATGGATTGTAATAATTGAAAACAAAGGAGAATGAAAGCGACTTATGATAACAAATGGTAAAGCAGTGAAAATGAGTTGTCAGTCACAGACTCACAGTTATGAGTTATCATTTCAAGTCCTGTACGAGGCTTCCTCCATCACCCAAAGGTCTAAAACCCTCCTGCTGCTCCACAACACTGATAGCTCACAAATTGAAGAGCCAAATTGACCATTGGGATAATATCAATGAAAGATTAATTTGTAGCTAATTTTTAATTTACAGTTTTTGCAAGAGATAATATTGTTGAAAATAAAATCATTTTTAAATAATAAAATATAGAAATGAAAGTAAAAGATACTTAAAACCTTTTTTTTTGTTCTTTGATAGGTACGTAATGTGATCTGCGCCCACAACCTCATGCCTATTTGTTTGCAAGAATTCTGAGAATTATAGCGGTCGGTTTTGTGAAGTCCTCGAATATTGTTCCCCGCCTTGTTTTTACAATAATATTACTTTGGAAATTGAAATTTTGGTAAGTCTACTGCCAAGAGGGAGATTTCACAGTGCTTGTTATGAATGCTCTCACCCTTCAGACTGGGAATTCAAAATCTAGAGAGACAACAACTGTTATTGCTGCTAGGAATTTCTTACATAAATAGAAACTACTGGTCAAAATTACCTTCAAACAAATGGGGACGTAATGGCCAGCACATTCCACCGTGCCACTGGCTATTTGTTTTCAACCCACATATTTATCCAAGTATTTTATTGTATTTATTATTGGATGATAAGATGACCCAAACCCACAAACCCATGGTTGTAACAATTGCCAATTTTGATCAAGCTGTTGTCAATTTATTGCATTTGCTGTGATAATGTCACTATACATTCTTTTTTTTATTTTTATGATGAATTGAATTTCATCATGATAAAATTGTAATAAGCAATATTCAAGGCAATATCACTTTATTATAATATAACAAATTCACCTTACAAGGTATATTTGCTGTAAGCACCTAACTGAAAAAGGAACATTTCTTTGTATGTTTTTTCTTTGCCTCTAGTACATTCTCACACACCCAAACACTCATGCTACCCAAAGTCTGATCCATAGTTGTATCTATGTTTTAATGAGAAGTAGAAGTCTGGAAATAAATAAGAGAAGACACGGCAATGGGACATATGCTTGATATGGAAATGGGCATCCCAACACTCCTGCCTTTCTTCTCTTCGTGCTTTTTTAAAAATCAAAACAACCAAACTACTCTTTCCCACCCCAATTCATAGTGGGCCTTATGGGCACGTTTGTTCAGCATCCGTAAAACAATTCATGATGGTCCCTTAAATCTCTTTTACCCTCATGAATTAACACGCATCCAGGTGGGATCCATATTTTTCTTGCTATAAATAGTAATGCATTTAGTTGAAAATCAGAATCAGAAAATCGCAGCAAATGAAGATTTCTTCGGTTTCTTTTATGCTGATATGTGCAAAAAGAGAAAGAGGGTTCGCCCCATTTCTCATGGGTTCTCATTTTGAGATGCACATTTCATGTTTACCGGGCAAATGAAGCCCCCAAAAGGAATTTCTTTGCGGAACTTGACAGTTTGACAACTGTGATTAAAGTTTGAACTCCACTACAGGTGAGACAACTTCCTATGGAGTTCTCCATCCGGATCTCAATCTGTAACTTCATTACTTTAAACATCACTAGTGAAGTTGACAGGCTATATATACTCCCATATCTATCTTAGATCACAGATTTACATGTGATTCAAATATAATATTGAAGATTTTGCCCATCCAAATTTCAATATGTAACTCATTACTTTTGACATTTTCAATGAAAAGCTGACAAACCATCCAGGCCGTATCAGTCTAAGATCACAGATTTAGGCGTTGTAATGAATAGTGAAGATTTTGTTAATGTTATATTCATGTAGCTTGGAGATTATGAATTCAACCCTCCGTACTCCTGAATCATAAATTAGTGCAAGGTTACCGTTCCATTCCGAAGTTTAAAGTACATTTGTAAGTTTTGGTCTACTTATAAAAAGGCAAATTGCCGCACCACTTACCATGGATGCAAAATGGATCTAGACAGTAGAAAACCACTCAGGGCTGTTACTGAATATATATAAGAATTCATAGTAAAACCAGCGCCACATAAAAAATATTAAAGATGTAAAAGGTGACGGGTATTTTCAAAAGAAATGAAGGTAAATTCTCTTGATAACTTTTATTAGTCTTTTTTCCGCCTTCACTCTAATCGCTTCAGAACCATGGAACCCCATTTATATTGGCATGACCCTCAGACTGCCAAAGATCCAGGTGGACCCCACTGAAAAACAACAATTGGGCGGCAGAGCACACACAGTGCTCACTCTTTCTCTAATATAAAATGAGAAGGATCAAATAGGCCATGGTAAGTAGGACCCACATGATCCCACACCTATAAAATCTGAGGTAACTACGGCACTTTAATCGTAGGATGACCAATAGCAAAGATTTGTATTGGGGCAATCAACCAGATCAATTCCTCCCTCATAAACTAAAGCCTAAAAAACACTCTAATAGGCTGGACATCCCCTCACCATCAACTTAGATGGCCAAAGTCACCTTAAAAGCCTCCCACCTAAAGCTATTGTAGAATTTATTAATCTCATCTTTTCCATCTTCAAACTTCCAACACGGAAAAAAATCCATTTTAAACTACTCAGAAACACAGATTAGAAAAAACTGATAATAATAAAGCACATGGAAGTACAAACATTGATTATAATCATTGCCATTATCGAGGTTGTTGCAGGATTTAGAATTCCAATTTCGATGAAACTGACATCATTAATAAACAATTGTAGCAATAACACTAGGTAGAAAGAGAAAAGGAAGAGTAGATTTAGCTCTAAAATATGATATTAGGCTTTTTGTCCATACTCAGCATGTTCGCATGCAATTTTCTATATGTACAGATTCCAATTGTATATACACTTCCACTCCCCCTGCAACATGGGGCTAGCATTTCTTTTTCTGTTTCTTATTTGAAAAAAGGCGCTTCCAGGCTCTAATAACAGAAGATTTAAGAATTAAATGGTGTAAAGGTCCAACCAAGGGCCAGAAGATAATGGATGGGAGAAGGAAAAATACTTTGTAACACATGCAACCTAACATAGACCATGTGCTTTGATTGAGGGGTGTCTACAAGCAACATGAAACAAAGCCGGCCAGGACAACATAAGCTTAGTTTGTGCTAGACAAAGAGAGACACGGCAACCTCTAAATTAATTCAAGTAATTGGACGTGTCTGTGAAGGAAAGTAGTAAAACAAATAACTAATTAAAAACCTTAAGAAAGTCAATAGCCAATTCATTGATATGAGAAACACGTAATTAAGAACTGAAGTAATTTAATGCAATAAATTTAGCATTGGGATTGTTAATTGGAGTACAATGAATTGGGTGAATAGTCCATCTGCAAACATCCATTCCAACTGGTGATCCAAGAAAGCATTTCCATAACCTTTGAGGTCTTTTTTTTTTTTTTTGGAATGTTACCTTTGAGGTCATGTTCTGATCCAGTTAGTCAAGGGAGAAGGAATGGGGTGTCGTCGTTGGGCTGTTCAATCAAACATGCCAAGTAAAAGGTCTAAGAAAGATCTGGGTGTCAATTTTTTGATGCTCTTCCATCAGAATATCTGGTGAAAAAAAGTGAGAAAAAGACCCAAGAAAGATCTTCTAGGCTGACCATTTCTTTCTCTTGGCAGGCAGTTGATCCCATCATATCTAACTAGACATTCGCAGAGAATTTGGATAATTAACATTCATTTTCTTCTTGGAAGTGATGGAGAAAAACAGTGACGACAAGTCATAACCACATTGGTTGGCCATTAATGTTCATACGCAGAGAATTTGGATGATTAACATCCATTTTCTTCTTGGAAATGATGGAGAAAAACAGCAACGACAACTCATAACCACATTGGTTGGCCATTAATGTTCAAATCTTATGCAACAAGAAAATGTGGGTAAATACCATGCAGCATCTGTGAAGCAATGTTCATTAAGATATTTCTGTCTTTTATATTGGTTATTGGAATAAGCTTCATGATATACAGATGGATATTATCTCTATGATCCTAATAGCAGAATGAGATTTGATACAAATGTAAGTGTGTGAATGAATAGTAGCAGCAATAATGAACGTTCATAATATGCGTGGGCTTCATGAACACATCATCTTTTCTATTTTGTACAAGGTTACTACAGACAAATTAAATTGCAGCAATACTGACAATGAACCTTATGACCTGCTCATTAGTGCACACCGTTAGAACAATAAGGCTAAAGGTTCTAACCTGTTTTCCAACAAAAGCAGCAGTAGTGTGCATTAATTATCTAAGATGATTACAAGGGAAACTAAGTGATGGGGCAGTTTATGGCACTATCTTTCTTTCCAACACTCTCAAAGAATACACCACCATGCAGTGGCATCCTTAAATTGAAAACCTCTTTCACTCAATTTCTTAATGCACTAACCACCGCACCAGAGGAAGGTGATGGTGAACAAAAACAGCAGCCCAACACAAGAACGTCATAGCCATGGCTTGCACCTTAATGTTAAGATTAAAATGAGAGGGTACCTAGGGAATTAAGGTGATAGCATCATGACCAAGTGCACACAAGCAGACTAAATTTCATCAGTAGAAAAAAAAAAAAAAAACAATTTACCTCAGAAATTTTTTAACTTTTGGTATTGTAAACGAAAAGACTTAACTTAGACATTGCAAAACTTGTTTAAATTTTTGCCAGTTTTGAAAGAGAGTTACCTTGGCTGAAGGCTCTGCCTAGCAGCAGGACTCAATTCTTACTTACAAAATGATATATATATATAATATTTTTTCTGTAAGAGAGTTACACTCGGCTCTGCCAAGCTGAAGGCACTTGATTCTTATTTACAGAGTGATCATATTAAAAGTGAAAGTGAAAAAAGGTATTCTTTTGCTAAGCACTGAACCGGCGTTGTAACTTATGTGCATGTGAAAGCTACCAAGTTGAACCTACTGTGATTAACTTTAAAGACGAGTTATGTTGCCTTGGCATGGGAGAACAAGACAAACATGGCTGATATTATACAACTATTTCTATATTTTTTTACAGAGTTCAACCTACACTGCACATGAATGAGTTCATCAAGTAGGCTTCTCTCCTAGTTGTTCATAGTCATTAGGTGTCCCTTAAGAGACAATGCTTGTGTTTCAATTGCCACGATCACATTAGTTAAACGTTTAATCAGGCATACAGACATCAAATTCATCAACTTACCAATTGAAAACGACGACTGGTCATTCAGAGGAAACTGATAGCTATGTCATTGTAAAGAAGAGAGCAGCAATAGGCATACAAAAGAAGCATAGCATCTATCCTAGCAAATCAAATCAAGTTTCATCAAATTTAAACAAAAATTTGGCGCACAAAATTCTTCTTTAGCTTCTCCTCATGTAGTTTTATAACAAGTAGATATTACCCAAAAGCCAGAGCCACTTCTCATATTAACATTAACACATCATAACACTGATACCCATGTTCAAAAGAAATAATGAGAATTGTGCTACACACCCCCAATTTCTCAAATGTTTCTACGATGAAAACATATTGAAACGAGATGTGCTTGGCGGAGGTTTGCCACAGGCAAGACAATGCAAAGAAGAAAAGAAACAGTGCCACAAAAGACAATCACACTTTCTGAATAAGTTAAAAGATAAGAGATTGTAATAGGTTAAGTGGCACATTCATTGGAGTAAACGAAACATGCCTGTAAACTGGTAAAATGGTGCCCCTCAGCACCTCCAAGCTGATACCGAGCAGAGCTCTCCACTCTGCCAGAAGAGATACAGAGATGCTTGGCGCTTCTCTACATGAAATCCCCTCCCTTGAAGCCTCCTCACCATGTACTCCCCCTGTGTCTCTGTGAAATTACTGAATGGTAGAGGTGAAAATCCGGCTGAATTAAATAGGGCCCTCCATGGTAGCATCTTTTCACCTGCCTGGTGCCGCCCCAACACGACACTCTCAATCCTCGGCTGGAGAAGGGACCTTTCAATCTTGTATACTGCTTCAGAATTCACATTGACAGCATCAAGTGAATCAAATAAAACCGAGTAGGATTGGAGAGCATGGAGGAAGTGTTGGGGGAAAGGAAAATCACTTCGAACACATCCATGGTCAACTGAAACAACAATCTTTGGGGAGACCTGTTTCACTATACGTAGAAGCAAGGGTATCGGAAAATTGGAAGACCCAACCGGGAAATTCACAGCAATTGCTTCATTGTCCGAGAGATTAAGTATTGCTGATGCACCTAGTGACATAATTGTCGACGTATCAATTGCATCGATATTAATCACATTAAATTGGAATGAAATGTTGAGACCATTTGCAAAATGGGTGAGGTTTTCCTGAGTTAGACTGAGCTCCAGAGGGTGGTGGGATGATGGGGATGCAAAGGCAGTTATTTTCAGGGTAGGAGTCCCACCAAGCCTCATGGCAAGCTCCTGCATAAAAGAAGCCCATTGTCCACCAATCCCAATATCAAAATCTATTATGTGAATTCGATCGAACCCGTCAAGAGCCTCCAAGAGCACCTGATTAGAGGTGAAATTCACGAATTGGAGGAAAGGTGATATTTCAGAGAAGACCTTGTATGCACTGATCTTGAAAACAACATCCAGGGGAGAAGCAGAGGAAGCCAGTGTGTTGTTGCAACCGGGAGTGGTAGCAGTTTTGAGAAGCAGCTGCAGGGCCTCCTTGAAGTAGAAAGCTGCCCTCTGTAGAGGCTTCCCAACATGGGAGAGCTGGTGATTGAGCCGCGCCAATATCTCTCGCGCGTGTCCGAAATTCCCACTCTCGACCAGCTCAGCAGCCTTGTAGAGCTGGTCGACCAATGCCTGCTGGTTCCCATTCTCGAGAGAACCCACCACCTTCATCTTCGCCTGCCTCTTTTGGAGGTGATCAGGAATGAGATGTTCATTGACAAAGCTCTGTGGCGGTGGCCGCTGGAGAAGAAGCTCTTGACCCGAATCGGCGAAAGGGGTTTTGGGGAACTGGCAACTGGGGTCGATAACCGTGGGGTGGTGGCGCTTGGGCTGGGGTGGAAGAAGGTGCTGCTGCTCCTGTTGAGTATAAGAGAAAGGCAGCAAGAAAGCTGGGTTTTGATGATGATGATGAGGAGGTGGAGGATTGGCTTGTTGCTGGTTTTGGAGATTGAAAAGCTGTGGTTTTTCATCAATCCCTTCAAACTGTTGCTGCTGGTGATGATAAAATGCACCCTGGGGTAGGGAAAGAGGGAGAGATAGAGGCAGAGCATTACTAGTCGCAGCAGAAAAGATGGGGTTCTGAGGAGTATTGTTGTTATTGCCCCCAAAGAAAGGGCTTTTCAGATTGGAAAGAGGATTGCTGCTGTTCAAAGCAAAATCAGTAGCAGCAGTAGAAGCAGCCAAAGGAGGAGCAATGGAACTCAAATTCACATTCCCCGGCGCTGAAACTCCTCCTTCAAACCCCAAACCCGGCTCCGCAACGCAGTATCCAGGTACCCCACCCTCGAACTCCGACGGCCCTCCGCTGCCGGTCTGCAACAGCTGCTTCAGAGATGGGTCATCAACGTCGCCCATAAACCACCGGAAGAACGAGTGGTCATTCCCCGGCGACACCTCCGACGACTCCGACAACATGTTCTCCCACTCCTCCATCCCAAACCCACCACCTCCGCCGCCGCATTTCTCTCCTCCTCCTCCTCCGGCGCTACTCATCTCCAAGGGGGTCGGAACCGGTTGCAGCTCCGGCGCCCACGCCTCCTTCCTGCCGCCGTCCGTCCCCGCTGCCGCAGCTCCGGCCGAGCTGTCGTCCTGGGAAGGCGGCCATTGGTGGAGGGGGTTGCCGGAAACCGCTGCCACGCCGGCGGTGTCGGTGGAGCCGCTGCTTCCGCCCAATGAAGTAGACAGTATCGATGTTGAAGTTTGAGGGCTGGGGCTCCTTCTCTGTTCCAGAACAGAGGTTGGTTCCGTGCTCCCGAAAAGACCCTCCTTTTTCCACTTCGCTGGTACCAAACCCGAAAAATCGGCCGCTACGTGCAAATCCAAGACCCCCTTCCCCTGCAAGTGAAAGGGCACGACCCTCATCTAAAAACACACAAACCCAACAAAACCAAGAGAGCCAGAACAACTCAATATCACAACAAGAGAGAGATTTTCAGTAAATGATGAGAGTAAGAGAGAGAGAAAAATCTCCACAGCAACTTCTATGGGATTTGAGGGGCTGAAAATGTTGGGAGCATGAACCTCAAATGGGCTATTTTAAACTGTAATGACTGCTCCTTATTCTCTCTCTCTTCCACTGCTCCTGAGCTGGTTTTCATGGAAGAAGGGGGTGGTTGTATTGAGTTTTTTCTGCTGCTTCTTGTTGTGTCTCTCGTGGTTAATGGGGCAGGAGTGCGCCCTGTACTGCTGCCCTCTAGTCCCTATTGTGGAATGGATGCGTGCAACATAAAAAAGGAGTAAAGCGCCCTTTTCTTTCTCAGTACCCCTCTCTCTCTCTCTCTCTCTCTCTCTCTCTCTCTCTCTCTACGCCCTATCTTCTCTTTCGCTCTGCCCCTATTTTGTGTGGTCTTTTTCAGCAGTAAAAAATAAGGTGCGCCGCGAGAGCATGCTGTGTTTGTGCTCCTTATGTTGGAAGAGCTAACATGGGATTAGGAATAGGATTTAGAAGAGTTGTTGAAAGGAAGGTCAAGATCAGAGGAGATCAATTGTGTACAGCCTAGATAGAGACAACTGAAAGATATACTTAGATATACTTAGGTAGGGCTCAATCTTTGTTGAAAATCAGGTGATGGACAATTCTTATCAAGCTGTGTTACAGTAACCTTCCCTTTAATACTATCTCATATGGGGTCTATTTTCTTTGTCAAGGGCTCCCCTATCTCATGTAAGGTCAACGTAGCTCATCAGAGGGTTGGGTCGTAGGCCTCTCAGCCAGGTAAAAATAAATAAAATTAAACAGGGAGAGACATGAGACATCGGACAGAGGGAGTCCCAATCAGTAACCCTCTTATACGGGCCATCCTCAAAACTTTGATAGGAGTTGGACCATCATTAGAACGCCCACCACCTGAATAGTTTGGAAAATCAGTGGGTGTTTTATCACAAATAGCCTTCCTGAAGAATATATGTATTGGCCTATGCAAGAAAAATCTCTGTCTGCCCATCCTACCCAACTCCTTTTAGAATGAAAATTGAGACAGTCCATCACTGTAGCAGGACAGGGGCAGGGATGGACCTACATACATTGATTTGGGGGCAGTGGCCCCGTTGGACCCGGGTATGCTTGAAAAATCTGAACATGCTTCTAAAACCCATTTGAGAACTTTGGGTTTTGACCCCAAAACCCAACTGCTATTTGGGTCTGGCCCCTCAAATAAAAATCTTGAATCTGCTAACAGGTCTACTATGTGAAAAAGAAAAGCCTCAGCTGTGCTCGAGCACCTTCTCTAGCCATTGGAAGGGACGTGTGATGACTGATGAGATGCCGCATCCCATCTAACGCTGGGTGTGCCTCAAGAGTGCACCTGAGGGGGCCATGTAAAAAATAAAACTCTTGAGAGGCCAATACATATAAGAAAAAAAAAACATAAAACTTCTGATCATATTAAGGGGATTTAGGGGATTTTTAAAATTTCCGGAGGGGGATGGTCCCCTTTGCCATCACATGGGTAATTGGCAAAGTTGATTAATACAAATGTCATTCTCTAGTTTCTGTTTCTTTTACCATTTCAGAATTCAGTTGATTTGGGCATTTAAAAGTGGAGTGTGACACTCAAACCTGTCGGGGAAAAAGTGGAATTACCTACAATTTCAAAATAATTTAAGAATAAAGATTATAAAACACTATTGTAAAAAAATAGATGGCAAGACTATTTTTAATCTTATTGCACATTCTCTGTTTCTCACTTTCATATGTTTGCTCATAAATTATGTATTTGAAAAGGACTTCTGTTTTTTCTATCCTTAAGTTATATCGGAAAAATCTATCATGTTTCTATCAGATAAAAAGAAGTTTTTGCAAAATTATGGTAGGGTCATATAAGTTAAGCATAAGGCTATCTTTCTAATAACCATGTTCATAAGCTTCATCATAAGCAACAAAATCTTCTGAGTCCAAACAGTCCAATGTGTGACGAAAGGCCCATGGTTTCATCTTCCCTCAAGATATTAGTACGCTGATAAAGTGACATAAGGAATGGGTTTGCTCCTCACGGCTTGTGTTAGAAGCCGCCCCAAATTTGCCCTATTGTGTTCATGTGGGTTTATTGGGCACCACCCGAGAAATTAGTCTTTTTAGATTAAAGACCTTTAATTAGGAATACCTACATCATAAAATAAAATAAAATAAGATAAAAGAATATTGGTACCTCAAAAAATGTAAGTAGGCAGTGTGACAAACATGTTGCAGGTCTCATTCTCTTAACTATTTCTAGATGGAGATTTTTCTTCTAAGATTTCAAAATCTTTCATAGCTACGGTTTTACTTTCTAAATTTTTGTCATTTTAAAATACTGCAGTGTTTTGTTTTGTAGATTGTAGGTATTATTATATACTTAAGGTCTATTTTATGTTTTATTTAACATTAATTTGCATTTTCTTTAAAAGAAATAAGAAGCTCCTGGAGGACTCTAAGTGGGGTCCATCATACGATTATTTTTTTTACTTTTAAAGCATGGTTAGGCTAAGGCCACTCTAGTTCCTCCCCTCCCCACCCCACCCCTTATTTGTAAGGCCACCATTATCATTTTTCACCACATGGAATTCATTATATGTTACGCTGAAAGGATTTTTTTACTTTTAATCCCCGATGCCTCTACTTGTGTCAAGGAGGGGTCTGGCTCCTTGAGTCCCATTGAGGTCCATCTTAAAAAAGTTTTAGCAGCTTAAGAGATGTCTTCAAAATTTACTCTTCTATGAGCTATCTTACTCATAAGATTGATTGCAAGATGAAAAACACAGATGAAAACAATCTTATACATTACGTGGTGAATCTCACCGTTGGAGTCGATTCTTATTGGAGGAAAGTTTGTAAACATCATATATAAAATAAAAACGCTTATTTTGAATAGTTCGAATTTTCAATAGATCAACGCCATTATTGAATTCTTCTCCTTTCTCAGAAATTTTAATTCAACAATCCGGGTTCTTGCCTTACTCATCTACAGCACTGACACATTATTAAGTTCTTCCAGCCATTGATAGGATTTTTTGCAAATCTAAGTAGGTTGGAAAGGTTGAACTGCTCAATGACATCCAGTGCTAATTTGTTCTCTGGATCTAAATGGTGACAAAGAAATGCATATATATCTATATACCATACAACAGTGTATCTTGAGTGATCTTCATTGTCCCAGAGACTTTGTTCCATCTAAAGATTTTAAATGATTTCTTCACCAGGTGGACTGAAACAATGCATATGACAATGATTAAAGAGTAAATGTCATGTGCATTTTTCCAATCCGGACATGATTATTCACCATGACGAGTGAGGTATTAGATTTTGATCACACTCCCATTAAGGTGTAGAGTTTGATTAAACAATATGGATTGTGTCTCTCAGAAATAAACTGTACTTTGTAGTGAAAAGACGAGAAATTACATAGGCTCTTGGAGCCCCAAAATACTATCAATGGAGTAGAAAGAGGAGAGCTCAATTATCTGAGTGATTGTGTTTCCATTTTCTTTTGTGGGGCATCAACTAAACCTTTAGATCTGCGTGGGTGTGATCATGTATATATACTTTTTTTCGATGTAATGTAAACATGGTCTAAATCTCCACAATCCGACTGTAGGCAACTCTACTCAACTTGCAAGTTCATCAAGCCAAACGAGTGTTGGACAATGACGCATAATTCGTGTTTTGTCCAAGTTTTTTAGTAGTAATCTCTATTTGAAGGAACTTTTAGATTAGATCTTAATATACTAATTAATATAATAAAAGATTTAGAAATATTGTTTTTATAAACATAAAAACGAGCACCCTTAGAGTACAAACAAATTCAATAATGCATAACCATTACACATGTAAACATATGTAAATGACTACAAATGAAATGTGAACGGTCATGTTGGGTTCATGTCTTGTATTCCGCGTTTACCGGATTGATCAATTGGGTTAGCCAGAGACAGGGCTTTAGGTTAGGGGTATTTTGGTCATTATATCGGGACTTTCTTAAGGGCTAAGAAAGTAGAGATTATAAATACGATATAATTTGTAATCCTAGATCTAAAGAGAGTAGAATAGTAAAGAGAGTGGATTCTCTTTGGTCGTGAACGTCGGCACTCTGCCAAACCACGTAAATCTCTCATGTGATTTTCTCTATTCTTGTGTGTGGCTTGATTGTCGATCGTAGCTACTCGCGCTTCCGTACGCACACACACAATAAGTTCTATCAGAGCCCTAAATAGGCCACAAGCTACCTGTATAGTTGCAATATAAACATGGGTTTAAAATGCTATTAAAAGGCATTTATCTGTTACTAGTGGGCCAGTTATATCACTATAATCAGGTGACTCGACCCATGCATTTCCAGACCCCATTTTAATGATTTTGTAAGTGTCTATATAACCATTGAACGGAGGGGCCCTCAAATATGTGGTCACAATGGTGTCAAATTATTTTCTACACCGAATCCATATCAATACTTCCAGATATATATTTCTAACCCTATAATTAGCACGCATCAAAGGGAGCCCCCACTAACTATTATTCACAAGTTTGAAATCGTTTTTTGTTTTTTAGGTAGAATACAAGTTTGAAACTTGCGGTAATTAGCTCATAGCCGGCATTTCGTTTCACACTTGATCACCTGAAAAACTGTTGTTATGAATATATGCTACACAGAACTGTATTTGTTTTTTAGTAGAAAACTCAAAACTGTCTTAGTATTATTCTCAACGAGCTATCTTAGAATTCTTTTACCAAAATAGGAAAAAAAAAAAAAAAAACCTATAACACCATCATCGTTTACTGAAAAAAACTACAACACCATCATCGTTGGACAAAACCTGGATGGTTAGATTACGATATGCTGTCATGACTTTATGATTTGGAGCAGATTGGTCTGTGCACCACAAGTAGAGTGGAAGAATTGTAACCCTCTAATATTTTATTTTATTTTTAAAATTCACTTCACTTTACATGTATTTTTACGTGGAAAGGGAAAATTGCAACGTCAGTAAATTCCATAGAAATGAAAACTTCGGAAGGTTTCCGTAGAATTTAAAAATTCATGTTTGGTGCAAATTTCTTTTCCTTGTTAAATTGGTGTAAATGTTGTTTGGTGTAGCTGTGGATTCCTTATAGAAAATCAATTTTTTTTTATTTGGTGAGATAATTTTTTGAAGAAAAATAACATAACATGTATATTATTTATTAAACATCGAATAATACTTTATTTAAAGAAATATAAAATGAAAGAGTTGTAGGATTTTGAGTTGAAATGTACAAGAGTGAGGAAAAGAGGGAGAAATTTCTCGAGAAAATCCATTTTCCATACCCCCTCATAGGAAACTCATTTCCATCATTATCAAAGAAAATGCCGGCAAAACAGGAAAGCGTTTCCGTAGAATTGTTCCGCACCAAACGCCTGAAAAATGAGTTTTCCGCGGAAAAGTGTTACACAAACATACCCTTTGTCTTTTACTAAACAAGCCTAGTTTTTAGGGAGATTGGTTTGTGTAGCAACGTTTGCTGTCGTAAGAGTTTCCCGGCGCCTTGCTAGAGGCGTTTGGTGCAGCGACGAAATGACTCTATTTCTCCCTTCATCTGTAATGACAAGGACCCACACTTCCTATAGTAGGAAATCGATTCCGCAGATGTTTTCTCTTACACGGCGCTTACCAAACATACCCTAAAACTAGGGTGTGGGTCATAAACGATCCAAAATCAGTAAAAATCGATAGTTGAATTTGTCAAATCTACCATTAATTATTTCAAACTAAAATCCTTATTACTTTCTACATCACGATCAACCTCGGTTGGACCCCGATGGTCGAAGTGGACGATCCAAACCGTCCACTCCGCGGATTCACCTGCAGTATGATTTTTAAAACATTGGTCCCAACATATGTGTAGACAAAGAAAATGAAGAACTTATTAAATTAGTCAGCCAGAAGACAGCAGATTGATTTATAATAAAACATGTAACGGCCGAATTGGGTGGTTCATATATACAATCCTTTTTATATTCTCAAAACTAGCATTCATTGTATTTGGTTCAACACATGTGCATGTATGTAGTGGCCATTGAAGTGTAATTACTGAAAGGACTTCCCATTTCTTGCTTGGTTTATCTGTCACTTTCTTATTTGTTTTGGTTGATGAAACCAAGACTATTAGCTTTGGTAATGTTCCAATCAAGTGACATGCGGGATCCACAAATCAATGATTACCAGCTAATGTAGCAGTGTAATTGGTACATCCTTCTTTCTTCAATGTGGGGGATTGTTAGCCATTCAAGGGAAAATGACTGATTTATTTTGGTTAACTTCACCAGAGCATTGCACTCACTGGCTGACCTACATGTTACAATGCGGGTGCGACCGGCCGCACCCGCGAGATTCCAGAAATTTCTTAAATAGCACCTTAAAAAAATTTATTTTAATAGTTAACTTCTTAACGTTACCATTACCTGCATCACCCAATTGAAAATCTTAGATCCGCCATTGATTGCACTTGCACCCAATACTAGTCTTTAGCCCATTTGTTCATAGTGAAACTTCTACATAAGTGAGGCCCACACAATGGTTTGAGTATTGTTACCAGAAGTGTCTTGGCCATGCGCAAAGCCAATATAGATCCATTATGCATGCATTGATAATTTTCCATATATCATATATCAGTTATATCAATGTGATTTTATTTTCGGTCAAAAAGTTAAAATAATAGTTTATATCTTCTTCTGTTGATCATGGCTTGTGTGAATGATATGTTGAAAGTGTGCCAGTGATTGAATGTGTGAATTGGATAATGGTGGGGTCTCCATGTACGTCCAGTTGAAAAATCTGTATCAATCAGCTGGTAACATAGTCAGGACTCAGGTGGGTCAATGTTTAAATCATGGTGCCTAAATTTCATATGTGACATGAAATGGACATAATATGGTTAGTGTTGAGTACCTTTCCTACTGTTAAGGTTTCACCACAGCCACCAAATATCATGTAAAGAAAAAATAAGACTAAAAAATGTTGAGGGTGTTTGGGTAAAATAGGTCCAATTATTAGAATGAGTGGCTCTAATTGAGAGGAAGGGTCTGTGTTTTGGTGAGGAAGAAGGAAAGGGTGGGGACATGTTTAGGTATGTGGTGAATTGTTTAGGAAAGCCATGATTTGGATGTGTTGAGTGGTTGCTTAGTTTATCCCCATGCCCATGTGATTAAAGGAATTATAGAGAGTGACCCAACATATCACCTTCTTTGCTAAAAACGGCCTCTAACGCTAGTGGTAAGAGGTGTCTGTTCTTTTCTACTTGCCCACGGTTCGAATCTGGGTAAACATGCACCTTTCCTCACTTGAGGCCGTGCCACCTCGCCAAAGGTCAACTCCCCTCACTGGGGGGTTCCCCCACCTCACCTGAGGTTTACTCCCCTCACCGGAGGACTTCCTCACGAGACGGCTAAAGGCCGCAAATAACCCTCCTAATATAGGATACCAAAATAAAAAAGAAAAATATTCAAGTGAGAATTAGTTCTCACCTATTATATGAGAACTTTTTTGCGGGGTCTAACTAGTGACTCATCCAAACCTAGCAACCAATAGGGAACCCCTTGATAGTCACAATCTCAAGGATTGGCACACATCCGAATGGGTTGAACCGTTGGATAGAGGGTTGAATATTTTTTTGAATATGAAGCCATTAAACTTGTGGGCCACGGATGAAGGGGTTAAGGGCATGAGTTTATGGTCAAATTTGATACTTGGGGTGGTCTCACATAGATCTTTTCATTCCCCCTGGTCACATCACCAAATGGGGCCCACAATTAGCCCCTACAAAAACGTTCTCATATAATATGTGAGAATTAGTTCTCACCTGAATACTACCAAATAAAAAAACCCTCTTTGCTCATTCTCTCAATTCTATCTAATGAAAAAGGAGCTCTTTGACTATTTTTCAAATATTACATGTGACAAAGTTTATGGAGTCATTGCTATATTAGATACCATATGAATAATTGAATATTCTAATCCTCAAAAGACCTTTTGTCTTTGGGAAGGCCAATTGTCCTACATACTTAGTCATATGTCCTATTTTAAAAAATAAACACAAAAAGAGCTTCTTAGCATGAAACAGCTTAAAACTAACGTTATCAATAATGTCCATGGCTCTCATGTGGATGACAATCTATGTGGGACCATTTTTATACCTCAAAGTTGTGTTTGTTGGAAAACAAAAGGCGACTCTGTTTTCATCAAGCCACTTAGTAATAAGAGTTATTACTTGCAATCTCAACTTAAATGTTTAAGACCTATTAAATGAAGGGAAATAATCAGGTGAGAACTGTTCTTACCGTTCAAACCGTGAGAACTATGTGGTGGGGCCACCTATTACATAATCAAAACCTTATAATGGACATAGACCCCTTTGATACTCACACGCCCCAAGGTTTGGCACCAATGCGAATGAACTGGACCGTTGGATCGAGTATATACCCATACGAATAGATTGGACTTGTCAGCCATGGATGAAGGGGTTAAAAGCATGGAATTGGGGCCAAACTTGATATTCGGGGTGGTCCCATATAGATCTTTCAATCCCCACCAGTCCCATTCTAAAATGGGGCCCCCCATGGGCCCACAAAAAAGTTATCACGGGACTCCGTGAGAACAGTTCTAACTGGATCACATCTCTTAAATGAATATCCTACATATCTTACCTTTATCCAAAATGGTATCCACCATAAACCAACCACTTACTTAATCCATCCTTTGTCTCCATATAAGTGGACCCATCACATCCAACCCATCTACCCTTTCTGTAAACCCACCATTCACATATTTTTCCAATGAGCCTCAAAAGTTGATAGAGTAGTAAGATCTAATGTGCATCATGAGGGTCCATTTTCATTTAAGATGATCCACGTACGTCTGTCATTAACTACTCATGTGATCCGACAATAATTATGTTATTTATGTAGGCTCTCTCCTTAAGAGTTGATTTGATTGTTAGTCGAAGGACATTTTGATAACTTACGAGTCAATTTCTTATACAAGAAGACTGCATATAGTCTATAAATGAATATTTAACCAAATATGCTTAAAAAGGATCAAACTAATATGAAAATACAATTAGTTTAAGTTGGGAGAATCATAAATTAATATACAGATATTATTCTCTTAATCTTGAAGCACTATCTCTGATTTCTTTTAATTAACTTTACTACAATATAAAATTATATTCTTATGATTACATAAATAGGTTTATCATTCAATCAATTCATTTAATCTGATTTTAATTAATTATCAATTTAAAATCAAAATAAAAATTTATCTGGTGCATCGCACGGGCTTTATGCTAGTTTTTACTTCATTATCACTCACCTAAAGCTTCACTAAAGTGGGAGCATTCATCAATCCTTCAGTGATAATTGGACAAATGCAGGTGTGTGATATAAATATCCTGGATCAATCAAAACCTCTCATGGTGCACAAAAGATATGCATGGAAATCCCCATTTGGACTTCAAGCAAAAGGATCATATCTCTTTTTTTCTTCTTTCATGCATATTGTTCTTGTTTTCTTTAGAAAAAAAGTTCGTTTCAGCTTCTTCGTTATCACCATTGTTATTATTATGACTACTATTAAAGAAGGATACTCCTATGTTCTTTCCTCTCCTCACAAGATTTCCTGCATCCACCAGGCATGCCCAAAAAATAATGCTGTGACTTCACTAGAACACCTTTTTTTTTTCCCTTTCTAGAAGACCTTTTACTCACTTCCCTGCAACAAAGATGTCTGCCAAAAACACAGACGGTTTAAAAAGTTGGTAGAAGAGTGTTGTGCTGTTACCTAGCGACTAGGACATTAAATCATGGGTTTGATCCTAACTTACCAACCAAACAAAAGAGAAACTAGAAAAAGGAAAAGAAATGATGAGTCTCTTTGCATGCCTTGTATTAAAAACCCTGAGTTCAACACTTTGGTTTATTAGATAGATTTTTTTAAAAACAACCTTGAAGTTCGATCGCTTCCAATCTTATATAGACATTGACCTTCAAAAAATCCTAAAGAGCCTCCTTTACTTTTTTAAAACTATTTTAAAGAAGGCAATTGATATTGGCACTCCAAAAAGGGGGGTTTTTGATGGAGGCACTCCTTGCCACACTATGCATTTGAGGAGTGCCTCCATCACTTTTGGGAGTGCCAAAATCACATCCCTTAAAGAATACTCGTCTATTTTTTTTTTTCTAAATTGCTTCTGCCTCCTACCATTTTAAGCAATTGAAAAAAACTAAAATGTCTCTTATTTTAAACCCAAAACGTTGTCATAACTCTAATAACTTAAATGTTATCTAAAATTCCTTTGTGTTAATGATTATACTAGTTCATCTTCAGAAGGAGTTTGATCTTAACATGCCTTATAGTGATGATGATGCTTAAAGAAATTGGATTAGGACTAATTATAATATATTAAAGTCGAGGGCAGCTTTGAATTCAATTTAGACCAGAATTCTTTCAATTTTGACTTTTTTTAATTGAGCCTTGGTAAATAAAACCAAGATTAAAATAATATAAAAGATAAGATATTTGAGCCCATGACCTCTAACCTTTCCAATGAAAACTAACATAACCACCATATCACACAATACTTTTATGGGATATTACCCGTACAACTTCTTTTAAATCTGGCATTTTTCCTAGAACAGGTGAAATCTAAATATTTATTACAGAACTGTTTCGTACAAAAATGGTGCAATATCGCATGACCCTAGGATATTGCATAGGGCGAAACGTGTGATATCGCACTGCCCTAGGATATCATATGGTTCAATGTGTGTGATATCGCATGATGCTATGATATCGTACGAACAGTTTTATAGTAAATACCTAAACTTGGACGGTTCACGGGCGAGTGTCAGGTCTAAAAACCATTGTACGAGAAATATCCCTACTAATTACATATAATTATTTATATAAAGAAATCTAAAAAGTAGGTTCATGGAGAGGGGGGCTCTAGCTACATAGCCGGTGATGAGTATGGGTTATTGTGCTAATTATAATATATTAAAGCCAATCGCTCAATTTTGCTAGATTCCTTCAATTTTCACTTTTTGAAAGGAGCCTTGGTAAAAAAGCTAAAATAAGTAACTTGTGTCATGACCTCTGGCACTTAAAAATAGCTTAATCACTACATCACACAACACATTTATATAAGATTCTATTAGAACAATGTCAAAGTAGTTAGATGAAGTGGAGACCCTAGCCAATGGGGCTTATAAATTTTTTGAACATTAATGTCAATTAGGCTTTATTTATGATATATTCATAAACCTAGTTAGATTTTTTGAATGTTGACTCATATTAATACTATTGTTCATATTTCTTCTTTTATTTTTTTCATGCTTATGCATTGTTTGTAGTTGTCATTTACTATCGGTTTACTAATATATTATAAATTATAAATTATATTTATTTTGTAGTTGGTCATTTACTTACATTTTAATCATATAATTTTTTATTTTTAATATATGAAAACTTAATTTAAATTAATTATTATTTTACTTATTTATTTATTTATTTTGTAGAAACATTATTGGCAGGCATGTCCGTGCTTAGCACGGGTTATTGTGCTAGTATTATTATCAGGCCAGTCATATATAGATCAAGAAATTGTGACCTACAGTTAAATGAATTGGACATGGACTGATCTCGTAACCCCATGCAAATCATCTAGATTATAATCCTAATAAGTAATTTTTTTCTTCTTTTGTGTGATTTGGTAGGTTTTTTAATGTAATATGAATGTATGAATATTATTTTCTTATAAGCCCACAATATTAATTCATGAATTAAGGAGGGATACATTGAATAACACTTAAAGATACAAGAGATTTATGATGTTATATGTGTTGGACAGCTTGGTCTAAGATCGATCGCCTAAGATAGGTTTCAAGTTGGGGGTGTAACCCATTTAATCAAATAAATAAATCTCGTAGTAAAATTAAGAACTTGGATCTGGCTCTTAACATTTTTGAATTTAATTTACATATGGGTGCATAAATTAGTGTGATAAGTTATAACAATCTAACCGCATGATGCTACACATATTAGTTTATTATATTAAATTAATCATAAATACAATATAAAATGAGTATTCTATGGTCAAGTTCATATTATATATATGAGAAGTGTAATAAGTTTGTTGTGGTCAGACAAAATCATATTTTTGCATGACTTATGAATGATGTTCAACACTATATATATAGACACACATCTTTTCTTCTTTCTTATATTCATTTGAGGGTAACAAATAAATTTAATAATTAATCATTAAAAGATTCATTGAGGTATTGGAAGAAAACCAAATAATCAGGTAATTGTTGTATTTGAGAGTCATCTAAGAATCAAAATCGGAATAATTGGCATTTTATTGTTAAATATATACACGCGCATTTATGTCTTACCCGATGTTTGATTGGATTTTGGAATAGTTTGATTTTTTAATCGAATAAAATCCAAATTCAACTAAATATTTTGGAAATCATTAAAATAAGATAATATATTCAAAAATTTGTTAGATCTTATTTTTTGTATTGGCATATCGTTGGATCTTTTCTCACTGATTATGTTTTTTTTTTAAATTATTAAGATTCTGAACTATTTTATTTGGATGGATATTATATCTTATTTTTTTTATCATCTCTCTTTATTATATCTGATAATTTTGATGTGGTTTAGTTATTCAATTGTTTATAAAGATAAGCAATAAAGAATCAGATTTTTATCAATATCAAGAATGGATTACTAAATATTAACAAAAAAATTTACTAAAATTGCCCAATCAATTTCCTTCCATTCCTCAATTTAGTGCCAGTTGCCACAATCAATTTTATATTCTTTGATTTTAGGTCCCATTATCGAGCGGTGGGCATCTTATAGAAAACTTGGTTTTGAGATGTAGAACTGAAGTTGGGAGGAGTTGTTGTGGGACTATCTAATGAGGCACTCCCAAATTTTGGAGGCCGGCTCGGTAAAGTTGATGGAACAGTTGGACATAAACATTTTCTAAAATGAATTTGGCGAGTAAACAAAGATTGAAATCTAAAATTTGAGAGAGACTGTAGTAGTCTTATGTCAATGACACCAAACGGATCCGGGAGTTACGAAGCAAGTTGTGGGAGTGCCGGTAGAGGACACAGAATAAAGTTTGAGAGAATAGAAATGGAGCTCTACATATTGGTAGAATAAAACTACCAGTTCAAGATTTGGAGATAATTAGAGAGAAGTTGTTATAAAGTTTCGTAAAGAAAATTTCTAATCAATTGTTATCAGTTTTTTTTTTTTGGAAGGAAATCAATTCTTCATTATTTTTTTTGTTTATTATTAAAAAAATCTTATAAGTTCTTTGCTAAAAACTCCTAAAAAATTAATGTGATTAATTAATTGTTAACTTAATGTTTATAGGTTAAGTGATGAGTCGTTAGACTTTTTTTATTGAGCCTTAGTAAAAAGTAGGGCTGTACATGGGAGGTTCGGATCGGTTTAACACTAAAACCAACAACCAAACTGAACCTGTCGGTTTTTTAATTAACCAATCCGATCCAACCGATAGAGAGGGTTTAAACCGAACCGAACCTAATCAAACGGTTCGGTTCGGTCAGTTAAACCGTTGTTTTTTATTTTATTTTTTTGAAAATCAGACATTGAAATTTTCAATATGATGATACCCCGTCCTTTGCATTTATTCCAATGTTTAGTGCAAACATAAAAATCTAACATTCTAGTGATTCATATAAAAATGAATTCTACTAAAAAAAGAGAGTTTGGACTAAATGCAAGCGCACAAAAATAATAATAAAGCAATACTTAAGTTACTGTATACGGTCGGTTCGGTTTAAGCGGTTAACCGTGGACTAAATCCGATAACCGAAGAATGTAAGCGGGTTTTATGATTTTCAAACTGTTAACCGAACCGATCTACTATAAACCGATCCGAACCGCCCGGTTCGGTCGGTTCGGTCCGATTTTACGGTGATACCGAATGTTTTGTGCAGCCCTAGTAAAAAGCTAAAAAATATAAAGGTTTAAATATTTGAATTCATAACCTATATCCTTTTAAATAAAACTAACATAACCTAACCATCAAACCACATAATTATTATATGTAAATATTTATAAAAAGAACCTAAAAAATAGCTAGATGGAGCGGGGGACCTTTGCCACATGGGCCATACCCGTGTTTAGCATGGGTTATTGTGCTAGCTTTCTTGATTATGGTAGTTTTTTGGGCTTGAAATAAAAGGTAATTTGGTCTTTGAATCATTTGAAATGATTTAAAAAGCAGTTGAAGATGTTATCAAAAATATATTCCAAGTCAGGGGATCTCTTCACATTTTTTCAAAGGTTACATGCTTTTTTTCATCAATCTATATCTCAAGGTGTTTTTTTAGAACAACCCCTTTATTATTATTATTATTATTATTATTATTATTATGATGATGGTAAACAACCCCTTTATTTAAAGATAAGATAAAATGATAAAATGTAAACACAGCATATAGCCACGTTTTATGCCCAATTCCCAATTGATAAACACTGCCACTTAAGTAAACACTAGCCCAATGACCCGTGCTCAACACGGTATCTCCCTACACTGCAAAATAAATAATCACATATTAAAAAAAAAATCACCTCTTTCTATATGACTAGTTGGGTAAAATAGAAATAGGAAAATTGGAACAAAAATGGTATAGTTACATGGGAACAACTTAAAACACGAGTGGTTTGATGGAAAAATGAGTGGGTAGTTGCATGAGTAGTTACATAACCGTCGGTCAAAATTGAAGCCCCTCCCACCTTAATATACTATAATGGCCCCCGGAATGGGCTGGCCAACAAGCTTACATGCAACATTGCAATCTAAGCTCAGAAGAGCCGTTATGAGAGGGATCCAGGCAATGCCGCAATGATATCGGCCAAAACGCCATATACAAATTCTAAATTTTGGTTCCAAGTTTTTTATTTGGTCTATACTCTATAGGCACTGGCGGAACCAAGGGGGGGCTTGCGGCCCCCCCATAATTTTTGAAAAGCCTCTTCTTTTTTTTTGAGGGATTTTTATGAGTTTTTACGTATGGCCCCTCCAAGATTTCTTAAAACCCCTTTATTCTTTAGAAAATTTTATGAGTGTTTACATATGAACCCTCCAAATTTTCTAAAATCCATTTTTCCTTTAAAAGATTTATAACTTAATTTTTACATATGGAGCCCCATAATTTAAAAAAAAAAAACAAGTATTAAATATTTTGAAGCTACATGCATTTTTCATATGTGGGACCCAAAGAAAAACCACGAACCCACCCACCCACCCACCCCCGCGGAGAATTCCTGGGTTCGCCGCTGTCTATGGGCCCCATTCATATAGATTGCAGAAGAAAAATTCTACCACTCAAAATCCCAAACTTACCAGTTACCAGGGATAATGGGTCTCCCTTTTTCTGTGGTGAAATATTAAAGTTACTGCGGTGTGGCTTTTGTACTCTGGGCCGTGCATAGTACGGTGCACTGGTTGCTGGTCCAGATCCACCAATTCTGCTTCGACATGACAGGCAGTAGAAGATAAATGGATAACAACATTTTGTAATCCTCTTTCTATAAGTACCTGCGTCCTGCATTCATTTTTGCATGGATGGTCTGGTCTGCTCTGTGAACCCACACATGACACACCAGACAGTGGTTTGTAATCCATATACTGTTCCACTTGAGGGAGCAATATTTTCTCTATGTTGCCCAATCTTTGGAAAATGCTCCCAAGCTGGCATGGCCAGACAGACCCAGCAAATGTAAAATCTGGGTTGTGCTTGTTTGGTTCGGATCTTGTTGAGACTCGCATTGAATTTGGGTTGGGTTTGGGTTTGGGTTTGGGATTCAGGTACTGAAGTATGATCCGTGAACCTCATACACAAATTTTTTACAGAAATAAATACATTTTCTAAATTCATGTCCTTTGAAAAGCAAATCAAACCCATAAACTGAATACCTTAATTGAACCAAGTCAAGCCATCTCAGCCCCAATTGTACTAGAGTAGGGAAGATGCATTTAGGACTGCACTTTGAAACTCGCATAGAATTTGGGTTGGGTTTGGGCTTGGGATTTGAGGACCAACATTTGATCGGTGTACCCTATACATATATGACATATTATATGAAACTTGATATATTTTCTAATTTTTATACGCTTTGAGAAGAAAATGAAACCCAAGAATTTGAGTGTTTTGAATCGACCCAAGTTAAACTATCTGAGCCCAAATTGTACTCAGAGTAGGGGATTTACATTTAGCTCCCGTCTGGGATTCAGTATATTTAGGGGTGCTCATGGGCCGGGCCAGACCAAGCCCGTTCCGAACCCAGCCCATTTTGGGCCGGGCTTGGATTAAGTAATAGAAAGCCCAAAGCCCGAACCGGCCCGACTTGTGTAAGCAATGCATGTAACTTAATTGAATTTATCCAAATAATTGCTCAAATGCCCACAAAAGTGATAAAAAGCCTGGTTCGGCCGGGCCCGACTGATTAAATGGTCAGGCTCAGGCCTGGCTTTTACAGCCCATGTAGGGCTTGTGCCGGGCCTGGATATGTCTAGCCCGGCCCATAAACACCCTTATGTATATTCATTATTGATTCAGGTCAGGTTCTGGTGTAACTTTCATTCAGACCAAGTTAGGGTTTTAATTTGTTTTTCTATGCAGCATGACTAACTCGTTTTTTTGTCCCCAATCCTGCTTTAGGTTATATATAACTAGAAATTCCCCGTGCTTGAAGTCACGGCACACCACCGGACCTGGAGATGCCTCAGCCCGACCGAACCCAAGTTCCATGCGTCTCGAAAGCAAGTCCAACCATAAAATGGATTCCACCAAAAAAAAATCCAATTGATTGCCAAATGACATAATTCCATTCGTTCACTTATTCTTAACAAAATTTAATCATGAAATATTTCACCCAATTTCCTCATCTCATCTTCTTATCTTGGTCCCATCTCATCATCAATGAAGTAGTGCTTTTTTTTTTTAAATGAAGAAGGGATGGTAATACTTGTAAATAACTCAAACTTGCTGACCCTTTTTGCTTTTGATGGGGATGGCAAAAACTTGTAAATTTCTCCAACTTTTAGCCCCTTTTCTTTTAAATGAAGAACGGATAGCAATACCTGTAAATAACTCTAACTTGCTGCCCCTTTTTGCATTCCCCTCTTAAATCCAAGGGTCCAAAATATCCCTAGGATTTATGTACATAAATCTAAGGGTCCAAAATATCCAAAATTCAAAGACTGAGCTCCCTTATTATATAGATTACTAGTGGAGCCCTGCACGGCTGCACTAAATATACAGTTTTACTAAGAAATTTTAAAAAAAATAAAACTCTTAAAAAATTTAGTAGAAGTTGAAATACATTTAAAAATCAAATTTCAATAGAAAATGAGTAATTGTAAATTGCAAGGCCCGTGCGATGTCCAATTACAGTTGACACTACTTTTTTCCTGTACATTTGAAAATAAAAAAAGATGATATAGTGAGAAAAATGAGATCTCAAAAAACAATCGATATAGAATTTATATAATTTTTTGAGGATATAAATCACATATATCTAGATATTTTATCATGAATGTGTACAAAGAAATTTAAATTTACTTTATTGAACCTATCAGGTCGACTTATAAGTTTCCTGGTAGACTCGACCTGTTAAAGTTGGAGTCTAGTCGAAAGCATAGTCAAATCGATAACCTGTAGTTTTATAAAAAAAATAAAAATAAAAACTAAGAACCAGATGAACTACTGTTTTAACCAATTACCATGAACATTATATGTTCACTACAAAATCAGATTTTATTAAGGAAAGAAAATTAATTATATCATAGCTAAGGACATCCGAATAAAAAAATTGAGATGGTGGTTTTATTCTTAACTTACAAAGAAGAATAACATTTCATACCGATCGTCAAGAATAATGAAGTAATTTGGTTTGTCCTCAAGCAACGGGGATCAACAATGGTGGAACTATGATATGAACTCTGACGGGTAAGATTTGCAGAGCACATGTTGATCAATATTAGTATTTAACATGTGCTTTGTTTTATTTTATAAGACGGACCACCATCAGGTAAAAAGAGGCAATACTTCTCTAAGAGTCACCATCTTTTTTTGCTTGATACAAAGTGCTATATTTTATACCCAGTAAGAAAATGATCATAGAGAGTAATCATAGAAGTTCAGTTAAATGGAAGCCCACAAATAGAGATATCCATAGGGGAAAAATACCAAAAAATAAAAAACTACAAATACAAATCTGGCAAAAGAATTGGATCTTCGTTTTAAGAAATACATAAGAATGTAATCCAGGTATTCTAGATCAACTCTTCTACTTTGTTCTGTATAGAGGATGAGAGTGTTGATCAAAGTAAGAAGAATTCGAAACGAACAAAGACAAACTGAATTTGTTGCAGCTCAACATCAAATACTTATTTTAGTTGTTTACACTTAAAACGATCACTTCATTCACTGACTCTGAAGAGAATAGTAATGCTAGCATAACAAGCAGTTTCTATGAGATTCTCGTTTTTCTTTTAAGGAAATGCATGACGCTTCATTGAAATATATGAAAAGAACAAAAAGAAGCAGCAGCTTGCAATGATAAAAGAAATAAATGTGTTAGAAAATGATCAAAGTTTTTCAATTTAAAGTTCGTGAGTAAGAGCGATAATAAATAAATATATTCATGCCCTTGAAATGCCCTTTTATAATAAAAAAATGTACAAAAGTTGTATATTAAGAAACTAAAAATTGTACAGAACAACAATAATTTTACGATAACAATCTATAAGATGTACCACTAAATTGTATTTATGGAATTATCTTTAGCAATCTATAAGACGTACCACTAAATTGCATTTATCTTAAGTGGGGCCCACATATGCACGATTGGGCAAGTGTGTGTGAAAAAAAAGTTACATCTTGCTCTTTTTTATAATAGTAGATAGATAAATATAGATAGATAGATATAGATTATTATTATTATATAAGTGTGGCCCAAGTTTTTCTCTTTTAGAAGTGTAATAATAATATATAGATTATACTATTATTATCTTAAGTGGGGCCCACATCTTGCATTTGATTGGGCAAGTGATATTACTCTCTTTTATAATAGTAGATATTATTATTATATAGGTGGGGCCCACATAAGTTCTTCTCTTTTAGAATGGTAATAATAATATACTAGCAACAAAAGGCCCAGGCAAAAAATAAAAATATGTTAAAATTTTAGAATTCTTTTAAATATTGTTAAGATAAAATAAATAGAAAATAGGTTTTTTTTCTTATCTTTGAATATTAAAAAATTTTCTATGTATGAAAATAAATATAAAATAAAGTAAATTTACATAACACGACGACCCCTTGAATTTAAAGGTGTTGACCATTACGACCATCTCATTTATGGATATATTTTACCATTGATGATTGAAAATATAAAAAAAAAAGAAAACAAACCGGATGGATCTACATCTACTAAAAAGAACCAAAAGAAAGGGATAAAAAAATTAACGTGTTTAATCCATCAGTGGGGGCCACCCTTGAAATATTTTTAATGTGTGGGACCCACTGATTGCCCTGCATTCAAAGAAGAAAAAAGGGAAGATAAGAAGAAAGGAAATGAAAAACAAATGATTTCATCCTCAATGGGCCACACACCACATTTGGATTTATGGCGATAGAACAATTGGCCCCCACAGACGATTGATAGTATAAGAAAAAAAAATTAAAAGAGAGGGGGGCGAACAAGTGTAAGAGAAGAAAAAAATATAAAAGATATACATTGCATGGGATGAGTGTACGTGGATATAGATATGAGTCATCATAGTATGTTTCTAATAGTTCTAACTCATATGCACACAAATCACATCCTAACAATTATCAAAGAAATTAAGCTTGTGTATGATACCAACCCAGTCTGATTGCCCACTATGGATACATATTGACCTTGAAAACCAATATCTATGTATAATCCATGAGTGGGTCCCACTGCATAAATAAGTTAAATGTGCGGGGCCTACTAATTGATTTGTATCCATTAAGAAACCAGACAACGGCCAATAGGCTTGCCTCCCACTTAGCATCCCACATAAGTGGGGCCCACTCTTAGAAAAAAGGGGTTAAGAGAAGGCTATTGGTATTTATTCAAATATTAGAGTCTAATCTTGAAATATATTTAATACGAATTGGTGCCCACTACTGGGTTTATCCATTTGAGGAAAAAAAATTGAAAGGAGAGTAAATGAGCAACAACTTGGATTTCATTCATCAGTAGGGCCCACAAAACATATTTAACATGGGACCCATTGATGATTGAAGATCTAAGGAAAAGAAAACAAACCGACTGTAAGCCCGGGCAAAAAATCAAAATATGTTAAAATTTAAGAATTCTTTTGAAATATTGTTAAGATAAAATAAATATAAATAAGTTTTTTTTATTATCTTTGAATATTAAAAAAATTTCTATGTATGAAAATAAATATAAAATAAAGTAAATTTACATAACACGATGACCCCTTGAATTTAAAGGCATTGACCATTACGACCATCTCATTTACGGGTATATTTTACCATTGATGATTGAAAATATAAGAAAATAAAACAAGCCGGATGGATCTACATCTACTAAAAAGAACCAAAAGAAAGGGATAAAAAAATTAACGTGTTTGATCCATCAGTGGGGGCTACCATTGAAATGTTTTTAACGTGTGGGACCCAGTACTGATGGCTATGGATCCAAATAAGAAAAAAGGGAAGTTAAGAAGAAAGGAAATGGAAATCAAATGATTTCATCCTCAATGGGCCACACACCACATCTGGATTTATGGTGATAGAACAATTGGCCCCTATAAATGATTGATAGTAAGAAAAAAATTTTGAAAGAGAGGGGGGCGAACAAGTGTAAGAGAAGAAAAAAAACATAAAAGATGTACATTGCATGGGATGAGTGTACGTGGATATAGGTATGAGTCATCATAGTATGTTTCTAATAGTTATAACTCATGTGCATACAAATGACATCCTAATATTATCAAAGAAATTAAGCTTCTGAATGATACGAACCCAGTCTGATTGCCCACTACGGATACATATTGACCTATAAAACTAATATCTATGCATAATCCATGAGTGGGTCCCACTGCAGAAATAAGTTAAATATGCGAGGCCCGCTAATTGATTTGCATCCATTAAGAAACCAAACAACGGGGCTTGCCTCCCTCCATTAGTGGGGCCCATGCTTGGAAAAAAGGGGTTAAGAGAAGGCCATTGGGATTTCATCCAATACTGTAGTCCAATCTTGAAAAATATTTAATACGAATTGGTGCCCACTACTGGAACCATCCATTTGGGGAAAAAAAACTGAAAGGAGAGTAAAGGAGCTTTATTAATCCATGAGTGGGTCCCACTGCATAAATAAGTTAAATGTGCGGGGCCCACTAATTGATTTGCATCCATTAAGAAACCAGACAACGGCCAACAGGCTTGTCTCCCACTTAGCCTCCCTCCATAAGTGGGGCCCACTCTTAGAAAAAAGGGGTTAAGAGAAGGCCATTGGGATTTTATCCAATACTGGAGTCCAATCTTGAAATATATTTAACACGAACTGGTGCCTACTACTGGATCCATCCATTTGGAAAAAAAAAACTGAAAGGAGAGTAAAGGAGCAACAGCTTGGATTTCATTAATCGGTAGGGCCCACAAAACATATTTAACATGGGACCCATTGATAATTAGGGGTGTGCATAGTTTGGTTAAAACCGATTAACCGAACCGGACCGATCGACCGTTAACCGAATTTACCGGTTATTCTTAACCGATCGGGCGGTTCGGTTAAAGATGTTTGAATATTTCGGTTTTCGGTTAACGGTTTGGTTAACATAAAAAATTAACCAAATTAACCGAACCGAACCGAAATTATAGCATACTATATAAATATATAATATATCTATCTACTCTTTAAAAGAGAGAAATATAATAAAATGTGAACATGTATATAATATGAAAATCTATTAATACTTATATAAAAAATTCAAAATAAATATAACATACATCAATTAATTAATAAGTATTAACTCATGTTACCAAGTACCAACTTAGTAACTTACCAAGTTACCATGTAATGTAGAACCTTCAATATATTATATATTTATATTTATCAAGATTAAATATGATAATAAAATTAATAATATGACAAAAAAATAACAAAAAGTCTACATGGACTGATTTTCCCGGCCGGAAAATCGGTCCATGTAGCACGGTTGAAAAAATAAATATAAACCATTGACATTAAACCCTAAATCCTAAGGTTAAAGGTCCCAACAATTTAAAATCTTAAATATTTTTTTTTTTTGAATTGGGAACCATAAACCATATAAAACCTTAGGAATATAAACCCTAAACTCTATTAACTATATAACTATAGTCATGTTATAAACTTAAATCTTAACCGATAAAACTATATAACTATAGTCATGTTATAAACTATCATCAAGGATTTAACATTTTGGTTAACCGAACTAATGGTTAACCGAACCGATATTTTAGGTTAACCGAACCGATGGTTAATCCTCTAAAAAAATTTGGTTTGGTTAAATGGTTGAAATTAACCGAAAAGTTTTGGTTAGGTTAAAAATATGTCAATAACCGAACCGACCGACCGATGCACACCCCTATTGATGATTGAAGATCTAAGGAAAAGAAAACAAACCGACTGTAAAGATTTGCTTGTAATTTGGATAATGGCAAGAAATAGGATTCAAATTCAAATGTTCATAAAAACCTCTTATGAGAGAGGTTTTAGGAGATAAAGAGTAGCCCAAAGTGAGGTGGCACCTTAACATAATGTGGATTTTTTGTGCATATTTCTTTGAAAGGAGAGACTTTTTAGGGATGACGTGGCACCCCTCAGAGCCCACCTCTCCCTTTGCTTTAATATATATATATATATAATATAATATTATTAGTATCTTAAGTGGGGCCCACATCTTGCATTTGAGTAATAATATATAAATTATATATAGATAGATAGATAGATATAGATTATTTTTATTATATAAGTGGGGCCCAAGTTTTTCTATTTTAGAAGGGTAATAATAATATATAGATTATATTATTATTATCTTAAGTGAGGCTCACTTCTTGCATTTGATTGGACGGGCAAGTGTGTAGTGAAAAAAAGTAAAAAGTTGTAAAATTTACTCTCTTTTATAATAGTAGATAGATAGAAGTAGATAGAGATAGAGATAGAGATAGAGATATAGATAAATAGATAGAAGATAGAAGATATCTCTATCTACTATAGATATAAATATAGATAGATAGATAGATAGATAGATAGATAGATAGATATTTAGGGGTGGGCCCCACAATGGTGTAGTGAAAACGTTTACATTGTAATATTTGGGGCCCTTTCTCATAATAATATATTATTATATTATATTATAATATTTAGGGGTGGGCCCCACAGTGGTGTAGTGAAAAAAGTTTGCAATCTCTCATCTTTTATAATAGTAGATAGAAGATAGAAGAAATAGTGTAATATAGATAGAATTATATTATAATATTTGGGGGTTGGCCCCACAATATTGTATAATAGTAGAAATATATAATATATATAATATAATATATAATATATATAGTATAAGGTGGGCCCCAAATTTGCATCATTCTCTCTTTGATAATAGTATGGATATATATAGAGCAGATAGAGTAGATGATGATGATGAGAAGTGGGCCCCACAATGGTTAGACAAAAATAAGATGCAACTTTCTCTCTTTTATAAGAGTAGTAGATAGTAGATTTTATAAGAGTAGTAGAAATAAAATGGGGCATTCGGCGACGGGTCCCTGAACATTTCACTTTATGGCCTTAGATACAAAAAAAGTCATGCAGCCAAAGGTCTCTCTCACACTTTTTGATACCTGAAATGTCTAGTTTATCATTTCTTTAAATCATATCCCATGATTGGTGGGATATCCCATTAATAATGGCCACTAACATTTAATTGCCCACGATTAATGGAATCCCCAAATTTTCAAATAAATTAACATACTAATAAATTTCAAAATAACGAAAATAAATTTTAAAAATGCAATAATTTCAAAAAACGCAATAAATTTAAAAAAAACAGCAATATATAATCAAATAACGGAAATAAATTTAAAAAGATGCAAATAAATTTCAAAAGATCCAAATAAATTTCAGAAAATGTAAATAAATTTCAAAAGACGAGAAAAAATCTCAAAAAATCCAAATAAAAATTAAAAAATGCAAATAAATTTCAAAAAATGCGAATAAATTTCAAAAGATGTAAATAAAATTAAAAAACACAAATAAATTTTAAAAAATGCAAATACATTTGCCAAACTAAGATAAACCAATTTTCCAAATTTCAGAAAAAATTGCCAAAAACTCAAGTATTTTTGTCAAAACTCAGTTAAATTTATTCAAAAAATACAAATAAATTTCAAATGACACAAATAAAATTCAAAAACACAAATAGATCTAAGAAAATACAAATAAATTTGTCAAAATTACAGAAATACTCGTTCAAAAACTCAATTAAAATTTTCAAAATGGAGATAAATTTGTGAGAAAGTTGGCTCTATTTTTCAAAAATTCAAATAAATTTACCAAATTCAGATAAATTTTGTTCTATAACTCAGATAAATTTAATGAAAATTCAGATAAATTTTTCCAGAACTCAGATAAATTTGACGAAAATTCAGATAAATTTCGCAAAAAACTCAGATAAATTTTTCAAAAACTCAAATAAACTTTACAAAAACTCCGATAGATTACTCTAGAACTTAGATAAATTTGACGGAAATTCAGATAAATTTCACAAAAACTTAAATAAATTTGACAGAAACTCATTAAATTTGTTAAAACTCAGATAAATTTGCCAAAATCTCAGATAGATTTGACAGAAACTTATATAAATTTGTTAAAACTCAGATAAACTTGACAAAAACGTAAATAAATTTCACAAAAACTGAGATAAATTTCATACAAACTCAGATAAATTTGACAAAAACTTAACTAAATTTGATAAAAGCTCAGATAAATTTGACAAAAAATTAGCTAAATTTAATAAAAACTCAGATAAATTTGCCAAAAAAATATATAAATTTACAGTAAAGCCTGCAATTGAGCTCCGTCACCGTCAATCCATTCTGTCTACCTTATAGAACTCGTCTATATGAATCCAACAAAAAAAAACGGAATGCAATTATGAGTCCGGATGGCTCCAGAAATCTAGAAACAATTCTGGCTGTTGAACCCGGTCAAATTGCCTTGACTGTACTGCTGAATATGGACTGTTCATGGGCTTCTGTGAAACGGGTCAGGTCGAACTGAGTTGGACCTGACTCACAAAGGACTCAACTGGGTCGTCTCCTTCCTCCCAACACCTACAACAGGCGCTATGCAACCTTTGGCAGTTGTCTTTTGCGACAATGGTGGGAGGGCGGTCGACGAACGGCGAGGCGACGTCGACGGCGGAGAGGATCTCCGGCGACGGCTGTGGCGGCGGCGATGGGCGCAACAGAACCATTCCCTCTATGTTTCGATTTCTCTGCAACAGAGAAACAAAGACACAGACCGATCCTCTGTGTTTCGATTTCTCTGCAACAGAACCCAACTGGGTCGTCTCCTTCCTCCAACACAACTGTGCAAGCGCCAGGCCGGATCTAGTGCCTCCTCTGGTTCTTCGATCTGTGTGGCCCACCAAGAGACTGATCTTCTGCAATCCTGGATCAGTTCTCTGCAATAAACTTATTTCGGAATCCTTCAGTCCGGATCCTCGTGCTTCTTCTTCTTCTCCGGCAAATATCAATCCAGGCGATCAAACCCGAACCGGAGAAAACCAATAGAGATCTTCTCTGTTTTCTCTGCAACAGGCACAGGACATCATAAAAGCAACAAAGATCCCTGATCTCACCCTGCCGGAATCTCAACTCCCGGCCAGAATCCCCCGCCGGATTCCTTCCGAGATCTTCTCTGTTTTACTTCGATCTGTGTGGCCCACCAATCCGGTTTCGGGGCCACACCTCGGGCGAAGGTTCCGATGAAGACGAGGATGATGCACCAGATCTTGACGAGGATGAGCAATCACGATCTCAGATCTGGAGCTTTCGTGGACGGAGCTTCTGCTCTAGAGTCGTCGTCGGAGCCGCCGTACCCGGAGACAAAGGCGGAGACAGAGAGGACAAGGAGGATGAGGAGGAGGAGAGATGTGGCCATGGCTGAGTGAGGGAAGAGGAGATAGGCATTTTGTAAAATCCAAACCCACCCAACAAACCTAGGCTCGCTGCAGAAGAAGAGGGATAATATAAAATTTAAAATTTGAAATTTCAAACTTTAATGCCTAAAATGGTTGGAAGGGCAATTTAGTCTTGAAAAATGAGATCATGTGGATGCAGGCTGGAAAAAGTCTAGCTGATTGGACCATAGACCTTAAAAAGTTTTTCCTTGGACTGGAGGCTGCAAACATTGACTTATATGGACCTTTTGCTAATCTTGCCAAATAAAATATACAAGTATGTGAAGCATTAGAGGCCGCATAGAAATCTATATAATATGGCAGCTCAGGTTTTGAATCCTGGGACATTTTGGACCCTTGGATCTATGTACTTAAATCCAAGGGATATTTTGGACCCTTGGATTTAAGAGGGGAATGCAAAGGGGGCAGTAAGTTAGAGTTATTTACAGGTATTGCCATCCCTTTTTCATTTAAAAGAAAAAGGGCTAAAAGTTTGAGAAATTTACAAGTTTTTGCCATTCACATCAAAAGCAAAAAGGGTTAACAAGTTTGAGTTATTTACAGGTATTGCCATCCCTTCTTCATTTTTTTTAAAAAAAGCACTACTTCATTGATGATGAGATGGGACCAAGATAAGAAGATGAGATGAGCAAATTGGGTGAAATATTTCATGATTCAGTTTTCTTAAGAATAAATGAATGAATGAATGGAATTATATCATTTGGCAATTAATTGGATTTTTTTTTGGTGGAATCTATTTTATGGTTGGACTTGCTTTCGAGATGCATGGAACATAGGTTCGGTCGGTCTGAGGCATATTCAGGTCCGGTTGTGCATCGTGCCTTCAGGCACGGGAAATTTCTAGTAAGTTTATAAAAGACACTACCTTTGCTTTGGAATGGGTTTATTTGTAGCCAGAGTCAATTCTTATACCATAAAGTTGGCTTGATGGAGAAAAAAAAGAAGCTAATTATCTCCTCTCCTCTAGCCACATCATCACGAAGAGCTATTATTCACAATTTCAACTTAAATGTCTAAAGACCTATTAAATTAATATCATGCACAAGTCACCTTCACCTAAATAGGATCCGTGTTACGAATTCGGGTTGCGGGTTAACAAATTCGTGTTAAAATCACCTCAACCCATACACGATCCATTAACTTAACGGGTCAAAAAATTCAACCTGAACACGACCTGTTAATTTAACGGGTTACACGACCCAACCCATTAACCCGTTAAGTAATTAAGTCATTTCGAAAATTAAAAGAAAATCCATACAAAAATATATAGGCCACACGAAACTATAAGTGAGGATCTTGAGTGGAACCCACCTAAAATCCCACTATAAAATAATAAATTTTAATTTTTTCTTTATGAATATAAATTATTTCTAGCCACACTTAGGGACAAAAAATTTTAACGGGCTAAGCGGATTGTTAATGGGTTAATGATTTAATTAGTACACGGCCCGTTAACTTACGTATTAACGGGTTTGACCCGTTAACAACCTGAACCCATTAATATCGTGTGGGTTCGTGTTATGTTAAGGAGTCATGTGATTACAGCCCTATACTTTTAATGTTTGTGTTGGGTTGAGATTGAGGTCCAGATCTGGTTGGAGAAAGACATGTTACATTGTAACCCATTGTAGGTCGCTTATACTCGTCAACCTGTTTGCACTTTTGAGTAGTACTAGTATCCCTTCTAGTGTCTAGCATGGTAGTCCAAGAATCATATTTTTGTTGTCAATTCTTGAACCCAAGACTTGATTGGTTGAACCAGTTCTAAACCGTAAGCCAGGCTATAGATGTGAACATGGTGTAGAGAGACCAAATGGTTTGTTTATATGTTTCTGACTGACTTTTTAGCCAGGTCTATTCAAAACTCAAGTTTTTCAGGCCCAAGACCTTCATGACAGACCGACCCACCAGCATTGAGAGGCCTGTGAACATGAAGTCCTCTCAAATGAGCATAAATATACTTCGAATTGTTAAATTTAAGCTTCAATTTAACTTGTAAACACTTTCTTGTTTAAATCATATGATCCAATGTATTATTTAATATGATATGCAGAGAATGTGAGTTTATATTAAAGAAAATATTCTACCTTTTTAATCGTGAAATTTATATATATATATATATATTTTATTTCATAGTGTAGAGAAGAAAAGAGAGACTGCGCAAAAATCCATCGAAAAGATAAAATAAAGCCATAATTCCCTTGGATCTCAATATTATGAATCAAATAATAACCTGTCTTATTCGAGCATTTAGAGTTGATTGGATTTTTATGAGGATTTTTCTTTCTCTTAGAGCATGTTTGGTAATAGGCAAGGAATTCATAAATCTGGTGATTCTTAACTACAACTGGAAGAGGGATTCCTCGCTGGGGATTTGTATAGTCGAGGATCTTACATTGATATTGGTATACATCGATGTATATAGTTGAGAAAAATAGAGTTAGGTGTGCAAATCCACTTAAGTGAGGATTTTCAAATCTTATGGGAGGTGGTCGGATCTGAAAATCCTAACAAATGAAGATTTTCATTCGTCCAAATCCTTATGAATTTACAATTGCCAAACATGGATTTACCAAAATTTTAGGAAAACTAAAAATCTTTTCCCTAAAGATTTGGTTGCCAAATGTGACCTTAATGTTTTAATATGAAGTAGTTATGTTTTATAAAAAAAGGTAAAACTATAGTTCTTTTTTTTTTTTTTTAAGATTAATCTCCCTAAGAAGCTGTGCATGGCGAACTTGATAGATGTTCTCCAAGAATAAATATCATTTTGGCGAGATTTTGTAGAGCTGTAAAATTTTTTAATCTTGTTATAGAGTTGGGGTCCAAACCATAATTAAATTTTGATCAAGCTTGTTCAGATTTAATGAAGGCTCTAAGGTTAGGGCCTATGCATAAGCGCCAAAGTACGATACCGGTGTTGAAGCACGTGCCCACAGCCACTTGAACACGACTCCACAGAGATAATAACGAGGACGCCCTCATGGACCGATCCCAAATCTTATTAATCAACTCTATGAGAATTACATCACTTACGTATGATGCATATAAATAAGAAAAAACAAAACTAACGATCTAAGAAACCTAATCAAAATAGGAAACTAAGTAATTTTAAAAATATCATAATTACAACTCTCTTTAATAAAAATCTAAAACTTAATGACAAATAATTAGTAACATAAAAAGTCTTAAATTGACTTGGGCCTTACACATGTGGCCAGAGATCTATTCTGCATCAAGGTTCCAACTGGGCTTGATTAGGATTTTGTAACTTGCATGGAGTTAGTCTGAGTTCAAGTTTGGGCTCTAGCTGCATAAATGTAACCCAGGTGCCCAACTTATGTCAAAGCATGTGAGTAAATTGATGTAATTGGCGTGGCCAGGCTGAGGCATACCAAGCCTAACCACGTCTTTGGAAAGACAGGCCCATATTCGGCCCAAGCACGATATAAGCCTTAGTGACTGGCCCATGCCCGATCCCACCCATTTAGTCAATTGGATTTGGTCCGGGCTGGGTTTTCTATCACTTATTTAGGCTTTATAATCACTTGTTCAGTCACTAATCTCACATTCACATCCATTACTTATTTGGGATGCGTAAGTCAAAGCTTCAAGCTTTCTATCAATTATTCCAAGCCCGCCCGGCCTTAACTAAACGGTCCAAAACTTTGCATTGAAATCCAGTCCGAGTACTAAAACCCATTGCTAGAAGAACTCGGCCCAAATTGGGCTCAGTCAAGTAGGGTAGGCCTGACCAGTCCAGGCTTGAGTTAATCCATACCAAAGAGGGTTGTAAACGGGTAGGTTTCGGTCTGGGTCCGAACCAAAATCGTTAGGGAGAACGTGGAACCGGATCTGGACCGGAACCGTTTCGGAACCGGTTTCTTGGCTCTGGAACCGGAACTAGAACCATATATGGGATGGGTCTGGATCCGGATCTAGGTAGAGAATAATATTAAAAAAATATAATTTTTAGAAGAGATTTTTTAAAATTGAGATAATATTAGGTTTCGGGTCCACGGATCCGAACCAAAGTGGAACTTGACCTGGACCTTACTTATCAAAGAGTAAATAAGGATCAGATCCCATTTGTAACGGATAGAAACCTCTAAATAAATAATGGGAGAATCGAAACACATTTACATCCCTAATACCCCACCCATTACCAAAACCAGCAACAGGAGACGAAGCGGATCTAAAAAACAAAACAAAAACATCATCAAGCAGTGAGAGCGATCCTAAATGACGGACGCAAGGAAAGGAGCCAAAAAAGTACAAAAGTGCGTTCGCGGAAAAATACAGCACTTGAGCTGACCTCATTTTCTCTCGTTGTTTTCTAATCCAATCCCTCAAAATCTCCCAATTCCCCTCTTCAAAACCCTCATCTCTCACATCCATTTCCCAAAACCAAAATCTCTCCGGTAAGTAAAATCATCTTTCATTTCTTCTTGATCTTCACATTAATCACCTTTTTGATTCCTCATTTCCAGTCACTTTCAATCGGTACCCATCTTTCCACCCACCTTTTAGAATTCCGATTTTCATATCCGTCTTGGCGTTTTCTGATCGATCGCATTAGGTTTTCGACTTTAGATCTTAAATTCCTCGTCTTTTTATAAGTACTGCGTGTAACAATCGATTATTCTCTTTGGTTGTTTGATTTCTGCATTTCAATTCCATTAGAAATGTGCATTTCTTCATTGCATCGTTTGTTTTATGAGTTTTTGTTGTCTGGGGTTTTCTGATACATGTTTCTCGTGACATCGTTGAAGGCTGGTTGCTTCACTTTCATTCAATTTTCATTGTGCAGGACTTGTTGAGTGAGTGAGTTTCAGCTTTGAAATTTACTGGTACCCAGCTGATTATAAGGTTGAAACCGTTGAAACCGTTGAATTGCAGGAAAAGTTGGTGTGTTTTTGTAATTGGCCTTGCCAGAAGTGTTTGGATGGGTTGTGGAACGTTTTCTCTTGAGAATTGGTTGTGTTGAGGGAATTGTATTTCATTGAAATGGGTGTGAATTACTTATCTGTCTCTGCTGTCTGTACGGGGCTTAGCGTGGTAGGACTCCACTGGTGGATGGAGTCAGCTCTAAGAAAGATTAGGTTGGATGGAGTGATTGAGGTAGAGGGTGTTAATTCAGAGAACACTGCTCATGTGATGGAGCTGCTGTTGGGTTCTTATGCTACAGTTGCTTTGGTGTTGAGCTTCTCACTTAATGTGTTTATTCTACTCGGTCTGTGTCTCAAGGTAAACCAGTATTTTTATTTTTTATTTTTATGAGCTTTTTGTAACTGTGTGGATCGATGAAATCCGCTTAGTATGTCAATGAAGAAATCTCTCATAAACATTAATTGTAAGGTGGTTTAATCCAATGGTAATATGACTCCAATCAAGGTATCTTTCCAGAAAAAAAGAAAAGAAAAAAAATCGAACAAATGAATCAGTCCAAGGTGAAATTTGGGACGGGTGCATTGCAAGACATGTGGGGTTATGGCAATTGAAAGGATTGAATTCACCAAAGGTGGTTCATGTTAATATATAGCACACATGACTCGGAATGTCGGTCTTATGCACATGTTGGTACATGAGGGGATATGATGATTCAGAGATTTGGATTAATGGAAAGTGGTTCACATCAAGGATCACATGTGACTGGGTTGCACCTATCTTTATGAGCGCACTTTGATGCATTCAATTCACATGAGTGGGCTAGGGTGGTCTAATAGTGGTTCGAGGTTGGCTAGAAGATACCCTCTGTAGATAATAATAACCATCAATTTAATGACTTGCTGATTTAATAGCATAAAAGTTAAGGCCATTCAGTCCATTGTTGGATGCCATTCCAATTCGGGTGGAAGTTGGATGTGGGGGGAAGGATCTCTCTATAGTACTGGGCAGGTTCTTTCTCATGAGCAACTCATGGATTCTTCTGTTTCTAATTCAAACATTGTTTGCAGTTGATAAAATATTATAAGGTTTTTATTCTTGTTAAATTTATCGAGGTTATTGAATGTTTATTACTTGATTGTTTAGAGTAATATTTATACAATTTTTTTATGGTTATATTTTTGGCATATTAGTTATATTAAAAATCTAAATATGTAAACTTGTTGAGTATTATGTTGAATCCATGAATGCCGTGTTTTGGAATTTGCCTAATTAGACACCTAACACAGGATTTGCTAACTGGACACCTCGAACCATTATTGGATTTGGACTGCACTCTTGCAACTTAGGGTTTAATGACTATTTTATCTGTCTTCCGGATTGGCCCCTGAATTAGGTGCGGTCAGTGTATAACATTCTTGCTAGTGTGTGCAAAACAAAATTATCACTATAGCTTCTACAAAATGAGAGAGCTTTATTGGCTGATTGAAGTTGAGTCCATATGTTGTGGCAAGTCAAGTTTGCAACCCACAAGGAGAGAGAAACTAAACAAAGACTGTATAGGGTTTGAGAAAGGAGATTAGAGTGTTACACTTGTCGTGTTCACTTTCTGTTTTTGACTTCTTAAAATTGTGTCCTGTGGTTTATTATATCTGTTAGCTTCAAAATATTTCCACTTGAAGCTTCCTAGGAAAGTGCTAATTTGTTAATGAATAAAAAAAACCTAATATGAACTGTGTCGTTTTTTTGTGATCATCTTTTCTTATAGGAGCTGAATAGTTGATGCTTAAATCATCTTTTTGCATGTCAATATGTACGGTGGATAGAAAAGTGTAATTAACATTCATTTTTAAGACTGGTGATATTACTTTGTTGAATATCTTCTCTTTCCATGCAGGCTGTTTTCTTTGTGCAGTTATATCCTCCTGAGACCCGGAAAGTTCTGGAATGTCTTGTGAACTATGTTATTTACAAGGTAATTGACGATGCTAGGGTTTTTATTTTTATTTAAAATTTTAATTTTTCTAGTCCTCTAGGTGAGAATTTGTGGCAGAACAACAGTTTTTGCACCTTTAGAACCTTCGTCTTATTCTTCTTCTTCCTCCTTCTTTTTTTTTTTTTTTTTTTAATTTATCATTTTTTCTGCACTTTGTCGAAGGCCCTCTGTGACTCTCTTGATGCAATATGTAATCTATCTCCTTAGTAGTTTTGTTTGTAAATGGTTTCTTAAATGGTTATTGAGGCACTGTTGACTTATTCTAAACATTATTTAGAGTGATTTGCTAAGTGGGATAACTCACCAGTTGGTGCTTACACTAGCAACTCGTGATGCATGGTGGCAAAGAATAAATTAAAGTGGGCTATCCAAAAGAGGCTACATGTAGCGTAAAAGTATTTATTGAAAAACAAAAGTTAGAATAAGGCAAGTTTTTAACTAGAATAAAACTTAAAAATAAATATCTATAGGTATTGATAAGTTATTATTAAAGAAAACTTTATGTTCAATAGTATTTTCTCATAATAATAATTTATTTACAAATAATAAGCCCGATTTTGACGGACAAACATTATGAGAGTATTCATGTTATCATTTCGTACAGTCAAAAGATGAATGGATGGACAATGTTAACCCAAGGAAAACAGAAATAATTTGTAGTTTATTTTATATTTCAACAAAAATAAAAATATAATAGGGAAAACGTAGGAACATGCATTAAAAAAATCCAAAAATTTCTTTCTACGTTCCAACATTCTTTTACTTCACAAAGCAAAAGCCACCCTTCAATAAAACCCATTTGTTACCATTCATTTTTTTCCCTGGAAAAAAAAAGGGATGAGAAAATGATGAAAGAAGGCATAAAAAAAAAATGAAAGCATTCCTACTCTATACATGGAAAATGTTTTATTGCGCATGGTTCTCATGAATCCGAGCCGTCCGCGCATCCGGACCCGCCTTTGAATGTCATGTGATATGGCCTGGATGCATAGTTCTCTTGGGAACTGTGTGCAGGAAAACATTTTCCCTCTATATATACCCATGTAGACACACACATGGGAGACAGAAAGAGGTTTAGACTCTACTCTAGCTATTGGTTTGGTTATGCGAAAATTTAATTACAAAATTTGAAGCATGAGTGTTCCGATCAATCACAATTCACAAGTCCTATAACATCAAGAAGTCGGCACCCCTATGGACTGGATCTTGAAGTCTATTGACTAGGTCTCCTCGTTTTTTAGTGTATGGTCAATCTATTTGTTACAACAACCAAAAGTTATTCAAAGAAAGATAATTGCTGCGTTGGCTGCCTGCTTTGTCACTAGGGCTACTTTCGCTCTGTTTTGTTAGTTTTATTGTTACCTTTCAAAGAAAGGTACTTATAGCCATATAGGTATTGAAAAGGGTGCCTAGATCTGACCTTGGTGCAAGCCTGGATCCGCGATCAAAGATTAGATCAATTTCTTGAAGGATTGATGGAATCCAATGATGGATTCGGCCACTAGGGCACACTCATGACGAAGAGAAACACCATAACTGAAGAGAAAACTCTCATAACTTAAAGATTAATTGATAAGAAGCATTGCCATAATGCCATTACAATGAGGCCTGACATCCTTATATAGAGGAGTTGGCTTGATCCCTAAAACAATATTTTCTAATATCTGAATAAGCCTAAACAAAATAGGAAAATCACCAATATTAATCCTAATAAAATCAAACTTAATAATACTCCTAAATAAATGGATGTCCCGTTGGGCCTACAAACTAGACCCAATGGGTTGGCCGACCCATGGTTTGGCCTGCATCATACCTTCTACAATATACTGATCAGTGTTTTTGTTGACACTTAACTCTACAATAGGTTCTATAGTGGATGGCTCTTGGTCATACATTTGTTGGCCATTTTTTTCTTAAATACTTCAATACAGTCAAAAATAGAGGACTGGCATTTTTATTTAAAACATTGAAGTGGGACCAACATCGATACTCCAGAAAAAGAAGACAAGTATATTTATTAGTTGTTGTTAGAATCATAGCATTTGTATTGGATCCTAATGAAAAAGATTCTTATCTATGTAACAAATCTCATCTACAAGTGAATTTTAGGATTCGGATGGGAATTCTTAAAGTTTGATCCTTGTTTTGTGGAATCTCATAATTCACTCGACTCGGTTGAGTGGGAATAAAGTAACCACAACCAAGAGGTTAATATTTGTAATCTGTTACCATTTTCTTTTTTGTTAAGACTTTTTATTTTTAAAATGTCATTTTCTTTTGTGATTTTGGGAAAGTTTTAGAGATAATTAAGTAACAAGCATCTGACTAAAGTATTTGATTGTATGTATGGATGGGATTTTGTCCTACATTCAATCTTTTGTTTTTTTCTTTATAAAAACTTCTTTTTCCTTTGAACTTTAGGAGACATCCTAACTATGTAAGGTTGATGATTTGGATTTTATTTTAATTGATTGATTTAAATAAAATAAAAAATTGCAACTTGTTTATTCTTTCTAGTAACATGTATGTCTTAAACATAATTAACTATTCACAGATATCATTTATAATATTCTTTTATATTACGTCAATGATATTCTTCATATGATTGTATCATAGTATTATTTGTCATTATATTTGTGCTGCTATGAAGACATGCAACTTATTTGAGGATTTGGCTTAGGATACATTGGAATGTAGAATCAAAACTCATGTAGTCCAACTTAGTTGGGACAAGGCTTTGATGATGATGGATGAAAAATGGATGGATCATGAATAGCTACTTTTTCCCCTCTTTAATTATTTTTTTCATTTTTATAAAAAAAATTAAAAAGCCTCCAATTTGCAATTTGGTTCATGGTACGATTCGATTTGATTCATCCCCTTGAACGATTTGCAGTATGATTTCGATTTTTCGAAATTTGTGACATCAGATTATAAGATTTTCCATGTAGACATCTTCCTCTTTACATGTGTCAGTCAATGTGTCATACACAAATAGTATACAGTTTGTACGACCATGTTGGCAACAATCAGAACTGCTACATCTTCCCATTGAATCAAAAGCTTGTTTGTGGTGAGCATAACATGCTCTACTTGTTTAGGGATCAAAGAAAATCCTGTTGAAAAGTGTAATTAAACCTATTTTTGGAACATCATATTAATAACATTGCATGAAGCTCATAAGAAATTTTCGGGTAATTTTCGTCTATGGGACTCCTACATGGCTGTTCTGCGGGGATTTTAGTCCATGCTTTAGTTTAGGCGGGTCCCACTTGTATAGACGGCGTGGACTAAAAATCCTACACCGGTCAAGCGCAAGGGTTCCTAAGGTGAAAAGGTGTGGGATTTTACCTGATGAAAGTAAGGGTGTTACAATGTCACAACTCATAGTGAATGGTAAATTCCAAGCTTTTATTACTTCTATATTTGCTTGGAAGATAAAAATATGTGCTACTACCATAGTTGTGAAGTTAGATTCGGTTTGGCCGAATTCACTGAAATTTTTTGGTTTGATCAGTGAATCACACCAAACTACCCAATTGAAAAAATTCGGTCTAGATTTCTGACTTTTCTTTGAAATTCTGGATTTCGTTTGAAATGGCCAGAATCTGGAGTTTCAACAAGAGTTTTGTTTTTTAAAGGAAAAAAGATATATATATATATATATAGGGAGATACTTGTCAAAGACAGCAAGAAGAAAGACTGTCAAAGACAGCAAGAAGAAAGACGAATTGTGTTGTGAATTCGATGATCCCTTTGAGGGTCTCGATCCTCCTTTATATAGATGTATTGTTGCTATACAATTTATTATGATTGTAGCCATGATCTTGATTACAACCATTCTAATCTAATCATATCTCCTAAAAAGGCAAAGAATAAATATACATAGCTGTACACACGTGAGGTGTTTTGACCAAGAATATGGGCTTTATTTGACATGGGTTGTGACTAGAGGTGCACAAAATTAACCGTGACCCGACCCGGTTACCCGACCCGAGGGTCAATGGGTGGGTCATGGTAGCATATTTCCGGTGCTCGACCCGACCCGACCCGTGACAGTTGGTACCCGTTAATGGGTTTCACGGGTCGGGTTACCGGGTGACCCGTGAACCCGGTAACATTTATTCTTTTTTTTTGGTAAGCACGTTACATGTGTTATACCTACCAATTTAGACTGAATAAAATAACAATCACATATTACATACATCATGAAGAAGAATTTTTATGCTTTTAAACTTATTTAAATAATTCAATTGCACAAGTGAGCTTTAAAAGCACTAGGTCCATAATCAGACCCAGAATTGGAGCCCATAATTCTAGATTACTTCTGTCACAATGGTGAGGTAACATGAGTCGCGGCATGGAAGTGTGGCTATATGATCTCCCACATGAAAAAGAGGATTTTGATAGAGTAATCATATATAAATCATAACCTACTAGTCTCTAAATCCTAACAATTAGAAAGCAAACTAGTTATGTTTGCAGCCCACTCTATGGCTCACCTTTGATTGGTCTGCCTCCTTCACACTGACTAAACCTAATTTGATACAAACTTTTCTCACCGTTGGCTTGTATCTCAAAGGAATTTACAGTTAAAAGACCATTACAATTTGAGGCTTTTGATAAATGGGTTAGAAGCATTTTGATAGGGCTGACTTTTTTTCTATCTCTTATCTATGAAGAGACCTTTCTATCCCCTACCTCCATTGATAGACTTTCATGTATCTAGGAGGTGGACCTCACAATCTGGACTACAAAGAAACAGTAAGTAGATTACTCCTATAAGAAAATTTCCCTTTACAGGTACAGTTTGCTGTTACATTGCATGCTTTTAAGATTAAACTTACTTAAAAGTTAAGGGCCCGTGGATGCTTCACTTTACACGCCATGGATGCAAACCCCCTCCTTTACATGTGACTGGTATTGTTGTGATTTGTGAATTGTGATGAGTGATGACTGATGAAGGTTGTTGTGCTGGAAGTATGTATTATTTATGGAATATGGACTATTGTTAATTGTTGTATTATGGAATATGGACTACTGTGAACCTGGAAGTTTCAACTTGTGTAGATTGATGGGAAAAAAAACTCATTTGTTTGTATCCTTTTTAATAAAATCACATTTTTTTTTACAATTTTTTATTATTTCTTTTTGACCCGAACCCGACCCGTGACCCAAACAGGTCGGGTTGGGTTTTCACCCATATAAAATTTTTTGGGTCGGGTCGGGTTTGACCCGTTGAACGCCCCTAGTTGTGACCCACTGACCCATTTAACAATACTCCTATGAGAGCATCTCTCACCTTACTATGAGAGATAGGGTGGGGGCCCTCACATTTAAGTTGTTGGCATTGGATATGGATGTGAGGGCCCCCACCCTATCTCTCATAGTAAGGTGAGATGCTCTCATAGGAGCATCTCCCATATATATATATATATATATATAGAGAGAGAGAGAGAGAGAGAGAGAGAGTGGCGATAACAACTACAGCATCAGGAATCCCCCACCCCCCCACGTGTCTCTTCTCTTCTTCCTACAATCAGTCTCTCTCTCTCCTTCTGTTTTTCATTCATTGGCACTGGACTCCTTGGTGAATGGGGCAAAAGGCCCATTTTCCCTTTAATCCACTTAATACACATCCTCTAATCACCAACTTAGAGAATTCCTGCCTTTAGAGTGAATGGAACCTACAGTCCAACTCATTGAAAATCCGAGCCACTCATATTGAAATGAAATAAATGGGCCTAGCCATATTTGACCCCCCTAAACTGAAATTAAATAAATATCCCACTTATATAGGCCCAAGTTATATTTCACTCTAATAGAAAATGGATCCTGGCCAAGTTTCTAAGGTAGTGTTTGGTTCGCTGGAATGGTTATAGGTAGGAAAGGAATGGAGACCGGAATAAGCCTGGAATGGAATGAGGCAGAAATGGTCATTTCCATTCCAGCGTTTGGTACGCTGGAGGAATCAACTCACTGATTCATGTTCTTGCGTTTGGTACGCTGTAATGATATCGGGATTGGAATAAAATTTACATAAAAGTGACCAAAATACCCTCCTTCTCCTTCTCCCCTCCCAGATTGATTGAGGAATATCAGATCGTCATGATCGGAGGTGGGCTACTGGATTTGCCAGAAGATCAAACGATCACGAGGTGGGCCACTGGCAATTTCAGAGAAGAAACCGAGGCAGACCTTGGTTTCGCTTTCTGCAATAGAGAATCCAAGCAAATAGCAGAGAGGAGATCGGTTTTGATCTCGGTGGGCCAAGCAAATAGCAGTGATCATCACGAAAATCGGCACCCATCATCACCCAAATCGCAGAGCATCACGCAAATCACGAATCACAGATGAAAGACCAAAATCGCAGATCGCAGAGAGCACACCAAAATCATATCACGCAAATCGCAAATCGCAGACCAAAATTCTCCTTCCCCTTCACCTGCGACGCAAACCCGAAAGAGAAAAAGGAAAGGAAAAAGAGGATCGAAAGATGATCTAGAACACTGATCTGGTGGGCCTCACAAATGGGGAGAGAGAGAGAGAGAATCGAAAAGGGGATGAGAAAATGGGTTTGGATCTTGCAGTCGCAGTCGGTTTCCAGAGAGGAGAGTAGTCTCTGCGCTGATCTAAGTGGAGAAGCCGCTGGTGCAGTTCTTCAGTAGAGAAGACGACTTGAGTTGCAGAGTTCCCAGGCGCTGCACGCGTTGTAAAGGAAGAGGATCCGGATTTCCAGACCAGAAATCACAGAGGCCTTACGTCGCCAAACTCCCCACTGTTCGCTGCCGGAACCGGAGAAGACATCCGGACTCCGGACTCGTGCTCGTTGTTCCATGCGGAGGAGGAAGAGGAGGGTGGAGGGAAGAGGGGGCCATTTTGGTCTCAGAAAATTTAAATTTTAGGCAGGAATGGAATGACCATTCCTTCCCATCCCGAATGGAATGACCATTCCCCTGCATAAAGGAAATGGGATTCCGGAGGTAATGGTCATTCCGTCAATTTTTTGGCGAACCAAACGCTGGAATGACCATTCCATTCAGACCTTCATTACAGCGAACCAAACGCTACCTAAGGAAATAGGGCCCTAGCCAAATTCCACTCTAATTGTAATAGGGCGCTAGCCAAATTTCACTTGAAGTGGAAATAGGACCCTAACCAAATTTCATTCTAATAGGAAATGAGCCTGTTGGCTGTTGTTATATTATCAAATCTAATTTTTTTATAAGAAAATAAAAAAAATAAAACCCTGAATTTAGTTTTGTTTGAAGAAACTTGGACAAAATCCTAAACCATGGTCATGTAGAAATAACATATTGCATTATTGATGAGTGGTATAAATTAAATGTATCAATTTATATGTTATTTTTAAACTTCAATATTTGTTTTATATTTTTATGAAATGTTTTGCCAAAATTCAGAATTGGCTAAAATATTTTGGTTCGGTGGCCAAACTGAAGTGGGGTCTGAAACGAAATTCTCAACTATGGCTACTACTCCTAAATGGGAAATTTTTTGTTACTAATCCTATCTAAATGAGGAAAAGATAAATGTTTTACATGTAGTATGTACTACAGAGCAATAAAGAGAGAATTAGTTACTAACATGAACAGATCTCTCACTAAAATTCTGCAAAAACTTGTGGTCGTGTATCATATAGCTAAACGTGGAAGAAATTAAAATTTACTATTTGCTCTGGATGACTAAATAGAGAATTTATTAGGAGTGGAAGAAGCTACAAAAAGAAAGAGACCTGTCATTAGAAATCCATAATAAATTGGGGTTGTATGGAATGGAATTAATATGAGTATATATTGCCCTTAAGTGGACAAATTTTTTTTTTTGCTGGGAAACTATCTCGTTGTTTAGAGTATAATACATGAAATTTCAGTTATTTTAGTATTTAAATAGTGAGAATGACTCGGGCTGTGATATGACATGTTCATTACATTGAGACTTGGTCCATCTCCCAAAGACCTGATAGCGAGGACACGGCCGAACACGGTTTTTACACACAAAAAGTGAAGTATCATATATGATATGACACAATACATTGCCCATTTTGAAGTATCTGTTCATCGTAGCCTGACAATGCCCACCGGCACTTCTTATGGCATGAAAAGAATCCCCTTCAACAATTACTTGGGGGAAATTCAAATGGGAGACCTTTTTCGAAGGCCAGTCCCTAAGCCATTGTCTTGGCCGTGTTGGCTGGCTGAACATCCATGGGGCCCAAAAAAGAAAAGGGAGTCCTTGGTATATTTTTTTATAACAGTAAAATTTTATTTCACCAGAAAAACAGAAAAAAAAAAAAAAAAACACAACAGCCCCCAAAAATAGGGAAGGCAGTCCTTGGTATCGTTTGGAGGCAATCCTTGCACATCTCAATTTAGTGGATCATATCCATTGCTCTTGTCTCCACTCTCATTTGCATTAATCTTTTGCTGAGGCAATCAACTGCCTTGGTCTGTCTATCTTGGAGGGACAAGTGGAATCATGAATTCTTCCATCATTTGTATTAAAATCTTATGAAGTCTACATCCTGACCTGATGTAGGCCAGAGTGCCTTCATTGAATCAGGGCTGTTTCTGCTGTCCAAGGGTTATTGGACTGAATTCTTCTCCACTCTTTTCAATAGGCAGGGAATATTTCAGTGAATGTTTCGGGTGATAGTGATTATATTTTCCTATGACTACTATTGGTCAACATTCATTTATTATTTAGAATTTAAAAGACTCTCATTTGAGTTGTACTGTAGAAAAAGATTCCCTGTAAGCTGCTAGTGGGCCTACTTTCACAACAATGGGAATTTGGAATTGTACTTCCAATTATTTTTTGATCCCTTTTATATTATTGGAAGACATAAATTTAAGTGGTTTTGAATATAATAGTTTCTTTATTATACATTCTACAGTAATTGATGAAGATATTATCATGCATGTTTGACCAGGGAATGTTTCTTCCTTTAGTAGTTCCACCTACTAATTTTCAAGCTGCTCTTTGGTCAACTTGGCTGGCGGTTCTTTGTTCCTTGAAGGTATTGCATGTGAAATATGCCTGTTGGTTGTAGCCTCGAAACAAATGAATGACTGTATCATCTATATGTAAGCATATCTTTCTGCACCTGGTCCACAGATGTTTCAATCACTGGCTAGGGACCGGCTTGAACGGCTGAATGCATCCCCTTCTGCAACTCAGTGGACATATTTTGGCTTTTTTCATGTCTTATTATTGGTTCTCTCTATCGATTTACTTTGGTATTGCTTCCCAACCTTTTCTGCATAACTGTAAATTTGGGCCTTCAGATGCTTGATAACATTATGGTTGCCTTCTCTAACAGTAACTAGTATTAATGTGCATTTAAGGAGTATATGTAGTAAGTTCATCCCATGCCAGCATTGTAAAGTCTGTTGAGCAATGCATTCTGAATTTATGTAGGTTGATTCAAGGATCAAAATAGCGGCTGTGGCGGGCTTAGCAGCAAGTTGCTGAAACGCTACGTAGCGGGCGATATGTGGCAGCATAGCGATCTGAATTTTTTTAAGTTGTCAAAAGACTCGAATCTTGTGCAACAGCCAATCTTGTGTGTTTTTTAGTGATTTGGAACAATATAAGGGTAGAGACAACTTTAGGAAAGGCTATTGAGGAGAAGAAATAAGAAAAATAATGTTTTAAATTGAAATGCTTGGCACTACTAGGTTCAAGATTGTGGCGCCACTATTTTCAAAATAGCGTAGCAGCCTCAACGGCTGTGGCCGAGCGTAACAGCCGCTATTTTGAACCATGGGTTGATTAAGAATGCTGATAAAACTTTGTTGGACTATTAGACATGGGCTTAAAGATAACCGTTAAATGATATGATGGGTGCCTTTGTTCTCTTATTATTTCTTTCAAAACAAGTGGGTGAAGTTTGTTGGTGGCTACTTGGTGATGAAGTTGGTTTCCACTGTCTAGAAAAGAAAAGGCTTCCCTTTTATGTTCTTAATTTCCTTAAGTTGCTTTCCCTATTTCCTTCCCAATAAAGTCTTATTGGGCAGATACAGGTGGGCAATGTATGTTGGTGTGAAAGCTGGTTTATACTGTCTAGCTAAGAAAGGCTTCCATTTTCTTTTCTTATTTTCCCTACTTGCTACTTTTTTTCCCCTTCTTTATAAAAATCAAAGTCTTTTGAGGCAATTATGAGGATTTTACCTGGACACATTGCACAGGTTTTTGGTTGTAGGAATAATCTACTTGAGGAGCCACTGCAGCTTCCACTCCCAATTTGGATTTTATTATTTTCTTTTGGTGCTGCTTCCCTGCCATTTCCATTAATAACTTTTGAGAACCCGTTTTGTTGTAGCGATCAATTACCTTCCTGCTCCAATTCTCGCTGTCCCCTCAGCGCACGACTGCAAGTGTGTTAGTGCCTCCCATCTCCAAAAAATTTGACATGGTGACATAAACAACTAAATTAATGAAATAAAAGAAACTGGAAGAGAATAGTAATATGAATGAGAGAGAAAATTTGGTTTAGTAGAAATCAATATCAATTAAGTATTCCATATAAAATAATCTTTCTTGCCTTGTTATATACTTAACAATAGTCAATTACCGAAACAACACGATCTTTCTGCAACTATAAATATCATAAACAATAAGAAGATTTTGGACTTTGAGTGCTGATAACTGCTAGTCATCAGCATAGTAAAATCCTGACGAGTTAAATTCTGCTGGTGGCACGTGGCACTGGAAGTGCTTAGCTCTGTTCACCATGATTATTAATATTGGATGACACTGACATGCGACTTTCATTACCATGTTGGTGCTTTGTTCATCCTTAAAATTCAACCTTGGCTGCAATGTACATTTTTCTTACCATATTATAAGGTCATGGCTACTTCTATTATGTCATAGAGCATATCAGATATATAAAAATCAAGGCTTTCCATTCAATTCTAAACTTGCATGCTTGCTTTACTATGTAGGCAACAAAAAAATTACACAACAAAAAAATTACAGAGAGAGGGAGATGCTTCTATGAGAGATATCTCTCACCTTACCATGAGAGATAGGGTGGGGGCTCCTATGAGAGATATCCCTCACCTTACCATGAGAGATAGGGTGGGGGCCCTCACATTTAAGTTGTTGGCATTGGATATTGATGTGAGGGCCCCATCCTTATCTCTCATAGTAAGGTGAGAGATGCTCTCATAGGAGCATCTCCCATATATATATATCTATTGGTGGTCCCCGATTGCACACCAAATATTCCATTCAAAGCCATGTTAATCATTTATGGTTTTGTAATGAATGTTAATTTTAATACATTTCTTATTTATGATTGTCACTTGCAGGATAAAGTTGTGTGTGCTAATATACAAAGCTTTACATACCAATATTTGTCTTCTATTATTCTTTGAGCCTGTCAGTATTGCATTTGAGACACTACAGGTACTTTTGAGTTCGTTTGGATTGTACCAACTACTATAAGTCATTTCATTGCATGAAGGCTTCCTTATGAGAGAACTCCAGCTGATAACTTTCCTCGACATCCAATACTCTTATTGTAGGCCATCATGGTTCATGGACTTCATTTTCTCGACATGTGGCACCGCGATTCAGTGGATGGTGATTCAGATTGCCAAAGATCCAGACTGATGGATGGATTGGTGGCTGGTACTTTTTAACAATTTCTCTGTTCTTTGTGCATGCAGATATAATGTAAATTTGTCATTTGGGGCTCACTTATATAGCAATAGCTATGGAATGGTTCCCCCACTTCCAACCTTGTGCCTCCAATTTGTTTCAAAGTACTAGACTAGGTGGTGGCGGTTAAATGGATCCCAAATGTTGTCATTTTCATACAGTGGTCATACAGATGGACTGTGTATTCATGTTTCAGTGCACTCCTTGGTAGCATCAGGAACTGGTTAGGACCATTTTATTGATCCATAACTCATCACATGGAAATACCATACAATTGAACATTTACCGAGATTTAGTAAGGGGAGTTTTTTTTTCCTTGTAGCTCATAAATGTTAGGCTTTTGATTATTTACTTAGCTCACCACCAAGCAAATTGTAGAGCCAAGATATCAGAGGGAATCTCTTTGTTGTATTTCTTGATCTTCAATTCTCGTAGGAGTTTTATCTCTCTGCACGTTTCTACTGAAGTTGCAATTCATACATTCTGTCTTTGTACAACTTATTTTAAAGCCCTTGTATTCTAAAGCCTCCTCCATCTCTTGAGGTTCACATTCACATCATCTCTTAATTCATCTGCCATCATTATATCATTTGCAACCAATATGAACCAATGGTACACCCTCTTGACCGTGAGTGGTTTCTCATCCATAATCAACGCTAAAGGATAAGGGCTTAATGCTGACCTCTGATGCAAACCCGTGGTTACTGAAAACTCACTTCTCTCTCCACAGGTAGCTCTTACCCTAGTTACTGCTCCCTTGTACATGTCTTCGATGATGTCAAGAATCAAGATAACCTCTTGGGACACTCTTTTTACCTAAAAATCCACCAAATCAAATCTGTAGGCACCTTATTGTATGCTTTCCTAAATTGATGAAAACCATATGAAGAATGTTCGTCTTCTTTAATTTTTTTTTTTTAATTTCACCTTTTGGTCTAAGTGAGAAGATAGCTTCTGTAGTTGACCTCCCTAGTATGAAACCAAATTGATTTTCAAATATTTCGGTCTTTTGTCTGAGTCTTTACTTAATTACTTTCTCATAATTTCACAGCATTAATAAGTTTAATCCCATGATGATTGGTGCAATTCTGTATAGCTCATTAGCTCCTTTATTCTAATACATAGGCACACCACACATGACACTTTTACTCCATTTATCCCACGTTTTCTTTGTCCTTTATATCTTATTGAAGAGCCTAGTTAACCAAATCTATTTAATTTCTTATATTTATTTTCAAGCCTCTATCGTAATGTCATCTTTCTTCGTAGTCTTTCGCGTCTACATTCTTGCCAATGCTTTCTTCACTTTTGCTATTGTGATTTTACGATAGAAGGTATGTGCTGCTAATGAAACACTCTCTCTTGTTTCTAATCCGCGCAGGGTATGTCTTTTAATCTTTGTGATAAAGCCTATTTAATCAGTGAGAAATAATAAGTAAGAAATTAGAAAAGAAAACATGTTTATTAAGTCCATTGACTAGCTGGGCTGCTTCCAATCTCAGCACTTAGTAGTTTGACATTTGGCTACGCCCTTGCCTTTATGTGCCTTTTGCAATTTGCGGGTTATGGCGGGATACTCATGTAGTCTCCTTTCCACTTATGGTGTCTAAGGACATATGTGATATTGCACATCTTTGCCCATGCCTTCTGTGGATGACATAATTAACAATTAGTATTGGATGTCTGGATAAATTGTGGTTTTTTTATCAGATTATTTTGTATTTTAATTTGATTTCAAGATACTTTGTGTTTGATAACTTCAGTTTGATAATATTCTAGCTGTTTCATTATAACAAGGAGATGCTTCTTATATTGTTGACATATGAGGCCTTCTCACATTAGTTTTCCTCCACAAATGTGACTGTAGGTTCTTTATGGGAATGGAAGGGCATACTTAATCGGAATGCCGGGTTTTGCTTGGACTTGATGACCTTGCTAATGTCTGTTGGTCATTACTTGCACATTTGGTGGCTTCATGGAATGGCTTTCCATTTTGTGGATGCTGTCCTTTTCCTGATCTTGCGGGTAAATATTTCTGTTTCACTTCTTTGAGGTCCTATTTTTGTGCACTTATTTTATTTTTGTACAATAAGCAGGCTTTAATAAGTGCTATAGTAAAGCGGATCAAGGGATTTATCAAGTTAAAAATGGCCCTGAGTACCCTGCATGGAGCACTTCCTGATGCCACACCTGAAGAGCTGCGAGCATATGATGATGAATGTGCCATTTGTAGAGTAAGATGATTTTTCCTCTCTCTCATGTGATACATCTGTAGTTATGATTTATGATTCAGCTCTATACCAAGGTTATTGTTTATGTGATTTACAGGAACCGATGGCCAAGGCTAAAAAATTATCTTGCAATCACCTTTTTCACCTCGCATGCTTGAAGTCTTGGTATGATCTGTGCCTCATGCACTTGCAAACATTTATTTAGTATCCATATTATGTTGATAAAAAGAAATCTATGCCAATTACTTCCAATCGGGTTGTAGATTGGGTTGTTATGGACTGACAGTATCTGGTGATGGTCTGTATTCGCCTAAACCAATATGTCCCTATCTTTGAAATTAATCAATGCATTGCTATTGGGAATTCAGGAAGTTTCCAGCAGAAAATTTCAGCTGATAATAACAACAGCAAAAATTGCTGCGCTATGCACTAACCAGTCTTGCAATGGATGCTGATTTTCATAAATTCGATGTTACTTGCATTAACATTATTGATTCTCATCCTCTTTTCTGTTGTGCAATTAGGAGGTGCCTGGCAAATGTCAATAATATCCAATACATTCCAGTATGTGGGCACTATAGATGCCTTTAGATGTAGTGAAGGAAGAGGATTATATCAATTGAATAAAGAAAAAAAGAAAAACTAAATATCCAATAGTTAAGTGAATAACTAGACTTATCTAATCTGCGTAGTGTTTTGGTTTGCAAGCCGAATCAATCTTCAGGTGCATGATCTAATGCTTCACTTTCAAGCCACAGTTGCAACACGAGTGTTACACACTAAATCCTGTCTTTACATGTATGGCTTAATTCTTTATGCCAAAGCATAGGGAGACATAGGACTTCTGCAAATGGAATGTTAGGTTCTCAAGGAAGTGCACACACTTTATGCGAAGAAAGTGTGTGCAAAGCGCTGGCATTAGGTTTCAAAAGAAACCTCCCAGGTACTTTGACGCGTAAATCCCAATAAAGATACTCTTATTTCGAATTTAATAATGAAACTAGCTTTCCATGTGGTCAACTCCTATGTTGCCTAGTTATGGCATGGATACGACAAGGACATTCCAGACACGGCGGTGATATGGATTTTACACATAAAAAGTGAAGTATCGGATAGGATATGATATGACATGATGCATTGCTCATTTTGAAGTATCCATGCATCATAGATCAACTCATATATAAGAAAACAAATAAGAAAGATAACCCTTTTCCAATTAAAATAACACTTTCTTTTCCAATTAAAACTTCCTCGTTTTTTTATATTTTCTATTAGTCACTACAATAGAGACTCGAACTCTCATAGACACACACGCCCCCTCCCTATGTCCCTTACCAGCTGAGATACAGCTGTGGGACAAAAGTCACAAAACTTCCTTGCCAAGAAATAGAAGCGAAATCCTGATACAACTTAACTAAAGAAAGAAAGAGGGATTAACTATAACTGTACTAAAATGGAAGGATTGATGAGTCTCTCTTAGCATTGGACTCTAAATGGATTTAACCCTGTCTTGGATTGGGCCCCATCCTGTTTCATGCTATGACTTGATACAACTAGGCTTGAATCTGGATCCAGGCTGGATCTGGGTCTCGGTCTTGATCTAGTTCTGGACATGGGCTTGTTGGCTGGGGCCTGAATCTTACCTGGGCTGTATCTGGATCTTTCAGGCCTGCACTACTATTGTATATTTTTCAGTATTTATCCATAGTATGACACAGAAAATTCCCCAAATTTCACTTCCACTAGTTTTCTGATAGGAAAATCTCTCTCTCTCTCTCTCTCTCTCTCTCTCTCTCTCTCTCTCTCTCTCTCTCTCTCTCTCTCTCTCTCTCTCTCTCTCTCTCTCTCCGGAAGTTGTATGCATTCTGAAGAACTTAGACTCATTTTGGCATGGAAAATTAGGGCAAGTGACTCATTTTGTCATGGAAAATTAGGGGAAGTGACTCATTTTTGCATGGAAAATTAGAGAAAGTGTTGATTTCAATTGTGACATCTGGCCAGTATTTTTGAATCAGTGCTGCTATATTGGAATATGGAATTCCTTTTCCTGAGTGTGAAAAATCCGAAAGATAATATAATGATCATAAGAGAGAGTTTTCTGGTTTTTCTCTCCCTACAGGTACTTTTAATTAAAAGGGAAACGACCACGTTATGACAAAGTATTCACCAACCAAATAATTCAAGTTGATAAGCTGAAAAAATAGAAACGGCCACCTAACTGACCATTCCATGCTGGCCACCTTTTTTTTTGGGGATTTTTCTGTAACCCATATGAGGTTTATGATAATTGAAATACTTACCTAGTACCTAACCTTCTGGTAATTCAATAAATCCTCCTTGACTGGTAAGATATTTTGAAATGCCCCCACCTTTTTTGGGGGATTTTTTCTGAAACCCCTCTGAGGTTTATGATAATTGAAATGCCTACTGTCTACCTGACCTTCTGGTGATTCAATAAACCCTCCTTGATTGGTAAGATATTTTGAAATGCCCCCCTTAACTGACAATTTACTCTGGAATAGTAAAATGACAACCTTGCCCCTGGTACTAAACCAAAACTACCTTCATTCAAATGGTTGGCCGTGGTAAAACAAGCCAAACACTTTTCCTTCCCACTATGCTTACTCTATTGTTGTTGTATCTCTCCATCTCTATTTTCTCCAGAAGGCTGGAGCCTGCCCCATCCCCGTGCCCACCTCTCTCTCTCTCTCTCTCTCTCTCTCTCTCTCTCAAACACATACATGGTGGCAATAGTGGCAGCCATGAGGTTTAGAGTTTAGACAATGATGGAAAGGAAAGACGAAGGTAGACAGCTGGTTGAATTTTACTGAATGCCAAGTTAATAGGTAACAAATTATTTAGTTTAGCTCTTTTATTAAAATGAAGTCTTCAGGAACATGGTTAAGTGTGTCAGAATTTGCCAGCAGTACGAGGTGTCTGATTTAACCGATCTTAAAACATAGGAATTGTTGATTTAACATCATTGAGTAAATATTAAAATATAAACAAATAGATTTTTATTGAAAATATAAAAAATAGTAACAAAATAATATATAAATCAAAATGTAAAGAATCATGTAACAAGCATATTATGATCTGACTTAGATTCCAAAAGCCAAACCATTGATGGTTTAGCGTTAGGCATCTCCCTCTCCACAGAGACAACCAGGGATTGATCCCCGGTTGTTGGTTTAGAGCTCTGTATAATGTGTGTGCGTGCTTGAGTTGAGTATTTGTTGAGCAAAAGAAAAAAGAATTCCAAAAGAAGAAAAGTCCCATTACAATTTTGTCAATTGTAAAACATCTTTTTTAAATTAGCACTGGAAGAATATGAAGCTTTCGAAATTTGTCATAACTGATACATGCTTGACACAACTGCGTGGCTCATTCCAAAGAAACCATGCAATATAGATTCTAAAACAGGGGTAAAGCTGTCATTTTCTCTCTTCATGATTGACAAGAGCCCGGAGGTTGGAAGGTACTCAGTGTCCCAACAAAAGGTTGTAGGTTTTAGTCATGTTACCGTTCAGAATAAAAGGAGCTAACATGCCAATTATCAGTCAAGGTGGCTATTTTAAAATGTTTACCAGAGAATGGATTTTCGAGTTATTAGAAGGTGGCATTTTGAATTGCTGCAATCCATTAGAAAAGTCCCATTTTTCTGGCTGGAGCCTCACACACATGGATCTCAGGATGGTTGGAGGCCCCCTTTTATTTTGTTCAATGGACACATAGCTCTCATTTGAACTAGCAGATAAAGCATTCTTATGGGGTTTTTATTGTTCCAATTTGCACCTAAAAGCATCTGCAATCATGGCAGCATGATCTTTATAGACAAGCCCCTTATCGTGACCATCAATTATAGTTTCTCTTGCATTTGAAGGAAGTTCTTAGTTTACAACTTCTCTCAGTCGTTAGACTTATTTCTTTCTCATAAGCTTGTCTTTGGAGCTATTATTTTTATTACAATTTCTAAATTTATTTATGGGTTCTTTAGTTATATAAGAACATATTGCCACGGCATTTTGGAGCTGTTAGTAACAAGTTCTTACACTTGTAAATCATTTCAATTATGATAGCTTTTTGTTGGAATTATTATTATTTAGTATTTACCATTACTAATCATTCCATTTTTGCTTGTACTTAGATTCCATGCCCTTACCCGATGCGTACTGTACTGTGCCAGGTTAGATCAAGGTCGTAGTGAGGTTTATTCATGCCCTACTTGTCGAAGGCCTCTATTTTTAACGGGTCCTAGAGATTATACAGACCCTCATCCTGGATATCTCTTGAATGATGAGCAACTGGCCCGCCAGTTAAGCACTGAATTAAACCACCAAAGCATATCTGGACATGCCCTGCCTATGGGGACATTCCCTAACCAGCAACAGAATGCTTCTGACGGTTCCATGTGGAGGTTCGGATTTTCTTCCTTTTCTTGGGGGTTGGGCTGGAAAATAACACTAATAAAAATAATATGTAAATCATACTCTCTAGACAAGAAAGAAATAATCATATCAATGTCTATCTTGGATTCCGAAAGTAAAATAAAAAAAAATGACAATTATATTTCTTCAATTATATAACAATGTCAAATTAGCACTAGAGGAATCGTGAAGAATCCAACAGCGTCTAGTCGGATGCATGTCCCAATGGTATGTGGCTCATTCCAATACTCCATATAATGTGGGGTATGGTATTTGAATTGTGGCATGCAAACTTTTACCCCAATCTGCAGCAGTTTTAATTTACCCACCTTCACTTCTTTTGTTACACCTATTCTTCTTTCAATTACTCATCATTTTTTGTTCTAAAGATGGGGCCAGTTAACAACTTGTAGAAATGAAAATGTCTATAATTCTTTATATCCAACATATATCATAGTCTAAACAATTAGTGCTTACAAAGTATAAAGAAGTAGGTATCAACTATGTCAACTACATAAGCTGGCTTGGGAAGAAGCTTGACTTATCTCAATGGGCCCGGGCTTTACCTCAGCTTGTGAGCTTGTTAAGCCCAGCCTGGCTCAGCTCAATTGCCTTGTGAACCAAGCTCTAACTAGATACTATCCAGCTTGGATTGGCTCGGACTTGGCTTGATTTCATCCATTACTAGGCTTCACTTGAGCAGAGGTAGATGTAGATGTCACCCTTTTGATTAATGGGCTTGTTAACGATGGTCTCGAACATTCTGCCCATTCCAACTTGAGATCAAGCTAAAGGTAAGCCAAGCTCTAGTGTAAGCAATATCGAGCTGAGTTTTAGCTTGGCTCTTCAAGCCGAATTTTAACTCAAGATGGGCATATACTTGTTTTTCATTTACACCCCCCAGCTCATTACCGTGAAAGAGCTCCTTTCAGTTCTTAAGTTCTTAAATATGCCTAGTGTTTATTTTTTATTTTTTATAGATTTTGGCCCTCTGTAGTCAAGTCTTACTATTAGGAGAGCTTGACTGATTCGATCACTTGCTGGTCCATTTGGAAATTATTTTCTTTCTTTTTTTCAGTTTTATGTGACCAAATATTGAAATATGCCATTATGCCAACCAATCCAGACCGATCATTTTTTGCAGCAACCCCAATTGACAGGATTGATGTGAGCTGCCTGAGATGCCTTTTTTTTTATTTTTGGGGGTTGGCACCTCACCTATAGCAAGAGTCCAAGGATGAAAATGAAAAAGCACTTTTGTCCGCTTTCTATTTCTTTCTTTTTTCACCTGGTGGCATTTGGTGTGTTGCGAGGGGGAGAGGGTGGTTTTGATCCAAGGACGATAAGTGGGCCTTTCCATGAAGTTTATTATTACTATCATCATCATCATCATTAATTTTGGTTGGTGTCCATGCATCCCATTAGATCTGATTATTTTTTTTTAATGTATTTACATAAGAAGGAATGCATTTCAACTATATCAGTTGTATATAAAGGATTGTTAATAGAAAGAATGAAAACTGAAATATATTTTAACTGTCTTAGTTGTATGTAATGACTGTTAAGGTTGAAGAATAACAATAACCATTTCCCATCAATGTGTCAAATGTGCACATGGCAACTACTTTCAGAAATGTTTAATTTTTGGTACTGTATGGTTTGGTGCAACCAAATAGAGCAAGCAAGATGATGAGAAATGAAGAGTACCAATGGAAGGATAAGAAAGGTGTGTTTTACTTTGTTTGTGTGGAGGGAGGACATGATTGAATGGAGTGGTATGATCCCAATGTGGAATCAATCTCTAAATTATTTTTACTTCATAAGATAATTACACCCAAATCATATTTAGGATTGATTGCAACCAAATCCAAATCACTACAGATAACAATGGGATTTCATAAAATAATAACGGCTAATATGGTAGTGCTCATCATGGGTAGAACCTTATCTTCACCCATGTCAACCCAATCATTTGTGTGAACTAGTCTTCTAGAGTTACATGAGTAAGGAGTGCCTTTCTCATTATTTCTTGATTTTTCTTCCAATCATTTGCTAATTCAATCCTGATTCAACATCAAGGTCTGATGCACCAACCCCAATTCATTTCATGATATGCCTATATTGTGTTTTACATTCTACTTTTGTTTGGTTGCACAGAGGGGCGGGGCTCGATCCTACTTGGGCGCACCCTTGGCCAAGTCCAGGTCTGGATGATGCTGGTCCGTCAACTGCGATTGAATCAGTTGGGTTTGGAGGAGTCCAGATGATGATGAGACATCTGGCGTCTGTAGGTGAAACGTATGCTCATACTGCACTTGAAGATACTGCTTGGAACCTTTGGCCAATGACCCACCCTCATTCACCCTCAGGTTCCTCCATTCCTACAACATCATCTTCAGTAAGATACAGTGGAAATATCGGTGGTTTACGTTTTAGGCATACTTCACCCACTTCAAATGAAAACTTACCAGACATACTTGCCATGGCAAATACAGTACGGGAGGTGCTTCCTCACATCCCTAATGAAATAATTTTCCAGGTATTCTTATAATTATGCCACTTGATGGGAATGCCTTTTCTTTAGATTGTATCTGCATTTGTACTACTGGGCCTACCCTTGTGCAAATGCATCTTATGGAGGCCTCTCATGGGATGCCATGCTGAACAACCTATCCTGATGAGGCCCTAGTTATCCAATTTTTTATGTATTACAAATGATCATGTAGAGTTGGGAGCGGAACTAGGTAAGAGCTGGGGGTGGCCATGGTGTACTGAAAATTTTCACTTTTTTATATTGGCCTTCCAAAAAACTTGGAAAAACACCCTTATGTTACAGAAAGTTTTAGTAATTTTTTTAACAAGGCCTCCCCAATAATTTTTCTTAAATTGCGCCCGGCAAATTTATGTGGTAGCAAAGAAAAATCAACACAACAGCAACAACAAAGTAAGAACTTACACAATATAAGATCTTCTCTAACATGTTGCACCTGAACTTGATAATCAAGAAGAATCACCACTTCTCAACGAAGCTCTCATGCCGTGACGCAAAATCTGAATGGTGGTATTTGACCCAAATACACCAAGAATCGAACTATTGAGATTTCGCACAAGTTCTCACTTAGTTGCCATATAGAATATTGGAGGACTGCAACTCTCTTATTCCATTTCTGAAAATTACATGCAATTTATAGACTTCTATAAAAGTAACTTCAGAGTAGTTGCTACACTAATTGAATAGCAGTGGTAAAGACGCTTAACCACAGTACTAAACAACTACACATAAACAAACTATGTAAATAATTCTAACACCAACTGACAAATAAATAGACTCTTAAACACCCTGTTTAAGTGTCATAAAAGGCTATAAGTCTATAACTGCTTCAATTGTGCATGTGCAAGATGCACTAATTTTTTACAGTTCCGCCCATGTGGAGCACACGGTCTTACACTTAACCAAGTGTAGAATTGGATGGCTAACATCAGCTGTTACAAATTTTAGGCGTATCTCTTTTAATTATAAAGTAGTGGGCAGTTTGGACTTCGGAACACTTTTGAGTCCCACAAATATGGTATACTGGGTTAAGCTAATGGTATGATTGAAACATTGTGTAGTTTCTCTTAATACCTGATGATTTTATCTCATGACACCTGTCAACATGCCCTCTTTGCAGGATCTGCAACGCACCAATTCTGTTGCAGTTACTGTGAATAATCTTCTTCGAATGTGATGACACAGACAACCTGTTTTGGCATGGGCTTTCGTGCTTGCTGAACTTAAGGTGTCTGCAAGCTCTTGTATATTGTAAACAGAAGCCATGCCAGGTGTGTCCTGATGGCTCTTATATTATTGAGGGACTGTCTTTTCTCTCTCGTTTGTTTTTTCTCAATTCTTCGTTTGCCGGATGCATTTTGTTGTCCGGCAGCCATAAAAAACCTCAATATATGTATACAAAGGCAATGTATTATCAAGGATCAACTTATCAATTTAATAAATCTGGTGTTGAAAATCCAAATGTATTTTCTTTTGAGTTCTTAGATCTGGACTTTGATGTCTTGAGTGCCTCGTGCTATCAGAGATCATGCCATGACAATTTGCAATGGGGTTTAAACCTGCTCTAACTAAAGATTCTGATGCAGATTTATATTGATTCGTGCATATATAATGTTAGTCAATTTCATAAGATTTTTCTTAGGACCTGTTTGTTTGCATATAATATATAGGATTTTAGTACACAGGAATAAATGGTCAAATGAACTTCACCGGAGGATTATTAGAAGGATATGAGGTGGGTGAAGGATCTTGACTTTCCTAGTATTTGAATTACTAGGGTGATGGATTGACATTCATTTATCATCTTCCCTTGATTCAGTTTCCATCAAGGAGATTAGACATTTCCAACCTTTTCATTCACTAAGAGCCGGTTTGTTTCATGTAATTGAATTTCTAGGAATTTTAATACTGTATTTCTTGTGGTTAAAAATGAAGAATGAAAGGTGAATATTCAAGACAGCAGTCAAGATGTAATGAAGGCCCAGTTCATGCTTTTGCCCCCATGTATAATAGTCGTTATCATGGTTGCAAATGCTGGTTCGGCCCCCATTATGAGAGGGTCAAAACTGTGTTGTGTTTAATACCCCAGTTGGTTTTGTGCCAACTCCTAGGTTTCCTCTCCTTTGAAAATACCTATTTGGAGTTCTAGCATTAAAGCATCCAGTGACTGCTGGTAACAGCTAGAGCTGAAACCTATGGCTCTGAATCATTCTGGTCATTCATTTTTGTGCCTCTGGTGATCCAACTGTTTGAAATTGAGGATTCTCATAAATTTCAGAAAAGCTAGCCTTTGAAAATATGAAGTTTCTACATTAATATTTCTGGGAACATCTCTCATCTGTGGGATTTCTGAGAACCATTTTGAAGTCATTATTCCATAAATCCCATCAGATACGATGTCAGACACACAAATATACTTTTTTAGGAGTGTTCACATTTCAAAAACAAAGGAATGGGCGTCAGCTGCAATGGTCAGTTCCAATTTGGAAAAAAAGTGGGGTGGGGATTTGGGACACAACGTTGTATACTTGAAACGGTTGATGAAGAGTTAGCTGCAATGGCCTCTTGTTCTTGTCTTCTTCCTGAGAATCCCTAGAGATGCATGCAGTATCATCACAAACCTTCCTCATCAAATAAAAGAGCATCCCAATCCAAAAGCAGCAGCTGCACACAAACATCTCCCATAAAAGGAGCTATGCGTGGATTGCTGGTTAGGACCATTAGATGGAGAATTTTTAAGTAGTATTCATATAGGCTTAACACAAGCCTAATAATTTATTAGGTGGGCTTAAAATGTAAATCCACGTGTAATTTTTGCATTATAAGGGTCAATGTAAGCCCTTAATTAAGAGATTGAATTGAACTGGCAGTTGATAATTCAAGGAGTGGAGTATTGGGCTTGGGTCGAGCTCGAGTCATGTTGGCAAATATTAAAATAGCAGACTCAAGTGACTCAACCTAAACACAATCCATTTATTAATTGGATCAAAAGTATCAACCTAACCCAACCTGAGAATTAAAAAAAAAAAGTCAACTCCAACCTAAACTATCAGCAGTATTTAAAATCAAAGGATTGCTTGAACCAGGTTTTTAAAGAAGAGTGAAGTCTATCTCTTTGCATTTAAAATTTTACATAAAACTCAAACCCAAGTTTTTTATTTTAAATTTTAATAAAATTTTAATATTATATATGAATTACATTGCCCGTGCCTAGCATGTTTTGCTAGTATGAAAAATGAAGTACATTTTTTTTTTGCTGCTATCGGAGGGTTCTCAACCCTTTGGGCTAGACTAATTCCTCCGGGCCTAGAGGGAAGCCTGAAAAACTCTCCTGTAGCCCTAGTGTGGTAGTGCAGTTTCGAACCTACAACATCCGGATGCAAACCGTGGTCCTAGGCCAACTGAGCTACCCCTTGGGGTTAAGTACAAAACTGTTTCAAGCATGGACAAAAAGAAAAACAAATATAGCAAGAACATAGTTAGACAAGGAATTGTGTAGGCAAATGGATTGTTAAAGGTCTGGGCAATAGAGTTTTACTGAAAGAAATAGCTAAAGTTCACTCAAAACACAGATTTGGGAATTTGAACTGTTTTAACATATTATAATCAAAATGTAGAGGTGTGACACGATTCGCACAATATTTAACATATCCTAGGAAATAGTCTTCTCTCTGAAAATCAAATAACTCCCGGCCGGAGGCCAAAGGTCAGAAGGCTGGGTTGGCGAGGGTTATTCTGGGTCATTAAGAAAACAGGTAAGAAACTTAACTGATTTATTCCAGTCCTATTGGTGAGAAGAAACCAAAGATTGGGCCTGTTTCTTTGTAAGAATTCTTGGAATTCATGTCTGTTGGATTTTGTAGAATTTGAGAAGCTGGAATTTTGAAATGCTACAAATTCTAGCATTCCTAAATTTTCCGTTTCTTTTATACCTAAAATTCCTGCCTGAGAATTTCTGCACATTGCAATGATCTTCATCTCAGTTCTGTCCAAAGAGGTTGGATACATGAATTCTGGGGTTTATTCGGTCTCGATGTAGGAGGAGATGGATTTCTTGTACAAGCATTGAGGAGGATGGTATGGTTTTGAAAGATGTCAGATAAAAATGAAATTGAGATTAGATCAAAACAAAGGTGTGGATTTGGGAGGTTTTGGGTTTCATGAAACCAGATATGTGAAAGGAGTGGAAAGAAAGAAGATAACCAGATCTGATTTTTTTTAAGAGGTGCAGTGAAGAATATGACCCACCGTCAGAGAGGTTTCCATAATATTTAATAATATTTAGCTTCACAATCCTACACGTGAAGGGAACTCAACCTCTACTCCCTGGTTCTTGATAAATTTGGATATATATGAAGCCCCTGCTGGTATCATTGATGAGATTCTTTGTTTGGCTAATAGACAAATAAGTGTCTTTTCAGCCTACTCTTAGTGGTGAGGAATACTACTCATCCAGCACCGCAGATAGGGCTGTCAAAATGGCTCCATAGCAGTTGGATTTAAACTCGCCAGTCCAGGCTATTGCAACATGTATAGAAAACAATACTCTACAAGAATGCTATGTATCTAAACCATTACTTTTGATTATAAATAATAGTTTTCTTGAGTATGGTCAGAATAATGCAAAATTCCAACAATTGAAAATGTAATTCAATAATGAACATCATCTTACATTTCTCCATCAATCTGGGTCGGTGGGCTTAAAAGGGTCTACCTAATAACCATGAAAACGAAAAAGAATAGGAAGATATGAATAAGTGATCTCATAACTGTTTCACTATTGTGGCATCGTAAAGGAGTGTAGCCTGGCCGTGCCTGAGCTGTGTTGTGCCAGCTTGTGAAAATTCATGGGTTGTGCCGTGCCGTGTCTAGACTGGGCCATGCTAACCCGTGAGCTTCACCCACAATGAATTTAATTTTATTAAAAAAACTAAAATAAAATTAAGAATTTACAAAACATTTAACATCTAACTAAAAAAATGCACATAAAATTGAGCATTTGAGCTTGAAATAAGATTAACATTGGAAGTCAACTACTTATTTAGCGATTTTCTATCATAAAAAGGATCTATCATGGTATTTTGGGGGCTTTACTAATTGAGTTGAGTGGAATAAATGTTATTTTGAAGAAGTAATAACATATAAGTGAGTTATGATGGTATTTCTTTTTAGTCGTTTGTGATGGAATCTTTTTGACTTTTTTTTATTATTGAAAAATGAAGTTTTTTTGTCTTTTAGTGGTTACTTTTTGATATATTTTTTAAAAATATGGTGGAAAACTTGAATTAAATTACTTTTGGTGGAATTTTTTTTTGAGAAATAGGGCTTTATCTTACTTTTAACTCTACAAGTAGAATTGCCAAACATGCCCAAAAGAAGTAAAATCAGGATTTCTTGAGGTCGGTAGGAAATGAAGAGTAAAAAGAGGTCTACCATCCGGATGAGTTCTCCTGCATAGCACTGTGAGTCGGAAATTTCTTTACATGATTATATATTTTTATTATTAAACAAAAACATATGGTTTTTTTTTTATGGCGTTTACTCAAGTGAGAAAGGAATTCACGAGAATTTCACCAAACCCACCTAATAATTCATCCGAATTATTTGCGTTTGCACCCACCAAATGGATTAAACCACTCGATTGAGAGTCAATTTTTTTTTTTTTAAATATAGAGCTGATAAATTTGTGGGCTACAAACACATCAATGAGTTAGGGGTATTGGTTTGATCCAAATTTGATATTAGGGGCTTTATTAGTCATGGGAGTAAAGCCCTTGTTATTACTATTAGTCAAAAAAGGCCATTTGGTAGAAAAACTACTTGCATAGAGGCGCCTGGGCCAGCCACTCGATCAAATTGCCAACTATTTTATTAGAAATAGTTTGCATTGAGGCCTTGTACTTTGATATTTGAATAAATAGGCGTCTTTGGCTGTGCATCACTCCATCATCCATCAGACCACCCGCCAGAAAGGAGATTTCCGTCTTACCGAGGTTAGGGTCTTCTCCTGTCTCCCCGATCATTGCTCTATTCTTCTCTTTCTTGTTCGATTTCGGCTTGTTTTCATTATTAGATTTCCTGCGTCTGGTAAGTGATCGATGTACATGCTCGTTGATTTAAGAATCTATGGTTAGATTGCAGTATTGCCTCTGTCTGATGATGCGTTTTGCTTCCAAAATTAGGAAATCGATGTCTGTAGGCTGCGGTTATTGGAATTGAATTCAGATATTTAGGGTTTGATTCTTTAGGTGTCCTCTTTTCCCGGGAATCTCGATTTCGACGTCTTTTGCATTTGGGTCTGGATTTCGGCCCCAAATCCCACATAACACTGTTCGGGTTCTCTGGTTGTACTAATTGCAGATTGAAATGGGTTGCCATCTGTTCTGCTTTTAGATTGCTGCTGCCATCTAAACTGGCTCTTGATCCTTTTTTTATGTGTTATTTGCATATGGATGTCCTTTAATCTAGGGTTTTATAAAAAAAAGTACGGTTTTTATTGCGGATATATACAATTGGGAAGATTTCCTTTTTTTTTTATTTTCCCCCTGTTACGTTGATAACAGTAGTCCTACACTCATTTTAGTTTTTTCCAGTTCATTGAAGATAGGGCTCCCAAGAAGCCTGTGGGCCACGGCCGGGCCAAGGCCAAAGGAAAAGAAAATTCTTTTTTAACATATATATATATTTATTTATTCATATACCAGCATCGACTTTCAAAATGATGTTAATTCTCCTTCTTTGCTTATTTGGGGATTGGCAATGCAATGACAACATGTTAGGGTTAAAAAAAAAAGTTTTGGTGGGCCATTGGCGTGGTAAAATATTTTCTATACAGTAATAAATAAAATAAATAATAAAATCCATGAGGTTTATCTACTACCCACATATTCCCACCATGACAAATACATTCTTTGCAATGATTTCAGTACAGAATGTGAAATGTATTGAGACTAATTTCATAACCTTTGTAATTTCATAGCCCTCAAAAGAAGTATCACTTGGCAAGACTGTATTTTCTATCCAACACCTGTCTCCATAGGCCATCCGTCCCATCTCCTATCCTCCACACCCACTTAACCAGAAGGGCTTGATTCATCTGCTTCAGGGGTCTAATTCCCAAGCCCCCTTCTTCCTTCGGTCTACAGTTCGAACCCCAATCCACCAAGATGGAAGTAATAACCTTTGTATTATATTTTTTAGTTTATAGAAATCTAAATGTCTATTCAAAATTCAAGAAAAGGCGGAGGAAATGAAGATGAAAAAGACTAACTACAATTCAATTTTATATGACAAACACTTTTCAGCACATATTTTTATATTTCATTTCACTGCACCTAAAAAAGTACTAACATAAAAAAAAAAAAAATCAACTCCACTCAAAACATACTTCTGGTGTTGCTCTTGCAATGTATCCTTATAACTATGGTTACTTGCAAGGATAAAACGCTAACCTCGCTACTAATAAAATTAGATAGTATTGATTTTGGTTTAGGGGGAATAAAATGGAAGTAAAAAGTTGGTTCTGAAAATAAGTTTTGAAGGGCTGGTTTTTATTTAATAATTTTCTCAAAATGATAAAAGAGATTGTTTTCATCAAGTGGGAATAGAAGATTAAAAAAAAAACATATCTATGTAAACCACATTAATATATAAAGAAACCATTGCTATTTGTATATTGTTTATAGCATGTATGTATCTAATACAACATACTATATATGTACATGTATGTATTTATGTATATATATATATTAATGGAAAGAGGACCTGGTCGGGCCAAGCTTGGTTTGGTCAGGCCCTAGCTCGGCCCTCGATAATGCAGGCTTTTCAAAATCGGGCCCTACCCTATCCTCGGGCTTTATGATTAAAATAAAAGTCCTTGTTTTGAGGGCTTTTGCGAGACGAGCCAGGCCGGGCCCCCTTGTCAAAGGGCCAGATTGACAGCCCTAAGTATTATTTTATGGGAGAATTTAAAAATATCCTCGACTTTTTCCAAATTTTCAAAAAAGGACTTCTTAATTTGCTTATTACTAAACATTGTATAAGTTTTACACACTTATATTTCAAATGAGTCTTTTTGGGCAGTTAACCTTCGCTGTGGGCAACCTTTTCCCCAATTTATTCTTTTGAAAATGAAACAAATGCCATTTGTTTCATTTAAACAAAAGAAAGGGTTTGTTTTTCTTTCCTCTCGTTCATCTAATCATCTTCCTCTCTTCATCTGCCCTCATGCAACCTTCCTCCCCACAGGTCAATGGTGACCATCTGCAGCCACCAGGTTGTTTCTCTCCTTTCTCCCTCCGTCTTTATGAATACTGTTTGTGGACCACAAAATCAGAATTTATAAATCACAAGGAATCAACCCTTTGCTGGAAAAGAGTATGTGAATTTTGGACAATTACAATATACAGAATGGGACCACGACCAGGACTCATTAAAAAAAGGAAGGGAGAGAGGTGAGCGAGCCAATTGGTTGGAGGTGGTTTCCAACAGCTGTACGTGGCTGCAGGTTGCTGCTTGGTGGTTGCCACAGGTGGCTGGTGGAGGGGAAGGGTGCTTGAGGGTAAAGGGAGAGAGGAAAGATGAAAGAAAGAAATGAGATAAAAATAACCCTAGCCCTTTTTTACCCCTTTCTTGATTTTTGCTCATGGCGGACCATGTTGTTCATGAGTATGTATTTTAATGCCCTTGAATCATGGCTGGTAGAGATGTCCATGTTGAAGAAATTGATTCCCATCTCCCCGTTGTTTTGGTATGTCTACAGATGGGAAGAATTGCTTAGTTTCTGCCACATGTTATAAGTTTTATCAGGTAATTTTATTCCCTGGTTATTATGTATTTGAATTGTAACTGAAGATATTTCTTCCACTGCAGGAGAAAATGGCAAGAAGTTACTTTAAGCAAGAACATGATCTTGGTATGTACTCCATTGACATTCTGGATTTTGTTTGTTGGTCTATGTGTAGAGTGCTTGCGATATTTGAACCATCTTTGTCGTCACGTGTTGATATCAAATATTGAATCTTCTAATGTCTTTGTTACACAGAGAAAAGGCGTGCTGAGGCTGCAAGGATTAGGGAGAAATATCCTGATAGGATTCCGGTGTGGATTAACCATCCATTTTCGTTTGCCTTATATAATTGTTCCCATTGTGAATCATGTTTCACATGTGCTCTTTGTTGTTGTTGTTGTTGTTTTTTTTTTTTTTTACCTCTGATTGTATTAAACTAAGTTGCTTGATGGCAAGATTAAAATCCGAGCTTCATGAGTTGGGCTTGACTTCAACTTGTGTGTGTTGTGCATGCACTTCAAATGTGTTGTCTTGTGCATGCATTCACTTTTAGTTTTATATTGGAAAGCCAAACAAGAAGCCATAGTTATCAAAGGCGCACCTAGGTGCTAGGCTCGGGCAATTGTGTTTGGTGCATATCACTAAGAAAAATAAAATGAAATGTTTAAACCAATCTTTAAGCATCTTCTTTAAGTGTCCACACTTTCTGTTTTCTCTTGCTCCACATCCTTTAAAATCTAAAATTGAAAACATAAATATAAAGGCCCAAATTAAATTTCGAAAATAGTGCCAATGGTTGAGAATTACTACTTTATGTATATTGATGGAAGTAAGATGTTTTCATAAAAAAAACCCAGTTCAAGGATATTGATTGTTTTTCTTCTATTTTGGGTTTTCTTCCTTTTCAAATGATATAGTTGGTGGATTTTTCGGTACTACCATCACATTTAAGCTCGGATTTTGAATGTGGAGATGAAGAGTGATGCAGGCCAGATCCATGATCGGCCAGCCCATTGGTCCATTGGGCCCAAGCCCACTGAAGCCCATTAAAGAAATCAAAAGTTCAAGATCGTGCAAGCTTAGGTGTCTTTCCTGTTTTTTTTTTTTTTCCAATTAAATAAATAATGAGTAGCTAGAATTTAGGGATATAGATTTGTTAGAAAGTTTAAAATAGAATTTAGAATTTGATTTCAATTGGAATTGTTTCCAAGAACAAAATTAGGAAAGCAATGCCTATATAAATAATTTTAATGTCTTTCATTCAACAAGTTCATTGCTATTAAAATTCCTCTTGTGAGCTTTTCTTTCGATTATTTGTCTGTGGTGTGAGACCAAGACATTTTGGATCCCATGGATTCCTATCCCTAAACCTTTGGCTTGGAGAATAATTTGTTGGTTATTCTTCCCTACACGCGCTGCGTCAAAGAGACATGAAAATTCAAATTCCAAATCTCTGTTACCATGTTTAGGTAGCTACTTAATGATGATTAATGTTTGAAGACTTGAGTTATGATCTCTTTCGGGGACAATTAAAGTCATATTGTTAATTTGAATTTCTTAGAGGATTCGGTAAAAATCTGACAACTTTGTATTTGAAGGTCTGTAAATATTTGGGTGTATTTTAACAGGTTTTCCAATAAAGATTTGGCATTTTACATAGAGGACAAATAATCGACCGTGTCTCATTCAATGTGAACATTATTGTTAAAATCCTAGGATTTATACCCCAAGTCTTATGAGTTGTATCGAGTCCTATGGAAAAAGATCAGCAGCTATCCGCTGAATCTATTTACATGTAATTGCAGCTTACAATTCAATATTTGCTCTATTGAATCTACACTTCATCTGGGCGCGAATGGTCAATAACTGAATGGCTAATATTAGTAATTTCGCTTATTTTGTTTTTTGGTGTTTTTTAATTTTTAAGAGATTATTAGTGAGCAGCAGAAATCTTTCAAGGTGGTATTTTGGACAGTCATGTTCCCTTACGATGCTAGTGCGTGCATTATTGGATACTAGCTTACTAGCTGTCACAAATTATGATTCATCTTAGCTTCCCTTTTTTTTTTTTTCAAGTCGTTTAGCAGACCTTTTATTTCAGCTCATTTGTTATGGTCGTAGTGTGCCTTTTCTCTCCTAGTCCTTATTTCATCGTCATGTGTGTCAAGATCTTGTTTTTTTTTTTTTCCTCTCTTTTTCTCATTGCCCAGGCCACAGATGCTTTTTTTTTTTGGTGGGGAATGGTCCTGGGATGATGAATTTGTGGGTGGGCACTTGATGATTTGTTGCTCGAATGGTTAACTGAAATCAGCCAAGGCTGCCACTTGCAGATTAGTGCTTCTACATGTGTTGACGTATACTTTCCTTTCGTTAATGGAGGAAAGAGATCATCTAGAAAATGGAGTTTCCAGGAACATGGATTTTCAACTGTTGTGTATTATGATCAAGTATCCTTTATCTGCTCTTTGCAGAGTAGTATGTTATGACTAATATTTTTCTAGAGTTTAAAGTGACAGCTTTTTATAGCCATAGGTAATATCACTTCTTCCATTCATTCATTTCCCAAGCATCAGCCCTTGGCCTATGATGCCCCCATATGAATACCGGTATGGACACAAATACAAGGATTGGGGATACGTCTTTGTACCTTTGAAAATTTAAGACATGGATACAGAGTCCTCGTTTTTTTTTTTTTTTTAAATCACTTTTGAAATAATGAAATTATCATTATTTGCGTTCCTTTGTAACATTTTTGATGTTGGGAAGAAAATTAAAAGAACTATATGAAAGTAATGGACTTGGTAAGTGGGATTCTGTAAACTTGAACCCTAAAAGTATTGGTGTAGCATCAGGTATAGATATGAGTGTCGTATGATCAGACATGGATACCGTGGGCTTATACAAGTAATCGGGTATCATAACCCTTGGCCAGTAGTTGATTTCTTCTTTTTATCTGCTTTCTGCTAGCGTGCTTCTATCTATAAGTCCTATATGTTGCTTATAAAAATTGATTAGGTCATTTGGTGCTTGCTGCAGAGGGTAATACACACCCTCCATTGTGAGGGGTGGGAGAGGAGGTGTGGGTTCAAACCTGTGTAGTTCATACTGGTACTACTACCTATGAATTGTTCTTGTTGCAACAAGAGCAGGAAATAAGAAAATTGGGGAAAAAAAAAAGAATAGAAGATTTGGAGTGCAAAAAATGTGCTGTAGGAATGGCTTATTGTGGACATAATCTCAGCATGACACGTCCATATTTCTGCATTTGCATGACTCTCACATGAGCAAGTTCTTATGCTTTTTTTAAGGTGATCGTGGAGAAGGCGGAGAGAAGTGACATTCCGAACATTGACAAGAAAAAGTGAGCATACTTCCTCACCTATATTTTGTATGATTCAGTTGCTGAGTTTTGCAAACTAATTAAGGTTTTGTGCTTTGACAACAAATGGGTTTACACATGATCAACTTGGCAAACTTTTCGTCTGTGTGCGCCCACAAACAAATTCTTTTACTGTGTGAATCTTTCCCTTCTTTGTCTTTAATAGTTTTTCATTTCAGTGCTCCTTCACATTGTCTTTTTTCATTTTCTGAGCCATGTCCTTTTCTGTTAGTGGTAGGGAGAGCCTCATGTAGTACAAGCATGTGCAATCCTTGTGGAGCCCTCTTGGGACCAACCTAAATCACAGATTGGGTGGGATGAGGACTGACCTTGGTTAAGATTGATTAAAGCTGTGCCTGCCGGAAGATTTCAACTATAGATTTTATAGGCCCCAAGAGAAGAAGAAATTAGAAATATTAATATATATTGTAAGAAGAGCCTTCCCAGTAACGTGTTTCCTGAAATTACAATTTTATCCATTAGCATGAAATATTTGAAATTTTAATATATGCTCAGGTAGTTTGGGATTCAGTAACTTTAGAGTGTGTGTCTTTCATTTTGGTTAAGCCTCATTCAATTATAGTAGAAATTGGAAAATGCCTTCTTGCTTGCAGCTTAATTATTTTCCAAAAATATTTTCCTCCATTGGATTTCAAGTCCCACCTAATCACAGAGGTGCCTTTTAGAAGTGTCCCAATGAAATGCTTTAGTTATTATCATTTATATTTTCCGAATGATATGTTAGCACTTCAGAAATTTTATTATTTATGTTTACAACAAAGAAACAATTACTTGGTTTGAATGCTCCAAAAATTGGTAAAAAAAAGAGGGAAAAGGAACACTCTACAGTTTGGTGAATTTTTCAAAAGTAGGGAGGTTTGGCAAGTTTGTTTCCACAACATGAAATTCTGAATAAACTCTAAATCTATATGCAGGTACCTGGTACCGGCTGACCTGACCGTGGGGCAGTTTGTTTATGTAATCCGGAAGAGAATCAGATTGAGTGCTGAAAAGGCTATCTTTATATTTGTAGATAACGTCCTCCCACCTACAGGTTAGCTCTCATGGTCGTGCAACTTCTCTATGCAAGTAAATCTTCTCCTTTTACACTCAGTTTGTCAAACATCAGAAACTGTTGTGAAGAATTTGTGTACTTGTTGTAGGTGCAATAATGTCCACAATATATGATGAGAAGAAGGATGAGGATGGATTCCTTTATGTCATGTACAGTGGAGAGAATACATTTGGATTATATGAATCATAAGACTTCGGATGCTAAAGAAGCTGATGCACCATTGTCACATCTCAGTTTCTTGTGATGATGGCCCTGGCCTCTCAGTCTCATGTCCATATAAGTTCAATAACTACTCCATAGATGACATTGTTGGTATATAGTTGTACAGTCAATCATGTCATGTATATAGCTAGCCACCAAGGGTACTTTGCGTGAAAGATGGAAGATCCATTTAGGTGCTTCAAGTGATTGTGATCATTACACTATTGTCATAAAGCTGTTCTCAGTTTCTCTGTTTCCTTTAATGCTTGCTCGTGTTATTAGTCCTGGTTCCCCATGTGAATCTGGTGCTGTAATGAAGATCTCAGTCAGACTACATTACCAAAATTGGCGATGCCCTTGTTTTCCATGAAACAGGTAAGTCGAGCTGAACTGCAATTATTCATTTCTGGATTGAGCAGCTGCCTTTTGTGCAGTTGGCATACTTCAGTTTTAAATCCTATTAGTTTCAAGAGCTTTGATCTTCGCTGGTATGTTGCGATTCTGTTCGTAGTTGATATGAATTTGTACCAGAATGAAGAGCACATAATGGATCCGAAGAAAGAAAACACCCAAACACTTAAGTCCAGGAATCAAACGTAGGAGATTCTGCATTTCAAATGCGTGACCAGGGCTTGCATCTCTGCAGCAAGCCGCCAGTAGTCCTCACACCATGTGGGGCCCACCTGTCATTCCTGCTGAACCCCACCCTTCATTTACTAACTCATTAACTGTGTATGGAGTCAAAGTCAGAATTAGATTTCAGCATCGTCACTAATGTATGCTTTTCCCAGAATTACGTTGTTATGCCCTACTTAGCATCTGGCATGGATTGATAAGCAATGGTCTCTCTGACGTGAGTTGCGGTTGTTGCTTCAATTTTTGCTTTGATCGAGTCCTTCTGTCTTTTGTTGTGTATATATCAGCATGTGTTTGTCCTAAGCCCAAACTAGTAATAAACTGTCCACCATAAAAGCTTGCCAATTAGTAACACAGAAAACTTTTTCTAGCACTACTGCATTTACGAGAAAATGTTTTAGCATATAAGATGAAACAGGAGCTGTTCACAAATCACACATGGGTCATCCTTGCCCATTATTCCCTTTTCAATAGTAAGAACCAACCAACATTGATCTTGATCGGAATAATTGGTGCCTATTGACAAATACCTGATGTCTGTTATGGAGTATTTGATTCTTCTATTTCGATACTCCTGCGACTCACTGAAGCACGTCAAATGGTTTGGCTCTCTCTCTCTCTCTCTCTCTCTCTCTCTGCAAGTACACCCACAAACCCATCCACGCACCCAACACAAGTTCCATACCATTATATCATTAATAATAATTTCTATGGAGTATGGAGGGGCAGTGCCTCACCAATGAGCTACCTGTGGATTGGCAATTTTGGTTTAAGATTCATGCCCAAAATAATAATATATGGGTGACAATAATCACAATAAGGCCCATTTATCTGACGATAAAATGAAAATCAGATGAGGAAATATTTAGTAGTAAAGAATCACCCCTTCTAGAGATTTTTCTCTCTCTGTTGGTGTTTGGATTTGAATTGATAATTAGAAAGCTTTCATATATGGAGAAAAAACTATTGAAACCTTTTTCTTGAAATAGTAATTATATATGAAAGCTATCATATATGGAGAAAAACTATTACCATGTGTTTTCTTCGCTTGAGGGAGAAAGTAGTTTTACCCTCCATTAAAGAAATATCAGACAAACCTTTTTCCTCTTATCCAAAGGATTGGAATTGTTTCAGAGGGCATACAAAATCCAACCCCTTCACAAACCATTCCCTGCCATCTAGCATCTGTACCAATTTAACACTGATGAGACTGTTATCCATTGTTAATTTAACCACAAGAAATTTGAAATTAAAACCATTAAACTTTGATGCCTTTTAGGTAATGATTAAATTTATTTGATCAGTTTTGATATTCGGAGCACCTCTTACTCATCCAAATCGATTTGTTCCTCTACTCTCTTTACTTGTTAAGCATCTAGATGGCAGCTGCATGAGGTGAGTATGCCTTGCTAGTTGCTAGCTAGTCTAATCAAAATAGAAGATAAAGTTGAAAAAGGTGAAAAACTGAAATTGAGGATGGCCTATCAATGAATTGCTCCAAGCACTGTGAGATCTTTTAGTTTTTTTTTAACACTCTATTTAGCACTAATGCTTTACCTAATACAAGCATTCGTACAATAAGGGGCATGTATCGGTTCTTCTTCCATCGTATGTTGTCTCCAATTTGCTCTTAATTATTATATAATCTTTCTTTCATCCTTCTCTAAAATATAACATGGGCAAGCCCCCATCCCAACAAACACGCAGCCACAAGCCATGCAGGTGCAAGATCTAATGCAAAGACAGGAAATTGAACTTCCTCGATGCACACCAATAGAAGGCTCTAGCTTCCTTGGTTTTGTTTCTCTCTCTCTCTCTCTCTCTCTCTCTCTCTCTCACATGGACGATTTTACATTCCTTTGTATTGTTTCTACAGTGAATATCCTCCCATTTTCATCACTCATACTAGCTGACATGAACCTTCTTCACCTCCTGTGAACCTTCAAGTAGTACTCGTACTACTCTTTCCATCTACAAGCACTACCAACAGCACTTAACTTCACCACTATATCTTGGTATTTTGTGATCCCTCCTCCTTGGGACCATGTCTACTCATCTCCTCCTCTTTCTCCTCTTTCTATCACTTCATACCCATGCAAGCAATGCACGCCATCACGGTCTCTCCTGCATGGGCTCTCGCAAGGTTGGTAATGAATTAATGATCTCATCTAGCTTTCTAACCCCATCTACAAAGATCCCTTAGTTAGCGTCTAAACCTTTTTTTTTTCTCCATTTTTTTGTAGAATGCATTGAAGGTGAATCACAGAGAAAATGAAATCAAGAGAAAGGAACTGAAAAGTATGTTGGGTGAACTTGAATCGGAGCTAACACGACCCATGAATAGAGGCCGCGGCCTGGTCAACATAGGACATGTTGGTGCAAGTACTAAAAAGCCAAAGGAGTTGAAGCCTCTTCCAAAGATTTTGAATGAAACAAGAGGAAAGACTAGAGGTGCTGTTCGAATAGCCTCTCTCGTTGCGGTTTCAGGGAAATTGCCTCAAAAGAAGCATGGGAAATATCCGGGTTTTGACTTAGATTATGCTCGACCAACTACACATCCCCCATCTCATAACTGAAATTACTACTGCAACTCTTGCTGTCAAAGGATAATCAATCACTGGGATAACCAATCTGGAGATATCAAGGAAGGATTATTAATGAAATAGAGTAAGAATTTTTGTATGGTTAATGTAATCATGGGCACAAGGGCTATGAAAACAGCTGGATTGTTTTATTTTATGTTTGCATTGCCATGGCTTGGGTCTACCTTTGATCGTTTTGCATCAGATAGTGCTTTTTGTAAGAACTCTCTATTCAGTGACTAGTTCTCTTCTACCCCTTCCAATTTTTCAATGATTTACTGTTGATCACTATGAAATTATCCCATGAGAGATGGCTCAGTAGGGACTTAATTACATGGGCTAGCTAGAGCCCTCATGGGGTCAATCTATTATCCCGTTCATCTCTCACACCAACAGCCCCGTGAATTGTTTCCATAACCAACTTGATACTCATCTAGCAGATCATATCCATCATTGGATTTTTTTTGTCAAAAATCTTTATTATTGCTATTTAACTCTTGATCATGAAGCCTCAATATCTACACCATTTTTAATTTAATCAGCCTGAGTTTTGATCCACCAATTATCAGTATATATATAGAACTTATCACCCTCACCCCCTCTAAATGATCATGCCACGATGGCCACATAGGTCTGTTATGCAAGTGTTGCCTACATTAATTTGCTGAGGGAATTACCAACTGTTCTAGTTGTTATTAGTGTTACTCTTATTACAGCCACAAAAAATCAAAGATCATATATCGGTATACCTTTAGCAAACAAAAGAAAGGATCATATATTGGTATAGACGTTGGTATATATTGGCAACAAGCACCCATGACTCCCATTAGCCATGATTCATTCTTCTTCTTTCTTTTGGTAGAATTGTATAGTATGGTTCTCTTTAATCATCCAAAACCGGTTCCAGCTCTTGACCAAAATAGTCTATTGATGTGTAATGCAGTTCATGAGGATATATTTATGGTGTGCAGCAGTTATTCGTTAGAGTCGAGTGTGCAATTTCCGTAACCTTTCTACAGTACTTACATCTGTCAGGCAAGTGTTCTGATTGGGAAGATAAAAAAGATTCTATTTCAATACTTCTTTTCTTACAGTTCAATCACAGAGAACGTTGAGAACACCTTTGGCTGCATAAATTTCTTTGGAGAAGTCGCTTCTTCAGAATTTGGTTATCCTAGCTAGGTTCACTTCTCCTATACCCTGAATAACTAATCACCTCAAAAACTTGGAAAATGAATGCCTGAGCACCTTATTTTCACGGGCTAAGCTCTGTACCAAATAAAGGTAAATGCATCTTTTCTAATTGAACTTTCAAAATCTTAGAATTCTATGTACAGTAGTGATGTACCCTTTTGAAAAAATTTTAGCAATTTTTGTTTTTGTTTTTTTAAAAATGTCTATCATTTTCAACGAAAATGGTTTGTCATTTTTCTTTCTTTACATGTATTATCATTTCAAAGAACACACCTCTCTAAAGCTAAGAGATTAGATTTCAATTCTGTCACATTATTTTCTACTGAAAATTACAAGAAATTATAAAGTACAATGAGATTGGTAGAGAGAAGATTGAGTTTGGTAAGAGATAAGATTGAATTGTTAGAGATCTTGAATAACCTCGTTATTGTTAGAGATTTTAAGATTGGTTCGGTAGAGATTTTGAATAATCTTGTAATACCATGTATAAACTGAGAGGATTTCCCTCTCGTGATAGTTACGATGATTATTGTGGATATATAGCGTATTTTAACAGTTTTTAGAGATAAATAAAAAAAAGCTAATCAAGATTCAAAGGATTGTTCCTTACAAAAGTATTCTCAATTAATCAAGTCCAATAAAATTACTCAAATATTTCAAATTCTTTACTTGTTCAGAAAAATCTCAACCTTTCTGATATTTAAGATATGCTGCCATCATACTTGTATATTCTCTATCAAACCTTCCTAAGAAAGTACATGTTAGGAAGGTTGTGGCACTTGATCTGCTAAAATGCCACACTGCAATTCATTTCATCAATATATCCACACCTTTAATATAATGCCGTCCAAGAAATGAAAATAGGAGGCACACACACATGAATGTTTGATATCTTTTGTCCTTTGCCTTTTGTCTTTTGACTCTCTCTCTCTCTCTCTCTCTCTCTCTCTCTCTCTCTCTCTCTCTCTCTCTCTCATATTTCAGTTTGGAATTCGATCTGATAAAATAAAAGTAGAAGGAAGAAGAAAAAGATTTTTTTTTGCATGCATCAGACTTTAAAGATAATAACCATCGACAGTAAGTGCATGGAATTCGAGAATGTCCCCTAACCAAATAAAATATAGAATTCTATGGGAAACATAACTGCCTGCTTCAAGAAAAACAAACATACTACCTAACACCACCATCACTGGCAGCAAGGACGAGCCCAGGTGGGCCACCTTCCTGTGCATCAGACGGTTGAAATCATGCATGCACCTCTCAATCCCAAAGAAAATGTGAGTTTAAGTGGTACGATTTGTTTAAGAATATGTAGAATGATGATTATTCTCTTTGTTTAGTTCTAGAATCATGTACCTGGTCAGCTGACCTTGAAAGGTTTATTAAGATTGTTAACAGGGGTGGCCCTGGGGACAGCCCACAGGCGGTGGGATGGGGCCCCAAATTTTGGCTCAAAATGGGGGCCCCCAAGTCTAACAGTTCGGAAAGAAATCTCAGTAGTTAAGATTTTTTTGATAAATGGTCATGTCTGTGGATTTATATGTAGATTAGGTTGTACATGTAATTACTTTTAATGGCTGACACCCCATGGTATGCTTGAACAGTTGAACATTATATAAATATATAATGTGGCTTTCGCTTTGCAGCCAGCCTTACAATCCTACCCTCTATATTTTCATGTAGTTGATTTTGAACATAGATCTTAAAAAAATCAAATATTTTATGAAGTCCAAATATTTTAGTCTTAAAACAAGATCTGTAATGAGACAACTATCAACACTAACTATAAATCATTTGAAGTCATGGGATAATTGTTTTCCAAATGCATGGGTTGTATACAGAATTCTGCTGACTATACCAGTTACCGTTGCAATTGCAGAAAGAAGCTTTTCAAAGCTAAAGTTGATCAAATCTTACCTTCAATCAACCATGTCCCAAGAAAGATTAAATGGATTAGCTATGTTATCTATTGAAAAGTCTTTGGTAGAAAAGCTTGATTATGAAGACTTAATTAGTGATTTCGCAGCTAGAAATGCAAGAAGACTAATAGTTTTTCAGTAGTGCTTAGTTTTTGTAATTAAATTTTGGTGTTAATTGGTTAATGTGAAACACAATTCTGATTCAGTAAGAGTAGGTAAGGATTTTAGACTTAATTTTCGATCAAATAATAAAAAAATTATTTTTTATTTTTTTATCATTTATTGGTGGGTATACGGGTATGGCCACACTTTAGGAACTCGCCTAGGGCCCCCGAAAACTCAGGGCCGCCCCTGATTGTTAATGAATTAGGAGGTTAGGAATCCCCACAGTAGCAAATGTGACGATTGTCGCCGCACATTCAAGACAAGATCTTATGATTGTGATTTCAGATCCGAAGGGCTAGATTATAATTCCATAATTGGACCCTACTCGGTCCAATTTAAACTGTTCAAAACAACTATTTTCCCTTGCAATAACCTTTGAGTCAAACTTCATTTTGATCGAAATTGGGCTTTGCGTTAGGTTAATTACATGTACAACAAGTGATTTAAAAAAGTAAAACAAAAGGAAATGAATGAGTGCATTCATATATTTTACACATAATCAATTTGATAGTGAGACCAATCCAATCAGAGTGAAATCTGTCTCAAATCTAGCTCATGAGAATATATTTCATAAGTGGATTCCACTGATGGAATTAAGAGTTGAAAATGAGAGAATTCTCAGTGTTGTGGACCTAGATCCTAGAGGCTTGAATTCAATTGTAAAAGGGCTCAGGCAAAAGATGAGGACATCTAGTGGAAAGGGGCTTCAATAACATTAGCCGCATTCTTTAATATGATTCATAATTTATATTGTTTTTTTATTAAGTTTGTGAATTAGATATATCTTTCATAAGTATGCATTAATGATAACAAATGGTATCAAAGCCATTTGGTTAGGATCATGTAACATATATAATTTAATGATTTATGACTTCAGGATTTTTATCAAGAAGTCACAGATTGCTCAATAGCCACATCTACAAACCCATGGCTGAAGACTAGAGGTCGATACAACTTTTATTAGGTTTTGAAAGGGCTATTCATCCAGTAGAGTAGGTGTCGCATTCACTGACCATCAAATGAAGTGTTGCAAAGAGAAGAATCCACAGGTGCTCAAGCTGCTACAATAAAGGGTTGCTTAGTTGGTTTGAACACATGCACCTCCCTATGAAGGGATTAATCCCTGGATATATTGATGCAGACTTCTCTTCCCACATGCGCAGCGCAGGCTTTTTATCTTTCTACTTGTATGAGCTCTATAGGCTCGGCTGGGTAAGTACAAAAGACAAACAGTTGCAAAATCATGAACAATGTTTCAACCCAGGTCTTACATAGTATGAGATTGGTTCGACCAAATGACTAGGATGATGTGATCATTGTGCAAAGGCAAGACCCACAAGGTGGACCATCCTCTTCCCATACCAACTCTCCATGCGATCATAATTCTTGAAGTAGAAAATTCACCTATCTTTATTTCCCATCTTTGTATTCCCGTTGTAGACTTGTAGAGTTGTAGTGTGGGTCTCACTGATTGATCTTTCGGGTACAACAACTACTTAATGTTCAGCGGACTTAATCACTGTGTCCCACATCTATTGAGTTGAAATCAGAGTTGTTGACATGCCAAAGTACATTTCCATTTTGGAACTGTTCACAATTGGGACATGGTTTAAAATCTCGGTATCGGTCGCGGTATCGGCCCGGCCGAAAAACCGATACGTCGCGGATATCGTCGCGGATATCGGTCCGTCGCGGTCGTCGCGGTGTGAATTTTTTTTTAATCCAAAAAAATCTGCAAAATATTCAAAAAATCCAGAATATTAGAAAATGTTGGAAAACAATATTTTTTTCCATTAGTAACAATAATAAATCAAAATCTCGGTCACCTTAAGTTATGAGTCCTGTCTGTATCGCTGTTCGCTTTATTCTCCAGTATTTTATATAATGCAACCATTATCGATGCTCATGATCAATAAGATGAAATATCATAAATCTGACATAATGCAACCACAATTTTTGGCAAAAACTCATACTTTTTTGTTCCAAAAGTATAGATCTATTTTAAACTAATACATTATCAATGCATTTGAACACTAATGTGAAAAAATGTAATTGATTTCAAGAAAAGCCCCAAATTTTGGAAATAAAAAAATTTAGATCTACACTTTAAAATACTAGATCTAGGGGAAATAAGTGAGTAACATCGAATCTAATTCAATATAAAGCCTTTTGGTTCATTAATTAGCATATTACACAATCTTTACTACTATATCATTCCAAACATAATTAAATAGGTTTAATATCATATCTAGTAGTTTATGATAATAATAGACATCCAAGCACAAAAAAAAAAGAAAGACAATTAGCAAAAGAGTCCTAGGTATCATGGTCAAGTAGATCATTTTGTTTTCTTGAATTTTGATTGTCATTTATCTAAAACATGCGCTTAAAAAAAAAAAAAAAAAAAAGAGATCGGCCGATATTTTCAAAATATTGGCTGAGATATCGCCACGGCCGATATTTTGAAAATATCGGCCGATATATGGCGATATTTTGGCGATATTTTATCCGTATCGCCGCGACCGATATCTCGCTGAGATATCGGTGCGGTACCCGACCGGTACCGGTACGTATCGGCCGGTACGTACCGGTACCAGGCCGATATTTTCAACCATGATTGGGACTGAGGCCCTTTGAAAGTTGAACCATATTCAAGCCAAACCATGTATGGCAAAGCCAAACCTAACCAGCTAAATCAAAGACCAAGCTCAGATCCTTTGGGGCCGAACCCAGGTTCCTTTTAGGAGCAATCCACTATAGCTGCTGGGTCTAATTAGTTTTAGCTTTAGGTTCAACTAGTACTAGATCCAAAATTCCAAGGGGTATCTCAGTTAATTTAGGACCACGGTTTGCATCTGGATATTATAGGTTCGAAACTGCACTATCATACTGGGCTATAAGGGAGTTTATCCAGCTTCCCTTTGGACCAGAGGGATTAGTCCAGCTCAAAGGATTCAACCTCCAATAGTAAAAAAAAAAAAAAAACAAACGTACTAGACCCAATAATAGAAGTCCATTTGGGCCCATAGACATTTGTGATGCCCACATTTTTTCTAAGCTGGACTAGGACTAAAGATGTAGCCATGTAGATGTAGGTTCAAGTCGAGAGAAGGTTCAACAATCAGATTGATACTTGCTTGGGCCAGTTTGTTTCATGCAATTGAATTCTACCACCAGCGACAGAGAAGAAACAGTCAGAGTCAGACCACTCTGGTGGTGTAGCAGCAATGGCATCAGCAGGGAGAATGAGCGGCGTCGCCTCTCGGATAATGGGCGGAAACAGCCTCTTGGCCCGATCAGTCACCTCCTCTCTTCGCAATCGCTCCGGCATGGGCCTCCCCGTCGGCAAACACATCATCCCTGACAAGCCCGTAATAATCAAATCAATCAATCAATCTACCCCTCTTTCTCTTCTCTTTCAAAAAACCCTAACCCTAATTCCGTTTCTCTCTCTGTTTCAGCTTCCAGTAAATGACGAGCTTGTATGGGACAACGGAACTCCTTTTCCCGAACCTTGTTTGGATCGGATTGCTTCCACAGTAGGAAAGGTAAAAGTTCATTCTTTTTGTGTTTTAGGGTTTTGATTTCCCCCCTTTTCTTATATTAACAAGCACTGGATTTGGAAATCTTGATTGGTCATTGTTCGATCTTGCAGTATGAAGCATTGGCTTGGTGGTTGGGAGGTTTGGGATTCTTCGCTTCCGTTGGGCTGATGGCCGTTTGGAACGACAAAGCGTCTACAGTGCCTTTTGTAAGTTGTGACTTTCTCGATAGAATTAGACGATTTGCGATTATTGTGTCAGTTCCCTATTTGAATTGTATGTGTTTCTCGTATCTTATGATGGGAATCTTGTTATGGAGTGATTTTGTGGGAGATTTAGAGGATTATAGAATATTCATTTGGTTATTGGTAGACCAAGTTAGGAGTAAATGTGGTTCTTGGTACTTGGTAGACTTATCTGCTTCATTGGAACAAATGGGCTTGAAGGATATAAATATAATACTCAATTCTTTTCCTTTTTCCGGTTGTTAACCTATAATCTTATATACTATAGAGGCAAAAAGGAGGTCATTTTTGGTTTACTTGAGTTTAACCGAATTTATCCAACGGCTAATATCATGCATCAGCAACATTGTAGTGAATTATCTCTACTTTTGTCCTGTGATGGGTAATTTTACATTGAGAACAACTGTTATTCTAAGTAATCCTCAAATAGCGCCGTTTAGAGTGTTTTGATATGTTTCCTTTTAGGGCCTTTTTTTTTTTTTTTTGTTTAAAGCAATAATACATATGTATTCATTTTATATGCACTTGAATCATATGTAATGAATATGTTTGTAATCAAATTACCAATTCCCAACCCTTCATTCAATCAGGGGCGGATCCAGGACTTCTAATCTGGGGGGCTGCACTTAACTTACACTAAAAAAATAGTAACAATGTCTCACCAAAAACTATAAAAAATTCTTCTATTCATCATTTCCTCTAAAAGGAAACCCTTGTAGTGCAAGCATCCGAATACATTGAATAACATTTCGGAGAAGCAACCGATTATTTGCAATTACTTCTTTAGAAAGTGTATTGAAAACACTATCTATATGTCGAGAAGGATTCATTAGGTTCTTTAATTTGAAATAAAATTAAACTATTATAATAAATGCAAAAACATTGATGCTCATTTATAACTTCAAGAATGGGTCGGCACTAGTCAATGGCCCAGGCACGGTTTTCTTCCATGCACCACCCGCCAACCTATTTTTCTTTTTCTTTTTTATTTCCCTCAAATTTTGCCAAACAAATATTGGATTGAATGGAAAATACATGCCACTCTTCCCTTCCCTGAAAGCCGTCTGAATTCCATTTCTTGACAGCAATACTACAATACCCATCCCACTCCAGGCCTTGGTTGGTGCAAATGTCTTCTCATCAATCCAACCCAAGAAAACCCTCCCAAAACCTACCTCGCCAAGAAGTCTATCGGGACTAAAGTTCCTGGTCGCCTTCTTCAACTCTGCAAAACTGAAAATCTTTAAAGTGGGAGTAATGGGAAGGATCTGTTCGTTTGGGAAAACCTCATCCAAACGGCTCGAAAATGCAATCCCAGTTCCCGAATGCGTCCTTTCATTGTTGGTGTTCTGTGCAATCCCTGCAAATTTAAGAGAAGAGGAACAAAGGATTTGAAGGAAATCCATTTGACATTATGCAAACATGGAGAGATCTGTGAATAAAAAAGGGAGAAGAAAACAGAGCAGCACATGAAAAACAGTCATAGAGAAAAGATTGTATTTGAAAGAAATCACATGTACGCAAAAGGAGAAAGGGATTTTGATAAAAAGGACCTAGAAGAAGAAACAGAAATAAAAGATGAATTCTTTCCAGAACCAGGAGAAAGAGAGAGATAGAATACAATAGATATCTTGAATTACTCAAACTATGAACTGAAAAGGCAAGAAAACAACCCATATGAAAAACTAAATTTTTTTTTTTTTTTTTGGGCTGAAACCTTGGGTGGGCTGCAGCCCCCCCCCCCCCCCCCCCTCCTCATCCGCCCCCGCATTCAATGCTCACAACCCTTCTTTCTCTTCAACTCATACCATTACTAGTCCATGCAAACAAAATATCAAATTCTAGGTTGCCCTTTCTACTTCCATATCCCCTCATCACTACCATTGTCAGTCAAACAACCACCCTCCTTCCAAATCCTAAATCTCCATCTAAAGTCGTCTCCATAGTCAATACCAAGTCTAAACAACTCAAGCACACGTCCTTCATCTCAGATCTTTAATCTGAATGGTCAATGTCCATCATATTAGCCCCAAACCAGATCAATTCATGAACTTGATCCAAGTACCATCCCCCCTCCCCCTTTTTTTTGCAATTTTATCTCAAATCAAAGTCAAACTGGACCCAGTGCTATCATCCATCATTTTCTCAGTTTGAAACAACAAATGAAGCCTTTTAATCCCAAATTTCATATTGAGAGAGAGAGAGAAGTTTTTTTTTTTTCCCGACGATCCGTATGAAGAGAGGGATTTGCAGAGAAGGGGGGAGTTTATTTGAGTGAACTTTGTTAGGAGAGAGTGGGGCAAATGGGATTCTTAGAGAGAGAAGGGGTCGAGAGGGTTTTGCGTGGAGAAATTAGAGAGAGAGATTGGTATTTGATCATTTCCTATGAATTGTTTCAATACATATGTATTACATAGCAACAAACACATCCTTAAGAGTATTTAGATATGTTTCTGGGTTAGAACTCTTTCAAGTGCTTATGATCAAAAGAGACAAATGCAAGTTGTGTCTGGCTAGTGGCTACTTTTATCATACTTCACTTATTCACTAGACTACTCTATGTTAGAAAAACAATTTTCTATTATGAAAAACTCAAACCCATATACAAAATCCTTTTTTTCCCTGACTTGGTAATGTCAAGGGCATGGGGGATTTGATGAGCAAGGGCAAGGGCATTGTTGTAAACGACAATGATATGACAAGACTGCTCACACCTTTGTCATGCGAGGGGCATGTCACTCTTGTCAAGCACCTGTTGACTCAGAAGGCTAACATCAATGCCAAGGATCCATTTCTTTATTTTTTTCTATTAGTAACATGACTTGAATCCACAATATCAAGGTTGCAATGGTGATCCATGGAAGAATACAGTAAACTTACCCTTCCGCCCATCTGTACAGGACTTCTAAATTATGCATATATAAATTGAGATAATATATGGTGTTTCATTTCTTGTTCTACATTAATTTCAATTCAAGAATATTGTTATCACTCTAACAAAAGATTTCAAGGACTACAACATCACTTCACGATCTTCTATTTGTTCAATCTTATTGGTTCACTGGAAATTAGTTGCTTGCAACTGTGGTCATTTTGTAGGGGGAAATTTAAAAGAAATAAAGCCATAGATGGCATTCTTTTAGTTAACTGTAACTGAGACCAAAACATGCTCATCTCTGTTCTTTGAGACTTTGACCTTAACAGATGAGCCTCTTTTTGGAGTTGATTGGTTCTTGGTAATTGAATTTAGGGAGGCGTCAAATTATGGTCCCTTCCCTCAAAGAAGTTTAGACATTTTGAATGCTTACCATATAGCCATTTTTATTCCACATCTACAGCATGTCTGGTTCATCTATGCCCGCCAAGACTCTACCATCATGAAATCTTAATGACCCAGCAATGGTGGGCCGTCCATTCACATGTCCATGATACCACTTTTGCAATGCAGGGTTTGGGAGTGAGCCAGCCGCGCACAAGCAAAGCTCCCTATTCTTAGTTTCTCTGTAGTCAAATCTTTAAAACTCTAAGAACTCGGATTCTCTTAAGGCCATAAATCCTTCATAGGGCCTGAACCACTCAGAATCAAGATTCTTCTGTCTATTGTCACTAGGATATGTTTCACTTCAAAGTTCAAACAGAGTTCTGTACACTGTTAGATTGATTATGCATAAAACACAATTTCATACCCTTTATTATTTGTATTTCAATTACTTGTGTTGTGTATGTGCTCAATCTAACCTTGGCCTGAACTCCTATTGAAGTAAAATTTGGCAACGTGGGTATGAGTGTTTAGATTTCAAAGGTGGGCCGTGTTGATAGATTCACATAGCCGTCCTTAGAAATAAGAGTTCAGACTTGCTACATCACGATCTCCGTTACGTGCATCCATGCGTAACATATCCTTGGTGCTTCCATGGAGATTGCACTCTCTTAAATTAGCTAAAACCACATCTCTCTCTCTCTCTCTCTCTCTCTCTCTCAACCCAAAATGGCATTTCCAAGAAGGTGCAAAATCATTGGAGTGGACCCCTTGGTTTTCATCATCTAAATAGCAGCAACAAATGATCCTTGCATATTAAGGAAGATTATGTTCTTTGACAGAAAACACTAAGTTTCTCCGTAAAACATTTTGTTTATATATTTATGTACATATATAAAAGAAATACACAATGTAATGACTCTTATTGAATATTGTTGGTGTACACGATTGTCCGAGTATTGGAGATGATATGTTGAAATCTTCATTATTCAATCAAAGTTTAGCAAAAGCAGGTATCAACTTTTTTTTTTATTTAATTGCACCTATCAGATGGCTGACCAAGGATCAAAATATTAGCTACGGTGGGCGTAACAACTAACAACTGGTTGCCAAAACAATATGTATCGGTTTTGTACGATATGTATCACTTATCGGTGTAAATTAAAAATGAGGATTAAATTCTGAAAAAAATATCCAAAAAATCCATAAAATTGAAAAATGTTAGAATTTAATGTATTTTTTATTAGTAACTACGATAGGCAGGCATATCGGACCATTCATTATCATATAGGTCTTGTATTGAGGTATGATATTAAAATAACAATATTGAGATATTTGTCCATATCTTTTCATGTTGGTCAGCTATTTTAAGTTGGAAACTAATAAAATGCTAGCAATCAAATAGTTTTGTCAAAATTTCATCAATATTATGCATTTCTAAGTTCAAACAAGCAATTTATCACAGGACATAGGATATAAATGTATAATCATAAATCATTCGTAGAGAGATCAGAGATATAATGCACAGGGTCTTGGATAGGAATATTGTTCATACAATCCTGATGATTGTTGTTGCATTACAGATAGAAATATTGCCCTCGTCTTGGACCAATCATAGAGTAGTGCCCTCCATACGGATCATAGTGACCATGGTTTCACATTGTTTCTTGTTGCTCTTGTGACCGTCCAACTTCTCTTCACCATATCGGCTCGTATTGAGCTTGTATCCATCTATACTATTATTTATCCGCCAATAAAGACGGATACTGATGTGAGCTGCTATTTTTTCTAATTATCAGATCGACTATGGCCGAAGCAGTCGATATTTCGATCCTGTATTGTATTGGCCAATATGTTGATCCATGTGGCTAAGAACTCTTTATCTGCCACTGGTGCCTATTATAAGAGGACATATTAGTAATGAGCAGTCTGGAAGGAAGCTCTCTGTGTCGAAAAATCGCTCTTGCCTTTTGGAGATAGAATTACTTTGATTAAATCTTCCTTGGGATTTGGGAAGTTTGTTATTCTAATTTTATCAATATTTCTCTGTCCAACAATTGTTTTTTGAGAGAATTTAGATGGTCTAATGCTATCCTTAATGGAATGATTGAAGATAATTCTTGATGTCATTTGTTCAAAAATTAAAAAAAAAAATCCTTCATGTCATTTGATGAAAAGGAAAACAGTAAACCAATTATCAATGAAAGGTTTGGGGTATTTAAAAAACCAAGAAGGTTGACTCAGCTATGATGGGAAAGTGGCTATGGAGGCTAGGAACAAACTTGATGTATAATGTTAGGCTGTTATTATTAAAGAAATATGGCCTTGGGATTTTTGGACGGGTGATGTGGGCAGGTTCATCTAAGGCCATACAGGTCCTGGAAGCAGTGTTATCTCTTCAGGGATTCTATAACGCCCCACCCTACACGCATGCATGATATTGTCTGCTTTGGCCCACGGGACTCACGGTTTTGTTTTTGGTGGGCCTCAACCCACCAAAAGACCTCATGTAAGGTAAGGGTGTAAGCTCTACTACATACAATCCCATTAACTTTCCTCTCTATAGTCGATGTGGGACTCCGAGGCATCACATTCCACCCCCTTAGGGCTGCACGTCCCTGTGCAGTAGCTTGCCAGCTCTTTTGACCTACCCACATGGAAACCCGCCCACGGCAGGGGATCCACATTCGAACTAGTCGAGAGTCGGCTCTGATACCATTTGTAACGCCCCACCCTACACGCATGCATGATATTGTCCACTTTGGCCCACGGGTCTCACAGTTTTGTTTCTGGTGGGTCTCAACCCACCAAAAGGCCTCATACAAGGTAAGGGTGTGAGATCTACATATAATCCTATTCGCTTTCCTCTCTATAGTCGATGTGGGACTCCGAGGTGTCACAATCCACCCTCCTTAAGGCTGCATGTTCCTGTGCAGTAGCCTGCCAATCCCTGTAGCCTGCCAGCCCTCTTGACCTGCCCACATGGAAACCCGCCCCCTTGCACAAGACCATGGCAGGGGCCTATACTCGAACTAGTTGAGAGTCGGCTCTGATACCATTTGTAACGCCCCACCCTACACGCATGCATGATATCGTCTGCTTTGGCCCACGGGCCTCAGTTTTATTTATGGTGGGCCTCAACCCACCAAAAGGCCTCATGCAAGGTAAGGGTGTAAGCTCTACATATAATCTCATTCACTTTCCTCTCTATAGTCGATGTGGGACTTCGGGGCATCACATTCCACCCCCCTTAGGGCTACACGTCCCTGTGCAGTAGCCTGCCAGCCCTCTTGGCCCGCCCACATGGAAACCCGCCCATGGCAGGGGACCCACATTCGGTACACGCATGCATGATATTATCCGCTTTGGCCCACGAGCCTCACGGTTTTGCTTCTGATGGGCGCCCATCAGAAGCAAAACCGTGAGGCTCGTGGGCCAAAGCGGACAATATCATGCATGTGTGTAGCGTGGGGCGTTACAGATTCTTTTGTTCCTGCACGGCTAATCATTCTATTCTAAATCTAATGTTTGTTCTTTTGTTCAAGAAGGATCTTGTATCAAATTTTGGGAAGATTTGTGGTGTGGGAAAAGGCCATTGCCAAAGGCTTATCCTTCTCCCTTCAAAGTGAATCTGATCTTAAAACATTGGTTGTTGTAGACTCTCTACATTTTTGGGTGGTGAGGCTGTATGGCTTCAATTCTTTGTTGAAACGTACATGGTGAAGAATATGACTCCATGATCACCCTGTTGAATATTGTTCAGATGATTAGCATCCCAGATAATGATAATGGTGAAGACAGTTGTCTATAGACTCCAGACACCCTATTGAATATTATTCAGATGATTAGAATCCCAGATAGTGATAATGGGGAAGACAGTTGTCTATAGACTCCAGATAAGAATGGAGATTTTTTCATTAGCTCATTTATGAGTGAACATGATTTTTTTTTTCTTCTTTTCTTTTTGGTGTGGGGAAGAGAGAAGGGGATCATGTGCGGCTAAAGGTGTGTGTTAGCTTTTTGTTGGACAACTGTCTTGAATAAATTCTTAATAGTTGACTAAGAAGATGCAAGGGTACTTTTTTTTTTTTTTTGACTGAATGTGTTTTACGTTACCAGGGAGGAGAGGTTTCTGTCTTTTATTCACTCATTCCCCATGCGCTGACTTAGTTTGGATCTATCATTTCAGCCTTTTGAAATTCAATGGTGACACCCTGCTCCATCAAACATCTTTCTGAGATTTGAAACTCTGGGGGTATTCTTTGCAAATTTTAGTCTATGGAAGTGTACTTTTGTTGAAATTTCCCTGATGGCTCAATATCTCATCATTTTTTGGGTCATCTCATTTTTTTAGTTCATAGGTTTTTAGGGTTTTGATCTTTGGAAGTGCAACTTGAGTGGTGATGATTTGCCCTTCTAGATTTGGTGGTGCTTATTTATTCCATTTTAGCATGCCTGCCTTTGTATTTTTTGATTTTATGAATTAACCCAGCCCGTCGACCCCTTTTTCACACATTTCACTTTTCATTGCTCCCACCTTAATTTTTTACTATTATAAGAGCTTCCTCTTCCCATCCTTGCTGCAAACAAACCAATAGAACACCACAAAACACTTTATTTATTTTGATGATATCTTCATTACATAGCATTTCTATAAGCATTTCATTAGTTTCTAAATTGTATAAGTAATCAACATGTATACATGTGAAAAAATAGATCAATACTATTATTTTCTAATCATAAAGCAATATAGGACCAAGGGAAAAAAACTTGGACTCGGGACCCGACTCGGTCAGGGCCAAGTCCGAGTCAACTCGGCTGAGTCGGGTGGAGTCCCAATTTAATATAAGAATAGTTGGCTGAGTCGCATGGCCAAGTCCCATGCGAGTGGCTTGAGTCACATAATACACCCACCCACCCACACTAGTCTAGCATCTTCCAATTTATTGGATTTCCCGCTAGTATCGCCACTACTGCCGCCCGCTCAATGGCCGTTTCATCCTTTGATTGGAATTCAATTTGATTGAGGAAGAGTAAGCTGACAAATTCAAAGCCAATTTTTTGAGGAAGAAATGAGGCATTTTTCGATTTGGGGAGCGTAAGTAATAAGTATTCCTTAGGCAGATGGTTATCTGTGATCTCTCTCTGAAATAGTGGGTGCCTTTTGGGCAGATGGTTATCTGTGATCTCTCTCTGAAATAGTGGGTGCCTTTTGTTTTTTTAATCATCACCTCCTGGATTTCTTCCTTGAATTTAGTTTGAGAGGGGCCTGAAGGTCAGAAATTGGTTTTAACTGTTCTCATTTCAAAGGGCGCAAATGTAGAGAATTAGAACTATCTATCTAATTAACAATGTTTATGAGACCGTATCTAAGGTGTTAGCTAATAGGCCAAGAAAGTTGCTTCCTCTAATAATTTTGCTTGAATTATGAAGGCCAGCCATTGTCTGCGCACTTGATTAAAGCTTGTTGGGTCCAAGGTCCCAAACGTTGGCCCGTCTGTATACGTTTAGTCCCTTTTCTATAGAAGTGTTAGTTAAGAAGTGGATTCATTAGGGGGCCGTCTGTATATGTTTGGTCCCTTTTCTATAGAAGTGTTGCTATGTTAAGAAGTTGATTCATTAGGAGCTTTTATGTTATTAAGGGTAAAAAATGGGAGACCATTCAAAAAAAAAAAAGAGTAAAACATGGGAGTCTTGGTTGTAAATGGACCTAATTTAAATCTGACCCGTTTACATCCTGACTGATCAAGGAGTTTACCCTGATACATTTTGGGCTTGACACTGCAGATTCACCAATTGTATCCCAGTTTGTGGTACATTGTGTTGCATTTAACAATCCCTCTCTGGATCATGACTTAAAAAAGAAAAAAAGATTGGAAAAGAAAAAAAAGTTGAACTGCACTGTTCAATAGTAGATCTTTGTACGTATGAATTTTGATTCTTCAAAACCATATTTTTACTATCTTGCTTCTAAATTAATGGGCTATCGCAACCTGCACACCTTGCTATGATTATCACATTCATGTAGCTTATGCTTTTGGAAAATAATGTCCATAGTTGCTTCTTTTTATCTGTGTTTACCTTTTTGACATGCAGTATTCAGTTTTTTAGAGGTATGGGTTTTCTTTTTATTAGTAAGTGTAATACTGCAACATCAAAATTTTAGGCAAACTGTCTTTACGGACGTTGACACCCAGACACCTCTTAAGTAGGCTTTCTACCCATATTGTTGGATCCTTTTAATGTGTAAAGGCCATGTTCCTGCCACGCCCATGGCATGTCTTTGTTGTATCCATGGCACACCTGGGCATCATAGCTTGGGGAAGATAGAAATTGAAACTTTCTGGTCGTGGAGATGGGTAATCAGCGCAATTTAATGCGAACCTATCTGTTGCTATCAATCTGTTAATCCTTTTGAAGATTCTATTGAGTTTGACAATTGGCAAAATTTGTAGTTCTTTTAAAAGCAGTTATATCAATAGAATTTGGTTTCTATGTTAAATTGAATGATAATGAATATAGTTTTGCCTCGCAAATTTCAGGCTGCCTGTAAGAAATATGCCCTGGATGGTATTTTTCTCATTCTTTTTATGTCAATGATACCTTAAAGATCTGTCAAGGAATCTAAGCATGCATCTGATCCATGTTCATATATGCATCGACGAACACTCTCTTTTGTTTTGTGATTGCTCAAGAAAAGGGTTGAATCTTAAGATATAACAATTACCAAGTCCTCCATATGGGAATATACATTATTTAGTTAGCATTTGGATTATCCACACATTATTTGCAGGATATTTGAATAAGGATCATTATTCATTATATATATATATATAAAATTTTAGCTATTATATATATATATATAAAATTTTAGCTATGCCTCTGTTGATACCTTTTTTTTTTAAGGCTTAAGCTTCTTTTTTACCTTTTCCAATCATTGAAAATAAGAAAAGAAGCTAACAAACACGAGGAACAAGTTATCTAGTTCTTTTCTCTCTCTCTCTTTTTTTTTGTTTTTGTTTTTGTTTTTTTGAAACGTGTGATACAGCTCATCCTTCCTGCAATAATAGTTATGAGTTCAAATTGGCCTTCTTTCCATCTTTCCATTTCAAATCCTTTGGGTCCATGGAATCTGGGTTTCTTACTAGTATATAGTACAATTTACTGATAAGAACTTATAGAGTACAAGAGAAAGAAGCATTCTCTACTTTTGTTTCTCCCTCTTTGCTGTTTTATTTTGTGCTTTGTTGTCACATTAGTTTTAAGGGTTGGAACCTGAACCATGTTCTATTTGTTTCTGGCCAGACACCAAAAGTCTACCCATATGACAACTTGCGCGTGGAGCTCGGTGGAGAACCATAGTCTAGTTGTGGTTGGAACTTCAGACTTCATGTCTTCTTCAGCAAGTATAATTCAAATAAAATAAAACACTGATGAGGTTATATTTCCCAAGGATTTAATTTGTTTCTGTGATGATTGCTAAGAAACTGTACCTTTTTTTAAAATTAAACATCAAAGTTTGTCTAGGGACTGTTTTACATCCATCAGTTATTTTTTAGCTTGCTTATAATCTCCTTTATATTTTGTCTACATGTAAACCAGTATCCGCAATTCCGCACAGGGTAGTAGCAATTGTCTATGTGAAGCTGATTTTGATTTTGCAAGAAAAGAATTTTAGATGTCATGGTATGACGATTGAGTTTTGGAGGCCAGGGTCCTGGGGGTAAGCTGTTTTTGGCTCTTGAAAGAAATCTTTCTGCCATTTGCATTACTTGCAGTAGCAGATGGATATAAAGTTTGATTAGGTTTGATCGTTGGCACATTTAGACTTCACGTGATTATCTGTCATTAGATGTGGATGATCGCCAAATGTTGGTGAACATGTTATGATGCATATTTTAGTCTTCAACTGGCTCTTTCCACTAGAAGGCTTCCTTTGGAACTGCAGGTGTCCCTTTCCCCTTTTTTTCCTTTTTGTGACAGGTAAGAGTCTCCATTAAGGCTCTGTTTAGCATTGATTTAGTATGAACTGCAATTGCAAATGTTCATGAACTTCTTGTCTCCCCGTGTTTATTTTATAGGGAGCCTTGAATGAATTGTCAGCTGGTCTGAAGCAAAACAGGTTCTCTTGTGGGGCTCACCTGATTCATTCGAATGATGGGACTATGAGGATGAAAGGTCTATGTTTCTTTGTAGGGATATTGACCGGTTCTTACATCTGATATTTGCTCTATAACCGTTGAAGTCAATATAATTCTTGCAGAATTGTTCGTACGTACAATAGTGCGATATCGCCCGGCCCTAGGATATTACACTGAATGATATGTGAGATATCGCACATCATGATGTATGCGATATTGTACGGCCCTAGGATATCGTGTGAGGAAAATACTTAAACTTTGACCTCTTGAGTGAATCGGCAGCTCTGGACAATATTCCTTCTTTATAAGGTGTGTGAAAAAAGAGGGCACCATATAAGCATTCTAAGGGCACCATATAAGCATTCTAATTCTAATTCTAGGCTTTGAAGCTGCGGCCTTGTTAAATGTTTGAAATTTATACTAGATGAGCGGAATTGGGGCAAGGGTCCAATTTGTGTGATGCGTGCAGAGTGCTAAGGTTGATCGTGAGGGTCCATGTGTGCCCACTAGGTGTCCTTTGACTTTTGGAATGATTTGACAATTCATCAGAATGATGGGATGCGATGGCAGTGAGGACGATTTGACTATTATAAAGGGCAAGTTCTATAGAATAGCATATATTCTGGTGTGTTCCTTCTGTTTTCACAAGGGGCTTGGGCGTTCACCATCAATCCGATTCCTTTGTATGCTCAATTGCTCATAGCCCCTTGAATCGGCATTATCCCATCTTTGACCCAGTTGAACATCAGTGCCCCAGAGTTTACAAAGTTTTGTGGTATCGCAATTAAAGTTTAAGGATTTAAAACTAAGGGATAGGATCACATGCTCAATCCAATATTTTGCCCACTGTTTCGTATCAAAACCTTTTCATTGCACTGTTTTCATTGATTGTCATGCATTCTATTGGACCCGCCAGAGGTGAGGGTCTTTTTAAGGGAAGAAAATTTTGGATGCTTGGGAAGCAGATGCATGATACTTTACCCCAAGAAGAATCCAATTGGAACAGTACAGCATAGCTTATATTTTGATTAGGGGAGCCCAAGTTTCCACATGAATCAGCTAACATCGTCCATCAGTGGAAAGGACAAAGATAACACGAGTGTTTTACATGTGCCTGCTATACGTACCCTGTGTGTTTCTGCTTGTTTGTTTTTCTCACAGGAATGCATGTGAAGACCAACTAACCAGGAGTTAAGGTTTGGGTTGGTGGGATGCGGGGAGCGCTCCCCTGTTAATAGTACAAGACTATCACAAGTGGTCTGTAAGTGGATTTAAAGAACCCTAATCACCTTTGATCAATGGTTGTGATGACCGGATTCAAATGTACTGCCTAAATAGTATCCAGCATAGCATCCCCCGTGACTGGCATGCTTTAAAATAGGTCTTGGATGTCTCTCATTCAATCCAAGATGTACCTACCTCTCATGATTGCATTCAAGTGGGGCTTACAAAATGATCATGTGCCCCTTTTGGTGGGGCACACCTGGATGCATAACTAGCAAAGGGGGACACAACAATGGAAAGTGTTGTTGTAGATAAGAAGTGTGTTTAATTGCTATGCACCATATAATTTCTTTGTAATCAAATCCATTGGTGAATTATGTGGAATTTGGGTTTGTGCCAGTTCAATGAAACGTGTGTTTGATTAAAAGTGTGCTCCAAATATGAAGATTCAAAAAGGGCCATTTAGTAGTATATCAGCAGAATTTCAAGTACACCCACGAAATCTCCAGAAACCTATTTTTCAAATGTTCCTTTAGAGTTTTCATACCTGGAGCCATTGTTCTCATATTTTTCTTCTTATCATGACATCTGATTTGGTTCCATCGTCATCGTATATGCCGATTGCGTATTTAACCCCAGTACCCATATCTGACACAAATCCACTACCATGACCCATCACAATTGTATATCGTCTGTTGGATATTGAGCAATGGACCCACCCAGATTTTAAATCTGGACCATTTGACCCAAAGATAAATTACAACTCGAATCTAGAAGAAGACTGGTTGTGTGAAAGCCACGTACACCAAACTTTGTGTGTATTCTATTCTGAAGAGTTAGTCGTAATGGAGGATTGACAGCCACGAAAACTACTAACCTCAGGTGTCGTGTCTTTGTGGTTCCCAGTCATCTGACAATTGGCGGTTGTAATATTAGCTTAGGCCGATTTTTCCTCCTGTGTCGTCATTTACCTTCCAAGAAGACAAAACCACACAGTCCATACCTCATCCAGCTGTAACTACGTACTGAATAGGCACTAAAACTAGCATTGCAATTTCATCCCATGTGCTCATTCTGATCTTTCATCTACTTTAACAAGTTTTTTTTATGATCTTATCAAATCTTGTGATCCCCGTGCACATATATATAGATAGACATTTGAACACTTACATTTTTAAGAAGATGGGTTTTTGGGGTCAATCACTTGTGGGTCATAGGGGTTGTCCGTTCTAGGAGGGGGTTTAATTTCTCCATTGCTTCTTTTATTAATGTCCCAAGCCGTTAATGGGTGGGACTAAGACGGAAGATCTTTCCCTGAAGTCATACCAAAGGAATTCTCGGAATGTGGTCTAGCTGAGGTGGGATCCACCATATTGATGGTCTGAATGACCAAATCACCAACCCTTACACGAACTACAAGACTGTATCTGGTATGTGCGACTTGTGAAAGGATCTTATAGTTCAGGAACAAAAGAACCCGAAGTCACATGTTAAACTGTGTGGTACAGTTTGTCTACCTGGCAATCTATATATAGATTATATGTAGTTCAACAATCATAAGCATTGGATCAAGATCATGGATAATAAATGCTTAGACCAAATTCTTCCAACAGGTTATTTTTAAAGGCCCTTCCCTTCATAAGAAAATTATATATGGTGATTAAATCGAGCTAAAATTTAGATTTATGCACAATCCATCAAATGCTCTTCCCATCAGCACATTCATCCACTGTTCATGCAAGACAGTGTGTAGCTTGTTTTCATGTCTAAACATGGAACATGGTAATTTTATTGGAGAGGTAGGCTTACGAGTGTCGTCGACTCCCACGGTGAAAATTAGCATGTGGTTGTGGCGGACGAAGGAATGTGAAGGAAAATGGATGCATCCCAAAGCTAAAGACGAGAATTATAAATGCAGAGGCATGCATTAACATCACACTTTGGCAGCGCATGCTGCTTCATGTTCATTCGTTAATTCATCATCCACGTGGCATGCACATATGTCCAAGTTCTGGACCCAGCATTAATGGGTCATGGTCCAATAGCCACATATTCTCATCATTCAATTGGTGGCCAATGGTCAGCCGGCCAAGCGTCCAAAATAGATGCGTATATGACATCCACCCTATACATATATACCACATTTTTCGTCAAACATTAATACAGTCCTCTAAAAACACTATGCTTTCTATTGTAGTTAATCCAGATTTTATATTTCAATCAGAATTGATTATGTTAAATAAAGCACGCAATCTAGTTTTGTCTAATTTTATTAAGTTAGTAATAAATTTACATGTGATGAATCTAATAGTTGTTCCTCACCCCTCTCCAACTGACATGGAGTGGAAACTTTCCTACTACTAAATTTGAGGGGGGATAGCATTGGTGACTGGCTTGGGCCTTGGATGGGAAAGGTGGGTCCTCCTCACGAGAGGTCACACTGTGACAATGTAGTTTACTGGGATCTTTGTACTATAACCTACAGGGTGTTGTACGCATAATCTACGAACAATAATGCATGGGCACGTTCCCATGTAGGGAAAAGGACATAGGAAGAGGAGGGATGCCACCACTCACCACCTAATGAAAACGAAGGAAAGTGCAAACCCTAAATCATATCTAGCAACTAGCAACCATGCCCACATGGCCACTTCTCATTCTTTCCCAAACGAATCACTGTCTTTCTCTATAAATAGGGTATCATCTCTTCTCAGTTCTCACCAATCCCATCACCCCTCTTCTCTCTCTTAAAATTAACTCTTCTAGAAGTTTGTTTGAGATGGCTACCAAGGTCTCCTTTGCTTCAGCTGCTCTCTTCCTCTCTCTCAATCTACTCTTCTTCTCATTGGTCACCGCCAATGGGGTCCCATGCCCGACACCGGCCCCTAAACATCACCACAAGCATCACCACAAGCCCGCATCCTGCCCCAAGGACACACTGAAGCTGGGTGTATGTGCGGATTTGCTGGGGTTGGTGAATGTGGTAGTGGGATCCCCACCTACACTCCCTTGCTGCTCACTGATTGAAGGTTTGGCTGATCTTGAAGCCGCTGTCTGCCTTTGCACTGCCATTAAAGCTAATGTGTTGGGCATCAACTTAAACATCCCTCTCTCTCTAAGCTTGCTGTTGAACGTATGCGGGAAAAATACCCCATCTGGCTTCCAATGCGCTTAGAGCGCCTCTCTCTCTCTTACTGTGTTTGTCGGGTACCTTGTTTGTGGGGTTTTTTTTTTTGCTTTTCCTGCATTGGGTAGTGTTAATTGCTTTGTTAGTGTGGTGTGAATGCTCCCGTGCAAAATAGTGTATTTGTCGATTACGGACATTGTGTCTCGGTTAATAAGTCAAGGTAAATGTGTCTCGTTATGAGATTTTTTAAGTGTTTGTTTGGAATAGTTTTACTTGCGGAGGAAATTGTTGAAATTGTTGGACGTGGGCACTGTGGACTACTCAAGGATCAATCCCTTATATTAAATTTTTTTTTTTTAATTTAGTTCAAGTGCCCGTCCTTCAAGTAGATTCAAGCACTTAGTCATACTAGTAGACAGATTTCTTGAGAGAAAACTCACGAGAATAGTGTATTTTACATAAACTGATTAATCCCAAGATATATAGGAACATAGTACATCATGAAAACTGATAAATCCCATGATATCATGCATGTGACTTTTACATGATGTCATTATTTTATGCAACATCTTAGGGAGAACTTTTTCCAAATGATAGAACATGAGGAATAGTGATCAAGTATGTATTTACATTTTACTTAATATCATTTTCTGTGTTTTGTAAAAAGCGAATTCGCTTGCTCGTTGATGAAAATGTATGATACAAAAACTAATACATGCCATGATTTTATGTGATATGACACAAAAAGTAAAAAAAAAATGTTAACCAAAGTCAAAGGACTCTAGTGACATTATTTGAATCTTGATAATGAAATTGGAGATAATAGGTTTAAGGATGACTAATATGTTAAAACCCCTAGAAATTCTCATCCATACCCAACTTAAAGTTTAAAACGTAGCTCATATCTTGAATTTGCTGGTTAAATTTAGGTTGTGTTGATGGGTCATAGTCCCACATATATCTTAGATTAGTTGGCTGCCTATATATGAAATAATACTCAACCCTATCCCAACACTTCTATTGGTCGGGTTAGAAAATGTCAAGATAAAGTATAACCCGAAAAAGGCCAACCTATCCTTTGAACTACCAATTCGGGTTGGGTTTGGATTTGCCCCTCCCTTCCCCCATCCTTAATGCATTGCTTTTATCATAGTTTGTCGTAGGCTTATAAATGAGTATCTGATTATCTGAATATCCCAAGTCTACGGTTCCGAATAAGTGGGTTTGGAACCTATTTTTGTTTCTGAGAGAAATTTAGATTTAGAACCAGATATTAGTATGTTCTAACCCAAAGATCTGGATATATGATGATTACATTCACATACAAAATTTTTATATAAGTTTGAAGGGCGACATAACTCAAGTTATATTAATTATATTTGAGAGTCTACTTAAATTTAATCATAAACCATTTATTAGTCCTACTTTTATATCTAAAATACTTATTTTAAAGCTATTTTATCCAATTATACTAATATAATATATAACTTATTTAGGATCTATATTCGAAACCAGATCCCTTCTTTTCTTAAGTTAAAGCCGGAACCCGTATTGATAAAAAAAGGTTATGTCCGAATTAGATCTAGATTATAAAAACAGGTATGGGCCTGGACCCACCATAGTTCCGTCTTGGATCCGACCCATTCACACCCTTGGTTTGTTGGCTGATGACTCGGATACAACTCGGCAAACTAAATAAGTACTCCACAATTTCACTCACCAAGTTTAGTTATTTCTTGTTCAAATAAAAATCTGTGAGAATATATCTTAGCAAAAAAAAAAAAAAACTGTGAGAATATATAATAAAAGATCTCTACGAGTATCCGGTGGTGATTGAATATATATATAGGACACCAAAATGGAGAAACTTTATTTGTAAATTCATGTTTTGAAAAATTATAAATTATCAATTCATATATACATCAAGGGATTTGGGAATTGGAATACGAGATGAAAGAGAATGAATAAGATAATATACATGGATGAAACTTAATTATGGTTAGTGTTAATTTGAAACTTATGGATGAAAATTATTGTTTCCTCTGGCTTTTACAGAATTGATGGACTGTACATGATTTAAACCAGAGCTTCTGCTTGTGTTATTTTGCATAGGTGAACATTGTTTTTGACCTTCTTTACATCTACCATTCTTTTGTACAAGTTGACCCTTGTGAGGGCGTCGATCTCCTGGTTGGGTTCTACAAAGAATTTTCTAACAGCACATCCCATTATATGGTGATCTGGCCCACCCACCGTTCATCCGAGTGGTTCACTTCTCTTAAAACCCCTTGAGATCTTTCATGAAGAAGATCGTAGCAACATTTGCATTGGATTTATTATTAATTTAAAATGAAATTTTCTCCTACTGATGTTTGCAGGCACTAAAATAATTTTCCGCGGCTAATGAATGGCGCCTCTTTTTGGTATTACGGAAGAAAAGTGCGAATCAGAAATCACCATATAATTTGTTGTCCTATCCCTTTCTTATCTTTCATTCATGTTGTCACTATCACTTGAAGAAATGAAATCTACATCACATGTTGCTCAGCTAGAGGACAAACTAATTTTATAACAGATGGGTAAACACAAGGGCATTTGGATCATGCTTGTCTGCAGGGAGTCTACAACTTTTGATGAATATTGTGGTGCGTCTGCTTTATTTACTCGTTTAGCATTTTTGGCATTTTATGGAATAGTTGTTTTGGTGCAAAATACAATAGAGATTGTAAAAAGAGTAGGACTGTAGGAGGCATCAATTATATGTTTCTAATGATAAAAGATAGTGGGGACAAGCTTCTATTGTAATGGTACTCATGCTTGAATTCTAAGGAAATCAGTGCCTTTTTAATGTTTCATCATCACCAATAGTTATTCTCAAGAGCTCTTTTAGTGGACATCTCATACTGGATGGATGAAGGTGAAATTTGAATGACTCCCTATTCAAATAGACTCCTTTTAATCCCCCTCCACCCACCCTCTCCTACGATACATCCACTTACTTCGACTTCATAATCCCACTTTATCCTGAGTGTACCCCACAAGATGAGTTCTCAGTTATAAATTTGAGGCCGGGTAAGACCCAAAATCTCTCAATCAATACTGAGCTAGTAATTATGCGGTCAATCACAGGTTAGAGTCTTTAGACTCTCGACTAAATTGACCCAATTTGGTGAGAAGCTGGTTTTAGTGAGTGATCTCCAACAGTATTATTGAATTACCATATGAAATAATAGTGAGTTTTCTGCAAGTTTCTTTCAATTGAAGCTCATCAGCAATTGTATAACAGGAAGAAGCAAGCTAGTTTTCTACTGTTCTTTTACTTTCATTGTTAAAAAGAAGGAGAAAGTAAAAAGGAGGAAAAATGAGAAAACTGAGTCTACATGTTTCCTTCGAGGACAAAACCTAGCAGCAAAGATTGAAAAAAGAAAAATGACAGTCAGACTCAGAGCCACTCTCTTCTGTGCTCAGATGTCAGTCCTCGCCGTGACTTGATCAGTGAATCGGCCACTTGGAGGAACGTCCAAATACAATTCATGCTTGCCTGTATTCCATATGCGGATTCTCAAGATATGTTTATTAAAGAATGGGAATTCTAGTTGTCGTGTTTGTACGTAGCAGGCAGCAGCAGAGCAAGGAATTTCTTTTGAGAGGTGGGCCTGACTATAATATTGCTTTCTTCTTCCTTATTTTGTCATTCGAAAGGCCCACAGCTTGTTTTCAGGCTTTTTTGTTTTTTCACGCCCACTTGGGTGATTACCCCACAATTTCGATGCAAGGCAAAAGTGGCAACAATTTTTTTTTAAGCATACGAAGAGAAGATTTATAGAAGGTTTTAGTAAAGTTGTGTGATTATTTTCCTCACCATCAGCACCATTGGATGGATATGCTTAACTTCCCTGCAGGGGAGATGGGAACTCTTTGAATCTCTCTTCATTGGGAGGATCCAGAGAAAAAGAAAACATGGACCTTTCACTTAACATCTACTCTACTCAGTGATATGTTTGGGAGTCACCTTGAAATCCCATCTAGAATCTAGCAGAGGACCGTGGGAATTCGTGGTGGACTGATGGGGGAGTATCCAACTTATACTTGTTGGCTACGTGTCCGGCTCTTCGGCTTTTGAGTGTTATATTTCACTCATGCTCATTGTGAGTGAGTGAAGTACTGGAGTGGAACGCAATACTAGGATCCACTTATTCAAAATGTGAACCTGTCCTAATAAATATTTTGAGACTTTAATGTAAGTAATATCAATCGTAAAATTAAATACATGATTAATAATATGATTAAAATGATCTTATATTTTGAGGAGCCAACTCTTATATGGGATGATTTTCTCATGTGGACTACGCATTGGTACCATTCATTATGTGCAACCCAATGATATTCAAGAGTGGCCTGCCTTTGTTGATGGTCCAAATGGACTCGGGTAGGAGTGCGTGCATAGGATAGAGAAAATTTTCAAAAACTATCATATAAGGTACGGCATTCATTTTGAATGACTCAGATAGCTCAAGCCATTTTTATAAATCCTTTTCATGACGAATGATGTAACGCTCCAATTTCGAATACCGTGAAAACCGTCAAGGTACCGAAATTGGCGCGCTACCTCCCGGGAAATCCGAGAACTTCCAAGATCGTAGGTCCGCAGTGAAGTCCAATTTAAAACTTTTTCATCAATAGAGTAACAACAGTTAATTTGCGGAAGCATAAGGAATATAGCGGAAGCAATATCAGAGAAAGCAGAAGCTTCAACATATATATATCAAATGTGAATGGGCTGAAGTCCAGCCTAAAGTGTCAAGTGATAAAAATCGAAGTTAATTACATATTTGACTAACTACTCAGCTCACTACAAAAAATCTATCAAAAACCCAAACAAATAGATGTACTCTCATGTCCCATGTGCCGGATCTCCAACCTCAGGCTCGACCTCATGGTCGACCTGTCCCCATCCGTAGTCACCAACTACGGGCGCCTCTACGAGTGCGTACGCATCGCCCTCGAACTCGGGGTTAGGACCTAAGCACCAAGAGTGGATTAGATCTAAAGATCTGGCAAGTCACAGTATGCAAATAATAGAGGATGCATGCATCAAAATGAGTAGAGATAGTAATGAAGTTAAGAGAATAGCCATGGTACAGATCCTAGGCAGTTGTGCAAGATAAATAATATAGAATCAGAATAAGCATAATAATAAACCTATACAAAATGGCACACTCACACAAGCTGGATACCGCGGCCCTCCCATACTGAACACAGTCGCAGCGGGGAAAATCTCACAGTGCTGGGGATTATTTAGCCCTGCAAATAACATCATCCATCAATACACACTGAGACCGGACCCGGTATCACACCGTCCGTCTCCAACAATGTTCATCATGATAGCCACACAATACTCTCAATAGCTCCTACTAGTGATGATCAGTCCAACTGGCTGAGCTTAGATCAACTGAGTGAATGTCTATGCCGACTCAGGAAACAATAAAGGTCTGTGTCTGTCTAGGCTTTGCCTTGCGTGAACAAGGTCCTAACAAAGTCCCTAAGAGGTCCAAGTACCCAATACAACCTATGGATCATAGTACAAGTCCAAGTCCAATCATTGGATCCATACCAAGGCCCACCAAATACATGGCCTGGTCTGCAACAGTCCAAATAAGATACAAGTCCATTTTCAATGACATATGATCAATTTATACCCAGGATGAGTCACAAGCCCATACAATCTAACCATCTCCAGTCTAGGGTAATCCACATCCAAACTTAGGCCATAAAAGGGCCCGCCTAACCATAGACACGGGTCAATGTTTGACAGGATGTGACAGGATGTATGAAGAGATTAATAGTTGTGGAAATTCTAGGATCCCTTTGATGGACGATCCTTTCTCTCTTTTATAAACATATTTAGCCTTAATCAAGGCCAATCAAACTAATTACAATCTATCTGTTATGGAAAGTAAGCTGTACAATTGATTTGATTCTATCCTAACTAATCCCACGATATGTGTAGATAAGTTACAATGAATGGATAAGTTATAATGAATGGGCCTGGGCCTAGTGGGCTTTATGTTACAAGTGTTAACACCCCCCCCCTCAAATTGATGATGGTCAAACAACAGCAATTTGCGAATCAAAAACTCATGGCGTGGCCGAGGCAATCCTTTTGTGAAAATGTCCGCAAGTTGGAGTTGACTGGAAACATGGGGTAAAGTAATGATCTTGCGGTCATAAGCATCGCGAATAAAGTGGCAATCCACCTCAATATGTTTTGTCCGTTCATGAAAGACTGGATTCTCAGTGATACGGATGGAACTAGTATTGTCTGCATGAAGAGGAGTAGCAGAAGTCTGAGGAAACCCCAGATCTGCAAGTAAGCCACGAAGCCAAAGGATCTCAGAACAGGCAGATGACATAGCACGATATTCGGATTCAGTGGAAGACCGGGAGACCCTTTCCTGCTTTTTGCATTTCCAAGAGATGAGTGATTCACCCAAATACATACACCAGCCTGTAGTAGATCGGCGAGTATCCGGGCATCCGGCCCAGTCGGCATCAGAATAAGCATTTAGGGTGAGTGGGGTGCCAACCGGAAAAACCAAGCCTCGTGTCGGAGGACCAAGAATGTACCGAATAATCCGTTTGACAGCAACCAGATGATGATGGCGTGGGGCTTGCATGAATTGACTAACAACATTCACAGCATATGAGATGTCAGGCCGAGTGATAGTCAAGTAGACGAGACTCCCAACTAAACGTCTGTAGGAGGTGGGATCGGAAAGGAGGTCCCCATCATCCTTTCGTAGTTTCACATTGACTTCTAATGGAGTTTTCACAGGAGTTGCATCCTTTTGGCCGGCAAGATCAATAAGATCAGTAGCATACTTATGCTGATGTAAAAACAATCCCTTCCTAGACTGTTGAACCTCAAGACCCAAGAAATATGTTAAAGGACCCATGTCTTTCATATGGAATGCAGTTTAAAGCGAGGACTGAAGACTATGGATCATTTTACTGTGAGTGCCTGTGATGATGATATCATCCACATATACTAGAAGAATAGTGGTAGCTTGAGCAGTGTTATTGAGGAACAAGGAAGGATCATAGGGACTTTGAGCAAATCCAAGATGAAGCAGAGTAGACCGAAATTTTTCAAACCAAGCTCTGGGCGCTTGTTTGAGTCCATACAGTGAGCGACGGAAGCCGGGCCACTTCGTGAGTAGAGGTAGTAGCATATCCTGGAGGAAGGCGCATGTAAACTTCCTCTTTAAGATCTCCATGGAGGAAGGCATTCTTCACATCCATCTGATAAAGAGGCCATGAACGAGATGCTGCTATAGCAAGAATAGTACGCACTGTTGTCATCTTGGCCACCGGAGCAAATGTCTCATCATAGTCAATACCATACTCTTGACGGTTGCCAAGTGCCACTAACCGAGCTTTATAACGAGCAAGAGTACCATCAGAATGTAGCTTGATAGAGTACACCCATTTACAGCCAATGGGTTTGATGGATGGAGGATAGGGAACGACATCCCATGTGTTATTCATTTTAAGTGCGTCAAGTTCTTCCTGCATAGCCTGCTGCCAACACTCATGTTGCACTGCTTGAGAAAAATGATGAGGAATGTGAACAGAAGACAAAGTAACAAGTAAGGATGTATGGGTAAAACCAAACCGATCAGGGGGGCGGGAAATTCTAGAGGAGCGACGAACAGGAACTGAGTGAGGAATGTCTGGAGCAGGAGCTGGATCAAGTATCGAGGAAGCTGACAAATCAGGAGTGTCAGTTGCAATCGTATTTCCCCGCCGACGTCTTTCATACACAAGGATAGGCTTGGCAGAGTCCAAGGAAGGAACATGATCATCACAGAAATCAGGAACAATAGAAAGCACAGTAGGATTTTCATGATCTAAATGATGCTGGAAAAAATATTGATGTTCGAAAAACACAACATTACGAGAGGTCCTGATACGTTTTACTTTCGAATCATAACAGAGAAATCCTTTTTGGTCAGTCGCATAGCCTAGAAAAGCACACTGAGATGATTGAGCAGATAGTTTTGTTCGTTCAACTGGGGGAAGAAGAACAAAACATACACACCCAAACGTATGGAGATGAGAATAAGTAGGATGCTTGTGGAATAAACGAAAATAAGGTGTGTTATTTTCTATACGTGGGGATGGTAGTCTATTAATAACATGAACTGCTGTGGACAAAGCTTCAGGCCAAAATTTGGCCGGAACGGATGATTCTAAGAGAAGTGATCTGACAATGTCCAAAAGGTGTCTGTTTTTTCTCTCAGACACGCCATTCTGTGTGGTGTATAAGGACAAGATTTTTGAGAAATGATTCCTTTGTGTTGTAAAAAATTTTGAAATTCATTTGAAACATATTCACCACCAGAATCTGTGCGAAGTGTTTTAATGGATGTGGAGAAGTGATTTTCCACATAAGCTAAAAAAATTTTAAAAGTAACAAACACCTCGGATTTTGAATGTAAGAAATAAATCCATGTAAAGCGACTGTAATCATCAATAAATGTAACAAAATACTTAAAATGAGAATGGGATATGACAGGTGCGATACCCCATACATCACTATGAACAAGATCAAAACATTTCAATGATAATGATGTACTGATAGGAAAGGGAAGAGTCTTACTTTTGCTCATTTTACAACTAGAACAATCAAAAGAAGCATCTTTAGGAGAAATTTTATTATCATTAAGCAAACCAGATTTAAACAATGACAACAAAGTACGAGAATGAGGATGGCCTAATCTATTGTGCCATAATTGATTTTTATTTGAACTTGAAGCAGAAAACAAAGCAGAGGCAAACAAATCCCTATCTTGTGTAGAGAGTTGTAGCGGAAAAAGACGACCACACTTAGGTCCCTTCGCTATCACCTCCCCCGATGCTTGATCCTGTATCACACAACCAGCACGCGAAAAAGAGACAGAACAATGGTTATCAACGAGTTGGCCAACATATAATAAATTTGTAGATAATTGCGGAGAAAGAAAGACATGATTCAAGGGTAAGGAATGTGAAATCTCACCGATGGCAGTAATGGGTATACTGCCACCATCTGCGGTATTGATGCGGAGATTTCCATCATACGGCTTTACTTGAGATAAATTATCAGAAGAATGAGTCATATGATTAGAAGCCCCCGAATCCATATACCAAGTGGAGTGGGATTGTCCAAGTCATGATCTGGGCATCCTTGGTGGCCCATTTAGAGATAGCCTTTACATCCTCTAAAGGTACAGGATCAGTTCCGTCAACATGTCCCCATAACTCTTTGCCTTTAAGGTATATTTGAAATTGGAATGCCCAGGAAGAATAATTTGTCCCATTGAATTTAATCAAATAAGTTTCACTTTTGTGGCTGTCCATAATTGTAACTCAAAAGCACAGACACCAAGAAAATAAGTTCTGATGAACAATACTAACAAAGAAACTGAATATCCAAAGCTCCAGAGATGCAAGAAACATCTAACAGTGCATCCAAGTAGTGCAGAAAGTGACTGCACAAATTTTACGCAAAAAAGACACCAAAAAATAGGCCAGGCGAGCTTGATTTTGGCCTCAAAATCCTTGTGTGAGGCCCACAGCTAGATCTGATGGAGAATCAGATCTGCAAAGTTTAAGGAGACTCAAAATCTCTTTCCAACAAGACAAGATGCATCCAAATCCATCCACAAACCAAGATGTTGGACGGTTGTGATCAAAACTATCTGAGAAAATTCGAAAATCACAAATTGTAGCAAATGACCTACCTCTGATCTTTAAAAAATGTTGAAAAAATCTTCAGAGTAACTAGGAGAGATAGGCGACCACTGCTGTAGATGATTTGTAACATGCCATGATGATCACTGGTGGGCCACTTGTGATCATATCATCACAGACGTTTGTTAGTGAAGATTGCATGCAGATCCCTGATCTGATTGATTGCAAGAATGCAGATAACTGTCGACTGAACAAGATGATTCACAATGACAAAGCTATAGTAACAGTAGCTCTGATACCATGACAAGATGTGACAGGATGTATGAAGAGATTAATAGTTGTGGAAATTCTAGGATCCCTTTGATGGACGATCCTTTCTCTCTTTTATAAACATATTTAGCCTTAATCAAGGCCAATCAAACTAATTACAATCTATCTGTTATGGAAAGTAAGCTGTACAATTGATTTGATTCTATCCTAACTAATCCCACGATATGTGTAGATAAGTTACAATGAATGGATAAGTTACAATGAATGGGCCTGGGCCTAGTGGGCTTTATGTTACAAGTGTTAACAATGTTCACCCAATCATATTACCGGGTCACCTCTAAGTAGTCCTAGGTTCAGGTCATCCATTTTTCATTTAATTAACATGTATAAGCAATAATAAGGACAATAGAGTGACAGTAATAATATGAGGGAGATGAATCTCCAAGTATAAGAATCAATTGGAGATATCAACAGTCCAACCTAAGTAATTGATCTACTTCAGATTCAGGTCTATCTCAGGTAATTCGATCTTTAAGTGAAACCACAGATGCTAAGGAATACTGTGTTTGGTGCTCAGAAGTTATATGCATCACTGGTAACGTATAAAAGTCGAATCATCTTAGATTACATAACCTGGACCTTAATTAGTGGACCCCACGAGTCAAGGTTGAGCCACACCATCGACTCGTGGTTGGCACAGTGATGGAAGTCTATTTGGATGGTCAATGGGCCCCATACATGATTACAATAATAGAAATTAGAATCTAGGAAGTGTCACTGTACACAGTGTGTTCAGCCGACCTCCTGGCCTGGGCGGTCAGCTCGATACACTGGGATCAGAGAAGCAAACACCCTGCAGGCAATGCCTGATTGCCCAGAAGTTCCTGTGAGTTCGGCTAACCCCTTGGCCTGGGTAGTTGACCGTGCACATTGAAAGCTCTGGCCAAAGGGAATGCCCCAGGTTCTAGTCTCATTTGTTGGAATCCGGCTTTTTCGGAATCCAACTCGGAGTTCGGCTAAGTACTTGAGCTCAATTGAACACTCAGCTCGGTCCCCAACAGAGCTCGGCAAAGCACCTAGCTCAGTTCGGTCACCCAGCTAAGTTCGGTAAAGCATTGAGCTCGGTCAGGCATCGAGGTTGGCCAAGCGCTGAGCTCGGTCAAGCGCTGAGCTCAGTCTGGCACTGAGCTCGGTAAAACACTAAGCTCGGCCATAACACTGGGCTCGGCCAAGACACTGAGCTCGGCCTAAACGCGGATCTCGGCCTGAGCATTGTACTCGGCAGAACACTGAGTTCGATCAACACTGAGCTTTATAATACTGAGCTCGGCAGTGCGGAGCTCGGTAGTGCGGAGCTCGGCAGAGCGGAGCTCGGCCAGTGCAGAGCTCAGCCATCAAGGCACAGAGACGCTCTGCAACTCCAGAATTTCGGTTTCCTTATTCAACCAGAGTTCAACCAATCTCATCCAAACTCCACAAAACATCCAGAAATAAGAAAAACATCCAATATACATCCAATCATCCAAACTACGGGCTATTGATCTTCCAAATGAGATCAACCCATCCATCAATGGCCGATCGTCCATGAAAACATGCCCAAAGGTAAATCTAGCAGTCATAACATCATCTAAATAGAAATACAGATAATCAAAGACAATAAACATACATTCTATATTAAATAAGCATATTGCACTTGCCTTGATCAATTGCAAGAAGGAAAAGAAGAGAAAACAGAGATCCAATCCGGTAAAAGGCAGTCCCAGCTCTATGGTATCCCAAACACACGATCAGCCCCAAAATCTCTGATCTATAGAGATTTTTACTCCTACACCCATTTCCACAAAAGAACTTCTATGAGGAACGAGATCCAGAGAGAGAGGAAGAGAATTTTTCTAATGGAATTGAACTAGAAAAGGGTATTCACCTGATTTGAAGGAAGAGGAAGAGATGACTGATATGGAGAGAAAGAAATCCCAATATAAGTTGCAGTAACAGGTCGGCAGTGGCTTTCTTCTTCTTAGAATCCGTACAGAGAGAACGAGGGAGGGGAGATGAGAGGGAGATGGGAAATTGGAAGGAAAATGGGGAAGGAAGAGAGAAAGAAGGAAATGAAAGAGATGAGCAGTATCCTTCGTTTGAAATGCGGGGGTTTGTTTATATACGTTGGGTTTTAAGGTTAGGGACAAAAGTACCTTTTTAGTTTAAATAGAATTAGGGTTAGGGCCAAGGGCATTTTGGTCTTTGGGTGGGTTATAGAAGATTCTTAAGTGGACACCCCCCTATGGTAATTACTAATTTCTAGCTAGGGCCTCTAACAAACTAGCTAACTCTAAAATTAACAAAAGACACCCTATTGACTATACTAATTACACAACTAGACTAATCCTACGAAAATACATAATTACCCTTTACTAAACCCCATAATTAGTATAATTAAAATACTTATGCTAATATATAATATTTAAATTCAAATTGAGGGCCCACCAGGGGTGGGGCCTCACATTCCTCCCTCCTTAAAGACATTTGGTCCCCAAATGTAAAAACAAGGTAAGAACATACATGCGGTAGAAGATGTGGATAATCTCTCACCACTTGATCGTGTAGCTCCCAAGTAGCCTCAGCTGGGGTGTGATGCTCCCACCGAACCTTCACAAACTGAATGGTTCGGTTTCGAAGCATCTTCTCCTTGGTGTCGATGACGGCGACTGGCTTGGCGATGTAGGATGTATCGTGCTGGATGTCGAGCTGCTGGTGGTGCAAAATGTGGGTAGGGTCCTCCACATATTTCCTCAACATCGAAACGTGGAAGACGTTGTGCACATCCGATAACTCTACTGGCAACTGAAGTCTGTAGGTGACATCTCCGATTCTGGCCTTGATCTCAAAGGGTCCGACGTACCTTCGTGCTAACTTGCCCTTCTCGCCGAATCTGAGGGTGCCTCGAGTTGGGGAAACCTTCAAGAATACACGGTCTCCCTTCTGAAACTCAAGTGGTCTGCGCCAGTTGTCTGCATAGCTCTTCTGTCGACTGCGGCTAATCTTCAGGTTCCCCACTATCTGGTGGATCTTCTCACTGGTGTCGCCGACGATAGACAATCCATGGAAACTCCTGACACCAACTTCCTCCCAACAGACTGGGGTCTTGCACTTCCTGCCGTACAACGCTTCAAACAGTGCCATCTTGATGCTCGAGTGGTTAACTGTTGTTGTAGGCAAACTCACAGAGTGGCAACGAATCCTCCTAGTTCTCCTTGTAATCCAGGACACAAGCTCGCAATATATCCTCTAAAGTCTGGTTGGTGCGCTCCGTCTGTCCGTCTGTCTGAGGATGGTAGGCTGTGCTGAAGCTCAACTTGGTACCCAAGGCTTGCTGTAGACTCTCCCAGAAGTGAGAAGTGAAGCGCGGATCTCTGTCTGAAACAATCGAAGCTGGAACTCCATGCAAAGAAACAATCCTATCCACATACAGCTTAGCAAGGACGTCGAGTCCTGCTCTCATCGACACTGGCAAGAAATAGGCTGATTTGGTCAATCTATCCACGATCACGTAAATACCATCACTACGCCTCCTGGTAGTTGGAAGTCTTGCAATAGAATTCATGGTAATATGCTCCTACTTCCACTGAGGTATCTCGAGCTGATGAAGTAGCCCTGGTGGTTTCTGGTGCTCTGCTTTGATCTGTGACATGTCAGACATCTGGCCACATAGCCTGCAATCTCTTTCTTCATGTTGTTCCACCAGTAGTAGCTCCTCAAGTTCCTGTACATTTTGGTGCTGCCTGGGTGAATCGAGTATCTGCTGTGGTGTGCATCTGCTAAGATTTGATCCTTCAGCTCCTGGATATCTGGTACACACAGCCTATCCTGATAGTAGAGCACTCCACCAATCATTCTGAACTCTGGCCTTTGGTCAATCTGCTCGATCACTCTGACAAGCTTGGGATCGCTGCGTTGACTGTCCTTGACCTCTCCAAGCAACTCTGGTTCCCATGCGGACATGGTGGCAAGCAAAACTCTGTCGCTGAGTGGCTAAAACTGGACATCCAAGTCACTAAAGACATCGGTCCACACACCCTCTGCTGCTAGAAAACTGACTACGGCGGTCTTCCTGGTCAAAGCATCTACTACAACGTTCACCTTACTCAGGTGGTATTTGATAGGGAACTCGTAATCCTTGATGTACTCTATCCAACGCCTCTGACGGTTGTTGAGATCATGTTGAGTGAACAGGTACTACAAGCTGCGATGATCCGAATGGACTTTGAACTTCTCTCCGTAGAGGTAGTGCCGCCACATCTACAGTGCAAACACGACTGCTGCAAGCTTTAGATCGTGAGTAGCATACTTCTTATCGTGTTCCTTCAGCTGGCATGATCCATAGGCAATAACTTTGCCCTCCTGCATCAAAACACAACCAAGGCCGGTCCCTGAAGCATCGGTGAAGACAACGAAACCGCCTGTACCAGAAGGTAAAGATAAGATCGGTGCTGTCGTCAGTCTCTCCTTCAGCTCTTGGAAACTGTTCTCATAAGCATCTGTCCACACGAACAATACATCCTTCTCTGTTAGTGTCACGCCCCGAAACCGGGCCCTGCAGTGATCCGACCTCGGAGTGCGAAATTTTGGGATAAATTGAAACTTTTTGTTATAGTTCCCAAGATCCGCGTGAATGAGGATAATCACATTCCCACACAATCAGAGTATATTTTTCGCGGAAGCTAAACATGGTGTTACGACCCGGAATCCGTGGCCATCGGGTTCCGTGTCGCACGCAACCAATTCCATAAAGCCATCATATAAGCAGACTGGCATAAATCATATATCAGAACACACTGAGCTGGTAGTAACAAGACTAATTAATTCCCACATGTTCAAATTACAATTAACAAGTGTCTTAATTACAACCCAAAGAAAAAGGCTAACATAGCCATACAGAAATATCCAACTAGACAGAATACTACCCTCAATATTAGATACGAACTCCGGTGCCATACTTGACATCTAAATGATATCAATGGGCAGCCTCTCACGTCAGACCGGCGGTCCCACCGCCTCCTCTGATCAAACACCTAAAAACAAAAAGAGCGGAATCTGGCACCAAACAAATAAGGGTCAGACACGACGGTCTGGCAAGCAAATAATCAAGTAATATGAAACAAAAGAACATATATAAAACCTGATGAAATCATCGTAAAACCGAATAAATAGTCTAAACAATAATGACAATAAAACATGCTAAAACAATCGAAAGTCCGAACAGAAATATCAAGACAAATAAGCGAATAGTCTCAAAATATAAATATCTCGAAAAGATAACCGCTTAAGCGGAACATTTAATAATTGGAAATACATTTAAAACTGAACAGTAGAGACAATACGATAAAGATCGATATCGTAAACATTAAACAAATCAAAGCATAAAAAGTATAACAACAAGAATCATAAAATAAAGTAATATGCAGATAAAACACTGGCAACCACACATAGCTAAATTCTCCTATTACCGAAGTAACAAGAGCAGACAGAAACGTAGCCACTGAACGTGGTACTAGAAATAGGATCAGAACCGTAGCCATACAAATGGGACCGGCAGATAAAAAATCAGAACCGTAGCCATACAAATGGGACCGGCAGGTAAAAACCGTTGCCATGGTCGGTACAGACAGAATCCAAGCTGCAGCTGGCGAACAAATTAAAGATCCCAAGCCGGGAGATCAGCCCGACAAGGTGACCTAAGCCTAGTGCTGCCTTTAGTTTTAAAAACTCGAACCGATACGAATCAAACCATAATGCTAATCCCTTTGGCTCAGGGGCTCACACTACATAGCTCTGGCCCCGTCTTGCCTCGAGGTTTTATTTTCGAAATCATAGCCTCTTTGGCTCATGGGCTCGCACTACAAAGCTCTGGCCTCATCTTGCCTCGAGGTTTTTATTTTTAAATACTAGTCTTATCAAAACAATAGTCTCATCGAAGAAATCCCGAATGTGACGAACATACTCCAATCTCTTTTCAAATCGAATCGGAGAAAACATACGAATATCCATGGTAAAACCGTTCAAATACACATCAAAGTGATTTGTATAAAATCATACGGTCAATCCTTTCGAACATGGAAAGTCACATGATTTTATAGCAAATCATCGATGCTATTCAAATTAGTTTACCAAAGAGTACACATACAAATACAAATACATTTTTCTGACTTGAAATGGAATGGATAGTGGAGAATGACTTAATGCCTTGCCAAGGAACCATCTCAATGCACATTTAACCTTTAAACATTGATTAATAACGAGCGCGTTTGATGCCAATGAAAATCCATAATATTTAAGTGATAAAGTGCGCATTGAGACTCAGACGATTCCCGGGTAATTCCACATACATTCATTCTCACAATGATCCCATTCCCATTTCACAAACTTTCCAAGTGTTACAAGAAATCCAAATCTTTTTAAAACAGGACCATAGTTGGCCTTAAACCGAGTCCAAAATAATCCTTAATAACAATCCAAAAACCAACCTTAACCAAGCCCACAAAACAAGTTTTAAAACGGTCCAAAACTAATCCTTGAATGGTCCAAGGAACAAGTTTTAAAACAAGCCCAAACTAAACCTTTAATGGCCCACAAACAGATTTTTAAATCAGTCCAAAACTTAACCTTGAATGGCCCACAAATCAAACTTTAAAATAGCCCCAGAACTGAACCCTTAATGGTCCAAGAATCAAGTTTTAAAATGAACCCAAACTAACCATGAAACAGGCCCACCAACAAGTTTTTAAAACAGCCCCAAAACCAAACTTGAACAGGCCCATAAAATGACCCAACATCAGGTCTTGATATGGCTCCAAAACCGTCTTGCATCAGGCCCAAAAATTATCCCAAAAGTCCCTCAAACCAGGCCCTGAAAAGGGCCCAAAAGTTCCTCAAACCAGGCCCTGAAAAAGGGCCCAGAACTGGGCTGGGTCCGCTCGAGCGACCCAGGGTCCGCTCGAGCGGACCCCTTCCAGAACCTGGGTCGCTCGAGCGGCCCACTGGGTCGCTCGAGCGGACCCAGTTCTGGCTGGGTCCGGATGAGTGCAGAATTGCACTCTCATGTGCAATTTTCTGATTTCTTTTCTTCCCTCTTCCTTCCATACAAGTTTTCACAATAACTTAGCCATTTCTTGACCTCCACAAGTCAACAAATCCTCATTAACAATCAGTCCAATTACTCTAGCAACCACTTCTAAATCAAATCCTTTTCCTCCCTTTCTTTGAACACCAAACTTAACACAAGGAAGACAATTTTTTTTTCTAAGTGACCAAAGTGAAAACCAAACTTCCAACTCCTTGTAGAACAACAACATGAGTGAAAACCAATATAACATTACTTCATTCATTCAAAGTAAATCCATAAATCAAAAGGATTAGAACATAATGAGAGAAAACCATGAAACCAAACAAGAAACATGAAAACATCATATTAATTGTAAAATTCACTTGCCTTGGTCAAGAGAAGATGTAAATCACTCCAAGATGGTGCTCTTAAAGCCCCAAGCTTCAAAATTACAAAATCCCCAAAATAGCTCAAGAAGAAACCCTAGAAATCAATCCATTGCAAATCTCAATGAAAACCCATTGCATATGTGAGAGAAATACTCCAAGAGGTTTGAAAAACCAAGATCTCAAGAAAGAAATGCCATTGCTAACCTTTAGGTGATCCAAACAAGAAGAAGGGCTTAGATGAGAGCCTTGCTCTAGCTCAAAAATCTTGAAAATGATATCTTTGGGATGCTTGAGAGATGAGGAAGAAGAAGGTAAGATCAAACCTTCCCTTAGCACACAAGAAGGAAGCTTGCAAAAAGGAGAGAGATGGCTGGAAAGGGGAAAGAAGGAGCCCTCTCCCTCAGCCCAAGTTGCTGGAAACGAAAATGAAGGAGAAGAGATGGGTTCCCCTTCTTATAAGATGGGTTTGTGGGCCCCGATCTTCACAAGGCTGAAACTCATATTTACGGACCCTGAACGAAAACGACGAAGAAGACAAAAACGATCGGCGAAATTTCTACTTTCCAAAAAATATATTTTCCCCAATTTCTGAAATTTTCGAAATTCATGTACATATTTAGTGAAAATGTCATTTTTGCCCATTTTCCTCGAAAAACGTGATTTCTGAGTATCAAATCCAAATGATCAAAACATGAAAGTTGTTAAACTTCATAAAATGAGTCAAAATACACCAAATTCAGAATTTTTAGAAATTAGAAGTAATTTCTCATAAAAAAAGTACATATCGTATATACCGGGTCAAACCAAAGTCAACGGTCTCAAAATCTCCAAGGTTATGGAAAAGTCTAGTCACACTCGAAATCAAGGTCAAATTAAATCAAATCTCACTTAACAAGTTAAACCACGATTAAAATAATACTAAACAAAAGCACTGGGGGTCGAGATCTTACATCCTTCCCCCCTTATAATCCATTTGGTCCTCCAAATGGCTTAAACCAAATCAAAACCAAAAACCCAAAAGACAAAAGAAAACACTGACACCCTACGCTAAACCTCGGCAACTGAGACATCCTCTTATCAAATCTGACGTTGAGATGCACGGTCAACAACATTCTGATTCGGTTGAAGGCTTCACACTAATCCACATATCTGTTCGAAAACATACTCCTCTGGCCAAACTGGTGTGCAACAATTCTTCTAAGCATCCTTGGTGTCATCTGTCGTTCATGTACTGGATCGGTTCTTTTACTTATCTCATCAGTCACTATCAGTCCAAGAAACTGCAAATTCTGCCTCTTTCTATCACTTGGAATCCTGTGCCTTAAGTTCTTCAAAACTGTACATGGTGTTCCAGACGCTTGTACGAAGATGTGATCGTAGACATGCCTTTACTGAAAAATCTTCACCCCGAAAAATTCTGAAATTCCATATACCTACTTACACTGTACCATTCTACTCCTGGCTTCCAAGAATATCGTCATTCCTTCTTCATTCTGAAATCACAAATTCCAAATTCTATAGATCTCCTGCCACTGGCTTGGTCTGCTACGACCCAGATGTCACACTACCATAAACCAGATATCAAACTGCCACAACCTGTTGAGCTGTTCTGTGTCGAAACTTCGCATGGCTTGCTTCTTAACAAGACTAATTAATTCCCACATGTTCAAATTACAATTAACAAGTGTCTTAATTACAACCCAAAGAAAAAGGCTAACATAGCCATACAAAAATATCCAACTAGACAGAATACTACCCTCAATATTAGATACGAACTCCGGTGCCATACTTGACATCTAAATGATATCAACGGGCAGCCTCTCACGTCAGACCGGCGGTCCCACCACCTCCTCTGATCAAACACCTAAAAACAAAAAGAGCGGAATCTGGCACCAAACAAATAAGGGTCAGACACGACGGTCTGGCAAGCAAATAATCAAGTAATATGAAACAAAGAACATATATAAAACCTGATGAAATCATCGTAAAACCGAATAAATAGTCTAAACAATAATGACAATAAAACATGCTAAAACAATCGAAAGTCCGAACAGAAATATCAAGACAAAGAAGCGAACAGTCTCTAAAATATAAATATCTCGAAAAGATAACCGCCTAAGCGGAACATTTAATAATTGGAAATACATTTAAAACTGAACAGTAGAGACAATACGATAAAGATCGATATCGTAAACATTAAACAAATCAAAGCATAAAAAGTATAACAACAAGAATCATAAAATAAAAGTAATATGCAGATAAAACACTGGCAACCACACATAGCTAAATTCTCCTATTACCGAAGTACAAGAGCAGACAGAAACGTAGCCACTGAACGTGGTACTAGAAATAGGATCAGAACCGTAGCCATACAAATGGGACCGGCAGATCAAAAATCAGAACCGTAGCCATACAAATGGGACCGGCAGGTAAAACCGTTGCCATGGTCGGTACAGACAGAATCCAAGCTGCAGCTGGCGAACAAATTAAAGATCCCAAGCCGGGAGATCAGCCCGACAAGGTGACCTAAGCCTAGTGGTGCCTTTAGTTTTCAAGACTCGAACCGATACGAATCAAACCATAAAGCTAATTCCTTTGGCTCAGGGGCTCACACTACATAGCTCTGGCCCCGTCTTGCCTCGAGGTTTTATTTTCAAAATCATAGCCTCTTTGGCTCATGGGCTCGCACTACAAAGCTCTGGCCCCATCTTGCCTCGAGGTTTTTATTTTCAAATACTAGTCTTATCAAAACAATAGTCTCATCGAAGAAATCCCGAATGTGACGAACATACTCCAATCTCTTTTCAAATCGAATCGGAGAAAACATACGAATATCCATGGTAAACCGTTCAAATACACATCAAAGTGATTTGTATAAAATCATACGGTCAATCCTTTCGAACATGGAAAGTCACATGATTTATAGCAAATCATCGATGCTATTCAAATTAGTTTACCAAAGAGTACACATACAAATACAAATACATTTTTCTGACTTGAAATGGAATGGATAGTGGAGAATGACTTAATGCCTTGCCAAGGAACCATCTCAATGCACATTTAACCTTTAAACATTGATTAATAACGAGCGCGTTTGATGCCAATGAAAATCCATAATATTTAAATGATAAAGTGCGCATTGAGACTCAGACGATTCCCGGGTAATTCCACATACATTCATTCTCACAATGATCCCATTCCCATTTCACAAACTTTCCAAGTGTTACAAGAAATCCCAAATCTTTTTAAAACAGGACCATAGTTGGCCTTAAACCGAGTCCAAAATAATCCTTAATAACAATCCAAAAACCAACCTTAACCAAGCCCACAAAACAAGTTTTAAAACGGTCCAAAACTAATCCTTGAATGGTCCAAGGAACAAGTTTTAAAACAAGCCCAAACTAAACCTTTAATGGCCCAGAAACAGATTTTTAAATCAGTCCAAAACTTAACCTTGAATGGCCCACAAATCAAACTTTAAAACAGCCCCAAAACTGAACCCTTAATGGTCCAAGAATCAAGTTTTAAAACGAACCCAAACTAACCATGAAACAGGCCCACCAACAAGTTTTTAAAATAGTCCCAAAACCAAACTTGAACAGGCCCATAAAATGACCCAACATCAGGTCCTGATATGGCCCAAAAACTGTCTTGCATCAGGCCCAAAAATTATCCCAAAGTCCCTCAAACCAGGCCCTGAAAAGGGCCCAAAAGTTCCTCAAACCAGGCCCTGAAAAAGGGCCCAGAACTGGGCTGGGTCAGCTCGAGCGACCCAGGGTCCGCTCGAGCGGACCCCTTCCAGAACCTGGGTCGCTCGAGCGGCCCACTGGGTCGCTCGAGCGGACCCAGTTCTGGCTGGGTCCGGATGAGTGCAGAATTGCACTCTCATGTGCAATTTTCTGATTTCTTTTCTTCCCTCTTCCTTCCATACAAGTTTTCACAATAACTTAGCCATTTCTTGACCTCCACAAGTCAACAAATCCTCATTAACAATCAGTCCAATTACTCTAGCAACCACTTCTAAATCAAATCCTTTTCCTCCATTTCTTTGAACACCAAACTTAACACAAGGAAGACAATTTTTTTTTTCTAAGTGACCAAAGTGAAAACCAAACTTCCAACTCCTTGTAGAACAACAACATGAGTGAAAACCAATATAACATTACTTCATTCATTCAAAGTAAATCCATAAATCAAAAGGATTAGAACATAATGAGAGAAAACCATGAAACCAAACAAGAAACATGAAAACATCATATTAATTGTAAAATTCACTTGCCTTGGTCAAGAGAAGATGTAAATCACTCCAAGATGGTGCTCTTAAAGCCCCAAGCTTCAAAATTACAAAATCCCCAAAATAGCTCAAGAAGAAACCCTAGAAATCAATCCATTGCAAATCTCAATGAAAATCCATTGCATATGTGAGAGAAATACTCCAAGAGGTTTGAAAAACCAAGGTCTCAAGAAAGAAATGCCATTGCTAACCTTTAGGTGATCCAAACAAGAAGAAGGGCTTAGATGAGAGCCTTGCTCTAGCTCAAAAATCTTGAAAAGGATATCTTTGGGATGCTTGAGAGATGAGGAAGAAGAAGGTAAGATCAAACCTTCCCTTAGCACACAAGAAGGAAGCTTGCAAAAAGGAGAGAGATGGCTGGAAAGGGGAAAGAAGGAGCCCTCTCCCTCAGCCCAAGTTGCTGGAAACGAAAATGAAGGAGAAGAGATGGGTTCCCCTTCTTATAAGATGGGTTTGTGGGCCCCGATCTTCACAAGGCTGAAACTCACATTTGCGGGCCCCGAACGAAAACGACGAAGAAGACAAAAACGATCGGCGAAATTTCTACTTTCCAAAAAATATATTTTCCCCAATTTCTGAAATTTTCGAAATTCATGGACAGATTTAGTGAAAATGTCATTTTTGCCCATTTTCCTCGAAAAACGTGATTTCTGAGTATCAAATCCAAATGATCAAAACATGAAAGTTGTTAAACTTCATAAAATGAGTCAAAATACACCAAATTCAGAATTTTTAGAAATTAGAAGTAATTTCTCATAAAAAAAGTACATATCGTATATACCGGGTCAAACCAAAGTCAACGGTCTCAAAATCTGCAAGGTTATGGAAAAGTCTAGTCACACTCCAAATCAAGGTCAAATTAAATCAAATCTCACTTAACAAGTTAAACCACGATTAAAATAATACTAAACAAAAGCACTGGGGGTCGGGATCTTACATCCTTCCCCCCTTATAATCCATTTGGTCCTACAAATGGCTTAAACCAAATCAAAACCAAAAACCCAAAAGACAAAAGAAAACACTGACACCCTATGCTAAACCTCGGCAACTGAGACATCCTCTTATCAAATCTGACGTTGAGATGCACGGTCAACAACATTCTGATTCGGTTGAAGGCTTCACACTAATCCACATATCTGCTCAAAAACATACTTTTCTGCCCAAACTGGTGTGCAACAATTCTTCTAAGCTTCCTTGGTGTCATCTGTCGTTCATGTACTGGATCGGTTCTTTACTTATCTCATCAGTCACTATCAGTCCAAGAAACTGCAAATTCTGCCTCTTTCTATCACTTGGAATCCTGTGCCTTAAGTCCTTCAAAACTGTACATGGTGTTCCAGACGCTTGTACGAAGATGTGATCGTAGACATGCCTTTACTGAAAAATCTTCACCCCGAAAAATTCTGAAATTCCATATACCTACTTACACTGTACCATTCAACTCTTGGCTTCCAAGAATATCGTCATTCCTTCTTCATTCTGAAATCACAAATTCCAAATTCTATAGATCTCCTGCCACTGGCTTGGTCTGCTACGACCCAGATGTCACACTACCATAAACCAGATATCAAACTGCCACAACCTGTTGAGCTGTTCTGTGTCGAAACTTCGCATGGCTTGCTTCTTCAGATTTCACTATTCAAGTCTTCTACTTTCGACAAGCATAACTGATCTTAGAAATCCAACTTTGTTTCCAACTGAACCCGTACACGTCCTGACATCCATCAACCCTTAATTCCGTACATTTCCTAACTCCAACCATAAGCCAATACAACTCATTCCATTCGATGCAAAATAAATCTTGAAATCTTACACACGATGACTAACATAATTACTTAGCTAACTCTCATCATTTTAAAACATAGTAGAGACTAAACTTCCAAATTAGCAAATAAAGCTTAAATAAATAAAGTTTATCAAAATTTGAATATGAAACCACATTATTCGTTTTGAAATTCACATTTTCATAACCCAATAAATCATTGAAACACCCAACAATTTCAAATTAGGATTTCAAAAATAAATTAAATTCTTGTAGCATGACCATACATTAAATTTTATTGAAATCAATTTCCAGCCAAACATATACAAAATTTTGAAATCGTTAAGGTTTTGAAATGTAGATGTCAACATTTAAGAAAATTAAAACAAGAGCAAAATTTCAAGATCATTGTAAAATAATATCTTAAAAAGATTAAACAAAAATCCGAAACACAAAACCTTATGGAAACAACATCATGTGACTCATGAAAAGAGTATAATAACATAGTTTATTTCAAAATAAGCCTTAAAGAAGAAACATAAATCCATTGTTTAAACACTACATGGATAAATCATAGACATTAAGGAAAACATAACAAAGATGAAAATACCATGAAAATCATTCTCACCAAGAAAAGGGACATCACCAAAACTAGGGTATACACTTGCATCTGCATGTTGTCCAATCCAATATCTTGTAAGTCGGTAAAGCCCTCAACGTTCCCTTTGCTGCCAAAAATTTATCTGGACTACAACTAACCATCCACTTGGTATTACCGCCGAATCAACTACACTGGCTAAGCTGCACGTCACGGAAATTCTCAACCAAAACTTGCGACAAGGCTCATCGAATCCGGGAAATCCCTGAGTTTCTGGCACTAGCTTCCAACCTTACTAACTAAGAATCATTTCTCTCTTCATAAAATCAATAGCTAATATGTCTCCTGCAGTCCTTCATCTTGGAAAGATGGTCTGAGTTCGCCCAAAAATCCACATTTACTTACCTTGGTACATTGCATGACGATCTCCGATTAGCTGAAAGGGGGTCTTCAAATACTGTTCAAATTCTACTTTGGCTGGCAAATGCACATGTTTTCTCTCAATAACCACAATGAAGATGCTGAAGACTGGAAGTCTGCTGATGTTCTCCGAAAACAACATACTGAATCCACGAGGTTCTCAGTCTCCGACACAAGCACAGACAAAGGACACCGAACAAGAGTATGGAGACTTTAATTCTCCACCACTAAGGAGGAAATTTGGTCATCCAAATCTCCTAACAACAAGAACTAAAAGAAAAGACGAGCAAAGTCTCCCGAACTAAAAGAAAGGCCGACTCAAATCCAAAGAAACAAAGACACGAGAAAACAAATCGACACAATCTAACGAATCCTCACCACACGTCTTAATATCTCTAGAGTATTTTATTTCCTAGAAACTAACCAGCTCTGATACCAAACCTGTCACGCCCCGAAACCGGGCCCTGCAGTGATCCGACCTCGGGGTGCGAAATTTTGGGATAAATTGAAACTTTTTGTTATAGTTCCCAAGATCCGCGTGAATGAGGATAATCACATTCCAACACAATCAGAGTATATTTTTCGCGGAAGCTAAACATGGTGTTACGACCCGGAATCCGTGGCCATCGGGTTCCGTGTCGCACGCAACCAATTCCATAAAGCCATCATATAAGCAGACTGGCATAAATCATATATCAGAACACACTGAGCTGGTAGTAACAAGACTAATTAATTCCCACATGTTCAAATTACAATTAACAAGTGTCTTAATTACAACCCAAAGAAAAAGGCTAACATAGCCATACAAAAATATCCAACTAGACAGAATACTACCCTCAATATTAGATACGAACTCCGGTGCCATACTTGACATCTAAATGATATCAACGGGCAGCCTCTCACGTCAGACCGGCGGTCCCACCGCCTCCTCTGATCAAACACCTAAAAACAAAAAGAGCGGAATCTGGCACCAAACAAATAAGGGTCAGACACGACGGTCTGGCAAGCAAATAATCAAGTAATATGAAACAAAAGAACATATATAAAACCTGATGAAATCATCGTAAAACCGAATAAATAGTCTAAACAATAATGACAATAAAACATGCTAAAACAATCGAAAGTCCGAACAGAAATATCAAGACAAAGAAGCGAACAGTCTCTAAAATATAAATATCTCGAAAAGATAACCGCCTAAGCGGAACATTTAATAATTGGAAATACATTTAAAACTGAACAGTAGAGACAATACGATAAAGATCGATATCGTAAACATTAAACAAATCAAAGCATAAAAAGTATAACAACAAGAATCATAAAATAAAGTAATATGCAGATAAAACACTGGCAACCACACATAGCTAAATTCTCCTATTACCGAAAGTAACAAGAGCAGACAGAAACGTAGCCACTGAACGTGGTACTAGAAATAGGATCAGAACCGTAGCCATACAAATGGGACCGGCAGATCAAAAATCAGAACCGTAGCCATAAAAATGGGACCGGCAGGTAAAACCGTTGCCATGGTCGGTACAGACAGAATCCAAGCTGCAGCTGGCGAACAAATTAAAGATCCCAAGCCGGGAGATCAGCCCGACAAGGTGACCTAAGCCTAGTGGTGCCTTTAGTTTTCAAGACTCGAACCGATACGAATCAAACCATAAAGCTAATTCCTTTGGCTCAGGGGCTCACACTACATAGCTCTGGCCCCGTCTTGCCTCGAGGTTTTATTTTCGAAATCATAGCCTCTTTGGCTCATGGGCTCGCACTACAAAGCTCTGGCCCCATCTTGCCTCGAGGTTTTTATTTTCAAATACTAGTCTTATCAAAACAATAGTCTCATCGAAGAAATCCCGAATGTGACGAACATACTCCAATCTCTTTTCAAATCGAATCGGAGAAAACATACGAATATCCATGGTAAACCGTTCAAATACACATCAAAGTGATTTGTATAAAATCATACGGTCAATCCTTTCGAACATGGAAAGTCACATGATTTTATAGCAAATCATCGATGCTATTCAAATTAGTTTACCAAAGAGTACACATACAAATACAAATACATTTTTCTGACTTGAAATGGAATGGATAGTGGAGAATGACTTAATGCCTTGCCAAGGAACCATCTCAATGCACATTTAACCTTTAAACATTGATTAATAACGAGCGCGTTTGATGCCAATGAAAAATCCATAATATTTAAATGATAAAGTGCGCATTGAGACTCAGACGATTCCCGGGTAATTCCACATACATTCATTCTCACAATGATCCCATTCCCATTTCACAAACTTTCCAAGTGTTACAAGAAATCCCAAATCTTTTTAAAACAGGACCATAGTTGGCCTTAAACCGAGTCCAAAATAATCCTTAATAACAATCCAAAAACCAACCTTAACCAAGCCCACAAAACAAGTTTTAAAACGGTCCAAAACTAATCCTTGAATGGTCCAAGGAACAAGTTTTAAAACAAGCCCAAACTAAACCTTTAATGGCCCAGAAACAGATTTTTAAATCAGTCCAAAACTTAACCTTGAATGGCCCACAAATCAAACTTTAAAATAGCCCCAGAACTGAACCCTTAATGGTCCAAGAATCAAGTTTTAAAACGAACCCAAACTAACCATGAAACAGGCCCACCAACAAGTTTTTAAAACAGCCCCAAAACCAAACTTGAACAGGCCCATAAAATGACCCAACATCAGGTCTTGATATGGCCCAAAAACTGTCTTGCATCAGGCCCAAAAATTATCCCAAAAGTCCCTCAAACCAGGCCCTGAAAAGGGCCCAAAAGTTCCTCAAACCAGGCCCTGAAAAAGGGCCCAGAACTGGGCTGGGTCCGCTCGAGCGACCCAGGGTCCGCTCGAGCGGACCCCTTCCAGAACCTGGGTCGCTCGAGCGGCCCACTGGGTCGCTCGAGCGGACCCAGTTCTGGCTGGGTCCGGATGAGTGCAGAATTGCACTCTCATGTGCAATTTTCTGATTTCTTTTCTTCCCTCTTCCTTCCATACAAGTTTTCACAATAACTTAGCCATTTCTTGACCTCCACAAGTCAACAAATCCTCATTAACAATCAGTCCAATTACTCTAGCAACCACTTCTAAATCAAATCCTTTTCCTCCCTTTCTTTGAACACCAAACTTAACACAAGGAAGACAATTTTTTTTTCTAAGTGACCAAAGTGAAAACCAAACTTCCAACTCCTTGTAGAACAACAACATGAGTGAAAACCAATATAACATTACTTCATTCATTCAAAGTAAATCCATAAATCAAAAGGATTAGAACATAATGAGAGAAAACCATGAAACCAAACAAGAAACATGAAAACATCATATTAATTGTAAAAATTCACTTGCCTTGGTCAAGAGAAGATGTAAATCACTCCAAGATGGTGCTCTTAAAGCCCCAAGCTTCAAAATTACAAAATCCCCAAAATAGCTCAAGAAGAAACCCTAGAAATCAATCCATTGCAAATCTCAATGAAAACCCATTGCATATGTGAGAGAAATACTCCAAGAGGTTTGAAAAACCAAGATCTCAAGAAAGAAATGCCATTGCTAACCTTTAGGTGATCCAAACAAGAAGAAGGGCTTAGATGAGAGCCTTGCTCTAGCTCAAAAATCTTGAAAAGGATATCTTTGGGATGCTTGAGAGATGAGGAAGAAGAAGGTAAGATCAAACCTTCCCTTAGCACACAAGAAGGAAGCTTGCAAAAAGGAGAGAGATGGCTGGAAAGGGGAAAGAAGGAGCCCTCTCCCTCAGCCCAAGTTGCTGGAAACGAAAATGAAGGAGAAGAGATGGGTTCCCCTTCTTATAAGATGGGTTTGTGGGCCCCGATCTTCACAAGGCTGAAACTCACATTTGCGGGCCCCGAACGAAAACGACGAAGAAGACAAAAACGATCGGCGAAATTTCTACTTTCCAAAAAATATATTTTCCCCAATTTCTGAAATTTTCGAAATTCATGGACAGATTTAGTGAAAATGTCATTTTTGCCCATTTTCCTCGAAAAACGTGATTTCTGAGTATCAAATCCAAATGATCAAAACATGAAAGTTGTTAAACTTCATAAAATGAGTCAAAATACACCAAATTCAGAATTTTTAGAAATTAGAAGTAATTTCTCATAAAAAAAGTACATATCGTATATACTGGGTCAAACCAAAGTCAACGGTCTCAAAATCTCCAAGGTTATGGAAAAGTCTAGTCACACTCAAAATCAAGGTCAAATTAAATCAAATCTCACTTAACAAGTTAAGCCACGATTAAAATAATACTAAACAAAAGCACTGGGGGTCGGGATCTTACAGTTAGCATGGTCAAAGGTGCTGAAATCGAAGAGAAGCTTTTGACGAATCTGCAGTAGTAGCCTGCTAAGCCAAGGAAACTCCGAACTTCTGTGACATTCTTCGGTCTCTCCCAGTTCACCACTGCCTTTATCTTCGCTGGATCCACTACTAGGACGTCTTTGGAGATCACATGTCTGAGGAAGACTACCTGCTCTAACCAGAACTCGCACTTGCTGAGCTTCGCGTACAACTGGTTGTCGCGCAACAACTGTAGAGACGTCCTTAAATGTTGCTCGTGCTCCTCTCTGGACTTGGAGTAGACCAACACGTCGTCGATGAACACCACTGTGAAGCTGTCGAGGTACGGGGCGAAGATCTTGTTCATCAAAGTCATGAACACTGCTGACGCATTCGTCAACCCGAACGGCATCACAAGGAACTCATAATGCCCATAACGAGTACGAAACGCCGTCTTCTGCACATCCTGCTCTTTGACTCGCAACTGATGATATCCCGATCTCAGGTCCACCTTCGAAAAGTACTGCGCTCCCTGAAGCTGGTCGAAGAGCTCGTCGATCCGGGGAAGAGGATACTTATTCTTCACTGTTGCCTGGTTCAGCTGCCTGTAGTCGATGCACATCCTCATCGATCCATCCTTCTTCTTCTACGAAAAGCACGGGTGCTCCCCAAGGGGACATGCTCGGTCTGATGAAGCCCTTGTCTATCAACTCTTGCAACTGGGTCTTCAACTCTCGCAGCTCTTCTGGAGCCATGCGGTAAGGAGCTCTAGAAATTGGTGCGGTGCCTGGTACAAGCTCAATGGTGAAGTCGATCTCTCTGACTGGAGGCAATCCTGGGATCTCATCGGGAAACACATTTGGAAACTCGCAAACAACCGGAATCTCCTCGACTCCCTTGGACTTCTTGTCATCTGAGATGAATGCGATATAGCCCTCGCAACCTGATCTCACTAGCCTCTCTGCCTTTAGTGCCGAAATCAATCCGGTGCTGTGTGGCTTCTTTTAAGGCCATACAGGTCCTGGAAGCAGTGTTATCTCTTCAGGGATTCTATAATGCCTCACCCTACACGCATGCATGATATTGTCTGCTTTGGCCCTCGGGCCTCACAGTTTTGTTTCTGGTGGGCCTCAACCCACCAAAAGGCCTCATGTAAGGTAAGGGAGTAAGCTCTACATATAATCCTATTAACTTTCCTCTCTATAGTTGATGTGGGACTTCGAGGCATCACATTCCACCCCCTTAGGGCTGCACGTCCCTGTGCAGTAGCTTACCAGCCCACTTGGCCTGCCCACATGGAAACCCGCCCACGGCAGGGGACCCATATTCGAACTAGTTGAGAGTCGGCTCGGATACCATTTGTAACGCCTCACCCTACACGCATGCATGATATTGTCCACTTTGGCCAACGGGCCTCACGGTTTTATTTTTGGAGGGCCTCATCCCACCAAAAGGCCTCATACAAGGTAAGGGTGTGAGATCTACATATAATCCTATTCGCTTTCCTCTCTATAGTCGATGTGGGACTCCGAGGTGTCACAATCCACCCTCCTTAAGGCTACATGTTCCTGTGCAGTAGCTTGCCAATCCCTGTAGCCTGCCAGCTCTCTTGACCCGCCCACATAGAAACCCGCCCACTTGCACAAGACCATGGCAGGGGCCCATACTCAAACTAGACGAGAGTCGGCTCTGATACCATTTGTAACGCCCCACCCTACACGCATGTATGATATTGTCTGCTTTGGCCCACGGGCCTCATAGTTTTATTTTCGGTGGGCCTCAACCCACCAAAAGGACTCATGCAAGGTAAGGGTGTAAACTCTACATATAAATCTCATTCACTTTCCTCTTTATAGTCGATGTGGGACTTCGGGGCGTCACATTCCACCCCCCTAGGGCTACACGTCCCCGTGCAGTAACCTGCCAGCTCTCTTGGCCCGCCCACATGGAAACCCGCCCACGGCAAGGAACCCACATTCGGTACACGCATGCATGATATTGTCCGCTTTGGCCCACGAGCCTCACGATTTTTCTTCTGATGGGAGCCCATCAGTAACAAAATCGTGTGGCTCGTAGGCCAAAGCGGACAATATCATGCATGTGTGTAGCGTGGGGCGTTACAGATTCTTTTGTTCCTGCACGGCTAATCATTCTATTCTAAATCTAATGTTTGTTCTTTTGTTCAAGAAGGATCTTGTATCAAATTTTGGGAAGATTTGTGGTGTGGGAAAAGGCCATTGCCAAAGGCTTTTCCTTCTCCATTCAAATTGAATCTGATCTTAATACATTGGTTGTTTCAGACTCTCTACATTTTTGGGCGGTGAGGCTGTATGGCTTCAATTCTTCGTTGAAACGTACATGGTGAAGAATATGACTCCATGATCACCCTGTTGAATATTGTTCAGATGATTAGCATCCCATATAATGATAATGGTGAAGACAGTTGTCTATAGACTCTAGACACCCTATTGAATATTATTCAGATGATTAGAATCCCAGATAGTGATAATGGGGAAGACAGTTGTCTATAGACTCCAGATAAGAATGGAGATTTTTTCATTAGCTCATTTATGAGTGAACATGATTTTGTTTTCTTCTTCTTTTCTTTTTGGTGTGGGGAAGAGAGAAGGGGATCATGTGCGGCTAAAGGTGTGTTAGCTTTTGGTTGGACAACTGTCTTGAATAAATTCTTAATAGTTGACTACATGGATAAAAATATAGCGGCCGGTACCGCCACGGTATTTTATAAATAGCGGGTATCGCACCGCTGCGGCCGCTACATATGTGCAACGGCTGTTACGACCGCCACAAAATGTGGCGGCTGATATGTATCGTCGTTTTTTTTTATGAGCTTTCCATTACTTGCCAGATAAGCGGCAGCTCGACCCCCGCCGGGGGATACCCCCGGACCCCCACCGCAAAGCGCATGTTTTAGAGAAGTGTCAATCGAGAAGATGAAAGGATCTCACTTGACCATGATAGCTTAGACTCTTTGCTGGTTGTCTTTCTGTTTTTGTGCTTGGATGTCTATTATTATCATAGCTTGCTAGATAATATATTAAACATGTTTAATTATATTTGAAATTGTATAATAGTAAAGATATAGTTATCTATTACTACTAGATTTCAAACCGGTCTTAATTAAATTGTTTTATAAAGAACCCTCATTGTGCTGGTGACTAAGGTATTCCTATTTCCTTCACTAACTCTCTACTCTGTCATTTCTAAATTGGTGTTGATTGTTGATCACTTCATAGTTCATTCACTTGGTTGAATTTGAACCTTGAATGTTGAAGTATTGATATTTAATTGTTCAATGTTCATTAATGAGTAATGACCTAACTCTTAAGTCTTATGCCTTTATTTCATGTTCTATTTTTTTTTATGAGATTTCCATTACTTTCTAAGTTAGTATGACTAAGAAACATTAATACATGTGAAAAAACTAATCATTAATATTATTTTCTATTTATACAGCGATATAGGACTTCATATATTGAAGGCACCACTATGCCCCTTTTTCTTACTTACTTTTGCAAAAGAACTACATATTCTTTCATTTTATAATTTTCTGAATTTTTTAAAATTTTTTCAGATTTTTTGGAAATTTTTTTCAAATCGCACCGCTACACAGCGTATCGCCCGCTTTGTAGCGGTTTGGTAGCAGGCCGCTGGATCACTATTTTCATCCCTGTTGACTGAGAAGATGCAAGGGTACTTTTGTTTTTTTTCTTTTTGACTGAATGTGTTTTATGTTACCGGGGAGGAGAGGTTTTTGTCTTTTATTCACTCATTCCCCATGCACTGACGTAGTTTGGATAAATCATTTCAGCCTTTTGAAATTCAATGGTGACACCTGCTCCATCAAACAGCTTTCTGAGATTTGAAACTGTGGGGGTATTCTCTGCAAATTTTAGTCTATGGAAGTGTACTTTTGGTGAAATTTCCCTGATGGCTCAATATCTCATCATTTTTTGGGTCATCGCCTTTGTATTTTTTGGTTTTATGAATTAACCTAGCCGGTCGACCCCTTTTTCACACATTTCACTTTTCATTGCTCCCACCTTAATTTTTCACTATCATAAGAGCTTCCTCTTCCCATCCTTGCTGCAAACAAACCAATAGAACACCACAAAACACTTTATTTATTTTGATGATATCTTCATTACATAGCTTTTCTATAAGCATTTCATTAGTTTCTAAATTGGTATAAGTAATCAACATGTATACATGTGAAAAAATAGATCAATACTATTATTTTCTAATCATAAAGCGATATAGGACCAAGGGAAAAAAACTTGGACTCGGGACCCGACTCGGTCAGGGCCAAGTCCGAGTCAACTCGGCAGAGTCGAGTGGAGTCCCAATTTAAAATAAGAATAGTTGGCTGAGTCGCATGGCCGAGTCCCATGCGAGTGGCTTGAGCCACATTATACACCCACCCACCCACCCACCCACCCACACTAGTCTAGCATCTTCCAATTTATTGGATTTCCTGCTAGTATCGCCACTATTGCCGCCCGCTCAATGGCTGTTTCATCCTTTGATTGGAATTCAATTTGATTGAGGAAGAGTAAGCTGACAAAATCAAAGCCAATTTTTTGAGGAAGAAATGAGGCAGTTTTCGATTTGGGGAGCGTAAGTAAAAAGTATTCCTTAGGCAGATGGTTATCTGTGATCACTCTCTGAAATAGTGGGTGCCTTTTGTTTTTTTAATCATCACCTCCTGGATTTCTTCCTTGAATTTAATTTGAGAGGGGCCCGAAGGTCAGAAATTGGTTTTAACAGTTCTCATTTCAAAGGGCGCAAATGTAGAGAATTAGAACTATCTATCTAATTAACAATGTTTATGAGACCGTATCTAAGGTGTTAGCTAATAGGCCAAGAAAGTTGCTTCCTCTAATAATTTTGCTTGAATTATGAAGGCCAGCCATTGTCTGCGCACTTGATTTTAGAAGGCCTGAGACTGTTGATTAAAGCTTATTGGGTGCAAGGTCCCAAACGTTGGCCCATCTGTATACGTTTAGTGTCACGATCCGGCCCCGAGATTTGATTAGCTCAGACAGACCCCGAGTCGCGAACTCATACTTACTCCCGTAAATTCCAAATTAACAAAAGCTAAAACGAAATTCACAAGGGATATCAATACAATACCTGTCAACTGTATACAACGGTGGAAATTATACATTGACAAAATATAATACACAAATTTAATCTACGTTCAAGAAAGTCAATCACCGTATATTTAATACAATACGGGACTTCTAATTACATTCAAAATTTGTTCTTTCGCTCTCAGCGATCAAATCCACTCGATTAAACCTCCTGGAGGTATCGGGCGGGCATCCTCCGCTGGCGGCGCGGCCTCGGCAGGACCGGCACGGGCATCTGGGCCTGTGACATTCATCAATAGTACCATGAACACGACGGTTCAACAAATACATACATGTTATGATAGTTCTGGCTATCATATAATCCAGTGAAACAATTCATTAACAATAATAATAACGGATCCAGTAATATCATTAAGTTGATATCTACATGGACACTCTTTATTTAAGGGTTGTCAAATGGTATGGAATAAATCAGTGTCTTGATCAGAGATCACTAACTTCCACGAGGTTCCGGAACACCTCAAACATCTACTGCAGTAGAAATGGTTCATTATGCAATTCATGTTCAATGTAATTCATTCACAATTTCACATGGTAACTAACCAATGGTTATCAGACGTCTAAGCCAAGCAAATGAGTGAAACATTCATTTTTCAATACACGTACTATTTTCGATGAATATCATTTGAATTGTGTATTCGGAAACTTGAGTTTACACCTATGAAGGCTTATACATTAACAATCTTCAGCCTGTATACATTAGGCCTCAAATCAGATAATTTTCACGATTTCCTGCACAGCGTCGGTTCGCCTATCGGTCAGCCCATCGGTCGACCGACGGCTTCATGACGGTTGACCGACGGTGCGTCGGTCAGAATTCCAGCGAACCAGAATTCCCTGAATTCTGAACTACTTTTACACTATCGGTCGACCCATCGGTCGACCGACCACACTACGTCGGTGGACCGACCCACGTCGGTCAGAATTCCAGAGAGCTGGAATTCTCTGAAAAACAACAGGTTTCAACCTGTCGGTTCGCTTGTCGGTTCGTCGGTCGACCGACAAGCCACCCAAAAGCTCAGTTCGAGCTTCAGGTTTCTGAAGCCAATCTTCTGGTTTCTTGGCCCAAATGAGTTCTAATGACGCATAAACATCACAAAGCATAAAAACAAGTAAGTACTTGCCTTGCAGGAAGATTAATTGGAAGAAAACCCTTAGACAGCTTAAGTGTAAGATAAGAACACTTGAATCCTTCTTGAATCCAAGCTTTGCAATTCCAAGCTTGTCCTTGAACTTGAGAGAGCTGAAGAGATGGATGAAGTGAATGAAATCCACTTGCAATTCACTCTCAAAAAGTCACTTTTGATGCTTGATGGAGAGAAATGAAGAAAAGAAGAGAAAAGAGGGAAACAAGGGAGGCTAGGGTTTGGAAAAAGATTAAACTGAAACCTCTTTGGCTTATATAAACTTCCGAATTGCATTTAGCCCCCATAATTCTCCATTAATTACAATTCGAGTCAAATGAATGGAGATCTGAATCAATAGTCGTCAAACGACTTCAAGTCTTTGACGGAAGTGAACATACTCCTCGAGATACGCGCGTTGGCATCAAGAGTTTCCGTATTCGATGAAATACGTATAAAAACGTATTTACACAAAAGTCCTTCAATTCCTAATTTGAGTTCAAACACTCATTCAATCCAATTACAATTCATTATACAAGCTTGTTAAGCTTAATTCATTCTCTTAAGGCTTAACCAAGTCAATTTGGTACTAAGCCTTCATTAATTTGACTAAACACGTTTAATTAGCCATAAGTGCGATTACCAAGAGTTAATCGTGATTAACTCGGGACGGGGTCTCACAACTCCCTATAACTTTTAGAACCATTCGGTCCTCCGAATGCTACACAAATCAATGAAATTCAAATAACAAATTACGAATTCATAGTTACCTGTACGAACAGCTCGGGATACTTTCGAGCCAACTGCTCCTCAAGCTCCCACGTAGCCTCATTAGGTCCATGATGTGCCCAAAGCACTTTGACCCATCTAATCGTTCGCGTGCGCAGAACCGCCTCCTTGGTATCAATGATCTGTATTGGCTTCTCAACATACGTGGTGTTTGGAAACACTTGGATCTCTTCATGTTTTATGATATATGAAGGATCATGTACGTACTTTCGAAGCATAGAAATGTGAAACACATTGTGGATACCGGAGAGTTCTGTTGGCAACTCGAGACGATAGGCTACATTTCCAATTCGACTCTGGATCTTGAAAGGTCCAATGAATCTCGGGGAGAGTTTCCCTTTTTGCCCGAATCGGATAGTGCCTTTCATCGGTGAAGTTTTCAAAAAGACCATATCATCTATGGCGAACTCTAGATCACGTCGACGATTATCAGCATAGCTTTTCTGCCGTGATCTAGCAATCTTCAACCGATCCTGAATCTTCTGTACTCTATCTGCTGTTTCAGCAATGATTGTAGGACCATGAAAACTTCGAGTTCCTACCTCTTCCCAGCTCACTGGGGTCCTACATCTCCGACCATATATAGCTTCAAATGGTGCCATTTCAATGCTGGAGTGATAGCTGTTGTTATATGCAAATTCACACAACGCTAAATGGTCATCCCAATCACTCCCAAAATCAGATACACTGGCACGAAGCAAGTCTTCTAAAGTCTGGATAGTCCGTTCTGATTGTCCATCAGTCTGTGGATGATAAGCAGTACTAAACTTAAGTCTAGTACCCATCGAATTCTGAAAAGATTGCCAAAATGCAGAAATAAACCGACTATCTCGATCGGAAACAATTGAGACTGGAGTTCCATGCAATCTAATCACTTCACTGGTAAACAATCTGGACATATCACTGAAACCAATATCTTTTCTAATCGGAAGGAAGTGTGCAGACTTCGTAAGGCGATCCACGATCACCCATATGGCATCGTGCTGTTTCCTCGTTCTTGGCAAACCTGATACGAAGTCCATAGTAATGTGTTCCCACTTCCATCGAGGAATGTTCAGTGGATGAAGCAAGCCAGGTGGTTTTTGGTGCTCAGCCTTCACGCGCTGACAGGTCAGGCATGAAGTTACATAACCGGCAATTTCTCGCTTCATATTATTCCACCAAAACATATCCTTGAGATCCTATACATCTTTGTGCTTCCAGGGTGCATAGAGTATCTAGCATGATGCGCTTCATACATCACTGCTTGTTTTATATCATTTTCTGTTGGAACACACAATCTGCCTCTGAAGTAGAGGATTCCTTCCACTAACATGAAGTCTGGTCTTGCAGCAATGTTGTCCCTGATCCTTACCAATTCCGGATCGTCGAACTGTCTATCCTATCTGTTGGATAATAATTGGTTCGAACACAGACATTGCCATAGTCATTGCTTGGTCATCGACTGCCTCAATGGACACATCCATGTCCTTGAAATCATCAAGTTGATTCCATCCCCATTTCAATGATGCTACTTCAATAGTCTTTCGACTCAAGGCATCGGCTACGACATTGCCCTTTCCAGGTACATATTTAAATGGAAAGTCGTAGTCCTTGATCAGCTCTAGCCAACGACGTTGCCTCAGATTAATCTCCTTCTGAGTGAATAAATACTGGAGACTCTTGTGATCACAGTGAACTTCAAAAGTTTCACCATTCAAGTAATGTCTCCATTGTTTCAAGGCAAACACAACTGCTGCGAGCTCAAGATCGTGAGTAGCATAATTCTTCTCATACTCTTTCAACTGACGAGAACCGTAGGCAATGACTTTTCTATGCTGCATCAATACACATCCCAAGCCAACACCCGAGGCATCTGAGTAGATCTCAAATCCTCCTCTTCCTTCGGGTAAAGCTAATACGGGAGCTGAAACAAGTTTCTGCTTCAAAGTCTGAAAACTAGACTCACAAGCATCGTCCCATTGGAAAAGAACGTCTTTTCGAGTCAGTTTCGTTAGTGGAGCCGCTATCTTTGAGAAGTCCTTGACGAACCTCCTGTAATAGCCTGCCAATCCTAAGAAGCTTCGAACTTCAGGCACATTCTTCGAACTCTGCCAATTGGTAACCGCTTCAATCTTAGCTGTATCTACAGCTAACCCTTTTCTGGTAATAACATGACCCAGAAATGCCACCTGCTGCAACCAGAAGTCGCACTTCTTGAGGTTTGCATATAACTGATTTGCCCTCAGTATTTGTAAAGTCGTCCTCAAATGATGTGAATGCTCCAACTCTGTCTTCGAGTATACCAGGATGTCATCTATGAAGATTACAACAAACTGGTCTAGATACGAAGCAAACACCCTGTTCATTAGTGCCATAAACACTGCAGGTGCATTGGTTAGACCAAAAGGCATCACTAGGAATTCATAGTGACCATAACGAGTCCTGAATGCAGTTTTCTGTATATCCTGATCTTTAACCCGAATCTGATGATATCCAGATCGAAGATCAATCTTGGAAAAATGTGCTGCACCTTGGAGTTGATCAAACAACTCATCGATCCTAGGCAGAGGATACTTGTTCTTAATTGTCATTTGGTTTATCTGCCTATAATCAATGCACATACGAAGGGTGCCATCCTTCTTTTTCACAAACAGAACAGGTGCTCCCCAGGGTGAGACACTAGGTCTTATAAAACCCTTATCAAGTAAGTCCTGGATCTGTTTCTTCAATTCACATAACTCAGATGGTGCCATTCGATACGGTGCTTTCGAGATTGGTGCAGTACCAGGCACGAGTTCAATTGTAAAGTCCACTTCCTTTGCTGGAGGTAGACCGAGTACTTCACTTGGAAACACGTCTGGAAATTCACAGACTACAGGAATATCATTCAATTCCTGTACAGGCTTTTCTTCCGAAATAAATGCGATGTAGCCCTCACAACCACTACGCATCATCCGTTCAGCCTTCAGTGCTGATACAAGCCTGGTGTCGTACTTCTTTTGGACTCCTTCAAAAAGTACACTGGCATTGGTCTCATTCACTTTGAAAGTGATGATCTTGTGAAAACAGTCTAAACAAGCCCTGTATTTCGCAAGCCAATCCATATCAAATATAACATCGAAGTCCTTCATAGTTGTTAGTACAACTAGATCAACTGGCATTGACATTTCCCCGATTTTAACATTACATTGAGGAAGATACAATTCACAAACTACTCTCTTTCCTAAGGGAGTAGAGACAGTAAAATCATAAGCTAATTGTTCTATCCGGTCTTGTATATCACAAACAAATGTAGGTGCTACAAATGAATGAGTAGAACCCGGATCAAACAAAGCTATTGCAGGTCTATTATCTACAAGAATAGTACCTTCAACCACATTGGTTGCAACGTCAGCCTGTTCTCTATTGACTGCACAAGCCAATCCAGCTACCTGTGGCCTATTAGGCTGTTGTGGTCTCTGATTTGGACGTTGCTGACCTTGTCGTTGAGGTTGCTGTTGCGGTTGTCTCGGAGGAGCAGGCAAAGCCAATCTTTGAGGAGGTGCAGGAAGTGCTGCTTGTCCCCGATTAGGCTGTTGATAAGGGGCTCTATCATCTCTCCTTCTCTTTGGACATTGAGCCATTTTGTGTTCTAGTGAACCACAAACTAGACAGGCCCCGGTAGTCCTCCAACACAACTCAGTTCTGTGAGTCTTACCACAAGTCTCACAAACTGGCTTGTTTTCTTGCTTATCATTCTTATTATTATCTCTCGGAGTGACCTTTTGCTGTGGTCTTTGCCTCTTATCTTTGGACTGTCCTCCCTTGGGGTACCACGGCTCACTACTTCTCTTTGCAGCGTTTGCAACATCCTTTTCTCGCTGAATCTCTTCAGCAGTATAGGCCCTAGCCAAGACAGCATCAAATGTAGTAGGTATTTGACCAGCTACCACAACTGTCTTGTACTCTGGGTTCAAGCCTATAATAAATCGCTTGATTTTCTTCTCCTCAGTATTGACCAAGTCAGGAGCATACTTGGATAGTTTGAGGAAGTTATCTACATATGTAGACACGGATGTTTGACCCTGCTTCAAGTTCAGGAACTCTGCTTCCTTTTGTTGTTGCACATGTTCTGGGACAAACTTTCTGTGAAAGTAATTCATGAAAGTCTCCCAAATCCCTTCTTCCGGCAGTGTCCTAAATGTGTCCTTGACACTTCTCCACCAAGTATTAGCTGATCCTCGATGTGTTCCAGCCATTCGTCGGCTTGCATCACATCTTCAGTGCCTTGGAACTCAGTAGCTCCTCTCTTACGGAACTGCTCATAAAGGATATTAGGATCTTTTTCCTTGTTCTGATTCACCACCTGATGTTCAATGTGTTGTTGAACTGGTGATGATGTCTGCATTTGAGCCTGCATCTGGCTCTGAGTTTCCAATATCCTGAGCATTTGAGCATGCATACTAGCTTGAGCCTCTTGACTCTTGACTAGCTGTTCATTACTCAACACCAACTGGGCTTGCATGCCCATCTGTGCTTCATGGCTCTTTGCCATCTGTTCCAGAATAGCAGCGAACTTAGCATCGGTCTCAGATATAGGAGGGGGTGTGACTGCTGTAAAGTCATCATGCCCAGATCCTGATCCAGAAGCCATGCTGGAAAACAACACATACGGAAGGTAAGAGTGACATCTCCACACTTCCCTCAATATCAATCACATAAGTGAAAGCAATAAACACAAATCTATTTAAGATTTGTTACGGATTTAACGTTCCTCATATCGTTTATAAGGTTCTCAAGTCTTTTAACCTAATGCTCTGATACCATTACGATAAGTATGTCACGACCCGGCCCCGAGATTTGATTAGCTCGGACAGACCCCGAGTCGCGAACTCATACTTACTCCCGTAAATTCCGAATTAACAAAAGCTAAAACGAAATTCACAAGGGATATCAATACATACCTGTCAACTGTATACAACGGCGGAAATTATACATTGACAAAATATAATACACAAATTTAATCTACATTCAAGAAAGTCAATCACCGTATATTTAATACAATACGGGGACTTCTAATTACATTCAAAATTTGTTCTTTCGCTCTCAGCGATCAAATCCACTCGATTAAACCTCCTGGAGGTATCGAACGGGCATCCTCCGCTGGCGGCGCGGCCTCGGCAGGACCGGCACGGGCATCTGGGCCTGTGACATTCATCAATAGTACCATGAACACGACGGTTCAACAATACATACATGTTATGATAGTTCTGGCTATCATATAATCCAGTGAAACAATTCATTAACAATAATAATAACGGATCCAGTAATATCATTAAGTTGATATCTACATGGACACTCTTTATTTAAGGGTTGTCAAATGGTATGGAATAAATCAGTGTCTTGATCAGAGATCACTAACTTCCACGAGGTTCCGGAACACCTCAAACATCTACTGCAACAGAAATGGTTCATTATGCAATTCATGTTCAATGTAATTCATTCACAATTTCACATGGTAACTAACCAATGGTTATCAGACGTCTAAGCCAAGCAAATGAGTGAAACATTCATTTTCCAATACACGTACTATTTTCGATGAATATCATTTGAATTGTGTATTCGGAAACTTAAGTTTACACCTATGAAGGCTTATACATTAACAATCTTCAGCCTGTATACATTAGGCCTCAAATCAGATAATTTTCACGATTTCCTGCACAGCGTCAGTTCGCCTATCGGTCAGCCCATCGGTCGACCGACGGCTTCATGACGGTTGACCGACGGTGCGTCGGTCAGAATTCCAGCGAACCAGAATTCCCTGAATTCTGAACTACTTTTACACTATCGGTCGACCCATCGGTCGACCGACCACACTACGTCGGTGGACCGACCCACGTCGGTCAGAATTCCAGAGAGCTGGAATTCTCTGAAAAACAACAGGTTTCAACCTGTCGGTTCGCTTGTCGGTTCGTCGGTCGACCTGTCGGTCGACCGATAGCCACCCAAAAGCTCAGTTCGAGCTTCAGGTTTCTGAAGCCAATCTTCTGGTTTCTTGGCCCAAATGAGTTCTAATGACGCATAAACATCACAAAGCATAAAAACAAGTAAGTACTTGCCTTGCAGGAAGATTAATTGGAAGAAAACCCTTAGACAGCTTAAGTGTAAGATAAGAACACTTGAATCCTTCTTGAATCCAAGCTTTGCAATTCCAAGCTTGTCCTTGAACTTGAGAGAGCTGAAGAGATGGATGAAGTGAATGAAATCCACTTGCAATTCACTCTCAAAAAGTCACTTTTGATGCTTGATGGAGAGAAATGAAGAAAAGAAGAGAAAAGAGGGAAACAAGGGAGGCTAGGGTTTGGAAAAAGATTAAACTGAAACCTCTTTGGCTTATATAAACTTCCGAATTGCATTTAGCCCCCATAATTCTCCATTAATTACAATTCGAGTCAAATGAATGGAGATCTGAATCAATAGTCGTCAAACGACTTCAAGTCTTTGACGGAAGTGAACATACTCCTCGAGATACGCGCGTTGGCATCAAGAGTTTCCGTATTCGATGAAATACGTATAAAAACGTATTTACACAAAAGTCCTTCAATTCCTAATTTGAGTTCAAACACTCATTCAATCCAATTACAATTCATTATACAAGCTTGTTAAGCTTAATTCATTCTCTTAAGGCTAAACCAAGTCAATTTGGTACTAAGCCTTCATTAATTCGACTAAACACGTTTAATTAGCCATAAGTGCGAGTACCAAGAGTTAATCGTGATTAACTCGGGACGGGGTCTCACATTTAGTCCCTTTTCTATAGAACTGTTATGTTAAGAAGTGGATTCATTAGGGGGCCGTCTGTATATGTTTGGTCCCTTTTCTATAGAAGTGTTGCTATGTTAAGAAGTTGATTCATTAGGAGCTTTTATGTTATTAAGAGTGACGAGTCAGGCCCAAGTGACCCATTATAGGATGATGGGTCGGGCCAAAGTAACTCGATCCGTAATCTGTTTAGTCCGTTGAGATCCAAGCTCGCCACATCAACGATATCACGTCGCTTCGGAAGAAGTCCTCTCCTTACCTGCTTTTACCAGTTCGTGCGGAGAAGCTCTCACCTGCCTCCACCTGTCTCGTCCCTCGAGGGCAGCTCTAAGGCTCTAAAGAGACGTTGCATTAAAGTCGTCCCCATCTATTAGGGGAAGACTACAAATAGGAGAGCCCTCTCATCACTTGAGGGGTAATTAATTTCTTTTCACTGTTTCCTAAGCTTGTAACCTCTTAAGCTTATCAAAGATCACCAGGCGATCCCAGCCTTTATGAAGCGGACGTAGGTCACACAGACCGAACCACTATAAATCCCCTTTCTCTCTCTCATTTATTTATCTTATTTACTACTGCATTTATTACTTGACCGGTGGTGTCCGAAACATATAATTTTGGCATCATCAGTTTGGCACCGTCTGTGGGGAACGAAAATCAAATACTTTCAAAATCATGGTGATCAGTACGAGATCGGTGAGACGAGAGGACAATCCCCTTCAAGCTGCAGGTCTAGGCCCTTCTGGACGCCCAAACTCCCCCAGGCTGGGAAACAATGGTCCTCCACCCGGTAACCATGCCCCAAATACTCCTGCCCCTACTCCAACTCCTCAGCAGATGTTGGAGACCATGCAGCAGTTGGTAGCCCAAAACCAACAGATCTTGCAACTCGTGCTTGCGGGGCAGGGAGGAGTTCAGTTTGGAGGAGCACCCCAGGGAGGAACACCGTTTGGTGAAATATGCAGGAAGTACCAATCCCGAGGCATGCTCCACGGCGGGAAGTACCTCACACGGGCGCCCATCCCCATGGCGCCCAAGGTGGAGAAGCACCTTACCTGGGCGCCCATCCCCATGGCGCCCAGGGCAGAGGAGCACTTCACTTGGGCGCCCGCCATCATGGCACCCAGGGTCGAGGAGCACATCACCACGGCGCCCATGGCCGGGGAGCACATCTGAGCGTCCATCCCCATGGTGCCCAGGGTGCCTCTTCAGGAGCCCCCCAAGTTGGCCCGCAAGGGATACTCTTGGTTGATCCTCAAGGCCGCGCCACCATGAAGTCCCTCCACCCCCTGGTGGAGCCCAGCTTAGAGGACCCCCACCTCCAGGTGGAGCAAATCATGGAGGACTTTCACCTCCTCCCTTCAATTCTAACGGGGAGGACTCTCACTTCCAAGAAGGGGGAAGTGAGAATCACAGCATTGGAGATGAAAGTTACTTCCCTGATCCCTCCAGGAAGCCTCACAATCGCTGGGAGGAAAAAAAATCAAAGAAATGCAGAATCAACTGGGCGATGTCTTCAACACCATGAAGGCGCAGGCACCCGAGACGGTGGATTATCTAGTCGGGCGAACAGATACTCCGTTCAAGCCCGATGTGGTGAATTACCCACTTCCTCGGAAGTTCAAAATGCCCTCCATGGAGACCTTCGATGGAAGGAAGGACCCATTGGACTACCTAGAGACCTAGAAAACCAAAATGCAGCTACACATCATCCCCGACAAGATCATGTGCAGGGCATTTCCAACCACGCTTAAAGGTTCTGCCCGGCAGTGGTTCGCCAATCTCCAATCAGCATCCATCGCCACCTTTGGAGAATTGAGCAAATCTTTTGTCTCACACTTCATTGGTGGGCGCCGACACCAGAAGCCTACCACACACCTGCTTAGCATAAAGCAGGACGAGAGTGAAAGCCTCAGAAGCTACCTCACTCGTTTTAACGAGGAGGTACTTCAAGTCGAAGAGCCCGACAACAAGGTCTCCATGACGGCTTTTATCGGAGGCCTTCTCTCGTCGAGTTTCCTCTTCTCAGTGATGAAGCGCCCGCCAAAGAGCTTTCCAGAATTACTGGCAAAAGCCCAAAAATATATGAATGCTGAAGACACCACCAGGGAGAGGCGAGGAGAGTCCTCCAGAACAGGCAGCAAGGGAAAGGAGCGGAACAGAGACGAGAAGAAAGAAACAAGCAACAAACAAAGTAAGACAGAGAGAGTACCTATCAGAGACCGACTCGGTCCCGCTCCGCAAAGAGATAGGCAAGTGTTCACCCCTCTCACTACCACTGTAGAGCACATCTTGTTCCAAATACAAGATGACCCTGCCATAAAATGGCCAGGGAAGATGAAATCTCCTCCAAATCGGAGGAACCCGAACAAGTACTGTCGCTTCCATCGCGACCATGGCCATGATACCGACGACTGTTATGAACTCAAGCGGCAGATTGAGGATCTCATTCAGCATGGCCACCTGCGCCAATATGTTGCGGGTAGGGGGCAAGCACTACCACCACCACCACCTCACAATCTGGAGAACCAACAGCCGATCGGAGAAATCCGAACCATCGCTGGAGGACTAGCAGAATCGCTCTCGGCCATGAAGGCCCATGCCAGAAAGGCAAGGCATCCTGAGGAGGCACGCCCGTCCAAGACGCCTAGGCATGGCGCTAACGAAGTCATATCCTTCTCAGACAAGGATTTAGAAGGGATCCAGCACCCCCATGATGACCCTCTGGTGCTCACCATGACTGTCGCCAATTTTCAGGTACATAGAATTTTGGTGGACAGTGGAAGTTCTGCAGATATTCTATTTGTAGAAGCTTATGATAAGCTGAAGCTGGGACGGGAGAGGTTGCAGCCCGTCAAATTTTCCCTTATTGGCTTTTCGGGGGAGAAGGTGTATCCCCTGGGGGCGATCACATTGCCAGTCACAGCTGGGACTGCACCCCGAAGTTCCATGACAATGGTCAATTTCTTCGTAATAGACTGCCCCTCAGCTTATAACATTATATTAGGGCGACCAACTCTTAATGCGTTAAGAGCCGTCCTCTCTACCTTTCATCTCCTCCTCTGCTTTCCAACTCCGAATGGAATCGGGGAGGTAAGAGGGGACCAAGTGGCAGCATGAGAATGCTACGTGTCCTCAATGAAGGCCATGAAGGCATAGGAGGCATTGCAAGTTGAGATCTCGGACCCGAGAGATGAAACCACTTCGGAGAGAGGAGAACCAGTTGAAGAACTTACCTCTGTGGTCTTAGATGAAGACCTCCCGGACAGAAGAGTATATCAATTGGCCCTTCTCTTTCTGAGGATCTGGCGCGTCAATTGAAGAATTTCCTGAAAGATAACATGGGTGTTTTCGCATGGTCACATGCGGATCTAGAAGGGGTTGATCCCAAGTTGCAACTCACCGCCTCAATGTCGACCCTCGCCACAAGCCTGTTCGACAAAAGCTCAGAGGCGCCTTCACTGAAAGGGCCCAAGCAATGGACAAGGAGGTTGAGAAGTTAATAGAGAATGGGGCTATCAGGGAAGTAGCATACCCTGAATGGCTCTCAAACATTGTGATGGTGATGAAGGCGAACGGGAAATGGCGCCTATGCGTCGACTTCACCGAACTTAACAAGGCCTGTCCAAAAGATTGCTATCCATTGCCAAGGATTGATCTCCTCATCGACACCACAGAAGGACACGAACTGCTCTCCTTCTTGGATGCCTACTCTGGATACAACCAGATTAGCATGCACCCCCCAGATCAAGAGAAGACGTCGTTCATCACCCCGAAAGGGACCTATTGCTATAGGGTCATGCCTTTCGGGCTAAAAAATGCAGGTGCGACCTACCAACGCCTAGTGAACAAAATGTTTCACTCTCAGATTGGGCGGACCATGGAGGTGTATGTCGACGACATGTTGGTGAAGAGCCTCGCCGCAGTAGACCACATTGATCATCTCCAGGAGACTTTTGATACTCTCCGACTCTATCGCATGAAGTTAAATCCTGAGAAGTGTGCCTTCGGTGTAAGGTCCGGAAAATTCTTGGGTTTTATGGTCGACCAAAGGGGAATTAAAGTGAACCCCGATAAAATCAAAGCAATACTCGATATGAAATCGCCCTCTTCCACCAAGGAGTTGCAACGCCTCAATGGAAGAATTGCAGCGCTTAACAGATTTGTTACCAAGTTTGCAGACAAGTGCCTGCCTTTCTTTAAAATCCTCCGAAAAGCTTTCCAATGGGGACCCAAAGCTGAAGAGGCATTCCAGAAGCTTAAAGCCTACTTGACCGCTCCCCCTCTCCTCTCACATGCTACACCCGGAGAAGTATTGTACTTATATCTCTCTGCTTCCCCTTCTGCAGTGAGCTCTGTTCTCGTCAGAAATCAGAATGGAGTGCAAAAGCCAATTTATTATGTGAGCAGAGCATACCGAGGGGCAGAGTCCAGATATTCAGGGTTGGAAAAGCTGGCGCTCTTCCTCATCTCGATTGCAAGGCGCCTGCGGCACTACTTTCAAAGCCACACAGTTGTGGTAATTACTGATCAACCCTTAAAAAGAGTATTAGGAGAACCTGATGTAGCTGGGAGACTGGTAAAGTGGGCAGTGGAGCTGGGCGAGTTTGATATTCAATATCAACCAAGGCCTGCGATCAAAGCACAAGCCCTAGCAGACTTTATAGCTGAATTCACGTACGCTGAAGGGCAAGCGAATGATCCTGCTTTGCTCTCCTCAGCACATTCATCCAAGAACAATCCCTGGGCGCCCAGGCCTCTCCTCTGCTGGGCGCCCAGGTCTGTCCCTCTCCCCTGCTGGGCGCCCAAACACATCCACCCCTGGGCGCCCAAGTCTCTCTCTCTCTCCGCTGTTGGGCGCCCAGACTTCTTCACCCCTGGGCGCCCAGGTCTCTCCCTCTCCTCTGCTGGGCGCCCAGACACATCCACCCCTGGACACCCAGAGCGCTCTCTCTCCCCAGCCGGGCTCCCAGACTTCTTCACCCCTGGGCGCCCAGAGCTCTCCTTCTCCCATACTTCCCTCCTTGGTCACCCAGACATTTACCCCACTCCAAGATTCTCCACCTCAAGGCACCCAGGCCTCTCCATCTTTGGGCGCCGAGCCTCTCCAAGGCGACCACCTACCTGCTGATATCTCCAATTTCCTGTCACAGCCACTCTGGAAGCTATATGTTGATGGCTCAGCAACCAGCGAAGGAAGCGGAGCTGGATTTATCCTGATCAGCCCTGATGGTACACCTATTAAATACGCTGTGAAGCTTCATTTCGTTGCTTCTAACAATGAAGCCGAATATGAAGCCCTTCTCTCTGGTCTGAGGTTGGCAATCGAAATGGGAGCCCAATCCCTTCTTGCTTACAGTGATTCCCAACTCGTGGTAAATCAAGTAAATGGCAAATTTGAAGCAAATGAGGAGAGAATGCAAGAGTACCTTGGCATGGTGAAACGATTGATACAGCGTTTCCAGTGCTTCCAGATCTGTCACATTCCTGGAGGAGAAAATGTTGTTGCAGACGCTCTCGCCAGGCTCGCCTCATCATTGGAGGCCTCATCTGCCGAACCAACATTCATTGGGCATCAGTTGGAGCGGAGCAAGTTAGATGTGGATATTGTGAACATCAACTGTGCAACGGGTGAGTCAAATTGGATGACCCCGATAAGGGCCTTCCTCCAAGAAGGCACAGAGCCAGATGACCACCTTGAGGCAAAGAAACTCAGGATGAGGGTTTCCAAGTATACCCTCCTACAAAATACGCTTTACAAGAAGGGCTACTGCTTACCATTGTTACGCTGCCTCTCGCCTGAAGATGCTGACTGCGCCCTTCGTGAAATCCATGAAGGAATATGCGGGAATCACTCTGGAGGACGCTCCCTCGCACACAAAGCACTAAGGCAAGGATTCTTTTGGCCTACCATGGTGAAGGACGCCAAAGAATTTCCCAAAAATGCGATAAGTGTCAACGCTTCGCCACTGTACCAAGGCAGCCACCAGAGGAGCTAACTTCAATTTTGAGCCCGTGGCCTTTCTCCAAATGGGGTATTGATATCCTAGGCCCCATTCCTTTGAGCAGAGGCCAGTGCAAGTTTGTAGTCATCGCCATTGACTACTTCACAAAATGGGCGGAGGCAGAACCCTTAGCAAAAATAACAGACTCGAATGTGAAAATTTTTTTATGGAAAAACCTAGTCTGTCGCTTTAGGATACCTAACGCCATTGTCAGTGATAATGGCAAGCAGTTTGATAACAGACTCTTCAATACTTTCTGCTCCGACCTCCAAATCAAGCAACCCCATTCCAGTCCGGCACACCCACAAGCAAATGGACAGGCAGAAGTCATGGTCAGAATGGTCCTTTGCAACCTAAAGACAAGGCTCGAAAGAGCGAAGGGTCTTTGGGTCGACGAGCTCCCAGGGGTATTATGGGCATATCGAACTACGCAGAGAACTCCTACTGGGGACACTCCTTTCTCTCTCGCTTTTGGAACCGAGGTAATCATCCCCGTTGAGATAGGCGTACACTCCTTAAGGGTCCATCTCCATGACCCCGTCACCAACGAGGAAGGACTCCGCATCAACCTCGATTTGATAGAGGAGGCAAGGGAGATGGCTATGGTTCGCAATGCAGAATACAAGCGGCGCATGGCAAAGTACTACAACTCGAGGGTGAAGCTTCGTTCTTTTCAGCCAGGAGACCTAGTCCTCAAAAAAGTGATCCTCGCCACTAAAGACTCTCGCGAAGGAAAGCTAGGACCGAACTGGGAAGGGCCGTACCTCATAATAGAAGTTTAAGGCCAGGCACCTACAGAATCGAAAATTCTGACGGAAAGGTCTTACTCCATCCGTAGAACGCGGAACATTTGAAGAGGTACTATCAGTGACATTCTATGTAAGCCAATGTAGTGAGGGTGTGGGGCTTGAGTTGTTTTTTATTTTTTCCTTTTAATTGACATTGTTCAAAGCAATAGACAATAGATGAATAAAACATATTGTAAGAGAAATTCTTGCATTTTTATTCAGTTTCCAAAAAGTTAGGCCATAAATTGCCTTTAAAAAAGAAAATACAGCAAAGCTCCTTAATCACTCTCGTCACTGTCCCTCTCATCCTCGCCATCATCCTCATCATCTCTAGAGCTCCCGCTGCTAACATCCGGCGCCTCATCAGCCGCGAAGCCTGAGAAATCAATATCAGGGAAAGCAGTAGTAATCTTCCCATGAAGTTCCTCATAGCCAGCAATAAAAGCATCGGCGAGGCCATTCTGCAAGTCTTGCTCAGCTTCAGCAAGGCCATCCTCTAAGTCTTTCTCAGCCAGGACAACCCTCTCCTCAGCGTGGGAAGCCCTATGCTGTGCCGCCTTCATCTCTGCCACCACGGCAGCCTCTCTGAGCGAAGCCCTCTCGCGGGCCTCCATATGCTCAGCCTCTCTGAGCGAAGCCCTCTCACAGGCCTTCACAAGCTCAGCCTCACTGAGTGAAGCCCTCTCGCGGGCCTTCTGGAGCTCAGCCTCACTGAGCAAGGCCCTCTCGCGGGTCGCCACAAGCTCAGCCTCAGCCTTGGCCGCCCTCATGTGGGCTGTTGAGAGCTTAGTCTCAAACATGGTCGCTCTCTCGCGAATTGCCACAAGATCAGCCTCGGAAGTCTTCCTAGCTGCTTCAAGAGCGGCAATCTTTCCTTGACTAATGGAGAGCTCCTTATGAATACTCGCATTCACCTGTCTCAGATGACTGTGCGATTGGGCCTTCGACAATAAGCAGACGGATGTCGTGGAAGCCTGGAACAATAAGAGACAAAGGAAATGAGAGTACATACACAAAATGGAAGTCTGGAGAAAAGGAGAACACGAGCCTTTTACCTGAGCCAGACCTTCTAGAAACTTATCTATCATCCCCTCAGTGCCCAAGGCATTGATCCGAGTAAGTTCAGCAGGAATCACAAATCTCCCAAGCCTCTCCTGGATCGATAGTGGATTACCAACCGTGGGGGCAGTCCGAGTCGGTGCCCCAGTTGAAGTTCCCGAGCGTGGGGGACATGATCGAGTGGCAGAAGGTATCGCTGTAGCAGTCGTGACCGAAGGAAACACAACGGGAGAGGCCACTTGATTTGGCCGTGCCCGCAGCTCCACTCCACGGGTGGTTATAAGAGAGCTCGCCCTAAGAGTTACTGGAGGAGAATCCCCTTTTGAGGCGTTATCTACCCTCGCATCTTGGAAGGCAGGGTACTCTCACCAGAAAGGCGAGCCCCAATCACATCCTTGCATAACACCACTGTAGGACTTTTTCTCTTGGAGGAAGATCTCGGAGCAGGTCCACCAATCACACTCTCTTTGGGAAGGAGGATTCCTAAATCTTTATCAGGATAAACCCTCACCGCCTGCAATTTCCGCTCTTGATCAGCGGAGAGCACTGGAGCATCTACACAAGAACAGTGAGCACATACAGGTATAAAGGGCTCGCCCGGTGCACAAAGTGCTCCCCGGCTAAGCGGGGGTAGGGGGAGGGTGGGCGCATGTGTACGCAGCCTTACCCTTGCATTTTTGCAAAGAGGCTGTTTCCACGCCTCGAACCCGTGACCTCGAGGTCACCAAAGGAGCAACTCTACCATTGCGCCAAGGCTCGCCCTCACATACAGGTATATATATATAAAATAAAATAAAGAGGATAGTCATTAATGGGCGTACCTAATTTCTTAGCAGCAGCCCATCAAGTAGGCACCAAAGCCTGGTCTGCCTCAGAAGCCCATTCACCACCAGCAAAGAAGAAACGAGATTTCCAAATATGGCAGTTGGAGCGCAATCCCGTAAATAGCTTGCCTCCTCTAGGGGCAAGATAATACCATCCCTATTGGGAACCGGAGATTCAGTCAAGTTATAGGCGGCATGGAACTCCACAGGAGAAGCTTCCTCGAGATGTACCCTCCTCCACAGTTCAAGGAAGCCAAGCAGGACTCTCCAGCCATTGGGGGCTAACCGCCCCGGGGTCAATGAAAAATAATGGAGAATGCGGCAGAGGGAGGAGGACATAAGAAATCTCAGTCCTGCTTCAAGCATCTCCTCATAGATGACGATATCATCAGATGAGCCATCACAAGCCGGCTGGTCCGTTTCAGCCCGCCGACACAGAACAGTGGGAGGAATGCAATAAAAGACTGTGATCTTGAAAATGTCATCATCAGTGTTGAGTATGCTATAAATAGTACTCACTTTGGATCCATCATCGTCAACAATGACCTTCCCTTGATACCTTTTGGGACGAGGACGCAACTTATCCCGTGCTGTCTCCCGCACTACCGAGATCGAGGAAACGACTGACTTTTTCCGCGCTGCCGAGACCAAGGCAACGCCCAAGCTAGATCCACCTTCGCCCAAGCAACTTGATCTGCCCTCACCCGCTACCGGGCATGCGCCTACTACCAGGTCGTCCGCAGGGGTGCCCGCAGCCTGGCGAGCGCCCGTGACAATGCCGCCGCCCGCAGCCTAGCGGGCAGCCCCTCCTGCTGAACCGGATATGCCGCCGCCTGCAGCCCGGCAGGCGGCCCCTCCTGTTGAACCAGATCCGCCGCCGCTCGCAGCCTGGCGGGCGGCCCGTCCAACTCCCAGATCGCCGCCCTCGCCCAGCGTAGAGGTGCCCAACGCAGCGCCGCCCCAGCAGCGCAGGGGCGCCCGTAGCACTGGCGGGAGCCCACCGCGGCAGAATCGCCGCCCAGCGCAGAGGCGCCCAACTCCTGGCGGGCGCCCATCGCGGCAGCACTGCCGCCCACCAACGCAGAGGCGCCCAACTCCTGGCGGGTAGCCATCGCGGCAAGCACCGCCGCCCACCAGCGCAGCGCCGCCTGCAGCTGCGGGCGCCCACCGTCGCAGATTCGCCGCCCAACAGCGCAACGACGCCCTCGCCCAGCAACGCAAGGGCGCCCGCAGATCCGGCCACACCCGCGACGTCGCCCTCGCCCAGCACAGGGGCACCCGCAGCCTGGCTGGCGGCGCCCAGCACATAGTCACCGCCAGCGTTGACGTTGAGCGCAGATCCACCGTCGCCCGCTGCCTGGTGGGTGCCCGGGCCAGAACCACTCGCGCCATCGCCTCCCCCGCCGCTTGTCACCGTCTTCTTCTCTCCCGATTGTTTTTCTTCTTTAGAGTATTCCATTGCAGAGGCTACTTCTTTTGGGAAAAATAATGCTCTAGGGCTTGAGTTGAAGCAAGGGATAGCTTTTATAGCCTGAGTTGAGTATTCCAAGCCATGAGGACTCTCCCAGATGCTTATCTACAGAAACTAATAGAATTAAAACCAGAAAAGAGAGAAAGATTTTGGAGGGAGAAGAGATCGGAATCTACCAATGCCCCCCTTCAAAAAAATTATTTGGGCACGGGGCATTGAGGGGCAAATGACGAGTCAGGCCCAAGTGACCCATTATAGGATGATGGGTCGGGCCAAAGTAACTTGATCCGTAATCTGTTTAGTCCGTTGATATCCGAGCTCGCCACATCAACGATACCACGTCGCTTCGGAAGAAGTCTTCTCCTTACCTACTTTTACCAGTTCGTGCGGAGAAGATCTCACCTGCCTCCACTTGTCTCGTCCCTCGAGGGCAGCTCTAAGGCACCAAAGAGACGTTGCATTAAAGTCGTCCCCATCTGTTAGGGGAAGACTACAAATAGGAGAGCCCTCTCATCACTTGAGGGGCAATTAATTTCTTTTCACTGTTTCCCAAGCTTGTAACCTCTTAAGCTCATCAAAGATCACCAGGCGATCCCAGCCTTTATGAAGTGGACGTAGGTCACACAGACTGGACCACTATAAATCCCCTTTCTCTCTCTCATTTATTTATCTTATTTACTACTGCATTTATTACTTAACTGGTGGTGTCCGAAACATATAATTCTGGCATCATTAGTTTTGCCTCGCAAATTTCAGGCTGCCTGTAAGAAATATGCCCTGGATGGTATTTTTCTCATTCTTTTTATGTCAATAATACCTTAATGATCTGTCAAGGAATCTAAGCGTGCATCTGATCCATGTTCATGTATGCATTGATAAACACTCTCTTTTCTTTTGTGATTGCTTAAGAACACTACAAGAACCTGTACTTTTGGCGACGATTTTTTTCGTCGCCAAAAGTCATATTTTCGTTGGTAAAACCTATCACCGACGAAAACATTTTCATCGGCCATTCGTCGGTAAAACTCCGTCAGTAAAACATTTTACCGACGAAAATCGTCTTCCTCGGCCAAAATAAGTTGCGTCGAGAAAGGTCATTTATTTATTTTTGTATTTTTAGTTTCACATTTTGCCGACGTATAAGTTTTTTCCGCAAAACTCATTTATTTTATTTTTTTAATTGCTTTTTAACTTTTGCCGACGACTATTTTCGTCGGCAAAAGTCTTTTAATTTATATTTTTTAAATTTAATTTTCACTTTCGCCGACGAAAATTTCCGTATTTTCGTCGGCAAAGGTGTTTTTTTTTTTAAATAACCTATTTATTTTTTCATTATAATTTCTTAAAAACCTGTTTATGCACCTGTTCATATACCTATATTCAAGATAAAAATGCAATGACAAAACAATTACTAAGTAAACAAACAACCATCTACATTTTTCATTAAATGATTCGTCTCATTAAACTAATATTACAATCAATAACGATACAGTCTGATATAAATGTCCAATATATATACAAATAAAATGAAAAAGTCCAACACCCCCACAAGTATGTAACCGACCCCAAAACTCCAACATTTCGAAAAGCGTCCATCAATCTACAATGAAGAAAACAACATTAAAATCTTTTCAATTAATTAAATTATAAATGAAACATAAACATGTATATATAAAACTTTGTTAACCAAAAGTCCAATTCACAAACCGTCAATTCCTACACGTTACTTTTGCATTGAGCATGGTACTCGTGCAGATTTTTGAAATGTTCGATGGCCGTTTCCCATTTTCAACTTACGACAGCCTAGAGTTCAGTCTAAGTATAAAGAACTAAACGTTTTTAGATTCAACTATCAAACTGGGAGTCCTATCTGCATACAGTCATCTCCTACAGGTCTGTATAACCTCGAGCGAAGTGCTCGTGCTGGTTTCCAAATTTTTCGGGGACCGTTTCCCGTTCCGGACCCCCGGCGGGCCGTTTTCGAGCCTAAGTGTTGGAAAATCACATGTTTCATCGTAATTCTTTAACCTGGAGTCGTATTTGCGTACCGTCAGCTCCTACAGGTCTTTCTACCCTCGAGCAAAGTGCTCGTGCCAGTTTCCAAATTTTCTGGGGACCTTTTCCCATTCCAAACCCCCGGCGGGCCGTTCTCCCACCTAAGTGTTGGAAAATCACATGCTTCATCGTAATTCTCTAACCGGAAGTCCTATCTGCGTACCGTCAGCTCTTACAGGTCTGTCTACCCTCGAGCGAAGTGCTCGTGCTGATTTCTGAATTTTTCGGGGACCGTTTTCCGTTCCGGACCCCTGGCGGGCCGTTTTCTAGCCTAAGTGTTGGAAAATCACATGTTTCGTCGTAATTCTCTAACCGGGAGTCCTATCTGCGTACCGTCAGCTCCTACAGGTCTGTCTACCCTCGAGCGAAGTGCTCGTGCCGGCTTCCAAATTTTTCGGGGACCGTTTCCCGTTCCGGACCCCCGACGGGCCGTTTTCGAGCCAAAGTGCTAGAAAATCACATGTTTCGTCGTAATTCTCTAACCGGGAGTCCTATCTACGTACCGTCAGTTCTTATAGGTCTGCTTACCCTCGAGCGAAGTGCTCGTGCCAGTTTCCAAGTTTTTTTTCGGGGACCGTTTCTCGTTTCGGACCCCCGGTGGGCCGTTTTTCCACATAAATGTTGGAAAATCACATGTTTCGTCGTAATTCTCTAACCGGGAGTCCTATCTGCGTACCGTCAGCTCCTACAGGTCTGCTTATCCTCGAGCGAAGTGCTCGTGCTGGTTTCCAAATTTTTCGGGGACGTTTCCCATTCCGGACCCCCGGCGGGCCGTTTTCGAGCCTAAGTGTTGGAAAATCACATATTTTGTTGTAATTCTCTAACCGGGAGTCCTATCTGCGTACCGTCAGCTCTTACAGGTCTGTCTACCCTCGAACGAAGTGCTCGTGCCGGTTTCTGAATTTTCCGAGGACCGTTTTCTAGCCCAAGTGTTGGAAAATCACATGTTTTGTCCTCATTCTCTAACCGGGAGTATCTGCATACCGTTAGCTCCTACAAGCCAGTCTAACCTCGAGCGAAGTGCTCATGCCGGTTTCCGAATTTTTCGGGGACCGTTTCCCGTTCCAGACACCCGGCGGGCCGTTTTCTAGCCTAAGTGTTGGAAAATCACATGTTTCATCGTAATTCTCTAACCGGGAGTCCTATCTGCGTCCCATCAGCTCCTACAGGTCTGTCTACCCTCAAGCGAAGTGCTCGTGCCGGTTTCCGAATTTTCCGGGGACTTCCGGACCCCCAACGGGCCGTTTTCGAGCCTAAGTGTTGGAAAATCACATGTTTCGTCGTAATACTCTAACCGAGAGTCCTATCCGTGTACCGTCAGCAACTACAGGTCTGTCTACCCTCGAGCGAAGTTTTCGTGCCGGTTTTTGAATTTTTCGGGGACCGTTTCCCGTTCCAGACCCCCGGCGGGCCGTTTTCGAGCCTAACTGTTGGAAAATCACATGTTTCGTCGTAATTCTCTAACCGGGAATCCTATCTGCGTACCGTCAGCTCCTACAGGTCTGTCTACCCTCCAGCGAAGTGCTCGTGCCGGTTTCCGAATTTTTCGGGGACCGTTTCCCATTCCGGACCCCCGGCGGGCCGTTTTTGAGCCCAAGTGTTGGAAAATCACATGTTTCGTCGTAATTCTCTAACAGGGAGTCCTATTCGCATACCGTCAGCTCCTACAGGTCTGTCTATGCTCGAGCGAAGTGCTCGTGCCGGTTTCCGAATTTTCCGGGGACCGTTTCCCATTCCGGACCCCCGGCGGGCCGTTTTCGAGCCTAAGTGTTGGAAAATCACATGTTTCATCGTAATTCTTTAACCGGGAGTCGTATTTGCGTACCGTCAGTCCTACAGGTCTTTCTACCCTCGAGCAAAGTGCTCGTGCCAGTTTCCAAATTTTCTGGGGACCGTTTCCCATTCCAAACCCCCGGCGAGCCGTTCTCCCACTTAAGTGTTGAAAAATCAAATGTTTCATCGTAATTCTCTAACCGGGAGTCCTATCTGCATACCATCAGCTCCTACAGGTCTGCTTACCCTCGAGCGAAGTGCTCGTGCCGGTTTCTGAATTTTTCGGGGACCATTTCCCATTCCGGACCCCCGGCGGGCTGTTTTCGAGCCTAAGTGTTGGAAAATCATATGTTTCGTCGTAATTCTCTAACCGGGAGTCCTATCTACGTACCGTCAGTTCCTATAGGTCTGTCTACCCTCGAGCGTAGTGTTTGTTCTGGTTTCTGATTTTTCTGCAGATCGTTTCTGGTTCCGGACCTGCGGCGGGCCGTTTTCGAGCCTAATTGTTGGAAAATCACATGTTTCGTCGTAATTCTCTAACCGGGAGTCCTATCTGCGCACCGTCAGTTCCTACAAGCCAGTCTACCCTCGAGCGAAGTGCTCATGCCAGTTTCTGAACTTTTGGGGGACCGTTTCCCATTCCGGACTCCCGGCGGGCCGTTTTCAAGCCTAAGTGTTGGAAAATCACATGTTTCATCGTAATTCTCTAACCGGGAATCCTGTCTACGTATCGTCAGCTCCTACAGGTCTGGCTCCCCTCGAGCGAAGTGCAGGTGCCGGTTTTTGAAATTCCAAGGACCGTTTCCCGTTCCGGACCCCCGGCGGGCCGTTTTCGAGCCCAAGTGTTGGAAAATCACATGTTTCATCGTAATTCTCTAACCGGGAATCCTATCTGCGTACCGTCAGCTCCTACAGGTCTGTCTACCCTCGAGTGAAGTGTCGTGCAGGTTTCCGAATTTTTCGGGGACCGTTTCCCGTTCCGGACCCCCGGCGCGCCGTTTTCGAGTCTAAGTGTTGGAAAATCACATGTCTCGTCGTAATTCTCTAACCGGGAGTCCTATCTGCATACCGTCAGCTCCTACAGGTCTGTCTACCCTCAAGCGAAGTGCTCGTGCTAGTTTTCAAATTTTTCGGGGACCGTTTCCCATTTCGAACCCCTGGCGGGCCGTTTTCTAGCCCAAGTGTTGGAAAATCACATGTTTCATCGTAATTCTCTAATCGGGAGTCCTATCTGCGTACCGTCAGCTCCTACAGGTCTGTCTACCCTCGAGCGATGTGCTCGTGCCGGTTTCTGAATTTTCCGGGGGCCGTTTCCCGTTCTGGACCCCCGGCGGGCCGTTTTCGTGCTTAAGTGTTGGAAAATCACATGTTTCGTCGTAATTCTCTAACCGAAAGTCCTATCTGCATACCGTCAGGTCCTACAGGTCTGTCTACGCTCGGGCGAAGTGCTCGTGCCGATTTCCGGATTTCCCGGGGACCGTTTCCCATTCTGGACCCCCGGCAGGCCGTTTTCAAGCCCAAGTGTTGGAAAATCATATGTTTCGTCGTAATTCTCTAACCGGGAGTCCTATCTGCGTACCGTCAGCTCCTACATGTCTGTCTACCCTCGAGCGAAGTGCTTGTATCGATTTCCAAATTTTCCGGGGAACGTTTCCCGTTCCGGACCCCCGGCGGGCCGTTCTCCCACCTAAGTGTTGAAAAATCCATGTTTCATCGTAATTCTCTAACCGGGAGTCCTATCTGCATACCGTCAGCTCCAACAGGTCTGCTTACCCTCGAGCGAAGTGCTCATGCCGGTTTCTGAATCTTTCGGGGACCGTTTCCCATTCCGGACCCCCGGCGGGCTGTTTTCGAGCCTAAGTATTGGAAAATCACATGTTTCGTCGTAATTCTCTAACCGGGAGTCCTATCTGCATACCATCAGTTCCTGCATGTCTGTCTACCCTCGAGCGAAGTGCTTGTGCCGGTTTCCGAATTTTTCGAGGACCGTTTCCTGTTCCGGACCCCCGGCGGGCCCTTTTTTAGCCTAAGTGTTAGAAAATCACATGTTTCATCGTAATTCTCTAACCGGTAATCCTATCTGTGTATCGTCAGCTCCTACAGGTCTGTCTACCCTCAAGCGAATCATGCCGGTTTCTGAATTCTCCTGGGACTGTTTCCCGTTCCGGACCCCCGGCGGGCTGTTTTCGAGCCCAAGTGTTGGAAAATCACATGTCTCGTCGTAATTCTCTAACCGGGAGTCCTATCTGCATACCGTCAGCTCCTACAGGTCTGTCTACTCTCGAGCAAAGTGCTCGTGTCAGTTTTCGAATTTTTCAGGGACCATTTCCCGTTCCGGACCCCCGGCGGGCCGTTTTCGAGCCTAAGTGTTGGAAAATCACATGTTTCGTCGTAATTCTCTAACTGGGAGTCCTATTTGCGTACCATCAACTCCTATAGGTCTGCCTACCCTCGAGCGAAGTGCTCGTGCCGGTTTCTAAATTTTTCGGGGACCGTTTCCCGTGCAGATCCCGGCGGGCCGTTTTCGAGCCTAAGTGTTGGAAAATCACATGTTTCATCGTAATTCTCTAACCGGGAGTCCTATCTGCATACCGTCAGCTCCTAATGGTCTGTCTACCCTCGAGCGAAGTGCTCATGCCGGTTTTCAAATTTCTCGGGGACCGTTTCCCATTCCGGACCCCCGGCGGGCCGTTTTCGAGCCTAAGTGTTGGAAAATCACATGTTTCGTCGTAATTCTCTAATCGGGAGTCCTATCTGCGTACCGTCAGCTCCTACAGGTCTGTCTACCCTCGAGCGAAGTGTTTGGACGAATATTCACTCTTTTTCTTTCCTATAGACTATAGTAATTAAGGTTCTGTAATTTTCAACTAAAATTTTTATTTCCATAAATTCATAAGTAGAAGGAAGAAAGTTCCGTAATTTTCAACCAATATGTTTATATCCACAGATTCAGAAGAAAACAAATGCAACAAACAAAGATAAAAGTTGTGCATTCATGTGGTTCATTTCCTCAAAACTTCCTGTATCAATCAATTAAAAAAAATACAAGGTCATTCTTCTGAACATTGAATTAATAACTACGTCCACTGTGCTTAGTCTACAATTAAGAGTGTAACAGTCCCAATTTCATACCATTCAAAAAAAAAAAAAAAGTTCCAATTTCTTACTGGACTCCAACAAGAATGTTTTTAGATTCACATCCTGAATGAGAAAGGTTAGCTGCTGCAATCCCAATGATGGAAAGATAGCCAAGTAATTCTAATGATTTATGTGGGCCACCAGGGACCACAACTGCATCAATGCTCGGAATTCATGGATCAACCGAACTTGTTCTTATTCAAAAATAACCTAGACTCATCTCCAATATCAAAACATGATTTGATTTGTAGAACTATATCCATTGACAGAATTTTCCTAAATATGGGATATAAGTATGAGCCATGTCTCCCTAGGGTGCAGCACAACTATGTTGCATCTGTGAACCAGTCTTCTCCTTGGCAGCATCCTAAAAAACATTCCAAAACTTGTCATCCTGAATCACATATCTCTCAATGCTTACACTATGAACTTTCCAAAGACAGTGGTACTGATAAGCAATTTGTAAAAGGCTTCCAACTGCTGTACACCCTTTTAATCTCTGACCTGCGTCTCCATTTATGGTCCCAATGAAGTGTAGCACGAACAAATTTAATGCTTTTCACCTTATAATTTGTAGGAAGTATGCTAAAACTTCTTAACTCCTTCAAGTCAAGCCATGTACAGAAGCGGTCAAGACTCGAGACAAGTAATGAGTTCATCAAAGCCTATGTCATACATGCCCTAAAAGGCAATTTCTAGGCAGTTGTATTTGTCACACCATAAAGCCATTGCCACCTATGTTGTTCCCATCATAGCTGGGCTTATGCCATCACCAGGAAGCCAACGCAAAAGTGATAAAGCTGGCAGCAGACACATAACTAAGAAACAACCAAATAACAGTGTAACTTCTATCCAGTTTCCAGATGACAGTCAATAGGTTTTTCTTATAGCAATCCAGGGTCGATAGGCCCCAGCCAGGCCCAGCTGGCTCACATCAGACACCACTAGGCCTGCTCAAGCCTGCCAGGTACAGCCAGACCCAAGCCACACCAGCCATGCTCAGCCGAACCCTGCAGGCCCTCTGCAGGGTTGATACACACGGCCGGGGGGGGGGGGGGGGTGGGGTTAGTTGACACAAGTGGGGTCCTTCTAGACCCACAGCATAGGGTCCACCTGATTAACATATGATGTGCTTTTTAAGCGACTGTAATTTCAGCCATTCGATATTGTTCCAATCAAGTCTCTGAAATCATAACTTTTTCCACTTCAATTAATCAAACACCCAAAAATAAATGAATTCACGGCATGCCAACATGTAAAAAAAAAAAAAAAAGTAAAAAACTCTTCATGATTAAGTCAAATAGAATCATCATTATGAACATATATTCGCAAGCCGTAAGTGTGCTGGAATGCTTAGTGCAAACAAGTCAAAAAACTCTTGGTTATAAAGGGAGGTCACTAGATAATATAAGATATAAGGCAAATACAAGGATACCCAACATTCATTTCATGGAAAGAAAAATGTAAGCTTACCTTAACTGACAAAACCATAAGCAAGATCAGAAGGAAACAAAGATGTTGAGTGAAGATCAAGCTGAAATCACAAAAACGAAAGCACTTACTGTTAAAAAACCCAAGAAATCATGCTTCCCTACATAGGAGGAAAATAAGAAAAAGCAGCATAAAGTCATTGCCTCCTCAGCAAAAAGATATTCAAGTGCCACTATAATTAAATATCAGTCATCCCAAGCATCCAATTTTGACAAAAAAAAAAAAATACTCCAATACAAGGGAAAGAGGGATGCAAGAGAAGCAAAGGAAAGCATAAAGTCAATGTAGTTTCGTCATATGAATATAAGTCATTGTGGTTCATCATATCTAAAAGACAGGAAAAAAATAGAGTTATATATCATCAAAATAAAAAAGGATGTTCCATTAATTCACAAACTTTCGAGCCGTTTTGTCACAACAGGACAACATAGAGTGTTCCATGCAAAAGACCCGAAGCATATTTGCGAACCGTCAATTACATAATCAACAAAAGAATAAGCAGATATCAGTTTTATAGCACACTTTATATTGACAAGGAAAAATAAGAGAAAATCCTCTAAAGACATTCATCATCATCATCATTTATAATCTAAATCTCTTGTGTATTTGATGGGGCCAAACCAATATTCCTAAGGTCAAAGTTCTAACTCCAAAATGTTCATCATATGACAAAAATTTCGGAGATACAATTATTACGGTAGAATTTATGGAGTGTAAAATACCGGCAGCATAGCTGACTTACAACAAGGAATCATAACTTCTTTTTGTTTTATGGAGTAAAGCGAACATAATGCATGACCAGCAACTATCATAGCATCTGAAACCCATGATCAGATTAAGAGATAACTACGATGAATCACCAGAGGAACGGGCCACATAAGGAAATGACATCAACAAAGGAATCACAAATACACTCAGGAGTATTTATTTTACCTATGGGCCTAGGTGAGCGCCCCCACCACCCAGCGTCGCATCATGATCTCCAATAGCTGTGCTATCACCAGCCGAAGTTGTCCCTCTCGTGATATCCAATAAGCCGGTCGGATCCATCCCTGCTGCAGATTCCAACTGTTGAACGAGGGCCTCAAGTGCTCCATACCTCTTGTCCTGCTCAGCCTGCCTCCTAGCCTGCTCAACCTGCATCCTAGCCTGCTCAGCCTGCATCCTAGCCTGCTCAGCTACTTGCTCCCGCAAGGCGATCAGCTCAGACTGCGATGCCCGAGACTGTGTGGAGGATGGAGAGGATCCCGTAAATATGCCATATCCATTTAAGTATCCGGACCTCTTCCCAAGCACATCAACAGAAATCTCCTCCTCACTCATCGAAGTTGTGACAGAGGGCTGCGACTGCTCCTCAATCCTCTGCACCAAGGCATCCTGCCATTTAAATCAATAAGGGATTTAGAATGCTTATATGGCATTATTTGTCGATTATTATTTTATTTATTAGCCAACGTACATGTCTTTGCTGAGCCACCTCGTTTACCCACTCTTTGCTCTTTTCTCTGTAGTGGGTGTCGCGGAAGAACTGAGTAATTGGCGGCGCTTGACCGGCATTCTTCGCCATTTGTTATTTGAAACAGCTTTGTATAAGATATTAATCTAGCTATGTATTGATAAATTAATAAAGTTAATGCAGTTTCGTCATATGAATATAATTAGTACCACCATAGACATCCTCGATGCAAATGACCTCGAGCCACTAGTATGATTATATGGCAACTTGGCTCGACTCTCTTTAGCCTTTGCAGACTTCGCCTACATAGAAAAAATATAATACAATAGCAATCGTTTATAAAAACATTACTAATAGAATTGCGATGGAATATAGTAAATTGAGTGTAGATAACATGCAATGGTACCTTCCAAGCTGGTGATTCCCAGCATTGTGATATCATAACTCACCAATCATTTGCATCACAACCCGGTGCTGGGTGGTCCTGGGGTTGGGGAACCCCCTGCTCCAACAATCCGAGCTAGTGACTATGCAGTTCATATTTCCAACTTTTATACAAAGTACCACATTGGCGGTCAATGTCCGCCTTGATCTGCATGTCGCCCTCGTAGTCCCCGATATCAAAATATAGCTGCATTAGGGGAGAGCCATATAAAGATTAGTAATAATAAAATATAATCAGATATTGTAATGAGGATCACAACTAGCATAATTTGGATAGATATTTCTTATTTCAGTTTACCTTAATTGCAGCAATAACGCCAAGCTTGATCCCACTATCAAGCTTCTTCCAGCCATGGGACTTTACTGGGGCAGTAGCTCTAATGGCTAACCCAAGATGGTTAACCATTAAAGGGGCATGTTCCCCTTCTGGCCTATGGCTGGAGGTCGGGATCTGAACTGGGATGCTATGACCTAGTTGTCTTTTAAGCTTCGATGCATTCTTCCCTTGCGTGACACCCGTTATGCGGGTCGGTTGCAAAGAGGGTGGGCCTGATGCTGTTAAGATGACAACGGTAAATGAGTTAGTGAACACAAATCATTAAATTGAAGTGAATTCAGGATTTTAAAGGGTCATAATATTCTCACCTACGCTGCTACCAGCTGTCTGAGGACTCAGCGGCACCTGGGACGGCTGAGGAGGGGTCAGTAAGGGATGTGTGATGCGAGGCTGAGTCGATAAGGGCTATGTGGTCAGCGGCTAAGTCGGTAAGGATCCTGTGGTCGGTATGGCCCCATGTGTGCTATCTGCACCAGCTGAACTGAGTGTAGCTGCAACAGTCCGAGCACGTTTGACCCTACTGTCCCGAGGCATAACTGCAACCTGGATTAAAGCAAAGTGACAAGAAACATAAATAATTAATAGCAAAGATCAATATTATTAGTAAAGGGAATGTCAGCAACTGACATTAAATGTAAATATAAATCATTCTAGCACGAGTGTCAACATCAAAAATAATAATTTTAAACTACATGTCATGACATTCACATAACGATTACCTCTTCCGATTGAGAAGAAGATGCCTCATCTTCTACATCATCATCTGCCGTGGGAATATAGTCCTCATCCTTATCATTCCCAATGACATTCTTCTTTCCCTTCTCGTTTGTCGCTTTATTAGCCGAACCAAATGTAGCACATGCGGTTCGCTGGATACCTAGAGATGTAAGTTTTTCTGCATTCTGCTTAATTGTTATTTATCTCTTTGATAAATAATTGAAAACTTGCAATTGACGGGACAACCCTCCTGGTTTGACCCATTTTTTCCCTTTGTTTGGCATCTTTCGCAATTATGAATTATATAAACAGGATTAAAATGTGAAATGTAAAAAAAAATTATCAATATTTGAACATATCACAAGAGAAAATGAAATTGAAATTGAAGACAATGTCATTATATAAGACAAGATCTTTATTAATTTACTCAATAATTACATGTGTAAAACCTGAAACAAACACTACATGTCATATTCTATATCTTCATCTTCCTCACTATGAACATCATTTTCTTCTTCATCTTCGCACTCCGCCAGTGTTTCATCCTCGTCTTGGCCATCCTTGTCTGCAGACTCATCATTGAGAATGATCTCAGGATCTATATCATCCATAGAGTGTTGGACACTAGTACCATCGACGAGGACTGGGACAACAAATGATGATTCGTCCTGCTGAAATGCATCATTAGGCGCATCACAATCGTCGTTGTCGTCATCCCGCTTAGCGGGTACATCCCACAATCCACGAGGCTTGACCCGTTCTACGACTCTCCAATTTTTTTCCTCTGCTGGTGTCATTGACGTAGAAGACTTGAGCTACCTGACTTGGTAGGACAAATGGATCATCCATACACCAATGACCAGTGATATCAATGCTTGTAACATGGTCTTCGATGTTTATCTTGTACTTGGTATTAGTGTTGTACCATTCACATTCAAATAGGACCACCTTACCCCCGTGCCGATAGGACAATTCCCATACTTTACAAATGTAGCCATAGTAGTTATGTTTCTCCCTTTTGTATTCCCCTTCCACGACCAAACCACTACTCTGGCTCCTACGACATCTCTCATGATCTTTAGTGTGGTATCGGACGCCATTGCAATCACACCCCTGATAGAGATTCACTTGGGACATAGGGCCATTTGCTAATGACCACATCTCATCAGACGCTTCCGGTGAACCTAGAGTTCGCAATTGATTCATCTACATAGGCAAATTACGTCAGATGTATTGGACATATGTTATTTAAAAATAAATCCAATAATATCTAACAATTATAATGATCCAACGTTTATGTCTTACACGTTGTTTAAACCATTTTGCAAATTCTCTTCATTGTATCTGCCCGACGTCTCCACTTCTTTGTTCCTACACTAAATTCTTGTGTTCCCTACTCAAGGTATTTTTTACTGAATAAGTAAATATAGATAATGAATAAAGGAGTAAAAAAAGCAATGCATAAATATTGCTAGATTGAAGCACATACTGAAGACATGGCAACACCTCGGGGCAATTATTCAACACAAACCAATGAGCCATGTCACGATCTTTTTGAGAAGGATCATGTGCCCTTGGCATCATTCCGAGGGGACGGACAGTTTGTGTGAAGACCGACATCCCCGGGCCACGTTCGCCACCATCATCATAACGCTCTACCAGATCAGTCTGCCTTAAATACATTGAGCAAAAAGTGAGACACTCTTTGACAATGTAAGCCTCTGCGATCAAACCTTCAGTCCGAGCTTGGTTGCGAACGTACCCTTTTAGAGTCTTCAGAAACCTTTAAACAACCAATGATAAGAACCATGATCTCCAATGCAAGGCAATAGCATTAATACATAAATAATTAATCAATGGTCACCAGCTATTACCTTTAAATCGAGTACATCCACCGATATTGCACAGGTCCACCAAGCATGGCCTCGCGTGACAAGTGAACCGATAGATGGACCATCACATCAAAGAAAGCAGGAGGAAAGATCCTCTCAAGCTTGCACAATATTTAAACTATCCGCTCCTCCAATTTTTTCAAATCATCTTTTCTTTATGTTTTCGAGCAGAGGTCTTGGAAAAAGCTTCCTAACTCAAACAACGTTGTATACATATCCTTAATTATTCAAAAAGCCGCGCATGCCAATAGGAAGGATGCATTGGATAAGGACGTCGCAATCATGGCTCTTCAAACCTGCTAATTTATCATTTTTCGAGGTTACACACCTCGAGAGGTTCGCCGCATAACCGTCTGGGTATTTGATGGACTTCAAGAATTCATAAAATCCATCTCTATGTTTTGGCTGAAGAGTGTAAGAGGCATGCGGCTTCAAGCTTGATCCATCACCTCTCTCCACTAGATGCAACTCTGGTCTGATGCCCATATTTTTCAAATCCTTACGCGCTTTCTCGGTGTCCTTGTTCTTGCCCTTTACGCCCAAATTGTTCCAACCAAAGCTACACATACGTTCTTCTCAATGTGCATAGGATCAAGGTTGTGTCGGAGTTTTCTGCACTTCCAATAAGGCCATTCAAATAGGATGCTTTTCTTTGTCCAATTCAGTTCTCCATAGTCACGCGGTCTTTTGTTATTCTTGCCAAACTTGACCGGTGCTATCTCTTCGAGCTGGTCCAGTACCTTCTGCCCCGGTAGATCCAAAGAATTCTTTTCACAATCAGGCTGACCGTTGAAGGCCTTGCTTTTACGCCATTGGTGGTTTAGTTCCAAGTATTTACGATGGCCAATGTAACCAATCTTATCTTTCAACTTCACCCCTAACGAGCTATCGTTACACGAGAGGCAAGCGTTATAACCCTTTGTGCTCCACCCAGACGAGTTACCATATGCAGGAAAGTCATTTATCATCCACATCACAGCAGCATGCATTTGAAAGATTTCCTTAGTGGAGGCATCAGAAGTAGCTACACCATGATCCCACAACTCCTTCAATTCATCAACCAAGGGCCTCAGATATAGATCGATATCGTTTCCCGGTGAGTTTGGTCCTGGAATGAGTAATGACATCATCAAGAATGGCTCCTTCAGGCACATCCATGGTGGCAAATTACAAGGCACAAGTATGACAGGCCACATGCTATACGAGGTGCTCATGTTACTGAAAGGATTGAATCCATCGGTGGCTAACCCCAGTCTCACATTACGTGTCTCTTGGGCAAACTCTGGATATTTCATATCAAATTCTTTCCACTCCACTGAATCAGCCGGATGCCGCGCTATTCCATCATCAACCCGCTTATCACTATGCCATCTCATCTCCGTGGCTGTCTTCCTTGACATATACAATCTGCGTAACCTCGGTATCAATGGGAAGTAACGGAGCACCTTATGAGGGATCTTCTTTCGCTTGCCATCATTGACTTTGTACCTAGGCTCTTCGCATTCTGGACATTTATCCAATTGAGCATTCTCCTTCCAATATAGCACACAATTGTGTTTGCAAGCATCTATGTTCTTGTATCCCATGCCCAATTCACGCAATAATTTCTTCGCCTCATAAACCGATGCCGGCACCACATGACCTTCGGGTAAAAAGTCCTTAAAAATTTGCAAAACCTTGTCGAATGACTTATTGCTGCACCCACTTTCTACCTTCACATGCAATATCTTGATGATAAATGATAACAAAGTATCCGAACTTTTGCATCCTGGGTACAGGCCACGCTGAGAAGCCTTCAACAAATTTTCAAAATCATGCACATCATCCCTCTCTTGAGTATCTTCATCCAAATAGGTTCCCCTATGATGGTCCTCTATTAACTCATCGCATTCCTCATGATTATCTTTTGTTTTGGCCTCGCTCTCATCTGAATCATCAGGTTTAACTATGGTTTCACCGTGATATATCCACTGCATGTATGAGACCATCATTCCATTAATGTGCAAATGCTTTCTCACTGTATCATAGTCCTGCATCAGATGGTTACATCAATCATTACACGGGCACCTAATCAACGCCGCACCGCCCAAATTCGCCTTTGCAAAATCAATAAATGAGATCACCCCATCTATGTACTCCGCATCAAATCGGTTTTGATAACGTAATATCCAACTCCTGTCCATATCTGACCAAATCACAAGTAAATAGCAATTAGATATGCATGTTTTGGGGATGTAAGAATTCTCAAACTTTTCTCCCATGTTTCGTTTCGCAAATGCTCAAGTATAACGAGCTTCTTTATGCACCGTCCATTCCAAGATGCAAAAAAATCCACAGTTACTTTATAATAAAAAGTAATACTACAACAGTAGTGGTTGTGATTCTGAGATTCTCTCAATTGCGATTGCAATCACTGAAACCTCTTTCATTTATAAATTTGTAGTATTGCTGCTTCACGACTCCTTTCTTTCAAAAGCACTAGAAAATCTAGTGTCTAATAACAGGTAGCAGCTATAGACCATAAATCCAAATTCATACTTCTTCATATAATATTCTCTCCATCTTAAAGTACTCTTCCCATTGGACAATTCTCTCCACATCCAAACTAGTATTTTTTGTTTGAAGTCTGTAAGTTCAAATCAAACCAGAACTGCACAATCATGTGGTTGTGGGATAGATGATTAAATGACCCATCAAGTAATACCTAATTTCATGTCATTTGGACATCATAAATATCATGGTATTTTTGAATGGCAAGAGACTTGCTAACATGTCACAAACAAAAGTAATACCTAATTTCATGTCATTTGGACATCCTATCTGTTTCATTAATGTCTTTTCTTTATAAAAACAGTCCCATATGTTGTTGTTGAGGACTCAAATTATATTGGGAACATTTTTTGGATTAAGGCACAGGTTATAAAAACAGAATTGATGCCAATCAACATAAGTGATAAATCATTCGTAAGAATGTATGTTTAAGTCAAACAAGAAAGGATGTTAAAGAAATAGTGGCCTCCATCTTTTAATTGGAGCATAAATAATAGAATTTAATAAATTATAATAGTTCATATATTCAGGCATAGCTGAACAAAAACTCAATCAGAATTCAGAAACCAATTAGAAAAGCAGAGTACAAGATTCCTTGAAAGATAGAGAAAATATAGGGGGTAATGTGGGGACATTGTGTAATGAATGGGTGGGCAAAAACAACAATCGTATTATTAGAATAGTTTGGGTTGACAATGAGTTACACCAAAGATATTGTGGTGGGCAACCTTATCCGTTAGTTTGACATTTATGGTTATCTCGTTGTGATTTGTGATGTTGATTCCTGAAGTTACAAAAGAGTCGGTGTTCCCTTTTTACTCGTTCTAATGTTGCTTGCTTTTGCAACAGGAAAATTGGAAGATGGATATCTCCACAAGCAGCAATCATCCCTAATTTTCACCTTCCAATGCAGAGTCTTGAAGTTAAAAGTAGGTTGACGTTGGAATCTGAGACTTGATGCATCCATAGTATATGTAATTACTTGAAAATGTTTGTAATTGTCTACTTACATTGCTGTCATAATATGTGATTGCTTACAATTTTCTCTTTATTTTCTTCGTTTCTTTTCTTTTATTCTTTAATAGGTTGACATTGACTTTGAGAAATGATGCATACTTGGTTAGCATATGTAATTCCTTGAAGTGTGCTATTGATACTTGTGCACTCACAATTTAATGTCAAAATCTGTAGTTGTCCTAGTTATCTTACTTCTTCTTCTCCTTCCCTTTATAAATTTTACTTACAAAGAGAACTAGAAAAACATCTCCATGCTATCCTAAAGCCATATGGGTTCCTATTTTAGAGTAAACAAGTGAATAAATTGCATGTGAATGGTTTGGAAGAAAATTGTAATGATAGAGTTGAGTAGTTGTCCTTTCCTAGAAGGGATTCACTGGCCATATTTCACCAAAAATCCTAATCCACAGATGCCAACTAACCCATTCACCCAATTCCAAAATTTAAATCAAACCAATAGTGCAGACAAAAAAAAATGTGACTTACTGGATAACCCAATATTTGTTTCAAAATGTGAGTTGTATTCATTCAATGTTTCAAAAACACCAATATACACATAAGTTAAATCAGATGGTAGCAGTGGCCGAACCAGATAATTTTCCTTCAGGAGGCCAATATCAAAATGAAAAAAATCCCTTGGGGGAGTGGCCATGGGGCATATACAGAAAAGGAACCAATTTTCTATAACATTGGGGGTTTTCCAAAATTCCTTCAAAACCAAATGGGTAGAGGGAGGAGAGCAGACAGAGAAAAGGGGAATCAGGGAGAGAGAGGAGAGGGGGAAGGGAGGGGTGTACCTGTGCAGGGGAGGCTTCCACGGATATAAGAGGAGGAAGATGAAGTCTAACCGGCCGTCCGGGGGCTACTGCTAGTTTCGTCGCTTGCCTGGTGCTACTGCTGTCGTCCGGGTTCTGCTGTGATCGTCCCAAACCTGGGACCGGTCTGGAGAGAGTGAGAGAGAGAGAGAAAAGAGAGAGCGAGAGAGAGAGGGAAGTAGCAGATCGAGAGAGAAAAAGTGCAGAGAGAGAGAGAGAGACCTATCTTGAGTGTAGGGAGTAGTGAGAGAGAAATGGGAGAGAGACCGAAAGCAAAGATAGAGAGAGACAGAGTAGAGCGACGAGCAAGGGGAAAAGATAGAGAAGAAAAGAGGGGAAAAGGAACATTTGGCGGGAGAGAGGGAAAAGAAAAAGAAGACATGGGTGGCCGAATTTTATGCCATTATTTTTTGTTGCAAAAAAATTTTTCATTGGTAAAAATTATTGTAGATTTTTTTTTTCAAAAAAAGTGAAAAAAATCTAAAAACCTTTAAATGGCGGTAATAAATTTTCTGACTCCAATTGTCGACGACAAAGAAAAAATTATTGGTAAAGGACTCAGACTTTTAATTTTCCTAGAAATAGAGTTCAACATTACAGATGTTTTACAAAAAATGCTGCTAATCGTTCATTTTACCGACGTCGTATAATCAATCAATAATAGTCTTTGATAGTTTTACGGAGATAAAAAAAGATTTTCTAGGCTCGATAACGTCTAATCGGGGGTCCGAAACGAGTAACGTCCCATGGTTAAAAATTGAAAACCGACGCGAGCACTTCGATCAGGGGCAAGTAACTTGACGGTACTGACGGTTCATAAATATGGCTCCCGATTAGAGAATTTAAAGTTCCTACAAGATTTTCCAGGTGCAGGTGCGCAGGTGAGGGGAGACAGGGGAGGAAGAAGAAGAGAGGAAGGGAGGGAGGAGAGCAGACACAGAGATGGGGAACGAGGGAGAGAGAGAACAGAGAAGAAAGAGAGAGGAGAGGGGGAATGGTGCGCGGTGTGTGCGGAGGGCAGGAAGAGGGAGGGGTTTACTGACGTCATAAAATTCGTTGATAATAGAATTCATCAATAATAGTCTTTGATATTTATTTTCCTTAAAAATGATGTTAATAATAAAAAGAGGGGTTTCGGTGGCGGGAGAGGGAAAAAAATTTGGTAAATTTACCGACGATTATTTTCGTCGCAAAAAATAGATTTTTTTGTCAATAAAAATTATTTTAATTATTTTAATCGAAAACAAGTAAAAAAGACTACCAACCTTTACTGATGTTTTATATTAAACATCGGTGATAAATTTTCCGACTCTAATTTTCGTCTCCTTCTCCATTCTTTTCTTTCCATTCTCTTTCTCCTATACTCCTTTACTCTCCCTCACAACCACCCACTGCACGGCCATCACCACCAGGCTTGCATAGCCACTGCACTCACCTTGCACCACTTTCGGAGATAGAATTATAATGGTAGTTCATCATACGACTTCAACTTCGGAGATAGAAATATAATGGTAGAATTTAAGTTCATCATACGACTTCAAATTCGATGTTTATTTAAAATAAAAGAAGTAGGGCAAATGTACAAGCTTGACAGTCACGTGTGGACCAAAAGTCTGTCCTATGACCAAATTCAGATTGAATTATTTGAGAGTCGGTTTCTTTCCTTTCATATATTTCATTTAGAATTTAAAAACAGATGACATGGGAGGTACACCTAAAAACTGAGGAGATGATGCATCTTTTGGAGTTACCTGCTTATATTTCTTGTAGATTCGCTTGGTTACTATGTTCTTGGATTCATCATTAATCAACATGGCATTGCACATCTTAGCCCGGTACTCATCATAATGAGGCTCCCATTTCTTCAAACAAACAGCTAAAACTACTGGGCCAAAATTCATATTCCAACAACTACTAGCACCGGTTTTTTTCTTTTTCTTTCTAAGAGAAGAAGGCCATAAACCTAGATCTATATCTCAATCACATTCACACCTCATCCTTCAAGGCCTCACTCTATCATCCATGTCAGCAATATTTTTACCGAAGTAAAATAAAAATCAAATAGGATTTTCTAACACTTAGGATCGAAAAACGGCCCGCCGAGGGTCCGGAACAGGAAACGGCCACCGAAAAATTTGAAAACCGGCGCGAGCACTTCGCTCGAGGATAAAGTAAATTGACGGAACTGACGGTTCGCAAATAAGACTCTCGGTTAGAGAATTAGAAGCAAGACATAGGATTTTCCAATACTTAGGTTCGAAAACGGCCCGCAGGGCGTACGGAATGGGAAAAGGCTTCGAAAAAATTGAAAACCGACACGAGCACCTCGCTCGAGGCGAAATTAACTTGCAGGAACTGACAGCTCATAAATCGGACTCCCGAATAATGAATTAACCCTTAAAACGTTGGATTTTTAACACTTAGGTTCAGTTTGGCATCTCTACTTTTCTCTTCTTATTGGCTTAAAACTGATGGAATCTGGTTTTAGCATGTTTGGTTGAAGCTTCTACTGTGTCCATTTCAAATGGCACTAAGACAAGCATTTGTGATCCAAACCGTTGATCATGTTAGGGGGGCTAAAAACGGCTATGATACGAAAAGTCAATCATTGGATCATTATAGATTGTGATGTATTGATGAAAACGTACAGACCATTAGATCATCATTTATGGAATTTTGTACGCCCTATTTTCGCAATCCAAATTTTTAGTCCTCTTCAAAAGGTCATTTATAGTTATAGGTCCCAACCCCAAATGTTGATTCAATATGGATCATGAAATATATTTGAAATAAATATCAATCGTTGGATTAATGTATGGTTACTACAGTGCATTTACGAGTTAAGACATGCAGTCCGTTTTTTCTAAATTTCCGAACAATCTGGATCCCTAATGCAAGATATGGACCATAGACCCCCTTTATATGGCAAGTAACGTTTACTGGATCAAATTCCAACGATTGATCCTTCATGTATTGTGAGATATTGACAAAAAGGACCAAAGGGAAAATGGTTCAATTTTAATTTTTGTGGGCCACTTTTTCCCGATCTAAACCTAAAATCCTCTTTAGGAGGTCAACAATGATTATCTGGTCAAATCTTATCGCTTGATTCATCATGGATATAATTATTTTATTTTCGCCGGTAAAATGAATATAAAAATAAATAAAAATTAATAAATAGATTTACCGACGTTTAATCTCGTCGGTAAAAGTAAAAAAAATAAAACTTTAAAAAGATATTTACCGACGTGTTTATTTTTGTTGGTAACATGATCGTAAAAATAAATAAAAATTAATAAACATATTTACCGACGATTAATTTCGTCGGTACAATTAATATAAAAATAAATAAAATTTAATAAACATATTTACCGACATTTGTATTTTCGCATGTAAAATTAATATAAAAATAAATAAATATTCATAAACATATTTACCGACGTTTAATTTCGTCCGAAAAATTAAAAAAGAAAATTAAAAGCATATTTTTTTTAAAATAAAAAGAAAATTAAAATAAAATTATTTTTTTTAAATTTAAGAATGGCCTTTGCCGACGTTTTATTAAAAAACTTCAGTAAAAGGGTGAACTTTTGACCACGTTTTTTAGAAACGTCGGAAAAAGTCTGTACTTTTGCCGACATTGTGAAAAACGTCGGTAAATGATGCACTTTTGGCCATGTTTTTTACGAACCGTCGGTAAAAGTCTTAAAAAACGTGACTAAAAAACGTTGCTAAAAAATGTGGCTAAAAGTGCAACTTGTTGTAGTGGAAAATGGTTGAATCTTAGGTATAACAATTACCAAGTCCTCCATATGGGAATATACATTATTTAGTTAGCATTTGCATTATCCACAGATTATTTATATGATATTTGAATAAGGATCATTATTCATTTTATATATATATATATAATTTCAGCTATACCTCTGTTGATACCTTTTTTTTTAAGGCTTAAGCTTCTTTTTTACCTTTTCCAATCATTGAAAATAAGAAAGCTAACAAACACGAGGAACAAGTTATCTAGTTCTTTTCTCTCTCTCTCTCTCTCTCTCACTTTTTTTTTTTTTTTTTTTGTTTTTTTTGAAACGTGTGATACAGCTCATCCTTCCTGCAAATATAGTTATGAGTTCAAATTGGCCTTCTTTCCATTTCAAATCCTTTGGGTCCATGGAATCTGGGTTTCTTACTAGTATAGTACAATTTACTGATAAGAACTTATAGAGTACAAGAGAAAGAAGCATTCTCTACCTTTGTTTCTCCCTCTTTGCTGTTTTATTTTGTGCTTTGTTGTCACATTAGTTATATTTGTTTCTGGCCAGACACCAAAAGTCTACCCATATGACAACTTGCGCGTGGAACTCGGTGGAGAACCATAGTCTAGTTGTGGTTGGAACGTCAGACTTCATGTCTTCTTCAGCAAGTATAATTCGTTATATTTCCCAAGGATTTAATTTGTTTCTGTGATGATTGCTAAGAAACTGTACCTTTTTTTTAGATATTAAACATCAAAGTTTGTCTAGGGACTGTTTTACATCCATCAGTTATTTTTTTAGCTTGCTTATAATCTCCTTTATATTTTGTCTACATGTAAACCAGTATCCGCAATTCCGCACACGGTAGTAGCAATTGTCTATGTGAAGCTGATTTTGATTTTGCAAGAAAAGAATTTTAGATGTCATGGTATGACGATTGAGTTTTGGAGGCCAGGGTCCTGAAGGGGTAAGCTGTTTTTGGCTCTTGAAAGAAATCTTTCTGCCATTTGCATTACTTGCAGTAGCAGATGGATATAAAGTTTGATTAGGTTTGATCTTTGGCACATTTAGACTTTACGTGATTATCTGTCATTAGATGTGGATGATCGCCAACAGAGGCACCTGTTAAAAGGTGTGAAAGCATGGAGTTTGCCAAGAGTAGGAGAGGGAGAGGGAGACCCAAGAGAAGTTGGAAAGAAACTATTAAACATGATCTTGCCTACATGGATCTAACGGAGGACATGGCCCTAAACAGATTTGATTGGCGTCGTCAAATCCATATAGCCGACCCCACCTAGTGGGAAAAGGCTTGGTTTGGTTTGGTTTGGTTTGGTTAGATGTGGATGATCGCCAAATGTTGGTGAACATGTTATGATGCATATTTTAGTCTTCAAATGGCTCTTTCCACTAGAAGGCTTCCTTTGGACCTGCAGGTGTCCCTTTCCCTTTTTTTTCCTTTTGGTGACAGGTAAGAGTCTCCATTAAGGCTCTGTTTAGCATTGATTTAGTATGAACTGCAACTGCAAATGTTAATGAACTTCTTATCTCCCCATGTTTATTTTATAGGGAGCCTTGAATGAATTATCAGCTGGTCTGAAGCAAAACAGGTTCTCTTGTGGGGCTCACCTGATTCTTTTGAATGATGGGACTATGAGGATGAAATGTCTATGTTTCTTTGTAGGGATATTGACCAGTTCTTACATCTGATATTTGCCCCGCAACTGTTGAAGTCAATATAACTCTTGTAGAACTGTTTGTTCAATAGTGCGATATCGCCCGGCCCTAGGTTATTGCACTGAATGATATGTGAGATATCGCACTGTTGGGCCTAGGTCCAGCCCAATAAGGGCTTATTTTGAAGTTTATGTGTTTCTAGAGGGGCAATATGGTCCTTCAAAATCTCAGCACATAATCCTTTTGAAGCCCTAATCTTTAGCAGAATGCAAGAGACACCATAACAGAGAGAGTGCAGAAATTCGTCCATAAAAAGAGGCTCTGTGCAGTATTTTTCAAACCGACGATCGGAGGTCGATCCGTGGTCCGATTGAGCTGATTTTTTGTCAGCAGGTTCGTGACTCATCGCTCTACATTCTGAACGGTTGATCTGTCATTTGGAGATCTCTACATCAGGTTTCTGTGGCCATTTCAGAGGACGTTTTTGGGTGAGATCTTCCCATTTCTCTCTTGTTGTCATTTGCTTTATCTTCACTTACATTTTGTGGATTCCATTGTTGTTGGAGTTGAGGAGGTTTTGTACCTTGCTAGTATTAGGTTTTGTACCTAAACATTATAGTGAAGATTTGGGTGGACTCCGAGAAAGGTCCCGTGGTTTTTATCCTTTTATTTGAAGGAGTTTTCCACGTAAAAATTATTTTGGGTTGTTTGTGGTTGATTGGTGATACTTTATTTATGGTTTGCATATTCTTCCATTGCTTGTGTTCAATTGTTCCTCGCAGATTCACTCAAGGGGGGAAAAGGTGTTTGTTGTTTGCAAGAATTTTTCCATCAAAGTGGTATCAGAGCACAAGGTTCGCCTTCAAGGTGTTTGATAAAATTCTTGTGTGAACAACGGAACAAAGTTTGAACAGAATGGTTAGTTTAAATGGAAGAAATTATCATGTTTGGAAGGGTAAGATGGAAGACCTTCTATATGTGAAGCGTTGGCATCTACCGGTGTTCGGTGAAAACAAACCCGATAACATGACCGATGCCGATTGGGCTCTTGAGCATAAAGTGGTGTGTGGGTTCATTTGACAATTCGTGGATGATAATGTTTTGAATCACATTAGTAAAGAATCACGTGCTAGGACTCTATGGAATAAGCTTGAGTCATTGTATGCAAGGAAAACCGGCAACAACAAAATGTATTTGATAAAACAATTTATGAGCTTGAAATATAAAGATGGTCAATCTATGTCCGATCATTTGAATGAGTTTCAAGGAGTGATAGATCAACTTTCAGCCATGAATGTTAAATTTGAAGATGAGTTACAAGGACTTTGGTTACTTGGTACTCTACCGGATTCTTGGGAGACATTTCGTATGTCATTAAGTAACTCTGCCCCTGACGGTATTGTCACCATGGAATTTGCTAAGAGTGGTGTTTTGAATGAGGAGATGAGAAGAAAATCTCAAGGTTCTGCGTCCCATTTTGAAGCTATAATTACCGAGAATAGGGGGAGAAGTCAGAGTAGAGGTCCGAAAGGTAAAAGCAAGAGCCGAAGCAAGTCAAGTTCATGGCAAAAGAATGTTGAGTGCCACCATTGTGGCAAGATGGGTCATATTAAGAAAAATTGCTTCAAGCTGAAAAGAGAGAAGAAAAATTGTAGTGACAACAATGAAAAGAAGGATCATGATCAAGATGATCGGGTTGCTGCTGTCACTGAAGAACTTGTCATTGTTTGTTATGACAATAATGTGAATTTTGCTTGTAATGAGACAAGTTGGGTTATTGATAGTGGAGCTTCGCTTCATATCACCTCAAAGAAGGAGTTCTTTACTTCCTCCACGCCAGGAAACTTTGGCACTTTGAAGATGGGTAATGATGGCTTGGCCGAAGTTGTAGGTGTGGGAGATGTGTGCTTGGAGGTCAATAATGGAACAAGGCTTGTTCTCAGAGATGTCAGACATGTACTGGATATTCGTCTGAATTTGATTTCGACTGGGAAGCTTGATGATGAAGGGTTTTGTAATACCTTTGATAATGGACAGTGGAAGCTCACCAAAGGCTCATTAGTTGTGACTAGAGGAAAGAAGGATTCTTCTTTGTATTTGATGCAGGCCAAGATTTTCAAGGGTATTTGTAATGCTGTGGAAGATGAGAATGCATCTGAGTTATGGCACAAGCGACTTAGTCACATGAGTGAGAAAGGCATGGGCTTATTAGCTAAGAAGAATTTACTCCATGGAGTGAAGAGTGCAAAGCTTGAGAAGTGTGTGCATCGTTTGGCAGGAAAACAGAGAAGAGTTTCATTCAAAAGTCGCCCTCCTTCTAAAAAATCAGATTTGTTGGAATTGGTACATTCAGATGTTTGTGGTCCAATAAAACCTCTAACACTTGGTGGTGCAGCTTATTTTGTGACCTTCATTGATGACCATTCAAGAAAACTTTGAGTTTATTTCTTGAAGACGAAGGACCAAGTGTTAGATGTATTCAAGCAGTTTCAAGTTTCAGTAGAGAGACAGACAGGAAAGAAGTTGAAATGCATCCGATCAGATAACGGTGGTGAGTACATTGGACCATTTGATGAGTACTGCAGACAACAGGGAATTTGACATCAAAAGACACCTCCTAAAACACCTCAGTTGAATGGTGTGGCAGAAAGAATGAACAGAACATTGGTTGAGAGAGTAAGGTGCCTGATTTCAGATGCCAAATTGCCAAAATCTTTTTGGGGCGAGGCTTTGAATACAGTGGCACATGTTATTAATTTATCTCCCATTGTTGCTATGGATGGTAATGTGCCGGACAGAGTTTGGTTTGGCAAGGATATCTCCTATGATCATTTAAGAGTATTTGGTTGCAAAGCTTTTGTTCATGTTCCAAGGGATGAGAGGTCCAAGTTGGATGCCAAGACGCGAGAACGCATTTTTCTTGGCTATGGTTCTGATGAGTTTGGCTACAGACTTTATGATCCAATTGAGAAGAATATTGTGAGAAGTAGAGATGTAGTATTTGTTGAAAATCAGACCATAATGGATATTGAAAAGGCGGAGAAGACAATTTCCCAAGATTCTGATATACCGATTGAGGTTGACTCGGTCCCATCCATCGAGTTGCAGAGACAGTTGCATGATCAGATTTATGATGGTACTCGGTATGATGTTCATGATCAGATTCAGGATCAAACTCAGAATGACCAGCATGGTATAGATGATAGTGATGCTCAGGTTGGTGATGCTGTTGATGTTCAGCAACATGCACCTACCGTTCCACCAGCTACCACCTTAAGAAGGTCTATCAGAGACCGCCATCCATCCACTAGATACTCTCCTAATGAGTATGTGCTACTGACTGATGCAGGTGAGCCTGAAAGGTTTGAAGAAGCAATGGAGGATGTGAACAAGAATCAATGGGTTGATGCAATGGAAGATGAGTTAAAGTCATTGCATGACAATCATACCTTTGAGTTAGTGACATTGCCTAAGGGTAAGAGAGCTTTGAAGAATCGATGGGTTTATAGATTGAAGCATGATGAGAATACTTCACTTCCTCGATACAAAGCTAGATTGGTTGTTAAGGGTTATAGTCAGAAAAAGGGAATTGACTATGATGAGATCTTCTCACCCGTTGTGAAAATGTCCTCAATCCGAGTTGTTTTGGGACTGGCAGCTAGTCTTGGTCTTGAGGTTGAGCAAATGGATGTGAAGACTGCTTTCCTTCATGGTGATTTGGAGGAAGATTTATACATGGAGCAGCCAGAGGGTTTCAAAGTGGAAGGTAAAGAGAACTATATCTGTAAGCTAAAGAAAAGCCTATATGGTTTGAAGCAAGCACCGAGACAATGGTATAGAAAGTTTGAGTCTTTTATGGGGGAGCAAGCCTATAAGAAGACCACTTACGATCATTGTGTTTTTATGAAGAAGTTCTCCGAAGATGACTTTATCATTTTACTGCTTTATGTGGATGACATGTTTATAGTTGGTCAGAATGCTTCGAGGATTGAGAAGTTAAAGCAAGATTTGAGCAAGTCTTTTTCAATGAAAGACTTGGGGCCGGCTAAGCAAATCCTTGGTATGAAGATCAGTCGTGACAGAAAGGCCAAGAGGTTATGGTTGTCTCAAGAGAAGTACATAGAGAAAGTGCTTCAAAGGTTCAATATGGATAAAGCTAAAGTGGTAAGCACCCCTCTTGCTACACAGTTTAAGCTTAGTAAGAAACAACGTCCATCAAGTAAGAAAGAGAAGGAAGACATGAAAAGAGTTCCTTATGTATCAGCCGTGGGTAGTTTGATGTATGCAATGGTTTGTACAAGGCCAGACATAGCTCATGCTGTTGGAGTAGTTAGTCGGTTTACTTCAAATCCAGGTAGAGAGCATTGAAATGCAGTGAAGTCGATTTTAAGATATCTCCAAGGCACTTCTAGTGTGCAACTTTCATTTGGACGTGAGAAGCCAATTGTTGTTGGGTATACTGATTCAGATATGGCAGGGGATGTTGATACGAGGAAATCTATTTCAGGTTATATGATTAATTTTGCAGGGGGAGCTGCGGCTTGGCAGTCAAGATTGCAGAAATGTGTTGCCTTATCTACAACAGAGGCTGAATTCATTGCAGCAACCGAAGCATGCAAGGAGTTGCTTTGGATGAAAGGGTTCACGAAGGACCTTGGTCTCACTCAAGAAAAGTATGTGTTATTTTGTGATAGCCAAAGTGCTATACATCTTGCGAAGAACTCCACTTTTTATGCGAGATCGAAACACATCGATGTGAGGTATCATTGGATACGAGACACATTAGAGGCCAAAGAGTTGGAACTCGAAAAAATACACACCGAAGACAATGGTTCAGATATGATGACAAAGGCACTTCCGAGAGAGAAGTTTGAGTTTTGTCGGCATCAGGCCGGCATGGATTCCACTTGAGGAGTTAGTGTTGGAATCTCCCTCATTGGGCTGGAGGGGGAGATTTGTTGGGCCTAGGTCCAGCCCAATAAGGGCTTATTTTGAAGTTTATGTGTTTTTAGAGGGGCAATATGGTCCTTCAAAATCTCAGCACATAATCCTTTTGAAGCCCTAATCTTTAGCAGAATGCAAGAGACACCATAACAGAGAGAGTGCAGAAATTCGTCCATAAAAAGAGGCTCTGTGCAGTATTTTTCAAACCGACGATCGGAGGTCGATCCGTGGTCCGATTGAGCTGATTTTTGTCAGCAGGTTCGTGACTCATCGCTCTACATTCTGAACGGTTGATCTGTCATTTGGAGATCTCTACATCAGGTTTCTATGGCCATTTCAGAGGACGTTTTTGGGTGAGATCTTCCCATTTCTCTCTTGTTGTCATTTGCTTTATCTTCACTTACATTTTGTGGATTCCATTGTTGTTGGAGTTGAGGAGGTTTTGTACCTTGCTAGTATTAGGTTTTGTACCTAAACATTATAGTGAAGATTTGGGTGGACTCCGAGAAAGGTCCCGTGGTTTTTATCCTTCTCTTTGAGGGAGTTTTCCACGTAAAAATTATTTTGGGTTGTTTGTGGTTGATTGGTGATACTTTATTTGTGGTTTGCATATTCTTCCATTGCTTGTGTTCAATTGTTCCTCACAGGTTCACTCAAGGGAGGAAAAGGTGTTCGTTGTTTCCAAGAATTTTCCCATCACGCACAGCATGATGTATGCGATATTGTACGGCCCTAGAATATCGCATAAAAAAAATACTTAAATTTTGACCACTCGAGTAAATCTCAAGTCTAAGGGAAGCTCTAAGGGCAGCTCTGGTCAATATTCTTTCTTTATAAGGTGTGAAAAAAGAGGGCACCATATAAGCATTCTAATTCTAATTCTAATTCTAGGCTTTGAAGCTGCGGCCTTTTTAAATGTTTGAAATTTATGTGTGAAGCGTGCAGAGTGCTAAGGTTGATCGTGAGGGTCCATGTGTGCCCACAAGGTGTCCTTGACTTTTGGAATGATTTGACAATTCATTAGAATGATGGGATGCGATGGCAGTGAGGACGATTTGACTATTATAATGGGCAAGTTCTATAGAATATAGCCTATATTCTGGTATGTTCCTTTTGTTTTCACAAGGGGCTTGGGCTTTCACCATCAATCCGATTCCTTTGTAAGCTCAATTGCTCATAGCCCCTTGAATCGGCATTATCCCATCTTTGACCCAGTTGAACATCAGTGGCCCAGAGTTTACAAAGTTTTGTGGTATCTCAATTAAAGTTTGAGGATTTAAAACTAAGGGATAGGATCATGTGCTCAATCCAATATTTTGCCCACTGTTTGGTATCAAAAACCTTTTCATTGCACTGTTTTCATTGATTGTCATGCATTCTATTGGACCCGCCAGAGGTGAGGGTCTTTTTAAGGTAAGAAAATTTTGGATGCTTGGGAAGCAGATGCATGATACTTTACCCCAAGAAGAATCCAATTGGAACAGTACAGCATAGCTTATATTATGATTAGGGGAGCCCAAGTCACCACATGAATCAGCTAACATCGTCCATCAGTGGAAAGGACAAAGATAACACGAGTGTTTTACATGTGCCTGCTATACGTACCCTGTGTGTTTCTGCTTGTTTGTTTTTCTCACAGGAATGCATGTGAAGACCAACTAACCAGGAGTTACGGTTTGGGTTGGCGGGATGCTGGGAGCGCTCCCCTGTTAATAGTACAAGACTATCACAAGTGGTCTGTATATGGATTTAAAGAACCCTAATCACCTTTGATCAATGGTTGTGATGACCGGATTCAAATGATGTACTGCCTAAATAGTATCCTGAATGAGTACTTTCCAGCATAGCATCCCACGTGACTGGCATGCTTTAAAATAGGTCTTGGATGTCTCTCATTCAACCCAAGATGTACCTCTCATGATTGCATTCAAGTGGGGCTTACAAAATGTTCATGTGTCTTGTTGAAAATCAATGCCCCTTTTGATGGGGCACACCTGGATGCATAACTTTAGCAAAGGGGAACACAACAATGGAAAGTAGTGTTGCAGATAAAAAGTGTGTTTAATGGCCATGCACCATATAATTTCTTTGTAATCAAATCCATTGGTGAATTATGTGGAATTCGGGTTTGTGCCAATTCAATGAGACGTGTGTTTGATTAAAAGTGTGTTTCAAATGTGAAGATTCAAAAAGGGCCATTTAGAAGTATATCAGCAGAATTTCACGTACACCCACGAAATCTCCAGAAACCTATTTTTCAAATTTTCATTTTGAGTTTTCATACCTGGAGCCATTGTTCTCATATTTTTCTTCTTATCATGACATCTGATTTGGTTCCATCGTCATCGTATATGCCGATTGCGAATTTAACCCCAGTACCCATATCTGAGTGACTCAAATCCACTACCATGACCCATCACAATTGTATATCGTCTGTTGGATATTGAGCAATGGACCCACCCAGATTTAAATTTTAAATCTGGACCATTTGACCCAGAGGTAAATTGCAACTCGAATCTAGAAGAAGACTGGTTGTGTGAAAGCCACGAACACCAAACTTTGTTGTATTCTATTCTGAAGAGTTAGTCGCATTGGAGTATTGACAGCCACGAAAACTACTAACCTCAGGTGTCGTGTCTTTGTGGTTCCCAGTCATCTGACAATTGGCCGTTGTAATATTAGCTTGGGCCGTTTTTTCCTCCTGTGTCGTCATTTACCTTCCAAGAAGACAAAACCTCACAGTCCATACCTCATCCAGCTGTAACTACGTGCGTACTGAATAGGCACTAAAACTAGCATTGCAATTTCATCCCATGTGCTCATTCTGATCTTTCATCTACTTTAACAAGGTTTTTTAGGATCTTACCAAATCTTGTGATCCCCGTGCACATACATATAGATAGACATTTGAACACTTACATTTTTAAGAAGATGGGTTTTTGGGGTCAATCACTTGTGGGTCATAGGGGTTGTCCGTTCTAGGAGGGGGTTTAATTTCTCCATTGCTTCTTTTATTAATGTCCCAAGCCGTTAGTGTTGTGCGCGTGTATGCGGAAACGTGAATCAGCGATCGAACGAACAAACAACCACACAAAACAAACAATCACACACAAGAAAATTACGTGGTTCGGCAATCTTGCCTACGTCCACGGGAAAGAAACTCGACTCTCCTTTATGTTCACTCTTCTGTCTATCTGTCTGTCTGTGTCATCGGTTGCACATTACATCATACATATAATGTTCTCTCTGTCTGTCTGTGTCATGGGTTACACATTACATCATATATATAATGTTCTCTTTCTTATTCCCTAAGAAACCCTATCTTAGTCATTAAGAAAGTCCCGATACAATTACCAAAATACCCATGTCCATGAACCCACTTGGTCTGGACCTACTAAGCCCAACAATCTCCCCCTCCAGACCATGGGGAAGACGTCTCTGAACCCCTTGCGAGGAGTCCAGTCCTGCCAACTCTGAACACAGCTCCAGCTTTCCCTTAGACGCGACCTTAGTCATCATGTCGGAGGGATTCTTGTTAGTGTGAATCTTTTCCAGATTCATGAGATTCTTCTCGATGACCTCACGAATCCAATGATATTCTTCTCGATGACCTCACGAATCCAATGATATCTCACATCAACGTGCTTTGTGCGGGCATGATATGTAGCATTCTTGCTAAGATCCATAGCAGTCTGACTATCACAGTAGACTACATACACTCCTTACTTCAAATCCAGTTCTTTAAAGAAATTCCTCAACCAAATCATCTTTTTAACTGCTTCATTAGTAGCTATGTATTGTGCTTCGGTTGTAGACAATGCAGTACACTTCTGCAACTTAGACTGCCAGGAAATAGCTCCCCCTGCAAAAACAAATAAGTACTCAGAAGTAGACAACCGACGATCAAGATCGCCTGCAAAATCAGCATCTGTAAAGCCTTCAAGTACTGGTTTTAAGCTTCCGAAACACAAGCAAAAATCTGATGTACCTCTCAAATATCTGAAGATCCACTTCACTGCTTCCCAATGCTCTTTCCCAGGGTTAGAAAGAAATCTACTCACTACACCCACTGCATGAGCAATGTCTGGCCGTGTGCACACCATGGCATACATAAGACTCCCAACTGCTGAGGAGTATGGAACAGACATCATCCGTTCATTTTCTTCACCTTTAGTAGGACATAATCTCTTACTGAGCTTGAAGTGACTGGCTAAAGGCATGCTAACTGGCTTAGCATCTACCATGTTGAATCTCGCTAGCACCCGTCCAACATATTTCTCCTGTGACAATCACAGCTTCTTGGCATTCCTGTCACGATGTATTTGCATTCCTAAAATTTGTCGTGCGGGACCCAAGTCTTTCATGTCAAAAGTCTTTGACATGTCCCTTTTTAATCTGCCAATCATCTCACTATCCTGTCCAACTATCAACATATCATCTACATATAAAAGAAGGATGATAAATTTGCCATTACCAAATTTACGAACATAAACGTACGTAGTGATCTGCAGCTGTCCTCCGGTACCCATGACTCACCATGAATGAATCAAACTTCTTGTACCATTGTCTCGGTGCTTGTTTCAGCCCGTAGAGACTCTTTTTGAACCTGCAAACCAGCTGTTCTTTTCCTTCTACCTCAAACCCCTCTGGCTGAGTCATGTAGATTTCTTCTTTCAGATCACCATGAAGAAATGCAGTCTTCACATCCATCTGCTCAAGTACAAGGTCCATGCTGGCAACTAGACCCAAGATAACTCTGATAGAAGTCATCTTCACAACTGGAGAGAAGATTTCATTGAAGTCAAGACCCTTCGTCTGCGCAAAGCCTTTAACCACTAGCCGTGCTTTGTGCTTTATCAGTTTTCCACTGTCATCTCTCTTCAGCTTGAACACCCATTTGTTCTTCAGAACCTTCTTGCCTTTTGGGAGTTCCACCAGCTCATAAGTATTGTTCTTTTTCAAAGAACTCATCTCATCCTGCATAGCCTCCATCCACTCATCTTTATCTTCATGAGTTTTTGCTTCTGGGTAGCTCTCTGGCTCCCCCTCATAAGTAAGCAAAATATAATCTGCTGCAGGATATCTTGTTGATGGTTGACGCTCTCGAGTAGACCTCCTAACCTGAGGTTCCGTGGTTTCTGACTGAGGAGACTGCTCCCCCTGCTCAACACCCTTTTCATCTGGCAACCCATGCGTCTCATCACGATCTGGATCGTTTTGTTCACCTTCTCCACCTGTAATCTGCACTGGAGAAGGAGTCGGTGTGAGATCAACCACTCCATCAATAACTTCATTAGACTTTTCAGTCTTTTCTATATCTCCAAAGAACTGATCTTCATGAAACACCACATCCCTACTTCTGATAATTTTTCTCTTCTCTGGATTCCATAACTTGTAGCCAAACTCGGCTCCACCATAGTCAAGAAAAATGCAACACACTGCCTTATCATCCAGCTTTGAGCGCTGCTCCTTTGGTACATGTGCAAAAGCCTTGCACCCAAATACCTTCAAATGAGAATAAGAAACATTTTTACCTGTCCATACTCTCTCCGGAAGATCAAAATCCAAAGGAACTGAGGGAGACTTGTTAATCAGGTAAACGACAGTCAGAATAGCTTCACCCCAAAATGGCTTGGGTAGCTGTGCCACTCTAATCATGCATCTCATTTATTCAAGAATAGTACGGTTCATTCTTTCGGCTACACCATTGTGCTGTGGAGTACCAGGAATTATTCTTTCATGTCGAATACCATGCTTTGAGCAATAGCCTTTAAACTGGTTGGATGTGTACTCACCACCATTATCTGTGCGGAGACATTTTAAGAGCTTTCCTGTTTCTCTTTCAACAATGACATGAAACTGCTAAAATACTTGGAACACCTGATCCTTCGATTTCAACGCATAAACCCAGACTTTCCTGGATGCATCATCAATAAATGTGACAAAAGACTTATTGCCACCCAATGACTCCACCTCCATGGGACCACAAACATCAGAATATACCAAATCCAACACATTAGATTTTATCGTTGATGTTTTAGAGAAAGAAACCCTATGTTGTTTACTAAACAAACAATAATTACAAGGGTCAAGGGATGTACCTTTGGAGTAATGAATCAAATCTTTCTTTGCTAATAACTGCAGTCCTTTCTCACTCATATGTCCAAGTCTCTTGTGCCACAGATTTGGAGAGGATCTGTCTTCAACAGCATTCAACACACCTTTGCATAGCTTCACATGTGTTTTGTACAACGTGTTACACTCCTTCCCTCTCGCAAAAATAAGAGACCCTCTAGTGAGTTTCCACCTGCCATTTCCGAAGTAACTTTCATAACCTGCACGGTCCAATGAAGTACCGAAAATCAGATTCAACCGCAGATCAGGAATATGTCGCACATCTTTCAGCGTCATTGTGCAACCAATATCGGTTTGAATGCAGATATCACCGATCCCAACAATATTCGAATGACTTGTGTTGCCCATCTTCACAGTGTCAAAGTCCCCTGCTTTGTACGTCGTGAACATCTCCTTAGAAGGAGTAGCATGGTAGGATGCTGCTGTGTCAACATCCCACTCAACCTGATCATCTGCAACACTCAAACACTCTTCAACTTCACTAGTCAGAATCACTACTTCATTATCCAAAGTAGTTGTAGTGTTAGTGTCATTCTTCTGCTCATTGTTGGTTTCTTTCTTTTCCTTCAAGGCAAAGCAATTTTTCTTAATGTGACCCTCCTTGCCACAATGAAAGCATTTTTCAGACTTTTTCTTAGTCTGTGATTCCTTGCGACCTCTGGACTTGCCACGACCCCCCTTTGGTCCCCTACTCTTACTCCTCCCTCTATTCTCAGTAACAAAGGCCTGTGCATTATCTGTCCCTGCAGTTTTCCTTCTTATTTCTTCATTTAACAAGCTGCTAGTAACCTGACTCATTGATAACACACCATCTGGAGTAGAGTTGCTCACGGAAACAACTAATGTCTCCCATGTATCTGGTAAAGAACTTAAAAGAAATAAAGCTCGCATCTCATCATCAAGGACCATCTTCATTGTAGCCAACTCATTCACAATGCATTGAAAATCATTTATGTGATCTTCAATTTTACCACCCTCCTTGAATTTCATATTCACAAGCTTTCTAATCAGAAAAGTTTTATTTATGGCGGTTTTCTTCTCATATCTTTCTTCTAACTTCATCCAAAGGGTTCTCGCATTGGTTTCATTAGACACGTGATGAAATATGCTGTTATCCACCCACTGTCTGATGTGACCAATGGTCTTTCTATGCATCTTTTTCCAATCTGGATCAGACATATCTTTTGGTCGGGCACTATCCCCCTCAATGGGATCATAGAGGTCTTTGCAATAGAGTATATCCTCCATCTTAGGTTTCCAAATCAACCAATTGGTATGGTTGAGTTTGATCATGGTAGTGTTCACAGTGTTGTTCTCCATCTCAATTTAATAATCAAAAAAATATAAACAACTGTCACTAACCTCAATTTCTGCACCAATCTGTAGATCTCGTCACCACGAGCACGCTGGAAGAAACAGATCTGAAATCCGACTCTGGATGGCTCTGATATCGCAAAAATAGCTTTCTGCGCTCCGATTGGTCAAACTTTCTTGTTGACCATCAACTGCCAATCTTCATCCACAGTTACGTAGATCTGCTCGCAACGACTCTGTAGGCGCAAACGGATCTCCGATCTGACCTCGGATGATCAAGATATCGACGAAACAAGTTTCTACCGTCGATCCCGGTCAAACCCTGTTGACCGTACTGTTCGCTGATGTGGCGCTGACGTCAGCAGAATGCTGGAATGGGCTTCCCAGTCCACGGGTCAGGCGGAACTGACCCAGAACCTGACCTGACCTGGTCTTGTCTGTACTGGGACGGGCTTCTTGCAAACGGGTCAGGTCAACCTGACCTGAACCCGACCTGGCCTGAGACTTCCTTCTTCTCCCCCAAATAGAACAAACAGAACTCTGTTCTGTTTCTTCGTTCTGGTCTTGTAACCAGAAAAACGATGAAGGGCTCTGCTCCTTTGGTTCTTCGTCTCCGGCGATGGCGCAGCAGCGCGGCGACCTACGATGGCCGGCGACGTACTCCGGCGAAGAGCGGACGCCGGGACAAGGAGGGCGGCAGCGGTCAACAGCGGTGGCGAGGGGATCTTCTCCAGCGAGGAGGCAGCCCAGTGCGCAGCGATCCTCGTCCGTGGCCCAGTGATGATCCCAGAAGAACCTTCTTCCTTCTTCGTTCCAGTTATGGAACGATCTGCAAGACTGCAATCCTTGAAGACAGCGCTGCTGCCTTCTCTTTCTGGGTAAACCGTTCTCTTTGCAACTGATCGTGTGGCCCGGCAGAGATCTGAACCGATCTCTGTCTATTTCCTGCAACGAAGAGCAACGTGCAGAAATCCGGATCATTTTCTTGATCCGATCTGTCGATCGCAACGCGGCACAATCCAACCCTAGTAAACCCTAGGCTCTGATACCACTTGTTGTGCGCGTGTATGCGGAAACGTGAATCAGCGATCGAACGAACAAACAACCACACAAGACAAACAATCACACACAAGAGAATTACGTGGTTCGGCAATCTTGCCTACGTCCACGGGAAAGAAACTCGACTCTCCTTTAGGTTCACTCTTTTATCTATCTGTCTGTCTGTGTCATGGGTTACACATTACATCTTATATATAAGGTTCTCTTTCTTATTCCCTAAGAAACCCTATCTTAGTCATTAAGAAAGTCCCGGTACAATTATCAAAATACCCATGTCCATGAACCCACTTGATCTGGACCTACTAAGCCCAATAGTTAGAGGGTGGGACTAAGGCGGAAGATCTTTCCCTGAAGTCATACCAAAGGAATTCTCGGCATGTGGTCTAGCTGAGGTGGGATCCACCATATTGAAGGTCTGAATGACCAAATCACCAACCCTTACACGAACTACAAGACTGTATCTGGTATGTGCGACTTGTGAAAGGATCTTCTAGTTCAGGAACAAAAGAACCCGAAGTCACATGTTAAACTGTGTGGTACAGTTTGTCTACCTGGCAATCTATATATAGATTATATGTAGTTCAACAATCATAAGCATTGGATCAAGATCATGGATAATAAATGCTTAGACCAAATTCTTCCAACAGGTTATTTTTAAAGGCCCTTCCTTTCATAAGAAAATTATATATGGTGATTAAATCGAGCTAAAATTTAGATTTATGCACAATCCATCAAATGCTCTTCCCATCAGCACATTCATCCACTGTTCATGCAAGACATAGTGTAGCTTGTTTTCATGTCTAAACATGGAACATGGTAATTTTATTGGAGAGGTAGGCTTTTAAGTGTCGTCGACTCCCACGGTGAAAATTAGCATGTGGTTGTGGCGGACGAAGGAATGTGAAGGAAAATGGATGCATCCCAAAGCTAAAGACGAGAAGCATTAATATCACACTTTGGCAGCGCATGCTGCTTCATGTTCATTCGTTAATTCATCATCCACGTGGCATGCACATATGTCCAAGTTCTGGACCCAGCATTAATGGGTCATGGTCCAATAGCCACATATTCTCATCATTCAATTGGTGGCCAATGGTCAGCCGGCCAAGCGTCCAAAATAGATGCGTATATGACATCCACCCTATACATATATACCACATTTTTCGTCAAACATTATTACAGTCCTCTAAAAACACTATGCTTTCTGTTGTAGTTAATCCAGATTTTATATTTCAATCACAATTGATTATTTTAAACAAAGCACGCAATCTAGTTTTGCCGAAGCTTATTAAATTAATAATAAATTTACATGTAATAAATCTAATAGTGGTTCTCGCCTCTCTCCAACTGACATGGAGTGGAAACTTTCCTACTACTAATTTGAGGGGGGATAGCATTGGTGACTGGCTTGGGCCTTGGATGGCAAAGGTGGGTCCTCCTCACGAGAGGTCACACTGTGACAATGTAGTTTACTGGGATCTTTGTACTATAACCTACAGGGTGTTGTACGCATAATCTACGTACAATAATGCATGGGCACGTTCCCATGTAGGGAATAGGACATAGGAAGAGGAGAGATGCCATCACTCACCACCTAATGAAAACAACGGAAATTGCGAACCCTAAATCATATGTAGCAACCATGCCCACATGGCCACTTCTCATTCTTTCCCAAACAAATCAATGTCTTTCTCTATAAATAGGCTATTATCTCTTTTGCTCCTCATCACCTCTCTTCTCTCTCTTAAAACTCTTCTAGAAGTTTGTTTGAGATGGCTACCAAGGTCTCCTTTGCTTCAGCTGCTCTCTTCCTCTCTCTCAATCTCCTCTTCTTCTCATTGGTCACCGCCAATGGGGTCCCATGCCCGACACCGGCCCCTAAACATCACCACAAGCCTGCATCCTGCCCCAAGGACACACTGAAGTTGGGTGTATGTGCGGATTTGCTGGGGTTGGTGAAAGTGGTGGTGGGATCCCCACCTACACTCCCTTGCTGCTCACTGATTGACGGTTTGGCTGATCTTGAAGCCGCTGTCTGCCTTTGCACTGCCATTAAAGCTAATGTGTTGGGCATCAACTTAAACATCCCTCTCTCTCTAAGCTTGCTGTTGAACGTATGCGGGAAAAATACCCCATCTGGCTTCCAATGCGCTTAGAGCTCTCTCTCTCTCTGTTTTTTTCTTCTTTTTTTTTTTCTCGTTACTGTGTTTGGCGGGCGGGTACCTTGTTTGTGGGGTTTTTTTTTCTTTTCTTCGTTCCTGCATTGGGCCGGTAGTGTTAATTGCTTTGTTAGTGTGGTGTGAATGCTCCCGTGCAAAATAGTGTATTTGTCGATTACGGACATTGTGTCTCGGTTAATAAGTCAAGATTAATGTGTCTCGTTTTGAGATTTTTTAAGTGTTTGTTTGGATTAGTTTTGCTTGCAAAAAGATGTTTCTGAATTTTCTAGTAGCTGAGGAAATTGTTGAAATTGTTGGACGTGGTACTGTGGACTACTCAGGGATCGATCCGGCAATTCCATTTAGTTCAAGTGCCCGTCCTTCAAGCAGATTAAAGAAGAGGTTTCGACGGTATACAAGGACTTAGTCATACTAGTAGGCAGATTTCTTGAGGGAAAACGCATGGGAACAGTGTATTTTACATAAACTGATAAATTCCAAGATATATGAGAACATAGTACATGAAAACTGATAAATCCCATGATATCATGTGACTTTTACATGATGTCATGTATTTTATGCAACATCTTAGGGAGAACTTTTCCCAAATATTAGAACATGAGAAATAGTGATCAAGTATGTATTTACATTTTACTTAATATCATTTTCTGTATATTGTAAAAAGCGAATTCGCTTGCTCGTTGATAAAAGCGTATGATACAAAAACTAATACATCCCATGATTTCATGGGATATGACACAAAAAGTTAAAAAAAAAATGTTAACCAAAATCAAAGGACTCTAGTGACATTATTTGAATCTCGATAATGAAATTGGAGATAATAGGTTTAAGGATGACTAATATGTCAAAACCCCTAAAAACTCTTATCCATACCCAACCTGAAATTTAAAACGTAGCTCATATCTTGAATTTGCTGGTTAAATTTGGGTTGTGTTGATGGGTCATAGTCCCACATCTCAGATTAGTTGACTACCTATATATGAAATAATACTCAACCCTATTCCAACACATCTATTGGTCGGGTTAGAAAATGTCAGGATAAAGTATAACCCCACAAAAAAAAAAGACGACCTTTCCCTTGAAATACCAATTTGGGTTGGGTTTGGATTTGTACCTCCCTTCCCCACATCCTTTGTGCATTGCTTTTATCATAGTTTGTAGTAGGTTTATAAATGGGTATCCGATTATCCGAATATCCCAAGTCTACAGTTCCAAATAAGTGGGTCTGGAACCTGCTATTTTTGTTCCTAAGAGAAATTTAGATCTAGAACTAGATCTTAGTATGTTCCAACCCAAGGTTCTAGATATATGATGATTACATCCACATATAGAGTTTTTATATAAGTTTGAAGGCCGACATAGTTTAAGTTATATTAATTATATTTGAGAGTCTACTTAAATTTAATCATAGACCATTTATTAGTCCTACTTTTACATCTAAAATACTTATTTTAAAGCTATTTTATCTAATTATACTAATGTAATATATAACTTATTTATGATCTATATTCGAAACCAGATCCTTTTTTTTTTAAGTTGAAGCCAGAACCGTATAGAAAAAATAGGTCTGTGGGAATTAGATCAACATTATATATAAAAACAGGTCTGGGCTTGGACCCACCATAGTTCTGTCTTGGATCTGACCCATTCACACCCTTAGTTTGTTGGCTCATGATTCGGATCCAACTCGGAAAACTAAATGACTCCACAATTTCACTCACCAAGTTTAGTTATTTCTTGTTCAAATAAAAATATGTGAGAATATATATAATAAAAGATCTCTACAAGTATCCGGTGGTGATTGAAAATAGAATACCAAAATGTAGAAACTTTATTTGTAAATTCATGTATTGAAAAATTATAAATTATCAATTCATATATACATCAAGGGATTTGGGAATTGGAATACGAGATGAAAGAGAATGAATAAGATAATATACATGGATGAAACTTAATTATGGTTAGTGTTAATTTGAAACTTATGGATGAAAATTATTGTTTCCTCTGGCTTTTACAGAATTGATGGACTGTACATGATTTAAACCAGAGCTTCTGCTTGTGTTATTTTGCATAGGTGAACATTGTTTTTGACCTTCTTTACATCTACCATTCTTTTGTACAAGTTGACCCTTGTGAGGGCGTCGATCTCCTGGTTGGGTTCTACAAAGAATTTTCTAACAGCACATCCCATTATATGGTGATCTGGCCCACCCACCGTTCATCCGAGTGGTTCACTTCTCTTAAAACCCCTTGAGATCTTTCATGAAGAAGATCGTAGCAAGATTTGCATTGGATTTATTATTAATTTAAAATGAAATTTTCTCCTACTGATGTTTGCAGGCACTAAAATAATTTTCCGCGGCTAATGAATGGCGCCTCTTTTTGGTATTACGGAAGAAAAGTGCGAATCAGAAATCACCATATAATTTGTTGTCCTATCCCTTTCTTATCTTTCATTCATGTTGTCACTATCACTTGAAGAAATGAAATCTACATCACATGTTGCTCAGCTAGAGGACAAACTAATTTTATAACAGATGGGTAAACACAAGGGCATTTGGATCATGCTTGTCTGCAGGGAGTCTACAACTTTTGATGAATATTGTGGTGCGTCTGCTTTATTTACTCGTTTAGCATTTTTGGCATTTTATGGAATAGTTGTTTTGGTGCAAAATACAATAGAGATTGTAAAAAGAGTAGGACTGTAGGAGGCATCAATTATATGTTTCTAATGATAAAAAGATAGTGGGAATAGTGTATAGATTCCATTCTCTTGACAAGCTTCTATTGTAATGGTACTCATGCTTGAATTCTAAGGAAATCAGTGCCTTTTTAATGTTTCATCATCACCAATAGTTATTCTCAAGAGCTCTTTTAGTGGACATCTCATACTGGATGGATGAAGGTGAAATTTGAATGACTCCCTATTCAAATAGACCCCTTTTAATCCCCCTCCACCCACCCTCTCCTACGATACATCCACTTACTTCGACTTCATAATCCCACTTTATCCTAAGTGTACCCCACAAGATGAGTTCAGTTATAAATTTGAGGCCGGGTAAGACCCAAAATCTCTCAATCAATACTGAGCTAGTAATTATGTGGTCAATCACAGGTTAGAGTCTTTAGACTAAATTGACCCAATTTGGTGAGAAGCTGGTTTTAGTGAGTGATCTCCAACAGTATTATTGAATTACCATATGAAATAATAGTGAGTTTTCTGCAAGTTTCTTTCAACTGAAGCTCATCAGCAATTGTATAACAGGAAGAAGCAAGCTAGTTTTCTACTGTTTTTTTATTTTCATTGTTAAAATGACACGATACGAGCCCAAGATTATCATAAAATCGAGTTAATCCCGTGTCGTGTCGCATACTCACTCCTGTGAATTTCAATCAAATAAAACTCACAAGGGATATCAAACATACATTATGCGGAACATTAGCTTATAAACAAATTACATTATTCATAAATAAAACAAAACTGATTTACACTTTGTACAATCATTCACTTGCATATTTGCATACAATGCAAGGATCTAAAAGTATGAAACGTTTCTCAACTCAACTCTCATCAATTTCAATTTCTTAAATTTTATTTCCATTCTACGAGTCCTCCTGGAGGAACCTGACCGGTCTCCTCCGCTGGCATTGTGGTCTTGGGACAGGTAGAGGTATATAGCTATGCGTGTAATGCCATCAATAACGCAATGTGAATTTAACAACTCAGCAAAGCATAAACAGTACCATGATTACATATGTTAATCATATTTGCAATATGTCTAATTCAAGATTAGATTAAATCAATAACACTGTCAATGATAAGAACCATATTAATGTGAGTATTTATTACAAGTTTGGCAACTAACATAACATTTCCAATCAATGCCATCTTCCTAAAAAGGAAGGATTACCATCTCCCTAAACAGGAAGGATTACCATCTTCCATATGGAAGGATTAGTGGGAGTTATCCGTGACCGGGCCAGGGACTACTGACATCACCATGGAGTTCTGGAACACTCCCAAATAAACTGCTGCAGCCAGTAAGACCTCAATGAGCTTATAGAAATCATCATGTAGTGCTAGACTCAACGTATAACACAATTTTATTTCTTTAAATTTCATTTAATTACAATGAACGAATATAATCTAGTGTACAATCTCAACAATTTCAATTAAACAATACCAACCAAATGAGTGTAATCTTCAGTTATTTAATGTACTGGTGTTATTCTCGATAAACATTATAATTTATGTACATTAAAGTCCCCTTAATTAACACATATGGAGGTATAAACAGTATAAACAGCCTTGATTAAATCAATAGGCTCTTAATCTTAACTTTCAAAATTAAATCTGAAAATTTACCAATGTCGGTCAACTTGTCGGTTAACCGACATTCGACTGTCCATTTGTCGGTTAACTCTCGGTTCGAAAACCCGAGAGAATTAATCCATTAAAAATACTAACCTCTGTTAACCTGTCGGTTAACTGACTTATTCTTGTCGGCTGACCGGTCAGGTCTCGGTTTAAAAACCGTTAGCGTGTCGGTCAGCTTGTTGACTGACCACAGCTTGTCGACTACCCAGAATGCAGAATTCGTTTCAGAATTCTATTTTTCCCCAATCACTTCTAAACTGCACAAAATTATGGAACCTCTTGTTCCCTTCCTCAATCATCAATCTTATACAAATTCACACTTCTATCCCACAATTTCATCAATCTAAACATTCAACTTGATTTCTAAGAAATCAATTAAACCATATTTATAACATAATCAAAAGAATTATACACAAGTTAACATCTAATCATAATAACATGTTTATACTTGCCTGATACTTGATTCAACTATAAAAATCCCCTTTCCTACTTGATCAACCCAAGTCTCTAACCTTGAGAAGATTTCTTTCCCAAACTTTACTTCAAGAAAAGCAAGAAACTAAAGGAAGAAGATGATGAACACAATCCTCGTCTTCAAAACCCACTTGAAAACTTCCTTTCCAATCACTTAACAAAGAGAAAGAAATGAAGAAGAAAGAAACGAAGGAGATGAAGAAGAGCTGTAGTAGTTGCTGGGATACCTACATCAATTCACTCACATCTCTCCAGCTCATGGTTCTCATGAACCTTGTCAACAGGCCATTTACATTTAAATCCATCCATTTTATACATATTTCAACTTTAAGTCAAATGAAAACCCATCTAATTCATCTTAAGTCAAATGAAACTATGTCTATTATGAAAAGTGATATACTCGTTGAGATACACACGATGGTATCAAATTCCAACAAATTCGATGAAATACAGTAATTACGAAAAAGTCCTTTAGTTCATTAATTTGAGTCTATAATCATCTTAATGTCTTCCAAACTATCTCATTATGTGTAAGTCATTCTTTCGAGATTAATTCAACTCATTTTGATCATTAATCTCATTTAAATTAACTAATTTTATTTAATCTATATTAATTTCGATTAATTAAAATTAATCTTGTTTAACTCGGAACGTAATGTAACATAAAAAAAATGAGAAAGTAAAAAGGACACTACTACCAAAAAGACATTTTATATCGGTTACAAAAAAATGCCTTATATCGGTTTTTAATATAACCGATATAATATCTTCAGTCAAGGTTTTTTATATCGGTTAATTTTTTTTTATATCGGTTACATAGTAACCGATATAACAATTACTATATATGATATCGGTTAATACATATGTGATATTAATTACTATATTTTATATGGGTTATTATAAAACCGACATTATATAGTTACCAAATAGCTCCCAAAACCGATATCACATCTGTATTATTATATCGGTTCTTCTTTATTCTTTCGCTGAGCCCCCACTTTTTCTTTCTTTCCCACTTTATTTTTCCCCCTCCCGCGCGCTCTGCCCTCCAAACCTCTTCCTAGCTCGTTATCAGTTGAAAAAAAATCCCTTCTCTCTCGATTTGCTCTGGCGACGTCCATCTCCAATCATCTCTCTTGATTTTGCTATGCCAATCTCCATCTCCAGTCATCTATCTTCTCCGCCTCGCTCTCGGTTTGCCCTGGGGATTTCGCTCTCCAATCCATCTCTCTAAAAAACCCTCTCTTTCAAAACCCATCTCTCTCCCAAAACTCCATCTCTCTCAAACCCCGCCCCTCAAAACTCCATATCTCTCAAAACCCATCTTGATCTCTCTCAAAGCCCATCTTTCGAAACCCATCTCTTTGAAAACCCAACTGAAGATCCCCACAGATCTGCCCAGTACATGTCACGGCCAAAATGAAGAAGCTACTGGTCTCAAGCTTTCTGCACTCAGGACTATTGTGATTTCTAGTGGCCTTGGGATCTCTGATGGGTTGGCACAACATATCAATGCCCAAATCACACCTTCAAAGACTGGGTGCTGCTTTGTCTCCATCGTGACAAATCAATGCCCAAATCACAACATTGAGATGCGTGTTCATTATCATGTATGTTGGAATTGATTCTTCTGCTATTGTTGAATTCGATTGGATTCTATAATTTGTTGATAATTATCTTGGATTGGATTTCTCTGTTATTTTTGGCATTTGATCTCTGCAATGTTATTTTTCCCTCTTATCCATCACTGATCTCTTTATTTCCCTCCGCGTGAATCTCATCTCCATCGTCTCTCGTCGCCGCCTCTATCCACTCCCAGTCCCCTCGCAGCAGCTTCGGCATCTTCCTCTCGGTTGCCACTGGCGTGGAAGTGAACTCTCGGTCCACTCCCAATCCCTCTCTCTCGAAAACCCCCAAATCTCCAAAAACCCTCTCTGGCGTGGAAGTGAACTCTCGGTTACAAGGTGAAAGGGATGAGATCTCTCTCTTTCATGTAGAGACATTGGTTAAAATGTCTTTTCTCTCTTCTTCTGAAAAAACCCATGTACCTCTCCACAACAGTCATTCAATCAACTGCATGTTCATGAAAACTCTCATAAAATGAAATTTATGCTTTTGTCTTGTTGTAGATTGAAATGATTCTGTCTGCACTCATATTGGTATAACTGTGGTAACTCATAAGCCCCAAGAATACTGTAGTGTGATGGCTGAACAGTTACTGTGTTTTTTGTTTTCTCTGTATCAGAAGTGGTTTGTTTTTTTTGGGTATTTTCAGGTTCTATGCGAATGGGTGTCTTTCTATTATCTTTTGTTTTCTTTCTTTTTTCTTTTACCTGTTCTGTTCTCCTTGTTCTGTGATTGTTGTTTAATTTTTCTCCTTAAGTTATTGCAGCCATTTGAACAATCATGCAACCATTTGGACTATACACACAAACGTGTATATATTTATATTATATGTATGTTTGGCAGGGGGAGGAAGAAAGGAAGGAGAGAAGCAATGGCGACGAACCTGGTTACATTTCAGAAGGTATAAAGGCAAATTGATCTTTGAATGAATGAAGGTTTTTTTTTTTTCCATCTTTCTTCTGGGGTTGTCTTTCTTTCTAACCTTGATCTTAAAGTTTGATTATGATAGAGACTTTGATTATGATTATTTTGGTTTCAAAACTCTCGAGAGATCCTACCTCTTGAAGGTTTGATTATGATCATGTTGTCTGCAATTTTGCATAATTCTGTATACTTGTAGAACACCTTGAATTTCATTTTATTGTAGATTTTTCCGCATTAATCAATTTGATAGTGAGCTGTAGTTGGTCAGTTTTAAAAAGGAATAGTTACAAGGTAAAAAAAAAAAAAAAAGTTTGTTTCATTTGGTTTTGGATTAGTCTGGGCTTGGATGCACTCAGATTGCCATATTTCTTAATTCTTATAACATTTGTTACTATGCACTTACGTAGAGAATGAAGCACCAAAAGCATTGCCCTTGGACAACTCTCTACTACAAACAGAGCCTAGTTATGGTGCAGATGGATCCAGTTTGGATACTGTTGATGGATCCCAGCATCATTATCAGGTGCTTCTCCTGTAGCTCATGTTCTAAATTTGTGTTTTCAGTCCGGAATTCCTTCTTCAATTCAAGCTTCTTTTGTTGAGCTCTCATGTTTTATGTTGGAAACATGGCTGTAACTATGGGGTGTAGCCAATGGGTTTTCGTTCTTGATATGCTGTGGTGGTCTTCTGGTTGGAAATCTCTAGTTTCTACTGCCTTCGAATAATTTGAATCAACCATGTTATTTTTTTAAGGGATGATCCAAATCAATGGAATTGAGAGTTTTGTATAAAATCTTTCATTTTATTCAATGTTTCTCCGCATCAATCAATATGATGGTGGGTTATATTTGAATGAAATTTGGCCTAATCCTAAAATAAGGGGGAGCTATTGTGGGTGACATAAATTTAAAAGGTTGTCCCCAATATTGACCTAATCCACGCATTGCCATCCATGGCCTAAGGCTGATATAGTTTTGACATTGCTACTGAAAATTGTGAATGGAATGGACAAATGATAGGATAAGGCCCACTAGGAATTTAGCCCACAATGCCCCATGAAGATGAGATATTGGCTCTCCAAGACTCTCTCAAATAAGAAAGAAATGTAGCGGCAATACATAGAGTAGTCGTCCACAATGCCCTATGAAGATTGGTTTGTTCACTTTGTTGTGTGTGCGCATGTTTCTTTATTATATACATTGAGAAGCAGTAGAAAACTCTATTTATCCTGTGACTTGAAAGTATTCTCTCAAGTTTATCCTAAACTCTATTTCCTTTATACTTGTAGCTGTGCTTTCTAATTCCACCTAATTTTGCAGCTCTTAATAAAATTGCTTACGCCATTAAGTAAGAGAAAACTGAATCTGTGTAATTTTTTTTTTTTTTTTAGAAAACTGAATCTGAGCAACATGTATCAGACCACTTTTCTTCATGATTTTGTTCATGTCATCCAATGTCTACAACAGACCACTTTTCTTGTTAGTTTGGCTATGCATTGGGCTAAGGCAAGTGAATAAACTGGTTTGAATGCAAGTTAATGAACACTACAACAAAATACACCTTTCCCGACACTATTTGCCGACGCGGTGAGAATTTGCGTTGGTAAAAGTCTTATTTCCAACGCATATTTGGACTGCGTTGGCAAAAGTCACAGAAAATGCTACTTTTACCGACGCAAGTAAGACCGCGTTGGCAAAAGCTATTGAAACCACATTGGCGCCAACAAAAAATTTCCCAAAAAGAGAGGGAAGGTTTTGCCGACGCGTGTTTTTCTAATGGCGACGTAATAATGCGTTGGCAATTATCATGCCTACTGGCGACGCATAAGTGTGCGTTGGGAAAGGTATGAGTTTTTATTTACACCATTGCCGACGCATGAGTTGCGTCGGCAAAGCCCCATCTTTGACAAACTTACCTTTCCTGACACTATTTTCCGACGCAGTGAAAATTTGCGTTGGCAAAAGTTACAGAAATTGCTACTTTTACCAACGCAAGTAATACCACGTTGGCAAAAGCCGTGGAAGAACTTTCCCGACACTATTTGCCGATGCAGTGCAAATTGGCGTTGGCAAAAATATTATTTTTGATGTATATTTGGACTGCATGGGCAAAAGTCACAGAGAATTGCTACTTTTACCGACACAAGTAAGACCGCACTGGCAATAATTGTCGAAAACATACATTGGCTCCAACAAAGATTTCCCTCAAAAGAGTGTGAAAGTTTTGCCAACCCGTGTTTTCCTGCTGGCGATGCAATAATGTGTTGACAATTATTTTGCCTACTGGCGATGCACAGATCTGCGTCCACAAAGCCCCATTTAGTAAAAATCTTTTTTGCCAAAATAATATGAGCACTTCATTTTAATCGCTTTGATTTATTTTCAACTCTCTGCCTTTTTCATGTTTTTTTATTTTTTTTTATTTTTTTTATTTTTTTTTCTGGGGGGCAACTACAATAGCTTCTAGCGGAGTATGGTGGGAACTTTTTTGGATGGGTCCCACTCGTGCCCATATATGGATAATCAAAGTCGTTCAAAATGAACAAACACATTTAATGATAGGGTATCCCAATTTTTTGTTTAGAATTGAGTTGGAATGACTCTTAAGATTTACCAAACAAAAAACCATGGCTAAAAAAATGTCGTTTTATTATTTTATTTTTTTGTGTGTTCAATCGTACGATGAGATAACTTCCATTCAAAATGAGATTTGACGATACCTTATAAACGTATGATGGTTATTCATCGAAGGTCAGACTCATAAGGAAAGCCCCCACCCAACTTGAAAAAAAAACACATAAACCTGTATTTTGAGCCCGTAAGCATTGCTTAAAAACCTAATAAAAATCCCAACTTGCCCTCAGTAAAAGTCAATTTTAATTAACTTTTAGTCGTGCCCGTAGCAGTGGCTGCCTATATAAATCCCACTCTAATGGCGCCAAATTCTAATAGAAATTAATTTTTTTCAGTTTTTAGCGTTGAACTTTTTGTGGCAGCCTATGCTTTTGAAGCTAGAGATATATTTTTAGTGCCTAGTATATATTATATTGGGTGAACTAAACCTAATTTTTGGCATACATAGGATCTACCGCTTAGAGCTTGTTTGGCAAATGTCCAAGGAGAGGATTACTAGTGCTTTTCCGTGGTCCCGTGGAAAACCCACATTTGGTTCAGCATGGGAAAGAGCTGCTAAGAATTCTCTCTTCTCTAGTTCCTATTATTTCCACGGTCGGAACCCATCCCCAAAACCCCGTTCCAATTTCATCAAATTCACAGCAGGCAAGAAAGATGAGCTATGGTGAACCCACCCCCAAAACCCTGTTCCAATTTCATCAAATTCACACAAGGCAAGAAAGAGGAGCTATGGTGAAATTGAGTGGTAGCGTAGAGGTTACCAGTTTTGTGTTTAAAAACCTAATTTATGGACCCCATAATTAAGATCCAAACCGCTAATCATCATATTTAAAAGATCAAAAAACGGCTATGTTATCAAATCTCAGTTATTGATCTCAAATTATGGACTTCTGTGGGGCACCTTTTGTAAAATCCTAACCATTAGATCTATTCATAAGGCCTAAAATGGTTATGGGGTCAAATTTAGAAGCTTAATTAATCACGAATCATGAGAAAATCGTGAAAGACTCTAAACCGTTCATCTTCTACAATGCAGAAAACGTGATTCTCAAGTAGTCCCGAAGACCAAACATGGCTATTTACAAAAGAGCACAAGCCATAAAATACTAAATTTTTTTATTCCTATGGGTCCCTTTTGCAATATTCAAACCCTTCAAATTCTCCATATGACCATAAATGGCAAGGTTGAAATCTAAGTTCTTGATTTTTTACGGATTTTGAGAGATTTTAAAAATAAATTACAACCATTCTATCACACATTTTACAAATGGTTCGAATGCTATCTTTCATCAGAAATCCTCTTTCAAGATATCTTGATTATAGGAGATATTTAGAGGATTCCTCTTTGCCAAACATGCCCTTAAAGTTCTAGCATTATAAAAGAGTCGGCCATATTCTCCTTTCTGTATCTAAACCTTTCTTCTGAAATTCTTTCTTCTTCTTGCAACTGCAGCAAGCAACCCTTCTTCAGAACCGTCTTCTTCAAGCCCAGGTATGATATCTCTCTCCATCTCTCTTTATGCCGGCCAGTCCTCCCTCTTCCCCCACCGCCCCTGCCTCCACCCGCCCAGATCCTCTGCCCGCCAGCAACCCTCCCGCCCAGCAGCCCTCTAGTTGATTGCTTTGTTTGGGCAAAGTCCTAATCAAAGCAGGCAAAGGTTCGAATCCGTCATTGGCCTGTCTAGATGCGGAAGGCCAAGGGCTGGCTAAGTTGAATTCTTTACTCCTCGGCTCACAGTAGTTCTACCTTTTTATGGATCAAAATTGGATTCTTTCAATCGGAGATAGACCGATGGGATTGAAGAGATAGGGCGAGAGAAAGCCGCTTCGTAACCACGATCTGCAAATGAGAACTATTTGTTCAAGGAGGATCCGGCCTCTCTAATTGATCAAAGGCCCTCTGACTTAGGTCGGATCGGAAGAGGACTGGTTTCATTCTTTTTTGGGTTTTATTTTTTCTAATTTTTTTCATGATTTGTTGAAAGTATTTTCCTCTTTAATTCCCCTATTTTTGTGCTTGGCTATCCTAATTCTGAATGTATGACTCCATTCAAGAATTTCGAATGTATGATTGATTAGTTGGGAGAAAACCATAGGAAGAATCAACTCCATCCAATTTACTGTTGGGTGTCCGAATAAAATCACATGTCAAAATGGTTATAAATGGTAACTGCATGCCTAAATAAAAAGATTCAATGACCATTGGACCAGTGAGCCATGTACTAGATGGACCACGATTCAATATTCTCAACCATTTAAAGAGATGAATTGAGGAAAGTTGGGTTCTTTTTTCCATGTTAGGGCTTATTCTTGTTAACAGTCCATGATTCTGAATTACCATCAGTGCAACATTTAAAAAACATTTGTTGCTTTTTTTTTCTGTTATGTAGCTAGTTTATTTTATTTTTCTGGACAATTTACTGTACAATTTGCGGTGCATCTTTTATTACAGACAATAAATTAGATCCATAAAATTTCTAAACAGTTACTGTAAACTGTATTTCCTCTCTCTACTATGAACCATCTGTTTGTTTATGTTATTGTAATATTTCTCTTTATTTGTAAAGAGTGCTTACCATGTGTTTGTTTATATTCCTCTCTTAAAGAAGCTAGAAAAAGAAACTTTTAATTTTTAATGTGGGTATGGATATTTGTAAAGAATGCTTACCATGTGTTTGTTTATATTACTCTATTAAAGAAGTTAGAAAAAATGCATGGTATGTACAATCTAAAATATTAGTTGAAGTAAAATATGTTTTAAGATGTTTGGTGTCCATGAAATTAACCCTTGTGTGGGTTAGTGATGTAGCGGAAAAACGAAAGATTACAAAGGGTATAAATATAACCCTAAAACGAAAAAAAGTAACAAGATAAATCGAAAATACTCTAAATATTCAAATTTTTCCAAAAAAAGAAAGATTTGAGATAATGACACCACTAAATAGTATTAATAGAAACTAAATCAACGCAAAAAACGGTAACCTATTTTGACCTTCCTACTAAAAGTTATTAACAAAACAAAATTTACCAAAAATAGGAAAAACGCCCTTTTCAGGGCCTAAACAATGGAATTTGCCCAAAAAAGGCCATGCATCAGCGGCGAATGTAATTTTGCCAAAAACGGACACTTCGAAAAGTTGCCCCAAAACATTATTTGGCCTTCCGTCGGTCCCACTTTTCCATGAATTCCAACCCTTTCTGCACTGCATCAGTTAGGTAGCCTTACCAAATACCAATTCATCTCATTCAGATTATTTGGTTGTTTGCACTGTATAACCACTCCAATACTATAATTAAAAATAGTAGCAGCTCTGTCACCACAACTAATTAGCTACTTGAGAGAAGCTAGCATTCACAACTTCAGCTCCTTCCTCCTCAAGGACTCTAATAACATCACACAACATGCAATTCCTATTCAACCCACTTATCAGAACCACATCAACTATAAAACCCAAGTCCTTAACTTCAATCACAGGCGTCCTCAACTCTATCATCATCCCATCACTCATATCTTTATTGATTCCGACAATATGTGCTGCTAGAGCCCTTCTCTCCTTCAACCCTTCTACATTCTCCCTCAGCTTCTTGATGTATGCAGCAGCTTGGTTGTGACAGTGCCTCCTGAGACCCAAAAAAAGAATTAATATACCCAACACAACCTGCCAAAAGGGTGTTGTTTTTAATAGTGCACAGCTTGATGTATGTTTATGGATCTGCTGCTGCTGGTGCAAAAGGAAGAAAAACCCTTGCAGATTTGGAGATAAGGAGAGAGCTTAAACGTCAGCTCGCGGGGGTCCAGGGGGCAGCGTCCCCGGTGGTGGTCGAGCTAAAACTCCTGCTAAAAGTTCCATCATGATAGAAGACTCCCGCTAAAAGTGTATTCCCATTCTTATCTAAACCCTTCCGAATAACATAAAAAAAAAACCCTTCTTGCGAATTTATTCTTCTTGCAGTGCCAAACCCTTCTTCCAGATAGATTATTATGAGCCCAGTAAAATGCATCATAAATTAGCATATGGTTTCAAATGGGACTCATCATGTGATGAATGACTAAAAATCACTCCTTTAAGTGTATGACTACCAATCATCAATTAGTACAGTCCTAAACCTAATTGACAATGGGTTGCCAGAACCCATTCCCACTGTGCTTCCCATTCCTTTTTTTTTTTATTTCTTTTTATGATGAAACTTGGATGTAGGTTACAAACTAGATGGCTATGCAAAACATAAGATCATAGGTAGTGGAATATATTATCACAGTCATCATGTGATTGATTGTATTCCAACTCAAAGCATTCAAGGTCATCATGTGATTGATTGTATTCATAATCATATGCACATGTGTTTGTGTGTTCTCTCTTTAATAATTTGATTAGCTTATTGATTATTCATTTTTAAGATATGGACAAGACTTGGACGACACTGGATAGTCAAGATCGCACGGTGAGAATGGGTCGGGAGTATCGTGACGGGGTGAAGTCATTTATTGAATTTGCAAAGGCGAATGCTGGGGATGCTACTGAGATTTGGTGCCCGTGTAAGACTTGCAAGAACAATCGCCGGTATGACTGCGACACTGTGAACTTTCATATTTACCGTTGGGGTATGCAAGCATCCTACAAGACCTGGATTTACCATGGAGAGATAACACCTCTTGTGGATGACGTTGTCGAATCGGAACATGGGGGTGATAGTGATTATGAGGATCGGGATGAATATCAAGAAATGATGGAAGACCATTACATGGGAACTTACACCAACGCTGAGGCCATCCAAAATAACACAATGCGTCACTTTGAAAGGATGTTGGATGCTTCTCAGCGCCCTCTGTACTCAGGTTGCTCTCCAGACAACACTCTACTGGATTTTGTCATTAAGATGATGGAGCAAAAGGTGGAGGGAAAGTGGAGTAACAAATCGTTCAACAATGTGATGCAGATACAGAAGGCACTCCTGCCAGACGGTAATTTGGTTCCAGATTCAATTTATGCAGCGAAGAAGATACTGCGTGACTTGGGTCTGGGATATGAGCACATTGATGCTTGTCATAATGATTGCACCTTGTTTTGGAAGGAGAACATAGATTTAGAAAAATGCCCGGTATGCGGGGAGTCCAGATACAAGCTAAATGATGGGAAGGGAAAGAAGATCCCGCATAAGGTTTTACGGTACTTCCCATTAATACCAAGGTTGCAGAGACTTTACTTGTCCAGAAAGACTGCCACACACATGAGATGGCACAGTGATAAACGCAAAGATGATGGGATAGGTAGGCATCCGGCAGATTGTGAGGAATGGAAGGGTCTTGATAAGGAACATCCGGATTTTGCAGCGGAGACCCGTAATATAAGACTGGGGTTAGCCTCTGATGGGTTCAACCCTTTTGGTGACATGAGCACGTCTTACAGTATGTGGCCTGTCATACTAATGCCGTACAACTTGCCACCATGGATGTGCATGAAGGAGCCATTCTTCATAATGTCATTGCTTATTCCCGGACCACATCAGCCTGGTAATGATATTGATGTTTATCTTCGACCCTTGATTGATGAGTTGAAGGAGTTATGGGAGAATGGTGTCGAAACTTATGATGCCTCTAGCAAGGATAGCTTTATAATGCGTGCGGCTTTGCTGTGGACCATAAACGACTTCCCTGCATATGGTAACTTGTCTGGGTGGAGCACCAAAGGGTACAAGGCTTGTCCCATTTGTAATGAAGACCCTTTATCGGTCAGGTTGAGAAGGAAGATTGGTTACACGGGCCATAGATCTTTCTTGCCTAAAAGGCACACTTGGCGACGTAGCAAGGACTTTAATGGGAAGGTGGAGAATCGAGTAAAGTCATTGGAGTTGCCGCCGGTGGAAAAGGTACAAGCACAATTGGATCGGCTTCCATATACAAGGTTTGGGAAGCACTCTAACAATAAAAAAAGACCACGTGACCCTGAAGACTTAAACTGGACAAAGAAAAGCATTTTTTATGAGCTACCGTACTTTAAGAAACTAAAGCTTCGACACAACATTGATGTTATGCACGTGGAGAAGAATATATGTGAAAGTCACCTCTGCACAATGGTGGGCTTAGACAAGAAGAGCAAGGACACAGAGTATGCCCGTCAGGATTTGGAAGATCTGAATATTAGGCCAGAATTGCATCTACGAAAAAGAAGTAATGGAACACAAGAGAAGCCCCGTGCGTCCTACACATTAGGCCCGAAGGAGAAAGATGGTTTTTATCAATATTTAAAATCGATCAAGTACCCAGATGGTTATGCTGCGAACCTCTCGAGGTGTGTGACCTCAAAGAATGGGAGATTAGCGGGCCTGAAAAGTCATGACTGCCATGTTCTACTGCAGCGTCTTTTTCCGATTGGTATGCGTGGGTACGTGAACAAAGAGATATGCACAACACTATTTGAGCTGGGTAGCTTTTTCGAGAACATTTGCTCAAAGACTTTGAAATGGAGTCATATGGAAGAATTGGAACATAAGATTGTCCTCATACTATGTAAGTTGGAAAGGATTTTTCCTCCGGCATTCTTTGATGTGATGGTCCATTTGGCAGTTCATTTACCGCGTGAGGCTATGCTCGCTGGACCGGTGCAATATCGGTGGATGTATCCAATCGAGAGGTGATTCCCTTCGGCATTCTTTAAATTGTTGATTGGTATTGAGAGGTGATTGTGTTTACCATTCTTTAAATGTTTTTATCTTGATATTGATTTATGTGTTTGAAGGTTTCTGGGAACATTGAAGGGCTATGTTACGAATCGAGCTAGGCCAGAAGGTTCGATCGCCGAGGCATATATTGCCAAAGAGAGTGTTAATTTTATGAAGATGTACCTAAAGGGAGAAGTTCCTGAAGAACGGAATGACGATGGGGGTGAACAAGGCCCAGAGTTGGGTGTCTTCGCCCAATGCGTCTGGCCCTTTTCACCTATCATGAGGGCTCCTAATGTGTCTGACAGGGAACGCAACATGGCCCATTGGTTTTTGTTGTATAACACTCCCGATGTCATACCTTATTTTGAGTAAGTGGTTCAATTAAACTAATTATATGCATTACTTGTAAACTTTCTAATATTCCTATATGTCACACTGATTATGCTGAATAGAAAGCACAAGAGGCAAGTGAATGAGCGCGGGGGACGCAACATCACCAATTTACAACGGGAAGAGTTTTCTGGATGGTTCAGAGATCATGTACGTATAACATATGCATAATAAATGTTACAAACTCAAAACATGGAAATCCATTTTGAATTAATTTTAAGAAACTAATGCAGATAAACCAACTCAGATCTCGAGGGTCTCCAGAAGCAACAGATGCATTGTGGGCATTGGCAAATGGTCCTAGTTGTTTGGTGCATCAATACTCAGGTTGTAGGATTAATGGTGTCCGGTTCGTCACCATAGACCGCGACAATCGTCAGAAGAGCCAGAATAGCGGGGTGGTCGTCGAGGGGGACCACAATGAGGAAAGCATTGACTTTTTCGGTTACTTGACCAACATTTATGGATTTTCATACATCAATGGTTCTGAAGTTGTTTTGTTCAAATGCCAATGGTATAATACTGGTCATAAATCTAAAATAAATATCGACCCACATGTCACAAGCATTTACGTTAGGGATCGGTGGTATGAAGATGATCCTTTTGTCTTGCCAAATCAGGTAAATCAAGTGTTCTATGTCAATGACACCAAATTAGGCCCAAATTGGAAAGTCGTGGAACGGGTCAAGCATCGGGGTGTTTGGGATGTGCAAGAGCGAGATGAGGAAAAAGAGCAAAATGTGATGAACGAGCCGTACCAACAGGAAGAAGCCATTGAAACTGTCTCGGTATCTGTTGCCGATGATTTTTCCTTTTGTTACACTAGGGATGACATTGAACCAGATATCATCCCTGAGGATAATGAACCTGTGGCCGATGGTGATGAGCCAATTGCTGATGGTGGTGACGAGGACGAAACATTGGCAGAGTATATAAATGAAGAGGAAACTGATCAATCCGACCCTGATATTGATTCTGATATGGAATTATGATATGTAAAGTTTATTTCTTCATGTGTGTGGACAGGAATTACATGCAATGAAATCATTAATTTTACTTTTATTTGTTTGCCACTATTATGACTTTTTTTAAATTTTTTATGTGTTTGATCCCTTTATATATTTATGATCTCTTTGTCATTTTTTTATCATAGTGGCCCAAAAAATGCCGAAAAAAAGAAAATCGTATGTTGCACCTGGCGCATTGTCTCAAAAGAAGAATGCTTACGAGTTAGCTAGAAATAAGAATATTGTAAGTAACATGGCCCGAATGAGTGAAATTGGCGCACGACAATTGGTACAAGCAATTCAAAATCCATCTTTGCGTCAACTCTCTGTTGAAGACGAGCATGATAACATCGACAAGGAGTATAGACCATCCGGAAGTAGTGAGGAAGAAGATGAGTTAGAAGAAGAGGTTGTTATATCCAATATCAAAATTTAAACACTTGTGATATTTCTTGCATCTATACTAACTTATTGTTTTTTTTTTTTTTTGTAATTCTTGATTTTATCCTAACTTATTGTGTTATTCAGTTCGCACACATGGCCCCAGGAAGACGCAGAAAATGCCAATCACAAGGCACTCAGGTATCGGTCCCAGATCGTACTACCAGTTCGCGTGAGATTAGTGCCACCCAGCCCGATGTATCTAGCCAGCCTACTACGGACAGCAGCGTAGGTAAGAAATATTTGACCCTATTATCTTTTCAAACTTATTAGCCCGATTTCATTTTTTTATGATTAATAATTTGGATTTGTTTATGCTGGTTGTAGCATCATCCTCTCGGCGTGTACGGGGTAGGGTGGTGGGCCATGAGTCAGAGAAGAGGATGAAGATTCTAGGCAGTAGGCTTTCTGTTCCGCTAGGTGCACAATCAGGGGCATTTGAGGGTATAAATGCCTCTACATTTGCAATCGAGCTGGGGAGTCATATTCGCAGGCTTGTACCTTTGAACAAAGAAACATGGGGAGCAATTGATGATGGGTGCAAGGAGGCAATCTTTACTGCAGCTGCGGTAGTAAAACAATCTTATACTTCCTAATCTATATTCATAGGCTTTACTGTTTACTTTTCACACTTGTGGGTTTGAAATGACAGCAAAAGTATGACTTTGGCGACTGGAAGACCGATGCAAGTGTGGCAAATGCAGTCGGGAAACTAGCAATGCATACTTATAGGGAGTTTAGGGCGGAGCTACACAAAAAATATAAGAAGTTGTTGGAAAGTGGCCACGATCCGAAGCAGTTCCCATATGATACGCAGAGGGCGGCCCAGTGGGTCTGGCTGATAGAGAACAAATGGGAGACACCAGAGTGGAAGGTATCTAAATTATATTTCTTGATTTGCTTTCGGTACATGATTTTAATTAGTCTCTACACTATATATTGTTGTTGTTTTAACTATTATTGTTGTTTGAAACTCGGGCCTTTAACCAACCCGGTAACAAAATGTACGATACTCTTCGGTCTGTTGTTGAAAACATTGCTCATGGAAAACTTGTTAAGTAGGCCACAACACCATTGCTTGTTGTCAGTGGGACCCTAGAACTTTGATTTTAAATGCTTGGATATTTTCTTAGATTAGCTTTATATAGACAGGTGTGTGCATGCTAATATTTACCTTTGATGGGATGATTTGGGATGTTCTCATCATTACTTGTGATAGGCAATGAGATGATTTGGGATGCATATGCACTTGTCATTACTTGTGATAGGGAAGCCTATGGACTTTAATTTCAAATGCTTGATGTTGGCTACTAGGCTTATTCGTTTGGGTTCACTTCTCTTGATGTTTTTTGTTACTGGATAAAGGCAGTTGATGAGATAAGTGGGTTCCACTCATCGATCATCACTTTTGAAATGACAAAAGGTAAGAAGACGAAAATGAATGAGAACTCTGTATCTCAGTTGTTTTGAAACTCTCAATAAGGTTGCAATGTTGATGATCCTCCGTATTAGCAAAGTAGTGGACTGAGGTCAATTACATTGTTGTCAGAATCACTTATAAATTTTTATGGCTGTGATTCCTCAAATCTCTTTTAAATAAGCTAACTACATTATCTATTACTTCTAATTTTCAGCATAAGTCACAGAGGAATTCAGAGAGCCGAAGCAAAGTGAAGACGCTTCATACAACTGGGTCTCGATCATTTGCAGCCCAGTTCTCGATCATGCAGGCAGATGAGCAGCAGGCTCCTCCTTCTCAACCTGATTTATATCGTCAGCAACACTATAGCAAGAAGAAGAACAGATGGATCACAGATCATGCTGAGGAGACACATGTGAGTTGTTTCATTAAAAGTATTGTATATTATTGTTTATTTCAGTTGCCTAATATATATTAATTACATGACATATTTGAATGTTTTCATATTGTAGCGAAGAATGGTGGAGGCACTGTCTCAGCCTGAAATTAACTCTCCAGTGGCTGAGCAACAGGTGATCGAGAATCTGCTAGGGAAGAGGGTCGCGAGGAGGCAAGGGTACCGATCGAGGGGCCCATCTTCATCTTCTACTGGTATCTTGATGTCTTCTGAGATGAGCACCCTACGGCAGCAACTAGCTGACTCTTTGAAAGCACAAGAAGAGTTGCGGCGACAGTATGCGGACTCACAGAAACAAATGCAAGATGAGTTGCGGCGACAGTATGAGGACTCGCAGAAACAAATGCAAGATCAGGCAGCTTTGCAGGTTCACATGCAGAGTCAAATTCAGTTGTTGCTTTCTCGGGTCGGTATGGATGGTTCGGGGTCCTCCGAAAGATAAGGATTTTATGGTTTTATGAATTGGCATGGGTCATCCCCTCCTAACTGGTTGTGTTTCATGGTGTACTTTGGATGATTAGATTTTAGTTAGTACTTACTTTATTGAGATATTGACTTTTTTTGACGTGGGATATTACATTTTATGTGGCATGGACAAGTTTTATGATTGGTTTAAGTTTATTGGTGACTCATTATTTTTTATTGTTTCATGATGAATGTGGGATTATTTGTTGTTTATCAATGCTTATGCTTGTGCAATGTTGAAAATATAGATTTGAACATGAAAATATTGTACAGGAATTTTTTTAATTTTTTCAATTATTTTTTAATTGATAAGAAAAGCTATTTCCCAACGCACTCTCTGCGTCGCTAAAAGTAAATTTCTGCCCTCGTTGGAGAAATTTTCCGACACGTCAACACGTCGGGATATGTATTACCGATGTTGTGTATGTGTCGTCAAATATGTATTCCGACACTAGTATGTGCGTTGGCAAATGTATAACCGACGTTATTATGCGTTGGTAGTGAGGTAAATCTATTTTCCGACGCACTTTCTGCATCGCCAAATGTAATTTTCTGCGTCATTGAAGATATTTGCCGACGCTTCAACAAGTCGGGATATGTATTACCGGCGTTGTGTATGCGTCGTCAAATATGTATTCCGACGCTAGTACGTGCGTTGGCAAATGTATAACCGACGTTATTATGCGTTGGCAATGAGGTAAATCTATTTTCCGACGCACTTTCTGCATCGCCAAAAGTGATTTTCTACGTCATTAAAGATATTTGCCGACGCTTCAACAAGTCGGGATATGTATTACCGGCGTTGTATATGCGCCATCAAATATGTATTCCGACGCTAGTATGTGCGTTGGCAAATGTATAACCGACATTGTTATGCGTCGGCAGTGAGGTGAGGTTAACCATTAAGTTCGATTTTTTGCCGACGCTGTTGACATTGCCGACGTTTGGGACGACGCACCATTGCGTCGGTGAATGACCATTTTTAGCCGACGCTAAACATTATTACGTCGGGAATGGTTTTCCAGGCATTAGGTAGCCGACGCGGTGCCGACGCACTGAAATGCGTTGGGAAATCCTTTGCCGACGCAAAACCTACATTCCCAGACGCGGTGACTGCGTTGGCAAAACTGTATTTTGTTGTAGTGGAAATAATGTTTCTTCTTTAAAGCTTAATTTGAAATAACCATGTCTTTTCTTTCATTTTCATTGGCTATATATATATTTTGGTTTCATAAAGGTTTTAATGTTCAGCTGTGATTAGTTTCTCTACAATGTCTTAATTTTCTGTTTGAGATTCCAACCAGGTTAGTGTTTTGTTAACATTCAGATCTCTGCAGGATTTTTCTTTGTGTGTAAATGAATTCAGATTTCTGCTGGGGTTTTAGTGTGCAAATGAGTTTGGATTTCTGCAGGAATTTTGTGTACAACTGTGTTCAAAACTCATGCAGTCTTAGTGTTTAGCTGTGTTCAATTTCAGATCTTTGCTGGTTTTTGTGTCCAATCCAGGTTCAGATTTCTACAGGTTTATGTTCAAATTAATGTTCAGATTTCTACAGTTTTTGTACTCAACTATGTTCAGATTTCTGCAAGTGAATAAATTGTTGGAATGCATGCATTTGAATCTTGTTTATTTATAAGTTTTGATCCATTTTAAATGATTAGCTTAGCCATGAAAATTCTGATTTCCAACAGTTTTACAACATTGGGTTTATGTTCAGTCTGTCTATATGATTTTGTTGGCATCAGAATGAAAATCTCTGATTTTATTAAGGACTTCTCAATGTGAGATCTCAGCTCATATCTTTACATTTATCTTATGATTAATCTATGATTTTCATGCTGAATTCATAAATGGGATGAGGTGATTCAAGTAATCCCAAAGTCCCTTCATGGTTTGTTTTTGTCACGGTTGTTGATGTAGTACTTCGGAAAATGTGTTCTTGATCATCTTGTTGGTTTGCAGGCTAACTTTTTCCACTCAAGTGTTTTGAGTCAGTACATGGTTAAATTTCATTCATTGTGTTCATCTTAGTTAATGTGTCAATAGATTGAGAATATATAACTCGTAGACATGACTGTATAGTGGCCTGGCCTGATCATGCAAGACAAGTTGTTGATGATCTCTCATTTCCTGGTTGTTTCTAGTCCATGTGCCAGAGTTTCCACTCAACTCAATGCAGCACATGAAGTGTGAACATGCTAAGTGTTGTGGTGGAAATCATAGAATATTAAGACTCATTGTCAAGACTCATTTACAGCCTTCTCATTCTAGGATATGATGCTCCAAATCCTTCAAACCCTTTGGTACCTGTGTCTGACCTGACATGATATGAGAACGGTGTCCATAATACATTAAGGTCAGCTATACTGAGATGCTTTAATAGAAACTTACATGAAAAACTGATACATTTTTGGTGCTAAAACTTTTATTTTGAGAGTGAATAGAGTGACACCTATACACAAAAATAGCTTTGCTCCTCTACCCTGAGTTTGGCACCTAGACCAGGCCCATTTCTGTCTAACTTGGTTTCCTGTTAACTTATTTTTTTCCCGTATTCATGGACCCTGCCTCATCTTGATGGTAGTACTTGAATTGGATTCAAGGAAGCAGATTTTTTTTTCATATGTTTATCCTTTATTTATTTATTTATGTTTGGGCTTTTGGAGTTATACATATTTTATTAGATAACACAGCAACAAACTAACCCATGTATACTGTGTACCCTGACTACAAGCATGGTACATGATGAGCACTGATTTCCAATGGACGAAGTCACACTTGCTAGAGTTTTTCTCTTTATATGAAGAAGCTTAAACTTGTGTCTGTGAGCAAAGATGAAATGATGAAGGGGCTATGGGCCTGTTTTAAAGAGATTTGGGATTACTTGTAATACTTGGAAAAATTATGAAATGGGAATGGGAACAATGAGAGAATGAGAGTATGTGAAATTATCCGGGAATCGTTTGAGTCTCAATGCGCACTTTATCATTTAAATGTTGTGGATTTTCATTGGCATCAAACATATCCTCTTAATAATCAATGTTTAAAGGTTAAATGTGCATTGAGATGGCTTTGCTTCCCTTTATGCTTTTTTAACCCTTTGTAACTTCCCTTTATCCCCATTTGCTAGTGATGATTTATCCATATTTGGAGGTGTGGTGAAACCAAGTCCCTGTTTTCAGGGAGAACCTACCTGGGAGTAGCCACATTTCAATTGACATTTCTATGAGGTAACATTTCCCTGCTTTTATTGATTTCCTTACTGTTATATTGTTGTGTAATGTCTATCTATTGACTCATTCAAAGCAAGGACCTGCTTGTTTAACACGATGTTTTTAAGTTCAATGATATGAACTTTGCTAACCCATTTCATCAATTATGAAGTACTTTTGTCCACATGGATAGTTCTAGCTTCTAAGTATATACTTTTGTTGCATCCGTCATAATCCTTTTTAAGAAGTACTTTTGTCCACATGGATAGTGAGACAACTTGAAAAAATTGCTAGTAGTTTCTATTATTTTTACGGCTGTATTAGTTGTTTTTACTTTTGTCCACACTGTCAACTTCTCTTTGGTTTTTGTTTTTACTTTGTTCTTCACTACATTCTTATAACAATTTTTTATTTTGTTTTTCCCTCAGTTCTTAATGCCAGATATTTTACTGGATTCATCGTTGCCCAGTTCTTCCCATAGTTTCTGATGTTTAAGACCATGGATTCTTGCAGAAGGTGCCTTGAGATTACCAAGTCTGGTATGTGGCAGATCTTAGTAGTCTTTTTTAGTTTACTCATGCTTTTGTGATTTATTCTTCTTCCATAAATGAGGACTTTTACTACATAACAGAGCATAGTATGTATAGATGCCCTCCAATCCAGAGAGAACAAATTGGCAGGAAAAATACTACAAATTTTGATCCTAATAGTCTGGCTTCAGGAATTTGGACATCTGAAGATGTGTGGATGGTTACTACTGTTTGTTTCCATTTGGTGGCACAAGTTCTACATTTAAAGATTCTTTTCATTTTGAGACCGTGCTTTGATGGGACCCTCACGGGATAATGGCCCTTTACATGTTCACTATACATTTAAGGATAATGGCCCATTATTGATTACAAGACTCATTACTGCTTTAGAATTATCTTTGTTTCTGAAAAAGGCCAGGACCAACTCCCATTTTTATTGTTTTGTATCTTGTAATGAGAATGTTGTTTTTGAAATAATGACATGGTGTTGGATATAGAAATGAATGAACATAAGTTTTTTTGGTGCATCTTTCTAGTGTGTTGGGGCATTGAAGTGCTATGGTTAAATGGTGTATGACTGATGACGTAGTGGTGAATGACTTTGTAGTGTGTTGGGGCATTGGGTTGTTTATATGAAGTGTTTTTTTTGTCATGTACAGGTACTAGCAGGTTGTAAAAAAAAATTACATGTCACACGTACAGGGGAGACTATGCCGAAATTTCGAGAAAATCTTTCCAGGTACATCCCATGGTTTTTGGAGGCATTATGCATGTAGTTCTCAATACATGATTTTGTCTTTCTTGCTTTAGTTTAACTTAGCTTGTTAAGTTGTACAGTACATGGAAGTGAATGAACTACCTATACTATACTATGCATGTGTATATATGTACATAGAAATTAATTTATTTATATATATATACAAAGGTTTTTGTTGTTTAGATGTTAGTATTTTGAGGTATATTGCAGGTTTTTTTTATCGTGGTACAGCAGGTTCTTTTGATATTAAAAAAATAAATAAATTATGAAATTATATCGGTTTTTAATGAAACCGATATATCAAACCAATTACATATTTTTTATATCGGTTATTCTTAATCAATTATATCGGTTATAATTTAACCGATATAATAAACCATATGAAACCGATATAACAAACCAATTACGTATTTTTTATATCGGTTATTCTTAATCAATTATATCGGTTATTATGAAACCGATATAAAAAACCTTATGAAACCGATATAACATATATTAATTATGTCGGTTTGGCTATAAGTTATATCGGTTTTACAATAATTTATGATATAAATACATATGATATTACATCGCTTTAGGCTTAACCGATATGAAATATTACACTTATTATATCGGTTTCGTTTATCTTTTATATCGGGGGTAGTTATATCGGTTTGAAATTCACTCAAAAACCGATATAATAGGTCTTTTATATCGGTTTTTAGCCGATATAAAAACCCTTTTTTCTAGTAGTGGGAGGAAAAATGAGATAACTGAGTCTACATGTTTCCTTCGAGGACGAAACCTAGCAGCAAAGATTGAAAAAGAAAAATGACAGTCAGACTCGGAGCCTCTCTCTTCTGTGCTCAGATGTCAGTCCTCGCCGTGACTTGATCAGTGAATCGGCCACTTGGAGGAACGTCCAAATACAATTCATGCTTGCCTGTATTCCATATACGGATTCTCAAGATATATATGTTTATTAAAGAATAGGAATTCTAGCTGTCGTGTTTGTATGTAGCAGGCAGCAGCAGAGCAAGGAATTTCTTTTGAGAGGTGGGCATGACTATAATATTGCTTTCTTCTTCCTTATTTTGTCATTCGAAAGGCCCACAGTTTGTTTTCAGGCTTTTGTTTTTTCACGCCCACTTGGGTGATTACCCCACAAGGCCCAAAACCTAATACTTGGGTCTGCCCCGATTTCGATGCAAGGCAAAAGTGGAAATAAATTTTTTTTTTCAAGCATACGAAGAGAAGATTTATAGAAGGTTTTAGTAAAGTTGTGTGATTTTATTTTCCTCATCATCAGCACCATTGGATGGATATGCTTAACTTCCCTGCAGGGGAGATGGGAACTCTTTGCATCTCTCTTCATTGGGAGGATCCAGAGAAAAAGAAAACATGGACCTTTCGCTCAACATCTACTCTGTTCAGTGATATGTTTGGGAGTCACCTTGAAATCCCATCCAGAATCTAGCAGAGGACCGTGGGAATTCGTGGTGGACTGATGGGGGAGTATCCAACTAGTACTTGTTGGCTACGTGTCCGGCTCTTCGGCTTTTGAGTGTTATATTTCACTCACGCTCATTGTGAGTGAGTGAAGTACTGGAGTGGAACGCCATACTAGGATCCACTTATTAAAATGTGAACCTGTCCTAATAGATATTTTGAGACTTTAATGAGAGTAATATCAATCGTAAAATTAAATACATGATTAATAATATGATTAAAATGATCTTATATTTTGAGGAGTCAACTCTTATATGGGATGATTTTCTCATGTGGACTACGCATTGGTACCATTCATTACGTGCAACCCAATAATATTCGAGAGTGGCCTGCCTTTGTTGATGGTCCAAATGTGGAGTCGGATAGGAGTGCGTGTATAGAATAGAGAAAATTTTCAAAAACTATCATACAAGGTACGGCATTCATTTTGAATGACTCAAATAGCTAAAGCCATTTTTACAAATCCTTTTCATTTTCATGATGAATGATCTTGAACGCCTACATCTCGCATTGCAAATGGCCACATTTCACAAGGGATATGCACGGGATGAACTAACTCAGAACATCTCAGACTGCCGCCTAAGCCAATCATGCTAAATTGGAGCCTGCAGCCAAATTAATGAAGTCAAGCTTAAGCTACAGTTTTTTTGGCTCAACTTGTCCCATTAAGGGCTTGGCTTGAGCTTGGGATCTGCCCAGATTGTTTTATTTTTGTCCAGTACATGTGTTTTATATAATTATCTATAATATATTACATATTATACTCAATCGGAGCCCACATTCGAGTAAATGTACTTATAGTATTATATATTTTATATACATGATTTTATTGGAGATAACAAAATTAAACTAATTAAGTTGATGAACATGAGACACCCGAGTGGTTAAGCGGTCTTATAAGCTCACACAGTGCTAAGCTCACACAGTGCCTACAGATGGATTCCTAAGAATACAGGCTTCACAAGCAAGGGTGGAACTAGGGGGGCTGGCCGGGGCCATGACTCGCTAAATTCCAAAAAAATTATATATATATATATATAATTAAAAAAATCATGGACTGGTGAGCAGATGAACTTAGCTCGAGCCTCTGAAGTTGATTGAAATTTTATACACTTGTGATCAGATTCGTCCGAAGACTTTATGCTTGCAAACACGAGCGCTGACCACAATAGTACAAGCTCTTTTGTTATCATTCGTTTATCTCACCAATGTGACAAATTTAGCTGCTGTAATGAATTTATTGAGAAAATGACGAATTCTCTCCTGCTTAGGGCAGATGGCATCTCTGGAAGTTATACACATGGGGCCCAGCTATATTATATGTTAATCGCGACGTGCATCTATTTTCACCTATGCAATGGTTATACGGAAAATATTCACATGCACATCGTGCATTATTCTTGACTGGATGTACGTAAAAATCAGGAGGTGGGTTCTACAATTAGAATGCTTCAAATGTGCGTGCACGGGAGAAAGTTTTTCATGCACCATCACATTTGTTTGCGTTGATTTACATTTGTGACGCAAGGTGTGTAAAAATAACGTATAAATAAGGTCATTTATGCATAAATTCTCGTACATGAATAAGTGTGAGAATCACTTTCACACTATCAAAAAAGGCGATAGAGAGTCTCTTACACGGTGATTGTATTCATGTGGGCCCACCAATTACCTTTATATTTTATCATTATGTGGGTCCTATATTTGCGATCCAAACCATTCGATTTGTCTATTGAACAACAAAACCTCTGATTTTAAAGTCGATCTTATATCTTCATATATAGATTTTGAAGACTTTATGAAAGAGGTCCCAACTTCTATATCTAGTTTTTTTTTTTCACTTTCGTGGACCTCAATTCATGATGTGAACCATTCAATGTTTTATATTATTGGTAAAAATCAAGTCATTAAGTTTATATTTTTTTTTCATCGATATTCTTGAGAAATTGGCGAAAACATTCAAAAAATTTAAATACATTTAAACGATTGGACGTACTTATTTACTCATAAAAATAGAAATTTTAATAAATATTATAATGTATTTCACCTATATAATATTTACATATGTGACATTTACATTTATAAAATCTATTTTTTTATCACATACATAAAAGATAAATGACCCCAAAGTCTCCAGCCTACGTAGATGCAAGTCAGACTCCATCAACACCCATCCAAACTCCACCAACCTAGACACGAACCGCAAGCTTACATTTTCCACTTCCCAGCATCCCCACGAGTCCAAAGACAAATAAAAACAAACCCTAATCTTCACTTCATTCAACGCACTGATTCTTTATAATAGTAAGTCACGGGTTCTTCTTGAGAATCTCCTTATATATCTCTTCAACCTCACTAGCCATCACTCTCACAAAACATTTCTTCCTTTGTTTCTCCACAGTTGGTGGCACTCATCATCTCATCTATCATGGCATCCAATCTCACTGCAGTGTCATTTCTTTTCTTGATTTTCATGGCCACAACTGTAATTCCTCTAATCTCTGCCTGTGGTTCCTGCCCTTCACCTTCCCAACCCCCACCTAAAAAAGCCTCATCCTCCTCACAATAAACCACCTAAAACAAAACCACCAGTGACAAAACCGCCGATAATCACCCCACCCATCATCGTTCCTCCACCCAGCGAAACTCCTCCTGTGACGAAGCCGCCCTGCCCGCCTCCTCCTTCAGCACCCACCACTTGCCCCATAGACACGTTAAAGCTGGGGCTGTGTGTGGATTTGCTTGGAGGGCTGGTGCACATTGGTCTCGGGGACCCGGTTGTTAACGTTTGCTGCCCAGTGCTTCAAGGGCTACTTGACCTTGAAGCAGCTATTTGTCTCTGCACTGCTTTAAGGCTCAAGGTTCTCAATCTCAACATCTTCCTCCCCATTGCTCTTCAACTCCTTGCCACTTGTGAGAAGGAAGTCCCACCCGGTTTCACTTGCCCTCCTCTTTAAGCGTGTGTAGCTCCCAATTGGTGTTTGTAAGGGTTTGGTTGCTGTGTTGGTGATAGTAGTTTGTTCTATTATGGTTTGTTCTTTTCTTGTTTTTAAGAGTTGGGTTTTGGAGTGTGGAAGATTGTATGTGAAGTGATGACATTACTCCATGTGAAATGTCTAGGTTTCTTCTTAGTTGTTGTTATATTAGTGCAAGCAGTATAAGCATTTTCCATTTGCTATGTCACGCTTATCAAGTTACTTGGTTTATATGTTAGACATGAGTGGTCCTCATGACCACATGTGCAATATTGTTGGGACCCACGGTTTAAGCCTACTAATTTTTAGTTACTTTCTCCTTTTTTAGTTTTTAGTTTTACTAAGTTTATCTTGGATCAATTTTAGTAAGCCCAATCATATAGGACTCTTGTTTACTAATTTGAGGGATTTAAGGAAACTTATCTTTATTAGATTTCTTTGATGGGAAGAAATCTCTCTAGAGCTTATCTATATATATGGTTTTCCGGTCCTCTCTCTTAACCTACGAGATCTGAAAAGTACCCATTAACTTCACGCAAATTGGAGTGGGTGATAAGGGAGATAGGAGAAAACCCTATTAGCAAAAGGAAATCCGCTCATCATCAAGATCATGGCGCAAGGTACGCTTTTAGTATTATTAGATCTTACAAAGTATTATTAGATTATCCATTGTTAATGCATAGATCAAGATCCATAGGTTTGATTTATATTGCAAACCATATTAGATCTTTCAAGTGGTATCAGAGTGATGGGTTGTGATTTATGCATTCAACATTTTTTTAATTTGGATATTTTTTTTATGGCGCAAGTCTCAGACTAGATTAATGATGGTGAGTAGAGATTATTATCTACTTGTGCATTACGCCAAATTTGGAACTTTGCCAAAATTATTATTATTATTATTTTTTCTCTTTGATGAGATCGGAAGACTGTAGCAATCTTCCGGTATTTTATGTTGACCGTAACCCAGCCCTATCTCATCTCCAAAACTCCTTTTGTTGGAATTGGATTCACTGCCATTCTATATAAAAAGTTTGGGACTGTCCGTGTGTTTGTATGTGGGACCCAGTGGGCCACCCCGATGGCAGATCTGATCCATGGATCTTGAGGAGGACCCATGGGCGACCCTAATGGTGGTGGTCCCATGGGGATTGGGTCCCATCTGGCCCCTCATCTAAAGGTTTACACGTTCTGGGCGTCAATCACATATGGGTTTTTGTTTTGGACATTATGCAGTGGCGGGGCCCACTAGGTAGTTAGATCATCGATCTGAGACACTCCTTTTGCCGTACAACGCTGGGCGACACTATTTGTGATGGTGTTCAAGGGTCTTGATTGGTAGGGCCATTATTCGAGTGGCCCAGTTTATGTCGGCGTGCACTCTTCCGTTCTGTGTAAGGGTTCATGATAAGAGACGTATCATAACTGATATGTATGATGGATAAACAAAGATAAAACTTGCTAAAATGAACCTTTGGGATAAGAGACGTATCATAACTGATATCTAACGCTCGGTTATGCACGGACCACTAAATTGATGGATAAAAAAAAATGCTAGTGGCCACTTAAGGAGCGTTAGATATATTTTGTTAGTGCACGGTTATTCAGCAGTTTCTTCCGAGGATCAAGGCCACTCGAAACAAACTCATGTTTATTTCAGACTTTATCTTTTTGTCCCTTTTGGCGTCTTTTATAAAGAATTGAATGTGGCAAATTTGATGGATGGGATCCTAATTAAGTCTTCTGAAATTACTATTAAAGGCCTGATATTTATTGCTTTTCATCAGTTGGGCCTGTTGTTTTGATTATTTTGATGCCATTCCTTGGATTTCAGACTTTATGAAATTACAAATAAGGGCTGTAAAATATGATTATTAAATTTGTATGCTGTATTTTTATTGTGCTTTTATTATTACAATTTTGTTTTATGTGGATTTGATTATTTATTGCTTAGATTAGACCCCTTTATGTCATTTTATTAATGCTATTAATTCAATTGAGACCCATAGTTTTAAATAGTGTGGTTGTCACCAAAGTGGCCCAGTTATGAAAAACTTATAGATATCAATTGATTTTTAAGACTCTTAACACTATTTCTTGTGTAAGGATAATAGCATTAGACTTGCGATCCTAAATTGTAAGAGTGGGGATCGGCCCAAAGGTACGATCGTCACTCAAATAATTATAAGACCGGAATAGGATAATTTGATATATGTACCTAATTGGAATTGGTTCCTATACCCAAAGGTATAAAGCCTATCGAATTGCGTTCATACTATCTCATTAGCCCTATGGATGGATAGGATTCCTCCACGAGCGATCCTATTACATGTTGTAGTCTCGACCCAAAGGAGGGACTACGATGATGAATTGAATGACCAGATATGCTTCATTTATGAAACGAATTATTCTAAATTAGTGTTTTAGCGTGAACTCAAAGCATTAAAGTAATTGAGCTTTTTCCCTTTCTATGCCAGCATTGACTCCACTGCCTTGATTAATGGACATCTCTCGAGTATACCAATGTTGAATGGCTCGAATTTTACAGATTGGAAAGATGAACTTTTATTAACCTTGGGCTGCTTAAACTTGGACACTGCAATTATGGAACCAACAGTTAATAAATGATTTTGAAATGAAAGATATGGGTGAAGCATCCTTTGTACTTGGAATTGAGATTATAAGAAACAGATCTCGAGGAATACTAGGACTTTCACAGAAAGCCTATATCAATAGAGTTCTTGAAAGATTCAATATGCAGAATTGTTCTGGAGGGAAAGCACTTATATCAAGAGGTGATATATTCTCCAAAGATCAATGTCCAAGAAATGACATCGAGAGAAAACAGATGCAAGATATTCCATATGCTTCCGTTATAGGAAGTCTTTTATATGCTTAGACTTGTACACGTCCAGACATCAGTTTTGCAGTTAGCATGCTAGGAAGGTATCAGTTTAATCCTGGCATGGTACATTGGAAAGCAGCAAAGAAAGTCATGCGATATTTACAAGGGACTAAAGAACATATGCTCACTTATAGAAAATCTGATCACTTGGAAGTGATTGGATATTCAGATTCAGATTTTGCTGGGTGCCTTGACACAAGGAGATCTACATCAGGATACATTTTTCTCCTTGTTGGTGGGGCAGTTTCGTGGAAAAGTGTTAAACAGACTACGACTGCTTCTTCCACATTTCAAGCAGAATTTGTGGCATGCTTTGAAGCCACTAATCAAGCTATATGGCTGCGAAATTTTATTTCAGAGCTTCAGATCATAGATTCCATTTCTAAGCCACTGAAATTTTATGTGATAATACCTCATCTGTTCGCTTCTCTAACAACGAAAGAGTTTTAGCGCTGCAAAACACTTTCAGATAAAATATCTTGCTGTTAAAGAGAAGGTTCGGGATGGTTTAATGTCTATAGAGCAAATCAGTACAAAGCTCATGATTGCAGATCCTATGACCAAAACATTACCGGCTGAGGCCTATAATGATCATGTTAGAGAAATGGGTCTCATTGTGTTACCTTAATGTATGTGGTTGAATGGATTTATACTATTTAATTAGACATTTTTTGTTGATCAATATTCATTAATAATGATTATGTTCTCTTGCTTATTTTTTGTTGTGCACAATTACTTCATTATTGAAAAGCAAGATAAATTTAAGTTGGACCAATAAATAGGAATTTTAATCCACTCCTATTATTTTCCTCAATTTATGACTTGACTAAATGGAATTACTAATGTTGTGGTACGTGGAAGGAATTATGTCGCAAAATTGATGTTTGACCGCTATGATTCGCATTATTGGTTTCATTTAGTTACAGTATACAAGAATTAGCATAAACAAGATTGATTGTTTTTACAAATGAGTGGCCACTCGTCGGAATTTTTAAATTTAGTTGAATCCAAGTTGAGTCAAAACAATTTTTTTTTTCAACTAGATATTTTTCAAAATTATATCATAAAAGGTGATTGCTTTTATATGGTCGTCTTGACCAAGTGGGAGATCACATATGTGTGGTCATTTAGACCAAGTGGGAGATTGTTAGACATGAGTGGTCCTCATGACCACAAGTGCAACATGGTTGGGACCCACGGTTTAATCCTACTAATTTTTAGTTACTTTCTCTTTTTTTAGTTTTTAGTTTTACTAAGTTTATCTTAGATCAAATTTTAGTAAGCCCAATCATAAAGGACTCTTGTTTACTAATTTGAGGGAATTAAAGAAACTTATCTTTATTAGATTTCTTTGATAGGAAGAAATCTCTCTAGGGCTTATCTATATATATGGTTTTCTTTGAAAGTCACAATTTCTTTTTATAAATAAAAACATGCATACTTCCCTACAATATCAGTGAGCCTCCTTGACCAATGGTTAAAAGCCAAAAGAAGTTCTTTTGACCGCGTTAGACTGACTTTTCATTATATCATCACTTAAAAAGCCAAGCTTGCCGTTAACTACAGTAACCCTCCATATTTTACACTTAGTTAACTTTGAGAAATAGCAATGATAGCTTAAACTATAGTAACCCTCCATGCTGGCTGGCTGGGTTGGTTGGCAAATTTTGTAAGCATTCCCTCCCCCATTTTTTGGTTTCCTGTTTCTGTTTTATGGGTGTTTTTGCCCTGTTTTCTTCCTTTTAATACACAATTACCATTAGCAAAAAAAACCTTAAAACTATAGTAAAAACACTTAACTCTAGATAGTTCAATAATTTGGCATTGTACTTCAGTCATTTAAACCATAATTCAATACTATATTTAATTTACTAAAAAATAGTTTAGTTAATTCAGAGTACTTTTTATTATTTATTATATATATTATATTGGTTTGATCCACATGATAGAACACAATGTACAATGGTGGTTGCGGGTCCAAGTGATTAATCAAGGAGGAATTTTACCTAGGAGCATAACACACGGCGCTTTTATGGTTCAGCTCATAGGGCCCACTACGATATATTCCTATCGTTGTAGGTAAGATTCATTAAAAGGGCATATAAAAAAAATAAGCCCCATCAGATTATCCTAGCTCTTGATTTAACAAATTAAAGTTATTGTTCTTTTAAATATAGGTTTGCTTGAGATTGACTTGAACGGACAGCAATTGGATTTTATTTATTTAAACTTTTTCTTTTTTCCTTTTTTTTTTTTTTTTGGGGGGGGGGGGGGGGGGGGGGGGG